>OU015751.1:4744164-4762349 GCA_907169655.1 Acomys percivali
GCTAGGATCCTAGGCCCACATCATCAGGCCGGATAAGTTAACTTAATTTTCATTTCCCTTCCATTTTTGAAAATTAGATTCTGATATCAAGAAATAGTCCCGTTATTACTTTTCATTTTGGAGAGTTGAGCTGGATGGAATTTGCTTCCAGAGTTAAATATTCATAGCAACAGGAATGAAAAACTTTGTTCCCTGAAAATTTTATGATTCATTAATGAAGATTCTATATTATGAAAGATGTAAATTTTAGCTTTTAATAAAGTTAGTGGCCGTATGACATTTTTTTTTTTTTTTTTTTTTTTTTTTTTGAGGACTGGTGGTTGGTTCCAGCTAAGGCAGGCACTGTGCCTCTGAGCTACATCCCAGCCTTTCAGGTTTTCAGAGATAGGGTGTCTGTACCTAGCAGTTTTCCTGCTTCTGACTCTTGAGTGCTAGAATTACAGGCATATGTTGTCAAACCCAGCTTACACGCGCCCTTTGATAGTTATTAGTAGATAATTTGATTGCCTGTTTTCAGTTCCTGTCCCGGCATCTGACTGACTTGGGGGTGCAATCCATCCCACTGCCTGTACCGATACAGGGCGAGTGGGAAAGCGAGTCTGCAAGGGACAGTCTCAGCTCCATCTTTCAGAGCTGGAAGCTCATTGCTAGGGATGGGAGTCCCGGAAGAACATTTTCTGCTCCCTGTTCCTCCTGAGCCCCCAGCAATGAGGTTTCCCGGGGCAGTGGCATGAGCAGCTCACAGCTTGTCATGTCAGCACACTGCCCAGTGGCATGCTTAGAAATTACAAACATCCCAAAGAAAAGCACTTACTTAAGCAAGGGACCCTCTCGCCTCCCATACATCCCCTCAATCAGAATACCCAACCAGGAGCTACAAATGCAAGCCATACAAGGGGCTTTCCCCTTCCTAGCAGCCGCATGAATGAACTAAAAAGAAGGTGACTTTTCACTTTAATAATATACTGCGTCTGGTTCTGTTTGGAATATTGTGATTTTTACGTACCATTGATTTCTAAGCCATGGAGGAAGTATTTTACAAAATCTTGTGTGTGTGTGTGTGTGTGTGTGTGTGTGTGTGTGTGTGAGAGAGAGAGAGAGAGACAGAGAGACAGAGAGACAGAGACAGAGACAGAGACAGAGACAGAGACAGAGGATGGGGGTTGGGGGGACAGAGTCTCTCTAAGATGTAGTGTATTTTTTGTTCACCACATCTCACTTCTAAAGGGGTGATGCTTCATTCAGTAGTGACATGGCTTGTGGCCGGCCACCACAGCAGACAGGTAAACCACTAGGCACTTAGGTGGTAGATGTGTTTGAGTCTTGAGGAATGTTGTTAAGTGTCAGCCAAAACTAGTCTCAGTCCCGTAATAATAACTTGAATGTTAATGTTTTATTTTAGATACAAATCCAGGCATTTATGAACAGCACCTTCGGAAAGATCTTGTCCTCCCAGCAGGCTCTGCAGCTGCTTCAGAGGTACTTGTTAGAGAGGGCGAGGGTGGTTTCTCTGAAAGCACAATTTCAGATAGCTCAGGTGGTAATGTGCTTGCTTTGCAGTGGGGAGGACCTGAGTTCAATTCCCAGAACCCATTGAAAAAGAGGAGGAGGAGGAGAAAGAAGAAGAAAGTCAGGTGGGGTAGGGCATGTTAGTAGGCCATCATTCCTGGGGAGGCAATGACAGGAGGACCTCTGGGGTTCAGTAGGCATACTGTTTAGCTGAATTGCTAACTTCAAGGCCTATAGAGGAATTTTAATCCAACAACGTGGCTTCTCTGGCAAGGGATCATATCCAAAAACCAAGGTCTGTGTGATCCAGCTAGACTACAGACACGCCCTTAGTACACACCTTTAATCCCTCTGCCTGGAATACACATCTTTAATCTCCTTGGCTGGAAGACAGATACACACACTTTTAGTACATGCCTTTAATCCCAATGGCATCTAATTGAGGGACAGACAAAGTGACAAGTCAGAGAGAATAAGTCACAGATTGGATACACCCAACTCTTAGGAGAACAGACAGGAAACAGAAGCTACTTTAGAGCAGCTCAGAGAGGCGGGGGAGAAGAGGCAGGAGAGGGAGAGGGAGAGAGAGAAAGAAAGAAGAAAACATCTAGGTCTAGGTTTGCAGACAGAGGCTGGAAGCTGAAACGTTCAAGGTCCAGGCTTACAGAAGATTAGATTGCATGGAGACTAGAAGTTTCCAGGCCGAGGCCTAGAGATAGATAGACAGGCTTTAGGCTTAGCCAAAGTCCTGTATTCGTAAAGCTTGGGTACAGCCTTCATCTCATCCTACCATCTGAGGAAAGAAAAACTATAGTTAGAAAGGCCAGTGAGAGACCCCGTCTCAAAAACCAAAAAGGGTGGGTGGCATCTGAGGAATAACACCTGGGTTGTACACTGATCTCCACACAGGTTCACCTGCCCACATATACATCCGTACCCATGCATCTGCATGCACTCATGCACCTGCATACACATGTACCTGCACACCTCCCATAACCCTGCACAACCCTGCACAATACACACACATATGCATGTGCACACATGCATGCATATTTGTACATGCATGTGCACACACACACATACACACACACACACACAGAGACATGCACACACACAAACTCCTGCCCATATTTTCAAATTAGATGTTCTAGAAACCTGTCCTTCATTAGCTTTTAAGAGTTATAAACATTTTGCCACTAAATAGTTTTTTTTCTTTAAATAAAGAGCATTGTTTTTCATACCATTTTAGATTTTTCTGTTTGTTTGTTTTTTGAGACAAGCTCACCTATAGCCCAGGTTGGCCTCAAATTTGCTTTGTGGCCAAGAAGACCTTTAAATCTCTTGTTCTTCTGCCTCCATTTCCCAGATGCTGGGGTGGCAGATGTGCACTATGATGCTCCAGTAAATTAAAAAACAATAACAGAAAGTCTTCCCTAGGAGCGTCTCAAGTGGCCATGTAGTGCGCTTCACTTTAATTTCACGGTTATAATTGGAGAGGGAACAACTGATGCTTAATTTTACTTGGGGAAAGGATTTCCAAAGAACATGATCGCATACTGTCCTAGCCAACTTTAGATGCCAGCTTGACACAAATCTGGAGTCGTCTGGGAAGAGGGAGCCCCCAACTAAAGAGCTGCCTTGTCAGATTGGCCTGTGGCCATGTCTGTGGGCATTTTCCTTTACTGCCTAAGGATGTGAGCAGACTTGGCCCACAGTGGGTGGTTCCATCCCTAGGCAGATGGAGCTGGGCCATGCAGGCTTAGCCCACAGTGGGTGGTTCCGTCCCTAGGCAGATGGAGCTGGGCTGTGTAAGAAGGACAGCTGACGGTGAGCCTGGAAGCAGGCCAGTAGGCAGCGTTTCTCTGCTTCGGTTCCTGCCTCCATGTTCTCTCCTTGAGTTCCTACCCCCCCCCTCCATGACAGGGGGGAGGTTTGAGGCGTGGGGGCTTTGGGGGCTGCTGTGACCTGAGAGGTGTGAGCTGAAATACCCCCTTTCCTCCCGAAGTTGCTTTTGGTGTTTATCGTATCAAGAGAAGCAATCTAGAACAGATGTATTTAATGTATTGGTATGCACAGAAAAATGGTCAGCGCAGTCAGGCAAGTAATGTCCTCCATCTCACATAGGTGTCTCCCCTTCCCCATAGCCACTTACAGCAAAAGCACTTAAAATCTACTGCCCTTCAGTCTCCTTTCCCCTCTATTCCCATTAGCAGTACTCCCCACAGAGGGCGGAAATGTGTGTGTGTGTGTGTGTGTGTGTGTGTGTGTGTGTGTGTGCGCGCGCACGCGTGCCCATATGAGATGAAACAGAGAAGAGACAGAGACAGATAGACATACACACATATAGACAGACAGACAGGCAGACACATACGCACACAGAGAGACAGAGATAGAGACAAGACCCACGCCAGAGGCCCCTTCAGAAAGTCCTCCTTGGGAATCCGTGCTATCTGGCTTTCTGGTAGCTTCGCTGTAGTTCCGTATCTCCAGCAGTGATTATCT
This sequence comes from Acomys percivali, assembly GCA_907169655.1. Classification (NCBI taxonomy): domain Eukaryota; kingdom Metazoa; phylum Chordata; class Mammalia; order Rodentia; family Muridae; genus Acomys; species Acomys percivali. The sequence goes on from OU015751.1 coordinate 4,748,176, forward strand.
CTTAAGAGATGGCCATGAGGGCGGGAGAGGTGGCTCGGTGCTTAAAAGCACTGGTTGCTTTTCCAGAGGACCTGGGTTCAGTTCCCATCACACCCATGGCAGCTCACATCTATCTGAAACTCCAGTTCTAGGGGAGTTCATACAGACACATGCAGGCGAAACACCAACGCATATAAAATAAAAATAATTGAGAGACAGAGACAGAGGCTGACTACCATGACAGTCAAAGCAGGCATGAAATGATTTTGGCCAGCGACAGCTCAGGTGGCATTTTAACAGCGCCCCTCCCCCACTCTGTCTGCCTCCCATTGCCCTCTCCACCTATAATATGCGATCGGTCAGTCCATTCTATTCTCAGAACAGCGTGGTCCGTGTACCTCCCAGGCATCACTTAGTCTCTGAGGAGTTGTGATATTGGCTGACAGGCCGCTGTTACAATCTCTGCCTTTCACCGTGGAAGCTGCAGGGTCCAGGGAAGCGGAGAGTACGCCTGCCTTGCTTGTTGTTACACACCCAGCTTAACTCGTGGGGCCCGGAATAACTGTCTATCAAGTGCATGAACGGACGGATATTTAGCGCTCCAGCCATTCTGCAGTACCTTTCTCGTTTCCCTTTTAATTACTCGGTTTCGATTACTTTTAGGTTTCAGAAGCTGAACATTCCCTGCCTTCAACTGGAAATCAATCACACAATTGAGCGGATTCTTCAGTGTTATGTGGCTGAACTTGAAGCTACCAAGAAGGTAAGTGGCCTGCATGTATGCGGAGTGTACTCGTACAAAGAGGCAAGGTCTGAAAGCCTTCACCATTGTCACCAAATGCCAGGCTCTTCAGAGCATTCCTTCCACAGGGAAGGCTCTCGGAGGCTCCCACCCAGTTCGATGAGTACTATACCAGATACAATGTGGCTATGTGATTCCTCTTTTGATACCTCCTTAGAATATGAGATAAAGCCAGGCGTGGTGGCACACTCCTTTAATCCCAGCAGATGGGAGGCAGAGTTTGAGGCCAGCCTGGTCTACAAAGTGAGTCTAGGACTGTCAAGACTACACAGAGAAACCCTGTCTGAAACACCCCCCCCCCAAAATAAAGAGAGAAGGAGAGAAGGGAATACATGCTTGTTAGGTCTTTCTGCGTCCCTGCCGCTGAAACCCCTGGTGGAAAGAATTTAAGGGTGGGGGGATATTTATATTAGATAGTGTTTCAGTCTGTCACAATGGAGTGGCTCAGTGTGTGGCAGCGGGCGTGAAGACTCGAAGCTATTCACATGGCTGCCAGTCAGACCAGATCAGGGAGTGGGTGTAACTCCCAGACACCCCACTGCTTTTCAGTTTATGTCCACCTCCAAGAGATTCCACAGCTTTCCTAAAGAGAACAACCGCCTTGGGGGTAGGCGGACATTCCAAATAAGAAGCCCAGGGCTGGGACGCAGCCCCATCAGGAAAGAGCCTATGGTACAGAAATGAAGCCCCGAGTTCAGATCCCCAGCACTCAAAGAAAAAGCTGGTTGCAGCAGCAGGCACCTGTTACCCTCATGCTGCACTGGTCGGGGCAGGCGAGGCTTGCTGGCAGCCAGAGTAGCCTAGCCAGTGAGCTTCATGTTCAGTGGGAGACTCTGTCCCCAAAAATAAAGTGGAAAGTGACAGAAGAGGCCAATAGTGAGCCCTGACATCCATAGAGCCATGCATACTCTTAAATGCAGGCGCGCGCGCTCGCGTGCACATGCGCACGCACACACACCACGCAAGGTTGCACGGATGCGCACATGCACCTGTCGGGGAGCATTTTCAATTCAGGGCATAATAACACCGTAACAGGAAATGAAGGCAAAGAGAGAGTAAAGCATCGTACATGTGGACTTGATTCTTTCTGAGCCTCCGATTATTGTTTCTGAAGCTCATTTGCATATTTATCGACCAACCCTTGTGCACCCGGCCTGTGAGGCATGTTGAAAACCCGTATGCAGATGTGGCTGTAAATTTATTTGCATTCTCCGCTGTGCTGAATTCAAGCATTAACGTAATATTTTTTAATTACAGCTCTATCATTCTCAGAAAGATGATCCCCCTCTCGCTCGCAACATGCCCCCCATCGCAGGAAAAATTCTCTGGGTGAGGCAGCTGTACCGCCGGATAAATGAGCCCATCAACTATTTCTTTGTAAGCCAATCATACAGTTTATATATGAATCATGGTGGTGTGGAAACGAAATTACATTACAAATGCATCCTGTCCTACAATATTGATGCCGACGAAGTAGTCAGAACCAATGCTTTTTAACTGAGGGGAAAAAAAATGGCTTATAAATATGCCGGAGAGGGGCTAAGTCAATCTTTTTGTGTTCAGTGGACCAAGCAGTTCAATTATAGTTGGCACATCTTATGTCTTTTAATAACAGAAGACACCTTCTAAAGGCTCTTTAAAATAATTGTTTTGAAGACACACAGTGTAAGCTACCTCCCGACTCCTATTTGCATGCGTGGATGGATAGGTGCTGATGTATATTTAATGAAAACCAAGCCGGGATGCTGAGTGCATTCATTCCTCTTTGAAGAACAGAGCCCCAGGCAGGGCAAAGCAGTGTGTATACGTAGTATGAGATTATTAGGTTTCTGAAGAGCAGGGTCCTTGTAGACTCTGCCAGCATTCTGGAAGTGTCACTCTGTCTTTCCTTTGTTTTTGTTTTGTTTTTATTTGTTCAAGAGACAGACTATCAGAGCAGAACCTGTTTTGTTTGATACTGTCTTTCATGCCTGAAGAGAGAAGAAAATAACCACAGGACCACAGGCTTGAAGTAGTTTTGTTACGGGGCACTGCTAAAACTAAAGTTTCTGCAGGGCTGCTGTTGCCTGCTTCAGTATTCTGCATATTTATCCATATTTAAACAGGGGATGGAGAGGCAGCTCAGTAGCTAAGAGTGCATGCTGCCTCTGCAAAGAACCCAAGTTCAGCTCCCAGCACCCACGTTGTGTGGCTCAAAAAAAAAAAAAAAAAAAATCACCTGTAATTCCAGCTCCAAGGGATCTGTTGCCCTCTTGCGGCCTCTGTGTACACTTGCACTTAGGTGCACAAGCCCGCAGACATATACATAATAAATAGTAAAAAAAAAAAAAAAAAATCTTAGAAGACATTTAAACCGTAGCTTTAAACAAGTGGCTAAGTTGCTGTAGTGGCAGGGTACAGTCTGGCACTTGTGAAGTCTTCCAGTGTTAACGAAAAGGAACCCTTTTTGATTCACCCTCCTCCCTTCCTCTGCCTTCTCCCCGGCTGTGTACAGTTAAGGAATTTGCCCTGATAACTGCTCAAAGGAAAATCAGTCAGTTGTTACCTAGTCCAGGGAAGTGGGCGAGGAGGAGAAACTTGAGACGGAGAACTGTCCTGCCTGTGGGCCAACGGAGCTTTCCGTCCTTCCTTCCTCCCTTCCCAGTGTAATACCCCTTTCTGTCTCCAGCTTTCACGGCCTTCCCTCTTCCCCATCATTGTTGAACCTAAGGCAGAATCTAAGTGGCTACCATGACTATTTGATGACAGTATAAATAGCTCGTGGAATAAAGTCTGCAATCTCTTAAAATAGAACTTTTTCTCCCCCCCCCCAAAAAAACAAAACACAGAAAAACTCAGAGATTTTGTCAAGCGCAGAAGGTAAAGCTGTCATCCGTCAGTATAACAAGATCTCGTACGTGCTGGTAGAATTTGAGGTGGTCTACCACACAGCCTGGGTCAGAGAGATTTCCCAGCTACAGTACGGTGCGTATACGACTCACAACTGAGGCTTGATTTCAAACGAATTCATGGTTCTGTTGCATTTGGCATGTGCTTTTTTTTTTTTTTTTAAACATACAATTGGCCTGGTTAAAGTTTGGGTTTAGGGCTGGGAAGGTGGTTTGGTTGATAAATTAATTCTACAGAACCCACGTGAAAAAACCATGAGTGGTGCCATACGCTGGTAAGCCCAGCACAGGGGAGGTGAAATCAGGCAGACCCTGGGGCTCCCTACAGAGAGTGTGGACCTTGGGTCAATAGGTAGAGATCAGGCAGTCTTGACAGATGAAGTTTGTATCAAGTTTTCTGGAATGTTCTTTGCCTCTTGAAAACATTGCTCGGCAGTAGAAGTCACCACAGTGGGTTAGTCCAGGCTGTGGGGAACATACTGCTCTGGGTTGTCTACATTGGCTGCGCTTGACTCTGCTTGGGGTGGTGGCTGGGCCTCCTTTTGATGGATACTGCACAGGTCTCAGAGAGTCGCCCTGGCCTGGAGTGGTCCTTTTTTTTTTTTAAAAAAGATTTATTTATGTATTATTATGTATACAGTGCTCTGCCTGCATGTACATCTGTAGGCCAGAAGAGGGCATAGATCACATTATAGATGGTTGTGAGCCACCATGTGGTTGCTGGGAATTGAACTCAGGACCTCTAGGAGAGCAGTCAGTGCTTTTAACCTCTGAGCCATCTCTCCAGCCCCACTTGGAGTGGTCCTTACATCCCAATTGCCCTTGTGGATCTGTCTTGCTTAGGCCTTTGTTCTGTCGTGCAGATTCAGCACAGTCTTAGGATAGATAGGTTATATTAGATCCATGTTTAGAATTACTGTCTGAATGGACATATAATTTCTAGCCGAGTTCTGAAAGGATTCTAAAGATGTTGGATAAAATTCTTAGCTGAGATCCTCAGGAAAACTGACCCCACTAAGGACCCTGTGAAGGGCTGGGTGTGGTGGTGCATCCTTGAATCCCGGCATTTGGGAGGCAGAGGCAGAGGCAGGAGGATCTCTGAGAGTTCAAGGCCAGCCAGTGTTACACAGTGAGATACAGGTTAGACAGTGAGGCCCTGTCTAAAAAGCAACACAAACCAAAACAGTCTTGCCTAAGGATTGGCAAGGTGGCTCAGTCAGCATAAAGGAGCTTACTGCGCAAGTCTGGCGACCTCAGTCCAATACACTTAAACATGGAAAGAGAAAATTGACTCCTCAAATTGTCCTCCGACCTCCACATGAGTGTGCTTGTGGCACACCCTCCCAGTAATAGGTTTAAAAACAAATTAATTAAAACTATCTTTTAAGAGGAAACTCTAAAAGACTAATTTCATCCAGTGAGTAAAAAAAAAAAAAAAAAAAAAAAAAAATCAGCCAACTTCAAAGGGATTTAGGGAGTACTTTATTTTCCTAGAAATTGATGCTGTGAAATTCTGTCAGGCCACATGAGACTTGGCAGAGTCTGTGATCATAATGAAATTCTTGTATTAATAAAGTTTGTTGAAATAAGATGTGATTTGAGTTAGTACATATAAGTCTGTAATTATGTTTTATTGTTATGCCTCTAACAGTAATTCCTGTTACATTAATAAATAACCTAAGGGGCAGGGGAGATGGCCCAGTGGTTAAGAGCACTGGCTACTCTTGTAGAGGACCCAGGTTCAGCTCCCAGCACCCACATGGCGGCTCACACCCATCTGTCACTCCATTCCCAGGGCATCCAACACACTCTTCTGGCCTTCATGGGCTCTGCACACATATGTTGCATAGACATACACTCAGGCAAAATGCCCATATACATCGAGTAAAAAGAAATAAGTAACTAAGGTCCCAGAAAGAATCTTTTGAGGTTGTGCATTTCAATTCATAGTAAAAGTATCTATTTACATTTTGACATTTTGAAACTTTTTATTTATTTATTGTGTGTTTGCATTCACGAATGACACAGCATGTATGTGGAAGTCAGGGGACAACTTTTGGATAACTTTACTCTTACCGCTTGGGTCTCAGGAATCAGACTCAAGTGTGCAGGCTCGCTGAGGTCCAAAAGGCCTATTTTAAAATGCTTATTTGTATGACCGATGTTCACGTTATATGTAGTGTGAAACAAATTAACCAACAAACTCCTGTGTATTCTAAGAGGCCAGGACTCAATGTTGATTAATAAGTATTTCTAGCTGGAGGTGGTGGCATGCACCTGTGATCTCTGAATTAGGGAGGTTGAGGCAGGAGGGGGCGGTCAGAAGTTCGGAGCCATCCTGTGCTATGTAATGAACTCAGGGCCACTTTGAGTTACATGAGACTGTGTCTCAAAAACAAAAAAAAGAGTTTGAAGTCCAGGCAGCGTGCCACCTCTGTCACTCTGACCCTTTTCCAGGGCCTGTCTCATTAGCCTTGAGACACAGCCTAGGGGTATCTGAGAGTATTGAGGAACTGACTAGCTCAGGCTGGCCACGTGCCTGTGGGGCAATCATATTGATTGCTAATCAATTTAAGAGAGCTTATCCCACTGTGGGCGGTACCATCCCTAGGCAGGTGGTCTTGAACTGTACAACAAACCTAGCTGAAGGTAACCAGGCCTGAGCGTCAGCCAGCGATGGACTGTGATCCGGAGTCCAAAGGCAAATAAATCCCGTCTTCCTCAGAGCTGTCTTTGGTCAGCATATTTTATCACAGCAACAGAAAGGAAGCTGGAAAGGGTTGAGTTAAAAGCCATGAAAATAAGCCACAGAAAGACCTCTGTGACCCACTCGTGGAAGTATTGCAACTCGTGGCATAAAGCATGTGACATACCCAGCAGCAACTTTTGTCTCTCTGGATCTGAGTCTTGCTGGCTGACTATGTGTGAGAGACCGAGCCTTAGCACGGTAGGATCCAGAACGATTGCTCTGCCTTTGAGTGGCAGGCTGAGTGGAGTAGGGAAGCAGACGAGGAATGCAGAGTAATTGATGCCGGCCCTGGGTTCATTTGCAGCTCTGCAAGCCACACTGTTTGTGCGGCAACCGGAAACGGGGAAGTTGCTGGTTAATTTTGATCCTAAAATCTTGGAAGTCGTACGGGAAACAAAGTGCATGATAAAGATGAAGCTGGATGTTCCGGAACAAGCAAAGAGGTTGCTGAAACTGGAAAGCAAACTGAAGGCAGACAAGCTGTATCTGCAGGTAAGACAGACAGTGCCTTCTGATGGTTTCTTTTTTCTTTTTGTGAATGCACAAGTGTGTGTGTGCGCACGCACACGCTCTCTTACACGTGTGTGTGTGTGTGGGTACAGGTATAGAGGCCAGAGATTGATACCAAGTGTCCACTATTGCTTTCCACCTTATTATTGAACTCAACTGGTTGGTCAGTGAGCTTGGGGCTTCACCTGTCTGAGCTCCCCAACACTAGGGTGACAGAAGGACATGCCACACCAGCTGCTGCTGCTGCTGCTATTTCTTCTTCCTCCTCTTCCTCCTCCTCCTCTTCTATATCTTCTCCTCTTCCTTCTTCTCCTTCTTCTTCTCCTCCTCCTCCTCCCCCTCCCCCCTCCTCCTCCTTTTTAAAATGTGTGTTGGGAACCACACTCAGGTCCTCATGTTTGTGTGGCAGACACTTTCTGTCCGGTGCACTTGTGATTACCTTTGAAGGAATTTTTTTTGGTGCAAGAAAAATGTATCCCAGCAGGATGTTAATTAAAAAAACAAAACAAAACATTGAACTGGACAGTGGTGGCGCACGCCTTTAATCCTAGCACTCTGGAGGCAGAGGCAGGTGGATCTCTGAGTTTGAGGCCAGCCTGGTCTACAGAGCGAGTTCCAGGACAGCCAGAGAAACCCTGTCTCAAAATTTCGTGTGTGTGTGTGTGTGTGTGTGTGTGTGTGTGTGTGTGTGTGTGTGTGTGAGAGAGAGAGGGGGGGGGGAGAGGAGAGCACACATGCACACACGTGTGGGTACCCACACAGTACAGAAGGAGGTATAAGATCTCTTGGAGCTGGAGTGACTGACATTTGTGAGTCACTTATGATGGGATTTGGGATCAGAACTTGGGTCCTCTGTAAGAGCAGTAAACCTGAACCCCTGAACCATTCTTGGTAGGACTAAAATACCAACTTGCCGATCGCTGTGAGTTCGAGGCCAGCCTGGTCTACAAAGTGAGTCCAGGACAGCCAGGGCTACACAGAGAAACCCTGTCTCGAAAAAACCAAAACAACAACAATAACAACAAAACAAACCAAAACAGAACAAAACCAAAAACAAACAAACAAACAAAAAACCCAAGCCCAACTTGCAAACAAGGAGAGATGGAAAGGAGAGAGAGGGAGCTCCAGAGCTCACTGGGACACTTGATCCTCAGTGATGAAGCATCAGGTTTAACAACGCTTCAATTATAACTTTATGGAGCAGGAGCATTAACTTTAATATATTTAATACCTAGCACTAATAAAATATAAATTATGAGAGCCATGGCTATAAAAAATAACACAAATGGAAAGGATTCACCAACATTTTAGGGTAAAATGAAGCATTCTAAATTAAGTTCGCTTATGACTAGCATAAATTAAAATAAAATATAAGTCAAAGGTGGTAGTACATGCTTTTAATCCCAGCATTTGAGAGACAGAGACAGGAGAATCTGTATCCAGTCTGGTCTACATAATGAGTTCCAGGATCGCCAGAGCAAATAGTAAAATTCTCTTTTACCCCCTGAAAAAAAAATCTTCCCCCCAAACAAGAAAACAATTCCCCAAACAAAAAAATCCAAGCCCTCAAAAATGCAAAAACAAACAAAACAAAAAAACACCCACCCCCTCCCCCCAACCCTGACATTCAAAAACAGCATGAAAGAGGGTCAATTCAACAAGTTCAAGAAGCTAGAGAGATGGCCCAGCTGTTGAGAGTGTTTCCTGCTCCTGCAGAGGACCACACTGGGTGGCTCAAAACTGCCTGCAGTTCTAACTACAGGTCACTAGATGCCCTCTGCTGGTGTCCGAAGGCGCTGGCATTTGTGTGCACATGCACATACACACAGCCACAGGCATACACATAGCTAAAGCCAAACTAATTAGGTAAATGAAGAGTATATTGAAATTCAGCGCATGTTTCAAAGACACGTGAGACAAGAGTTGGCAGCATCATATTTCTTTCAAAAGCCGGCTAACAGAACGAGCCGAACCAGCCCCAGTGTTCTTTGTTTCTTGTAGGAAGTCTGTGATCATTTATTTTTGGGGAGACAGGAAGATGTATAAATGTAAAGGTGATTTCTTTCCAGCAGCATTAGTCATAGTAAAAGAGTGGAATATAAATCCAAGAATAAAGAACTGATTAAATATGGATTATAATATGAATACATAGAAATTAATGGAACTGCTGATGAGTCAGTCAGCGAGCCAAAGGATTCTATTTGCTTGGGCACAAAGAGGATTACCTTCTTTTCACCAACACCATAATAAGTCCATGCAGACCTCTTCCCACGTTTTTTTGGGAAGACAGAAGTGAATCTGCTCCTTTCAATATGTCATTACATAGAAATCCCTTGGTTTAATTAAAGTCCACGTCTGGGCATAAGGACAAGCTGGTTGGTTTGTTCTTTGGGGAGGAAATAAAAAGTATCAGAGACTATTTCAAACCCTTAGAAGCTGTAACAAATTAACAGTTGGCTATGATTTGTAGCTTTAAGAGGAACAGCCAATGGGGCGAGGGCTGGGCAGTGAATACGATCAAAATACAGTGGACGCATCTAGGAAATTCTCAAAGAACTGGTAAAAAACATTCCATTTTATTTTATTTTATTAAAGATTTATTTATTTATTATTATGTATATATTGTGCTGGCTGCACATACACCTGAGGGCCAGAAGAGGGCATCAGATTACATTATATATAGATGGTTGTGAGCCACCGTGTGGTTGCTGGGAATTGAACTACAGTACCTCTGGAGGAGCAGTCAGTGCCCTTAACTTCTGAGCCATCTCTCCAGCCCAACATTCCATTTTAAAAGAGGCCTGGCGAGATGGCAGAGAGTCTAAGGGCGCTGGCGGAGGTTCTCACGGAGGATTGGCTTGGTACTGAGCACCCACATGATGGCTCCCTATTGCCTGAAACTTCAATTCTTGGGGATCCACCACATACGGACAGGAAGACAGACATACATGGAATAAGAGATCTTTAAGAAAGTAGAGAAAGAGCAAAGGTGAAAGTTTTTCTAAACAGTTTTGTTTTTATTACCTTTTGTTTTGAGACAGAGCTTCCCCCCCCCCCAACCTTTTTTTTTCTTTCTTTCTTTCTTTAGCTCAGCTGGTCTCAGACTTGCTGTATGGTTTGAGAAGAAGCTTGCACTCCTGATCTCCCCCTGGCTACCTCTCAAGTGATGAGTTTAGGGTCTGTGCCAACCAGGCGTGGCCAAACAGTTTTATTTTCAAGTTAGGACATTATTGAACTCTGATTCACATACCATATGCTTAATTCACTTAAAAATAATCGTTCAAATGGGTTTAGTGTCTCTACAAAGCTACACAACTATTATCACAGTCGGTTCTAGAATATTTTTGTTATTCCTCAAAAGAGAGGCCCTGTGCTCAGAGGCACTCACTTCCCACTTTCCACCAACTCTTCCTCCTGCTCTGCAGCTGGAAACGCCCACTGGCATGCTCTCTATGGGTCTGCCTATGCTAGGTGGTTCCAACAAATGGTATTATAGAACGTGTGGCCTCTTGTACACAGCTTCCTTCATCACACACGACTAATTCACATTGTTTTGTGTGTCAGGGCTTCACATTCGTTCCACTGTGTGATTTTACTATGTGTTGTGTGACACAATTCCTTGGAGGGCTAAAATAAGGGTGCCACGAGGCTCTAACTCAGTGAACCAGTGAGTTTTATTGGGGGATGTTTTCAGGAGTATCTGTTAAGGGGTTACTTACAAAAATGGCTCAACTGCAGCCAAGTCAGTGAAGCCCACCCCAGCATGGGCAGCGGATCACGAAAGCTGGAAACCTGGAGCGCACTGCACACCCTGCAGACAGACCAACAGGCGGGAGGGTGTCTTTTCCGAGCAGCTGTGTTGCTCTCAGTCCTTTCCAGGTAGCTTGTCTGGTCTGGATCTCTTTTAGGCAGCTCAGTTAGTGTCTGCTTCTTCCAGATGGTTCAGCGGGTCTGAGAGGCTTCTGGGCTCTCTGACTTGTCTCTGTCTTTTTCCGGAGGCTTGTTTTGCCTGAGAGCGGCTCCTAACGGTGTATATATGCTTGGGGAGGGAGGGACTTGGTGAATCTGGCCAATCAGGGACTTCCTGAAGCCTTTGCGTGTTTACTTCCTGTCCCTAACAAGCTTCTCCTTCAGGATGGAATGTTCTGCCTCCTTTCTAACTATGCTATCTTTTTTTCTCTTTCTCTCTTTGAGACAGGATTTCTCTGCATAGCTTTGGCCACCATGGAACTCACTCTGTAGACTAGGCCAGCCCCAAACTCAGAGATCCGCCTGCCCTTGCTTTCCCGAGTGCTGTGATTAAAGGTGCGTGCCACCATTGCCAGACAACCACCACGTCTTAACACGCTTCCCTCCAAGATGAGAGAGGCTTTGATCTTGGGAAAAATTGCTACTCAAATGACGGACATTAGGTCTGTTTCTGTTTGTGTCTTTTATGAATCAATGCGGCCGTGAGTGTTTCTCTGGACATTTTTGAGGAAGGAGTGTCTTACACATGAGCGAAGTCACTAGGCTTCGTTTGTTTGCTAATATCACATGCAACCTTCTGTTCTCAGAAGTGACAAAGGGACACCTTCACTTTATTTCCCTCCCGGTGAGTGAGGGCGAGTCTGGATTGGCTGTGTCCTTGCCATTACCTGTTCTTCGCATTAGCAGCACTTTGGTCCAGAATTTTCCATTTGGTTCAGACTCACGTTTCCCTGGTGACTAGTGATGCTGTGCGTCTTTTCATGAGTCAGTTGGCTTGTTTGTATTTTTTTTGGAGGCATGGAGTTCGGTCATAAAGTTCTGTTGCCTTTTCAGACCCTTTGTTTATTTTAAAGTTGGGTTGTTGATCTTTTTAAGTTTTGAATTATCATAGGTCTTTGTAGATACAATTTATTACCAGATACTAGTTTTGATTTTTTTCTCCTATTCTGTGGGTTTTATTTTCATTTTGCTAATGATGGGTTTTTGTTGCTGGATTTTTTTTTTTTCCATTTTAGATGAGTTTTCACTATATAGCTCTGGTTTACCTGGAATTCTCTATGTAGACCAGGCTGGCCTTGAACTCACAGCTACCTGCCTGCATCTTCCTCTCAAGTGCAGGTATTAAAGGTGTGCGTCACAATGCCTGACCCAGGCATGTGCTTTGAAATGTAAGCGTTTTGCCTTTTCGATGAAGTTCAATATATTTCTACTTTTTATTGTCCTGCTGGAGAACTCTTTGCCTAATCTAATGCCAGAGATTTCTGTGTTTTCTTCAAAGACGCGGTAGTTACTGCTCCTAGTGAAACAGAATGCAATTGTTAAAGAACCCTCCCACCCCCAGAACTGCGTTGCATCCTGGAGACCGTGCACTTGGCAGCAGGCACTTTTTGGGTTTTTGCACCATGAGACCAGGAGGCTGAGACCACTCACATTGCATCTCATGCGATTTCATTAGCGTTGGGTGACATCATGAAAGGCAGGGCTTACAGAATCAAGAGCTCCAAATCTATTAAGTAAAACCAAAGTTGCTTAAAAACCAGTTAAGCAACCTTCATTCCACATCTCCCAACACACCCAGCCCAATATGTCACAAACCAGCCCAAACTGGTCGTCATGTGTTGCTTGTCTCTAAAAGAGAAATAAAAGCTCATTCGTTTTGGTTGTGTGGAGCAGTTAACTTTATTTAGAGTTGAGAAGCGTGGGACTGGAGCAATGACAGCAGTGATTACCACTTGGAGCTGTTGCAACATCAGTCATCTCTATCCAGTCCCTGGGACCCAGCGCCCTCTTCTGGCCGCCTTGGGCACTGCATGCACATGGTTTACAGCTACGATGCAAGCAAAACACCTATTCATAAAATAATCAAATCTTAAAACAATTAAGAATCAGTTGTGACTTTAGTGATGAGTGGTTTTTTTTTAAAAATAATGTGTGTGTGTGTGCGTGCACGCTCGTGTGTGTTCAGTGTATGCCGCTTGTGAACACGGGTGCCCTAGGAGACCAGAAGATTGCTATGGCTTCTTTGGACCTGGACTTACAAGTGTTTGTAAGCCAACCGTCGTGGGTACTGGGATGTGAACTCTGGTCGAGTAGCAAGCATTCTTAACAACTGAGCCATCTCTCCAGCCCCAGTGATAAGCATGTTTTAGTAGGTCTAAAGATTAGGGACAGTGGCTGGGTGCATGCCTGGAGTCCCGCAGGAGGATCAGGAGTTCAAGGCCAGCCCAGGCTACTTGAGACCTTGTCTTAAACAAATAAATGAGGGGGGGAGAGGAATAAAAGATCAAAAGGATAAACGTGTGTAACTATGAAATGATAATTATCAGAAGAGCTTCACAAAACGGAGAGAGGAGTGACACACGTGGAAAAATGAGAATCTGAGAAGTGACGTGAGCATGCTTGAGGTGAAAGGGAATGCACCTGGGATTGGCATCTGATGAGAAGAGCAGCCCCCACACTGGCAGACCGGGGCAGGGGGAGGGGCGGGACAGGTGCAGCGAAGCCTTTCCGGTATGAGCCAAAATGCGGCCATTGCTTCAGTATGAATTGGAATAAGCTCTGCCATCTTGACTTTGTACAGGGTCTTCTGCAGTATTACGACGATTTGTGCCAGGAAGTGCCTTCTGTGTTTGTCAATCTGATGACCCCTAAAATGAAAAAGGTTGGTGACGCTGATGGCTTGTATGGATTTCTCTGATTTAAAATTAGATTCCTCTTCTGTAGACAAAGGATATCAGAACATCGTCATGCCTGGACCATCTCTCATTTCAACTTTACAGCTCTCTTTCTCCCCCTCTCCCTCCCCTCCCCCCTCCCTCCTCTCTTTCTCCTTTCTCTTCCAACGGAATGATTTCTTGTCTAGGTTTTTGCTACTATTGAAAAACAAGTAAACACGAGTCACAAGAACGTCGTTGTAAGGAGTTATGGCTGCTTCTAGGACAACCAAAGATGATTTAAAGGAAATGTCATCTCTATTAGGTGTAATGGTGGGGGATCTAATCAAGGAGACACATAACATAATATTTTTTAAAAAGATTTATTCGTTTTATGTGTATGAACACTCTGTCTGCACGTACACCTGCAGGCCAGAAGAGGGCGTCAGATCACATTGTAGATGGTTGTGAGCCACCATGTGGTTGCCAGGAATTGAACTCAGGACCTCTGGGAGAGCAGTCAGTGCTCTTAACCACTGAGCCATCTCTCCAGCCCCTTTTCTTTCTTTCTTTCCGTCTTTCTTTCTTTCTTTCTTTCTTTCTTTCTTTCTTTCTTTCTTTCT
>OU015751.1:4789948-4813750 GCA_907169655.1 Acomys percivali
TGTGTGTGTGTGTGTGTGTGTGTGTGTGTGTGTGTGTGTGTGTGTGTACGTGTGCCACAGCTTGTGTGTGGAGGTCAGAAGACATGTGAGTTGATTATCTCCTTCCACCATGGCGCCCAGGGTTCAAGCTCAGGTCACCTGGCTTGGCTACAAGCCCCTCTATCTGCTGAGCCATCATGCTGGCCCCTGAAATCTATCATTCATTGTAAATTATTGAGTCTAACAAATGTGCATACATTGTCTGGTGGCTGTATTAAGGGAAAATTAAATAAGTGAAAGGTGCAGAAATGGTGTCTTCAGAGCTCTGCTTTTATGTTTTGTGATTTTCCAGTGCCATGCCGCCCTGTAGACAATGTCACTATTCTTCTCTCCTCTTATTTTACACACATTTACCGTTACTTGGAATAACCTCTGAGGAAAAAAAAAGGAAGTCATTCTTAGGACCACGGAAAAGAAAAATGATTTACAAAATTGAAAAACAGGGTAACTAAAGCTGGGTGCGATGGCACACACTTTTAATCCAAGCACCCTGGAGTCAGAGGCAGGGGGAATCTCTGTGAGTTCAACCTGGTTTATGTAGTGAGGTCCAGGCCTGCCAGAGCTACACAGTGAAACCCTGTCTCCAAGAAAACAAAACAAAACAAAACAAAACAAAACAAAACAAAAAAAACCAAGGTAGCTAACAACATAGTATGCTTGATAGACTTAGGAAAGCATCCAGATTTGTCCTTTATAAGATAACCAAGCCATTTGTTAATGCCAAGTGAGTCTATGCTTTGAGATGTTGTGGGGCCTTGACCTTACTAATGGAGCTTTAGCAAAGACGTTGTACTGGAAACCTCTACTGCTGTGTGCATCTTGTGGCTGGGAGGCATGGCTCACGTCGTTATTTTGTTCCTCAGAAAAGAGCTCAACTTGCTACAGAAGCTGTATGGATTGTACGATACTGTCATGGGCAGCATCAGTGGTTATTATGAAATTCTTTGGGGAGATGTCGATATTGAAAAAATCAACGCAGAACTGCAGGAATTCCAGAACAGGTGAGCCTCAGTCACACTAGCTTGCTTTCCTACAGCGTTCATCTTACAAGGCTCTCATAAGACCATTCACAAGCTGGGGCTAGAGAGATGGCTCAGTGGTTAAGAGTGCTTCCTGCTCTTTCGGAGAACCCCAGTTCAGTTCCTGGCAACCACATCAGGTGGCTAAAAATCACTTGTAACTCCAATTCCAGGGCACCGTCTTCTGGCCTCCCTGGGTACTGCATGCACATGGTACATATACCCATATATAGACAAACAACACCCATAATTAAAAATAAATATTAAAAAAAGAAGGCATTTCAGGCACTGGAGAGATGTCCCAGCAATCGGAAGCATTAGCCATTCTTCTAAAAGACCAGGGTTCTATTCCCAGCACCCACATGGTAGCTCACAACCATGTTCTAGTTTTATGGGATCCAATACCCTCTTCTGGCCTCCTTGGGTACCAGGTACATACGTAGTACACAGACATACACGCAAGCAGAACAGTCATACACATAAAATAAAGTGAAAAGAAAACATGCTTCGCAAGATATTTTATTGCTGTCTGTTCATAACACTTTATTCAAAGGGGGGGAAAACCACTTTCTTAAAAATCAAAACCAACCAACTAAAACGAAACGGAACAAAACAAAACAAAAAAAAACCCCAACAACTTCACAGGTAAGAATCTTCTTTCTTTCTTCTTCCTGAAAGATGTCGAAAACTTCCCAAAGGACTGAAAGACTGGCAGGCTTTTCTGGACCTCAAGAAAAGAATCGATGACTTCAGCGAGTCATGTCCCCTACTGGAAATGATGACCAACAAAGCGATGAAGCAGAGACACTGGGACCGCATCTCGGAGCTCACTGGCACCCCGTTCGATGTGGAGTCTGATTCCTTTTGTCTGAGAAATATCATGGAGGCGCCCCTCCTTAAAAACAAGGATGATATTGAGGTGTGTGAGAGAATGAGGCCGTGAAGGAATGTTGCTGGGTTTTATTTTTTTTCTCCTGACAATGTCACAAATAGACACTGGCTTTTTCATTATGTGTGTGTGTGGCTGTGTGTGGGTATATGCATGCTAAGTGCAAGTGCCTGAAGAGGCCAGTAGAGGGCATTGGATCCTCTGGGAGCTGGAGTTACAGGTGGTTCTGACCTACCCAGTGTGTGCAGTGGGAACCACTGTGCCATCTCTCCAGCTCTGACATTTATTTTATTTTCAGTTTTTACTCTATGCATAATTGCATGTATCTGTGGAACACAGAGTGGGGATTCCACACAAGTACAGAATGTGTCATGGTCAGTTTGGGACGTTGACATTTCTATCTCTCTATCATTTCCTTATGACTGCGACCAACCCCCTCCCCCCCTCTTCTTTATTAAATACACAATGCCATTGTGAAGAATGGTCATCTGGCTCCGCTGTGTGACCCCAGGGGTCCTTTCTCACATCACTCAGCAGCTCTCTGGTGTCAGTCCCTTTCTTGCCTGCTGTGATCAGTCTTTTAGCTTCTGCGTCACCATTTTCTTTGTTTTAGTTTCTACAGAAGAGAGAGAGAGAGCGAGCCTGTGCCCTGCTTCCCATCCTGGACGGCTTACACAGAGTTTTGAAAAATTTAAAACATTTATTTTATTTTTATGTATATATGTGTGTGTGTCATGTGCACACAATCAATATGTACACGGATTACCAATGCTCACACAAGACAGAATGGGACATTCTCTGGAGCTGGAGTTAGAGGCAGTTGTGACCCATGTGACGTTGGTGCTGGGAACTGAGCTTTTGTATTCCACAAGTGTGGTACTTGCCCAGCCATTTCTCCAGCTGTAATGAAATTGTGTGTGTGTGTGTGTGTGTGTGTGTTTTGAAATAGGGTTTCACTATGTAGCTCTGGCTTTCCTGGAACTCACTATGTTGTCCATGTTGGGTCTCCTAAGTATGCCACCATACCTTGCTCTGATTTTGTTTTGTTGTTGTTATTTGAGACAGGGTTTCTCTGTGTAGCCTTGGCTGTCTTGGACTCACTTCATAGACCAGGCTGGCCTCAAACTCACAGACATCGCCTGCCTCTGCCTCCCGAGTGCTGAGATTAAAGGTGTGCCCCACCACGCCCAGCTTCCAGCTGTTTTTTTTTTTATTAAGACTTGTTTTGCTCTCCATAGATCTTGAAAAAGGAGTTTGAACTTGTGTTTACTCTTCCAGAACAGCTTCTATAAATAGCGTGCTTGCTAGGAATAGTTGACAGTAAAATAAGAGAATGTGCCGTGCCTGCACGGTTAGCGCATGCGATTGACAGCATGTTAGAGATACAGAGCTGGTCAGATTGGAGTTGTGAGCATATGCTTGGGCTCGTAGGAACAAGACAGTTGTGAAGAAGTTGAATAGCAACATTAATCATGTATGTAGATTTGTGGGGTACAGGGGTTCTGAGGTACTCCAATGAAATGGAGGGTGGATGGGAGTTCATTCAGTATATGCTGATGTTGATGTTAAGATAAAATGATCCTTTGAAACACATTAATTTTTAGAGCCCATCAGTCTATCCTCCTGTCTTTTAAGTATACTAACATTAAAAAAAAAAGTTTATGGTATTCATGTATTATATTCTTAGTGATTCCTTAGGATGTTTTGTCTAAATTTTTTAATTCAATGGTTTTTATGAAGTCTATTTTGAGTTAAAATATTAAAAAAAAATAGTATTGCAGCTTTCCTTTCCTATATTTCAAATAATTATTGTGTGTGTGTGTGTGTGTGTGTGTGTGTGTGTGTGTGTGTGTGTGTACGTACATGCACATACCTTGGAGGTGCATGTGGAAACCACAGAAGAACTTCCAGGATTTGGTTTCCCCTATCACCACACGGGCCCTCGGAGGACTGGGCTCGTGCCACCAGGCTTGGTGGCAAGGCCTTTGTCTGCTGAGCCACCTCACCTGTCTGCCTTTTCCAGATTTTTTTTAACCGGTTCTGGTATGAACCCGCAGCATGGGGCCCTTGGCTTTCTCAGCTGCAAGTCAACTCACTGAGCCAGGTGACTTCTGGTCCCTCCCATGCTCCGTGCGCTGTGATGTCATGGTACATGCAGCTCGCGGTTGAGAATGCCACGGCCGTTCTCTTGTCTTCCCCTGTAGGATATCTGCATATCTGCCATTAAGGAGAAGGATATTGAAGCCAAGCTGGCTCAGGTGATTGAGAACTGGACCAACCAGAACCTGAGTTTCGCAGCGTTTAAGGGGAAAGGCGAGCTCCTGCTCAAAGGAACGGAGTCCGGGGAGATTATCACTTTGATGGAGGACAGCTTGATGGTCTTAGGCTCCTTGCTAAGCAACAGGTAATTTTATAAAGTTGGTGTCTAGCGTCATAGCCTAATTTTGTAGCTGGGGCATTTAATCAGATCCTGCCCTGCCATTCAAGCTCTTGTCTGTACACACCGTCTGTTTTTCTCTAACAATCGCGGGCCATTCCATCTCTCCTGAGAGCTACCTTCTTCCCTGTTTTCCCAGGATGGTGGAGGCCATCATACTTGTTAGCCCCAGGGTATGGCAGCTTAACCAGTACCAAGATGGCATCTTCCTCTTTTATCTGCTCAAACTTGTTACCCTGTGTTCTAGTTGTCAACCAGTGAGAGCATTTGTAACCTCCACCCTCACAATATTTCATCGTCGTCGTTTTTTTCAATTACGTGCACGTGTATATCAGTCTGCGTGTAATGCCACATGTGTACAGGCGCCCGTGCTAGACTCTTGAAGAGGGGCATTGGATCTCCTGGGACTGGAGTTAGAGGTGGTTGTGAGGCTTCTGATGTGTGTGCTGGTAACTGAATTCGGGTCCTCTAGAAGAGCAGGCAGTGCTTTAACTGCCAAGCTATCTCTCTAGCCCCATTAATTCTTTTATTTATTTTTAAATTTTTTTAATTTTTAAATTATTTTTTGTTTGTTTGTTTGTTTGTTTTGAGGCAGGGTTTCTCTGTGTAGCCTTGACTGCCCGGTAATTCTTGACTATCCCCTCTCTCACACACCTAAGAAACACACCACAGCCCCATTGTCAACAGAGGTCACTGTCCAGGGACCATGGGTATCCCAACTCTCTAAGATGGGATGCCGGGCTGATGACTGGCATCTACCATGACCTCTGGCCCCTGTTTGTATATGTGTAATCTATAGATATCCTGGGCCAGGGGATTGGTTCCTGGCCTTCATGGGCTGGTGATTCCCATGGGTCATTGCAGATTGGCCATCCTGACTTTGCCAGAAGACAGGCTCTTGAAATGGGCTGGTGGAGAAAGACAGCGGCCAGTAGATTCAGGTCTTTGGTTTGAGTATTTGTAGCCTCAGTCCTCCTAGCGAATTGCAATAGGGTCTTTTAAAAAATTTCATATATTTGCACCTGTGTATATTTGTGTGTATGTCACATGTATGCAGGCGGCTAGGGAAGCTATAGGAGAACACTGGATTTGAACCCTTGAATCTTATACTTACATGTTCATAACCTGGTAGAATACACCTATGACACCATACGACTCACTGTTTTCACAGCTGTCGGGGAGGATGGTTCATTTGGAAGTCAGTTCCCAGCAGCGTATAGAGCCCTCCTAGGGAGAGTACACGCTTATTTGAGAAGTTTCTCATTCAGGAAGTCCCTCCTCCTCCCAGAGATCTGCGAAACCCTAATGTGTCAGCAGATTGTACCCCAGCACCGGCCACAGTAGGAAGCATGGTTTCTGTCCTCCACTTTTAGGTATAACGCTCCGTTTAAAAAAAACATCCAGAATTGGGTGTTCAAGTTGTCAACTTCCTCCGACATCATTGAGGAGTGGCTGGTGGTGCAGAACCTGTGGGTCTATCTGGAAGCTGTCTTTGTAGGCGGGGACATTGCCAAACAGCTGCCTCAGGTAAACAGAGCTTTTGCAATTCTTTATAAAGTCATTTGGTGATCTTGGCCTGGTGGTGCAGTTCTCTGATCTCAGCTACTCAGGGGGCGGAGGCAGGGGAATTTTCTGTTGAAGGCCTTCCTGGGCTACTTTGAAAGACCCCTCCCAGAATGAAAATTAAAGAGAGGGTCGGCGATATAGCTCAGTGGTAGAGTGCTTGCCTGGCATTCATGGAATCCTTGGTTCGATCCCTATTACTATTAAAAAAAAAATATATGGTGCCATCTATGTCTTTGTCCCAGCATTCAGGAGGCAGAGGCAGGCGAATCCCTGTGAGTCTGAGGCCAGCCTGGTCTTCAAATGGAGTTATCACCAATAAAATTAGTCAATCGAGTTATCACCAATAAAATTAATCTATGTTCAGTTACCTAATAGGAAACCCACTACTAGCGGGTCAGAAACATACAGTTAGAAAGAAGAACCCGTTTTAGAAATACGCATTGAGACTTTCAAAGGCGCTGTACTGCGAGCCTTTCCAGCAGGCCGAGCATGTGGTTCTGCCTAGCATTCATGGACCTCTGGGTTCGGTTTCCCAGCGGCACATAAACCGTGCGTGGTGGTACCTGCCTGCGATCCCAGCATGCAAGAGGATAAGAAATCCAAGGCCATTCTGGGTACATGATGAGTTCAAGGCCAGCCTTGGGCTTCACAAGACAATGTCTCGAAACCAAACCAGTGTTCAGTGATAGATAGTTTACTCTCATGGTGACTTCTCTCTTATGCAATTAAGCCTGCTCCCCCTAAGTCCTCCCGCCTAAAGACAGGATCGATGCAGATTATAAATCAAGGATTAAAAAAAAAAAAAGCAGGAAAATGGCTCATTTCTCTTTGCAACACACTTTGTTCTAGACTCTAATGTTAAAGTCTATTTTTAATTGGAAAATAGCACTTGAAAAAGAGACAAAAATCGCGCTAATTTCCAGAGGCATTTTTCTTTCTTTCTTTTTTTTTCTACAACTGAATGAAGAACTTAATATCGTCCACAGGGCATAAAAAGTTTTTATTTGCAAGTATGTAAATGAGGCTTTGTGCTGTGCCCTCGCTGTTCCCTCCTCCCTTTGCCTTTTCCCTGAGGTAACGTTGGAGCCGTGATTATTCCAAGATCCCCGAGATCAAATTATTTCTGTGCCTCTCCAGTTGGCTCATCAAGCCGAAAACACCTGGGGTGCCGAAAGACTAGATTTGAACTTTAAGTCGGCAGCTCGGCAAATTAATCATGTGGCACTTCAGAGCTATATTAAATGCAAGGAGACAAATAAGTGATAAACCTCATTGTCATCGCAGAGCATTTTAATAAGTGGCTTGATGGGTTTGGGGCCTCGCTCTTTAGAATTAAGGGGAAAAAAAAAAAACCGAAGAAAAAATGTTGTTGTTGTTGTTTAAATGATACGGCCTGAGATGAGCACAGGCTGCGTTTGAAGAAAAGGAATTTAAAGTGAAGTGCTGCTCGCTCTCCTCAGTTATCCAGACCCTTGTCTTTAACCCAACTTTGGATTTGCTTTTAGGAAGCCAAACGTTTCCAGAATATTGACAAGGCGTGGGTAAAAATAATGCAGCGAGCTCACGAGAACCCTAACGTGATCAGCTGCTGTGTCGGGGACGAGACGATGGGGCAGCTCCTGCCTCATTTGCACGAGCAGTTGGAAGTCTGTCAGAAGTCCCTCACAGGGTAAGGGCCCGCCCTTTTGTCCAGCCAATCACTCAGTTCTGTCCGCATTTCCGGTGTTCCTAGGGCCGGTCCCACCGGAAATAGGAACCTGAAACTCCCGTAAACTCAATTTCTCATTAAGAAGGACGCGGGGTGAGTGGGCTAAGGCATTGCATTTGCTTCCCAGGGCTGTCGTGCCAGTGACCACCAACTGGTGTCTTAATGCGCCAGACATTTTTTTTCCACCTTCCCTGTCCCAGTTCTGGCAGCAAGAAGTGTGAATTCTTGGTGTTGGCTTCCCCTGGAGCTTGTGGCGGAGCTGTGGGTGGCTCTGGGGCTGCCATGGCTCGAGTCATAACCCCGACGTGTGCGCTCTTCACGTGGCCTTCATTTCCTCTGTTTCCTTTGTGAGGGCTCTTGTTGTTGGGTCTAGGGCCCATCTGGGTCTAGGGCTTCGTCTCCCTGGGACCGTGGGACGTACGCATACACTGAATAAAACCCAACAGTCTTCTTGAAAAACAGACCTTCCAACTCATTATATCCTCAGGGGTCATCTTCCCAAGCAGTCTCATGTACAGATTCCAGGGTGTGTATGTAGATTTCCCTTTTAGGGGATTATATTGATCCCACTTTGGACGTGGAGAAGGAGGTGTGCAGTAAGAGGAGAGCTGGCCAGACCAATGGCAGGGATACTGTCTTCCAAAGACCTTTCTGCAAGCTTTTATAAGCTAAAGTGGAATCCATCCTTGATTTCTATTTAAAATAGAAACCTGGTCCATCCAGGTTTATCCGTCTGCCCCAGCTGCATGGAGAGGTGTCCTCCGTGTTGTCCTCAACATTTTCTGGGTTGGAGATAATTTCATCCCAAATTTAAATCATGAAGTGCCCAATACTCTGACAAAGGCTCACAGGGAGGCTTCCAATGAGAAAGAAGATGATGCGTGGGTGGCCTTGTCCTCCCTTCCTTTATTGCTTTGAAACCTCTTTGCTTACCCTAAGTGCCTTCCCTGCTGGACTTTGGTTCTCACCAAATATCCCAGAGGCCGCTGGGAAATGCCTGTTGGTGCTTTCTATTCTCTTAATGGCCGAAACAAATACACGCATATGCACACATGCGCGCGCACACATACACACATGCACACATGCATGCACACACACACACATACACATACACAAATACCCCCAAAGGAATCACTTGGTTAAGACGCTCTTGACTTGTTTGAAGGTATTTGGAAAAGAAGCGATTGCTGTTTCCAAGATTCTTCTTCGTCTCCGATCCGGTTCTGCTGGAAATCCTCGGACAGGCTAGTGACTCCCACACCATACAGGTACGACCTGGACATGCAAGGGTTAAGTCGCTTTATCTGTGGGATATGCTCTCAAGAAGGAAAATAAAGCTGACATCTTAACAGTGCAAGGCAGGGAAGATGAGACTCAAAAGCCATGATGATACAGTTGGGAGGATGGCTCCGTTGCCACACAAACAAGCAGACCCACGTTCAAGCCCCAGAACTTACATTAAAAAACAAACAAACAGGCAAACAAACTCCTGTGCACTGAGGTATGCGGTGCATACTGAGGAGGCAGAGGAGATGGGTGGACCCCCCTGGGGTTTTCTGGCTAGCTAGCCTAGCTGACTTAATAAATTCCAGCCCCTGTTTCACAAAACAAGTTAGATGGTGCTTGAAGAATGACATGTAATGTTCTGTGCACTCCCTGCAACATACATGCACACACATGAATGCATACCTGCACACCCACACCTGAAAAATATGATGAGAAAATGTCCTATTCTCTATGGCCTTAGAGCCTATTGACCTCACACAGCCCAGTGAAGGTGGTGTGTAACAGTCACCGTACCCTAGCCATGTGACCTTGCCAGGCTCTTGGTTTCATAGTCTCTCAGTTTCTTTGGCCTGTGACATGTAAGAGCTATGAAAGGAGAAGACAGTTAAGAGAAAAAGTGAGAGGGACCTGTACCTGTCAGGGAAACTGGGTGGGATGGTATGGTTCAGTCTCTCTCTGGAGAGCAGAAAGGGATGGCCACCGAGTCAGTCTGTAGTACAAGAAGTGACATTTGCGGGACTCTGGGACAATATTCTATAGGATTTTAAAAAGTGGGCCACAGTTGGTTGCCGTGGCATACAACTGTAATCTCAGCGCTCAGGAGGCCGAGGCAAGAGGAGCAGAGTCCAAGATCGGCTTGGGCTGCAGAGTAAGTTCCAAGCTAAACTGAACTGTGTAGGGAGAGTGTGTTTTCAGCAAACACTGGGACTTTAAGTTAATCAGGTGTTGTAGTAGTTTATATTGCTGTTTTTCCCCCCATTTCCTTTTTAGTTTTGCGATAAGAAAGTAAAATATACTGAGGTTTTATGCTTTAAAAATTATTGTATTTATATTTTTTTGTGTATGTGTATGCACACATGAGTGCAGTACCCATGGAGGCCGGAAGAGGGCACCAAAGCCCCTGGAGCTGGAGTTACAGGTGGTTGTGAGCTGCCCAATACAGATGGATGCCAGGGGGCTGACCCTGAGTCCTGTGGAAGGGCAGGAAATGCTCTTAGCTGCTGAGCCACCTCTCCAGCCTCTACTAAGGCTTTAAAGGGGCACCGTCGTCGTAGCGTTTGTGTTTGCCCCGTGCATGATGTTTTGGCTCTGCCTTTGTGTCTCCTACAGCCTCATCTCCCTGCAGTGTCTGACAACATAAACGAGGTGACATTTCATGCAAAAGACTATGATCGAATGCTGGCTGTGATATCAAGAGAAGGAGAAAAAATTATGGTAATTAAAAAATTTTGCTGTTAGGATTTCCTTAAAGTGGTAGGTTGAGAAGAACGCAATTTGCTTATGAACAATACAGGGTGTCGAGAGCAGGGTGAGCAACCCTGGGTTCCAGTTTTTTTTTAACTCTAGTTTTGTTATGAATTAGTGTAGATAAATCATTTAGCTTCTCTCATGTTCATTTTTAAAAAATCACCAATAACATTAGTGAACAAGATCTCTAGCGTCCCTTATAGTCATATTTTTTAACTTATTTCACCCGTGGTTTCAATATTTTGCATAGGAAGCCGGAGAGATGGTTCAGTGGTTCAGAGTGTTAGCTGCCCCTTCAGAGAATACATCTTTGGTTCCAACACCCACATCAGGTGGCTCACAACCACCTTATAACTCCAGCTTTAGGAGACCTGACACACCTTCGTCTAGCCTCCTTGGGCACGCGTGCACACACACACACACACACACACACACACACACACACACACACACACGAAGGGGGGGAGAGAAAGAAATGCAAATAAAATATAAAGTATAAAGCCGAGGCAACTACACATGCATGGGTGCACTTATTTAAATACACATACACATACACGTGCATACAGTGCTCACATACACAAAATAAATCAATAACTATCTGACATAAACTACAGAAGAACTTACTCTGTGTTATAGCACTAGGGTTTATCAATTGTGACAATTTGCTAAAACAGCGTGTTAATAATTTGTTTTTATTTTATTATTATTATTTTTTAGTTGGATACTGCTGTTATGGCCAAAGGTCCCGTAGAGATTTGGCTTCTGGACTTGCTGAAAGTCCAGATGTCGTCATTACATAATATAATCCGGTCTGCCTACTATCAGATCAGCGATTCGGGCTTTCTCCTCCTACCTTTCCTCAGCCACTTCCCAGCACAGGTGAGGTCCACACTGCTCCCAGCAAATGGAAAAGTGTGGGAATAGAGAGCGGGCCGCGCCTAGCCTGGCGGTGTGGAGGTTGCTTCAGCACCCTCAGTCAGTACCTGCTCGTCCGTCTGCTCTGTTCTCAGCCACGCCAGCCCGTTCCCTAGTCCTCCTCCTCCTCCTCTGCCTCGTCTCCCATCCGTAAGGACGCACGCCAAGACTCAAGCGGTGCATGGAAAAAAAAAATTCCATCTTACACACCAGCGGTTCTCAACCTGTGGGTCGTGACCCCTTTGCATATCAGATATTTACCTTGCGTTTCACAACAGTAGCCAAATTACCGCTATGAAGTAGCAACGAAAATGATTTTATGAAAAAAAAAAAAAAAAAAAAAAAAAAAGAAAGTTTTTATGCTTGGAGGGGGGGGGGGGTTGGGGGTGGGGCGGTCACCACAACACAAGGGACTCTGGATTAAAGGGCTGCAGCACTGGGCGTGTTGAGAAGCACCGTTATAAATGTATATGTGCACGTATCTCACTGTGTAGAGAAAGGATCCGGATAGGGAGATGGGCACACATAGGAGAAATAACCACACGTGTTCCTGATGTGAGTCTCAGCTTGTCATGGTGGGAGTAGGTGTTTGTGCCAACAACGGTTCTTCTGCCCCATGTCTCTTACAAGCTCCCTGTCATGTGCCAAGTATCACGAAGCCCCAGCGTGGGGGATAAGGACCTGGCACTTGCATTAACACTTCACCCAGGACAAGTGGGAAGTGGTTTTTAGTCTCTTCATAAGTGGCATGAGGCAGAAGAAGATTTCTAAGGGAAAACAAACAAACAAACAAAAACAAAAAAGCCAGAGTTTGTCCCAACTATGTTTCCTGCCCTGGCCTGAACTCCAGTTGGTTCCCAAATTAATGAGCACATTCTGGAGACATAAAATGACGATTGGGCCTTAGTTATTCAAGCTGTACAAGCACAGACAGGGATCAACTCCACCGTGGAGATTATTTTAATGCTGCGATTTTAATGTTTTATAGTTGCCTTAAAAACTTTTAATGCTTGTGTTAAAGATTTTTTTTTTTTTAATTTATTTTCAGGCCAGGTGTTGTGGTGCTCGCCTTTAATTCCAGCACTAAGGAGGCAGAGGTGGGCAGGTCTCTGTGAGTCTGAGGACAGCCTGGTCTGCAGAGCCAGTCCAGGACAGCCAGGGATACACAGAGAAACCCTGTCATGAAAAACATATATTTGCCACCTTAATGCTAAGAGGCCTGTTTCTTTGCCTTAGCAGGCTTCTTAGCATTAAGGTGGCAAATCTTCTCTATCCTGGGAAAGTGTATACCACTGTATATATGCAAGTCTCATTCAGACCGGGGAATTAGCGTTAGAAGGAGAATTAGGAGCAGGTTCAGAGTAGTCAGGGTACTGAGCAGGAAGTAATAGAAAAACTAAGCAGCTTCCCAGATTTCTTTTAGTGTGCACATATATTATTTCTTTAAAGCAATTTTTTTCAAATAACTGAAATCTGCCTGCTATCAAGTTAATTTAAAAAAATTGCTTGATACCTCATTTCTGCTTTCGCTCAGAACATATTTTTAAAGATTATGAATGCAATGGATCATTGCTATAAAAACCTGAAATGGAATAAAAATTACATATATTTATACTCCTTGGAAATGATGACTATTTTTACATTTTATTGTATCCCCTCCTAGAATATATATGTACACACACACACACACATCTATACATACATATATATCTTCCAGCACACTGCACTGCGCACACATCTCACACACACACACAGATAAAAATTTTATTTAAAGCTTAAAAGCACCCACCCTTGTCTGCCTCATGTGAATGCACGGCAGCCAAGGCTCAGTGTAAGCATGCCATCTGTGTGTGTCTGCTGTCCGCAGGTTGGGCTGCTGGGGATTCAGATGCTGTGGACACATGACTCAGAAGAGGCCTTAAACAATGCGAAAGATGATCGGAAGATCATGCAAATAACCAACCAGAAGTTTCTGGATATTTTAAACACACTCATTAGCCAGACGACGCATGACCTCAGCAAGTTTGACAGAGTGAAGTTTGAGACTTTGATCACCATCCACGTGCACCAGAGAGATATTTTTGATGACTTGGTAAAGTACCCCACACCCAACCCCGCCTCTACCCCTGCCTCCACCCCCGCCCCCGCCCCCACCCCGCGCCTTGCCCCGGGGTGGGGTGGGGGGGATTTAGTCTGGTAACTCAGAGTGGGCAGCTGAACAATAGTTAGAAGGATGAATGTACACAGCCTCCCCCTTTCCCCCCCACATGTGGTTCTCTTTCATAGCTGTCCACGCCTGAGCAGGTGTGCTGGGTGCTTCAAACAAGTGCATGTCTTTCCTCAAGAGAAATTTGGTTTCTGGATCTTTTGTTTGTTGTTTTGGGTGACTGTTTTTAAATCACTTTACTGTGATGAACTCACACATGCTTTTGCGATAGGGTCTCACCGTGTCCCTCAGGTAGCCTGGAACTTGCTATGTGGATTGGACTGGCTTCAAACTCAAAGCGATGGCTCCTGCCTCAGCCTCCTGAGTACTGGAATTAAAGGCATACACCACCATACCCAGCTAAAGTCACAGACACAAATCTCTGGGGGACAGCTCTCATTCAAACCAGACACCTTTCCTACACAGCCCAAGAGTCAAGTTGGGAAATGGTGCCATGCACAGTAGGTGGGCTGTCCGCCTCGCCCGGCATGATGGGAGGTCCCCCCCCCCTTGACAATCAACACTATCCCAGCAGAACAGGAGATCCTGGTGACTGTCGTGCCCTGTCTTTTGACAGTCTTAGTCTGTGCCGTCACTTTCTTCTCTGTCTGATCCATCTTTAAAGGCATCCTTCCCCTTCACTGCAAGCACATAATCCATACAGCTCAGGAACTTTTGCAGAGACGTTGATCACAGACCGCCTGTTCCGAGCCTGTACCAAAAGCTCCGCTTCTATAAGTAATATGTATTGATGACTCTTTGAAGGAATTCGGCCAGCCCATCGATTCCCTTACGGTCTACAGGCTAGTTTTTCAAAACAGCATTTGCTGAGGGCTTGTGTTGGCTTCACACGTGAACTTACCAGAAAGCAGGATCTTTAGTTCGGCAGAATCAGACTCCCGAGTGAGCCCAAAGCAAAGTAGAGTACAAGTAAAGGGGCTAGAGAGGTGGTCCAGCGGTTGAGAACACTTGGTGCTCTTTCAGAGGACATCAGGATGCTTACAGCCACCTGGAACTCCAATTCCAGGGCATCTGATTTCCTGTCTAGCTTCTTTGGGCACCTGCACATGCAATGCGTGGGTGTGCACGCACATGTAGGCACACACGTGTGTGCACACACAAAATGAATATATGTATTTTTTTAAAAGTATGTGCTAAGCAGCAATCAGGTTTTCTCCAGATCATACTAATCATGATTTGGCATTTTGTTTTGGCCTCTGCAGACTTGAAGTTATTTGTTGACAATCAAGGAAGTCCACCTCAGGAATGCTGGTGTGGAATCTGATTTTGCGTCTTCTGTGAACACACTGCTGGGTGTGTTTATACACCCCTGACTGATATAGAAGCCCCATGGCAGAAATTTATTTTAAAACTCAGTGTCGAGGAAAGCTTTTCTGTACAGAATGGATTTTTTTTTAAAAATCGATTTTTATTTTTTCCAGCGCTGGAATTGAGATCAGTGGTAGAATGTTCTATTTGTTTGTTTGCTTGGTCTTGGTTTTTTGAGACAGGGTTTCTGTGTAGCCTTGGCTGTCCCACAGTTCACTTTGTAGACCAGGCTGGCCTTGAACTCACAGAGATCCACCTGCTTCTGCCTCCCTGAGAGCTGGGGTTATAGGCATGTGCCACTGTGCCTGGCTAGAATGTTTGCTTAGCCTATATGAATCTCTGGGTTCACTCCCAAGCACCACAAACACAAAAGCTGGCAAGAGTGAAACAGAACAGGGGTGCAAAACAGTGCAACTGTTTTCCTTGTGTCTTCATCACTCTTGACCTCGGAGTTGGTTTGCATCCTAACTGTGTCATGTGGCTGGTATATGCGCCTCTTATGTATATAAATAATCCTTACGGCCTATAATACCGTGCCATCAGAACTGGATACCTATGTTGGCGGCCCTCTCTTTCCCCTCCCACCTCATTCTTCCCCCCCCACCTCATTCTTACAACTTTAGTGGGTTGTCAACAGCTCCTGGCTGACTGCATCTCTGTGGCTGTGGTTCCTGAGTCAGGGGGCGTGGCCTCTGGGGCTGGCCCCAAGCCATGTTAAGCCAAGAGAAGCTCATTTAATGTGGGAAATCAGAATCCTTAGCTGGAGGGAAGGGCACGGTCATGCTTCAAAACGGTGGGACTATAAATAGCAAGGCTTAGTGAGATGTGGGTAAAAGGGTGCCTGTCCAGGCGGGCATGCAAACACAGAAAAAAAGACCATTTTCAGAAGCCCATCTCTAGCCTCGTCTGGAATGACCTGGAAGTGACCTCGGGGGTATACATCCTATGTGTATGAGTGTTTGTCTGCATGTATGCATTTGCATCATGTGCATGCAATACCCAAAGAGGCCAGAAGAGGGAGGCAGAGCCTCTGGAAACTTGGCTCATTGGTTGTTTCCTTGAGTGGGCCCGACTGAGGGTTCTCCAGGCTTAGAGGGGAAAGTCACCAAGTGCCTCAGAATGTGGCTGTGGTAGGTCCCTAAAAGTGTTGACTTGCTTTCTGTCTCTTTGGCGGAGCGGTTTCTGAAGTCACAACCATGGAGGTGAGAGCCTGGAGCTTGTTGCCTCACAGGTGCATGCCGGAGACCTGTCACATTGGAAGGCAAACCGTAGTGCCAGGGCAGAGAGACACGGGCGTATACATAGCTGTGCACCCCTTACTTATCGCACCCCACTGGCTTCTAATTGCTATTAAGAGAGCTTCCCAAACTCTTCCCGTGACCCTTTGAGGCCCCAACACGCATTCTATCCTTTAAGCGCTAGGTCTCAGCAATATGGGACATTTTCCAGTTGCTGAACACATTAGTAGATCTGGGCCTTTTCTTTCCCTGCTTGACGTCTACTGTTTCAGCCAGGTTTTTACTTCAGACATATTTTCCTCCAAGACCCATCTCTGGCTTCCTAGTCCATGGGCCTTGCATTTTTTTCTCTGTAAAAAAAGAAGTGTGTGAATATTTTCCTACACACACACACACACACACACACACACGCACACACACGCACGCACCTTGTACATGCACACACGCACACACGCACGCACCCACCATGTACATGCAGTGCCCGTGGAGGCCAGAAGAGGGAGCCAGAGCCCCTGGCACTGGCGTTACCATGGAGGTGAGCCGCCCATGTAGATGCTGGGAACCGAACCTGGGTCTTTTGCAAGAGCAGCAAGTTCTCTTACCCGCTGAACCATCTCCCTTGACTCTCTTTAGTAGTGTGGCTTATATTTCGTTGAAACTTCTTGACTTTGCCGCACTCCCACCTTTTTGGTCGGCTCCAGAAAGCAGACACCATGTTTACCTGTGTTCACCCAGTATAGTCCCAGCACAAAAGAAGGCAAGCCATAAATACTGTTAAACGGAGACTGACCAGCTCCTGGACCAGTGACTCATGACCACCCACCTGCTTAGGTTATAAGCTGTTGCCCCTCGGTTTGTAACGTTTCCTGCTTCCTGCCTCCAAGGTGAAAATGCATATCAAGTCTATTACTGACTTTGAATGGCTGAAACAGAGCAGATTTTATTTCAAAGAAGATCTGGATCAGACGGTGGTGTCCATCACGGATGTTGATTTCATTTACCAAAATGAATTTCTGGGATGCACGGATCGCCTTGTGATTACCCCGTTAACAGATAGGTAGGAAACCTGGTGCTTGCGGCTCCACTTGGTAATTAAATGCTATGCTCAGACTGCTGTAAAAAAAAACAAAAACCACTTGAAATATTCATAAATGCATGCTGTTGTCATCTTGGGTCTGGGCCGGGTCATCAAAGGCAGCTGAACAATGAAATAATCCTCCCTGTTGCTTACATGAACAAACACATTAATGTTTTATGAAGTAGAAATGGATGAAAGAGTAAAAGCAGACCGATTATTTGCTGTGAGTAATTTAATAATGGTTTTGAGATTGTGAAAGTGAAAAATGCCCCAAACCATGAAGGAAGCTAATCACATTTCAAGAAAGGAAAGTGCCTTTGATAGCATTTAATTTAGTCTCGTTGTGTTTTGGATTTTTCTTTTTTCTTTTTCTTTTTTGGTTGGGTTTTATTCTTTTATTTATTTTTGAGACAAGGGTCTCACTGTGTACCCCCTGGCTGACCTGACACTCAACGTAGACAAGACTGACCCAGAACTCACAGCGAGATGAAAGGAAGCAAGCATCACCCTCCGCTTGTTTTTGGTTTTTTGGAGATAAAGTCTCACTCTGTAGCCCTGGCTCGCATGGAACCCGCTGTGTATCCCAGACTGGTGTGAAACTGGCAGGCATCCCCCTGCCTCTACCTCCTGGGAATTATAGGATTGCCTGCCAACCTCCCAGTTTCTCAGACGTGGAAACGGAACCTAACATGAAGTTTCTTGGTCAGTCTGTCAGTCAGTGGCGGATCCTGTCCCCAGGCAGGGTGCAGATTCTTTCCACGTTTACGTACCCCACCACACTCAATTCAGTACGCTGTACACGGAAGTCACTCAGGAAAGGTCTGTAGCGTCAACTGAAACCGCATGTTGGATCATTTTATTTCTGCCACGTTAACTGAGTCCGCTTCCAGGCAAAGCTGCAGCAGAACCATTTCACGTTTTCGGCTTCCTCTCGGTTTTTCCACCCGGTCTCTTGTTTGGCTGCGCGTTGCGCGTGGGCCGTTCAGGCTCCGTGTGGAGCTGGCCCTTCTGAGCCCTCATGCCCGCTCGCTCCTTCCTGTATTGCAGGTGCTACATCACGCTGGCTCAGGCTCTGGGGATGAACATGGGAGGCGCTCCAGCAGGACCCGCCGGGACCGGGAAAACGGAAACCACGAAAGACATGGGCAGGTGTTTGGGGAAGTACGTGGTTGTGTTCAACTGCTCAGATCAGATGGATTTCCGAGGCCTGGGAAGGATTTTCAAAGGCAAGTGTCTAATAGTTTTTGATGGATTTAGTCTCCGTTGCCCACCTCCCGTTTTGTCTTCTGATATAAATCTAAAACGACCCTATCATCGTTAGACTAGGTTGGTTTATATACTATGGCCATCTTTCCTCATTAAAAGTGACCGGGTAGCATAAATTCAGTATGGTTCAATAATACTGATTGTGTTATAGAGCAGGCATTGAATAATTTGATGACAGAATCAATTTGTAACGGTCTGAAGTGGTAGTGGAGGAGAGGGAGTCTTCATAGCATATCAGGACACACACGTTCCCTTTGCTGCGCTAACACCCACCAAAACGAATACTTCTTTTTCTTATCAAGCTTGGCAAGGCTGGAAAACAAGAAGCAGGCTGGCTATCAAAGATGGGGAATTCTTGAGAAAAATCTTAGAAGGTGGGTAGGCAGGGGGTGATTTCAGATAACACGGAGAAGCAGCGCCTACGAGGGCACGTCAGTGTCGGCGCTCAGACTGGCTCCGTAGCACGGCTCTCTGAAGTAGGAGTCCCGCCAGAGAACATCCACAGACACAGGGCCCTGGCGAGGGAGGGAAGGCCAAGGAGCTGGGTCAGGTGGCAAGCTCCAAGCCCAGGACGCGCTCTCCTGCCTTTTCCGTCCCCTCCCGTGAGGCACTAGAAGCATGCATCCCAAGCAGGAGTTTGCATTTGTGTTAAGAAATAATGTATTGGGGCTGGAGAGATGGTCCAGAGGGTAAGAGCACTGACTGCTCTTCCAAAGGTCATGAGTTCAATTCCCAGCAACCACATGTTGGCTCACGACCATCTATAACAAAATCTGTATACATAATAAATAAATAAATAAATGTTTTTTTTTTTAAAAAGAAATAATATATCAGAACCCTATTATCTCAGTGTAATCAGAAGAGCTTAGAGTGGTACCCAGAACTAGAAAGACACTCCAAGGCCGGGGATATAGCTTAGACAATGGAGTTCTTGCCTAGCTTTCACGAATCCCTGGGCGCCATCCTCAGTACCATAGGAGCAGTGTACGGCAGTGCACACCTGTAATTCTAGTACTCAGCTGGTAGAGGCAGGAGGATCAGGAGTTCAAGGCCAGCCTTGGCTACAGAGTGGGTTCAAGGCAAGTCTGGGATACATGAGGCTTTGTCTCAAAGAAGAAGAAGAAAAAAAAAAGCACATAGAGAAATGAAGGAAGGAAGGAAGTAGATAGTAGAGCACATAAAGACGGCTAAGTTAAATTGACGAGGAAACAGAAGAAAGCAAAGTAAACTCAGCGATACTAATAGCTTCAGAGAGATTCGAGACTTTATGCTGTTCACCCAACTAAAGAAAAACAGGCTGCTAGGGGGAAAAAAAACCATAACTGGGATACAAGGAGAATGAAACTACGATCTCCAAGGGGGAAAAAAATAGCCCCCCCCCCCCCCCCCCGAGTTGCCAAAATAGTGCATTGGAAAAAGATGAGGAGATGGAGGGCTTGACAGAAAGAAACATATAAGTGTTAGAGGGACAGATATAAACATTCCAGCATCATTAGAGTGGGAGTCCCCAAGGAGGAGAGGAGGAGGCTGGGAAGCTCACGACGGAAGGGATAAAGCAGTTCACACGGCCGCAGGTGATGAAGATTTTTTTTGTCCTTAGAGACTCTGCCAGGAAAAGCGTGTATGCTCACCAGGTCTGCCTTTGTGCTTGGTTTTATAAGAAAGAAATAAAAAAAAACCCTCTGGCCATTTTCTCTCTCAACCTGCAGCCTGGCATTCCTATCTCACTGTAATAAAAGAAAACAGACAGATCGGACCTGGCAGAGGGGCACCCCTTCATCTGCCATTTCCCCCAGAGACCAGAGAGTTGTTTTGCTCCAAGCTCACTGAAGGTGGTCCTTCCAGACAGGCTCCAATTTGATCACCTCTCGGGAAACCTGCCTACGATGGCATATTTGTGCTTTCCTTTCGACACTGTACGGTTTTCACTGCTTGCTGATGATATGCGAACAATTAAACATTCCCCAGGACAAGAATGACATACACCTTCATAAAAAGCCCGATGTGAAACTTTACACAAGTCGTGTTTAGGCACAATTATTGGGGAGCACTTTGGAGAAGTGATTGCTATCAGGAAGGTGCCTCACAAAGTGAAGCTTTGCAAATTAACTGTTTCTCATGCCAGGTCTTGCACAGTCGGGTTCCTGGGGCTGTTTTGATGAGTTTAACAGAATTGAATTGCCTGTTTTATCTGTGGCGGCCCAACAAATTTACATAGTTTTGACAGCGAGGAAAGAGAGGAAAAAACAGTTTATTTTCTCAGATGGCGATTGTGTGGATTTAAATCCAGAATTTGGAATCTTCCTAACAATGGTGAGAACACAGGGTTTAAATGAAAGTCAATATCAATAGATGAGTCTATGTATTACTGGATAAATGGACCAAAAGTCATGGACCCTATTCATGTGGGTATACAAAATTGTTTAAAATTAATTATGTGTGTCTACGTGTGGGTATGTGCATGTGGGTGTAGGTGCATGTAGAGGCCAGAAGAGGGCGCTGAATCCCTTGGAGCTGAAGTTTATTGGTAGTCATGACCTACGTGATGTGGGTAAGAGCAGCACTTACAAATGTGAATTGCTTAAAACCACAAAGATTTTCCTTTCTCATGCCCACTACGGGTTGACTAGGATGGGGGCTGAGAGGCAAGATCAGCTTTTGTATGTCCTAACTCTGGTGTTGGGTTGACCGCGTGGTCACCATCTTAGTCATTGTTGGATGCCACAGAAAAGGAAAAAGTTAAAAAAAAAAAAAAAAAGAATGATCATGGTTTGACTTAGAGTTTCTGCCCAGAAGAGACCCACACAGGTCTCATGGGGAAAACTAATCTGCTTTCAAGAGGGCCTGGAGGGTGAGCATGATTTTACAATCTGAAGGAAGAAAGTAATACTAATGCCCATTGTCCTCTCCTGACTGTGAGAGCCATTTTTTTTTTTTTGCTATGCAAAACTATGTGTGACTTTAATAATGATTTGAAAATGGATATATTAAAAAAGGCATGATATGAAATTCTATTAAATATGGATGTCCCAATACACATTTTTGAGAAAGCAAGGACATTCAATAATTCTAATATTTTTGTGTACTGCTTTAGAATCTGATTTAGGTGCTTGAAATGTATTTATATCCAGGAAATAAAAACTGAACCAATAATTGAAATTTAAATATATTTTAACTCTTAGAACCCCGGATATGCTGGGCGCCAGGAACTGCCAGAAAACTTAAAAATCCAGTTTAGAACGGTTGCAATGATGGTTCCTGACAGGCAGGTATGTACCAGGACTTCTAAGGGTAATGTATTCTGCTTTACTCTGCCTTCCCCCCCAACCCCCGGCCACTAAAGTTGCTTAAAAATGTATTAATCTGCAGATCATCATGCGTGTTAAACTTGCAAGCTGTGGTTTTCTTGAAAATGTTATCTTGGCGCAAAAGTTTTATGTTCTCTATAAACTCTGTGAAGAGCAACTTACTAAACAGGTAAGAACATATTTATTATTCTTGTGTAGATTTTAAGTTTTTTGTTTCAATTTTTATAAAAATGTGTATGCATGTTTGGGTATGTGCCTGTGAGTGCAGTACCCATAGAGGCCAGAAGAGGGCACCAGATCCACCTGACTTAGACTTGCAGTTGGTTGGAAATTGCCAGTTGTGGGTCCTGGGAACTGAACTTGGGTCCTCTGCAAGAACAGTGTGTGTTCTTAACCACTGGTCTGTCTCTCCAACTCCTCGGTCGTGGTTTTAACTTGGGTATTTTACCTTGGTAGGTGCTAATCAGCGAGAACAAACAAACACATTGAGTTTCTCCTAAGTATATTTACTGTGATCTTAACTTATTGGCTACCCATTTTAAAACTTTTGATTCAGAAATACTTGGAGATTCTCAGGAATTGGAAAAAAAAAAAAAAGTCCAAATGTGTAACCTCCCTCCGCTTCCTCCAGTGTTGGCATCTTGTGATTGGAGTACAGCAACACAACTTGACGTCTGACAGTGGACAAGAGTGTTGGAGAGTTTGGCCTGTTATATGTGTGCTCTTGTAGTGTGTGCACGTGTGTGTGCATTTACACCACACGTGAAGATTAATGTAGCCACCACCACAATCAGTGCGCAGAGCTTCCTCTCTCCCCAATCCCTAACTTGCCAGAGGCACCAGACCTTTTCTCTGGCTGGGAAGTTAGTTCAAGGATGTTGTGCAAATGCAGTCGTCAACATGTAACCCACAGGCTATGCATTTAAAACCTATTGTTTGCTCTCAGACTGCATTCAGCTGTCTTATTCTGAAACCACATATAAGGCTTGAACCCTGTCATGTTACTTTGCTTTCTCTGATGGAACGATCTTTCTCTCACTCAAAGGGAAGCGGGAAGAATTGAGCGGTCAACACTTCACAGTGTAGCCACTCTGCAACGCCAGCCGAGTATCTGTCTGTTCATGTGTACAGGGTGAGCATACATTTGAAACGTTTCGATGAAGCGTCTTTTGCATCTCTTTCCCTGCCCTAGGTCCACTATGACTTTGGACTGAGAAATATCCTGTCCGTGTTGAGGACCCTTGGGTCTCAGAAGAGAGCCCGGCCGGAAGACAGCGAATTAAGCACGGTCATGAGAGGACTAAGAGACATGAACCTTTCCAAACTGGTGAGTGCCGCTGAACTCTCCTCTCTTCTGGGATCCTGGCCGGCTGGTTTCTTTCTACTCACATGACTGGCTCTTGTTGAGCTTGAACATTCATAGTCACAAAGATGGTGGGTGCATTTCACCAGCGCACAATCAAAGCGCCTCCCCTCGCTGGTTGTGTATGGTAAATCAGGCCCTCAGAGAGATGGCTTCTGCTCCAAATTTCCAGTCCAGTTTCCTTTAAAATTCTTTAGTTTAAAATTTTTATTTATCTACATTCCGCCCCCCCCACCCCTTGAATACAAGTTTATCTGTACACCATGTATGTGCAGTGCCCTTGGAGGAACTGGAGCTATAGGTGGTCCAAAGCCACTGTGTAGTCCTCTGCAAGAGCAAGAGCACTCTTAACCACTGAGCCATCTCTCCGGCCCCCTTAATACATTTTAAGAATTATATTATTGTACGTGTGTGTGTGCACGTGCATGTGCGCAAATGTGTGTGTGGAGTGCTACATCGTTAGTGCAGAATGGCACTTCTCTTTCTCCTACCACGTGGATCCCAGGGGTTGAACTCGAGTTGTCAGGCTTGGTGACAGGTGCCTTTATCCACTGTGTCGTCTCAGCGGCCCAGCAATGTGGTTTTCTAACATTATTCACCGGGTAATAAGTTCTAAGCCCGAAGCTCTGGACTCACAAGGAACTAAGAGAACTCGTGTGTGTGTGTGTGTGTGTGTGTGTGTGTGTG
>OU015751.1:4817462-4841138 GCA_907169655.1 Acomys percivali
CCTTCCTTCTCCCCTTCCTTCCTTCCTTCCCCCCTTCCCCCTTCCTTCCTTCCTTCCTTCCTTCCTTCCTTCCTTCCTTCCTTCCTTCCCCCCTTCCTTCCAAGAATTGAACTCATGTCAAGCGAGCATGCACTTTATCAATAAGAGTTGCCTTCCCAGCCCTCCTGCACTTTCTTAATAAACACAGACACTTGTTCTTTGGCCTCAGGCGTGGCTGAAGAGGCGCACCCAGCAGGAGGCCGTCGTGTTCCTGGGTCTGTACGACAAGGCCTTCGAGGAGACGTACACGTACATGAAACTAAACCTCAACCCCAAGATGCAGCTCCTGGAGTGCAATTACATCATGCAAGTAAGGCTCGCCGTGTTTTGTGCCTCCACTGCCGAAGGACACGTGACGCCTTTAGACCCAGTCACCACTTGTCGCGTGCGTCTAGAGAAGGAGGAGGCTCCTAGCGTCTAGGGAATCTTCTTATGATGTGGGAGCGAGGGCTCTGAGGTCTGAGTTCCCAGGGGAGGAGGCGTGGATGGATTAGGACTCGAGTGTTGTCACTCTGGAGCCAGAAGCGACCTTAGGACACACCTAGAGGGGGAGGTAGAGTGTGGAAGTGAGACTCAGCGGCAGGAGCTGAGGAGGCAGACGCCACTGCAGGGTCCCAGCTCAGCACCAGCCCTGTTGCTCACACGGCCTGCCTGAAGCCTCAGCTGGCCTCTGACCCTGGTCCCCAGGCAGTGTCTCGAGCTACTGCTCTCCCCTCTTCCCTCTCCTCTTCCCTTTCTGCTTTTGGTCTTCTTCTTTCAAAAATTCAAGCCTGAGCGTTTTTTTTCCCTCTTAATTATTTATCTTTATTTCACGTGCATTCGTGTTTTGCCTGCATGCATGTCTGTGTGAGGGCCTTTGGATACCTTGAAACTGGAGTTAGAGGCAGTTGCGAGCTGCCGTGCGGGGGCTGAGAACCGAACCTGGCTCCTCTGGAAGATCAGCCAGTGTTCTTAACCTCCGACTCATCTCTCCAGCCCTAAACCTGAACATTTTTTTTTTTTAATT
Organism: Acomys percivali; assembly: GCA_907169655.1. NCBI lineage: Eukaryota > Metazoa > Chordata > Mammalia > Rodentia > Muridae > Acomys > Acomys percivali. The sequence continues at coordinate 4,818,508 of OU015751.1, forward strand.
GAAAGAAAAAAAATGTTATTTGAAATCTCTTCCAGTCTCTCAATCTCCTGGAAGGTCTGATCCCCTCTAAGGAAGAAGGCGGCGTCTCGTCCATCGATCATCTGCACAAGCTGTTCGTGTTTGGCCTGATGTGGAGTTTGGGGGCTCTTTTAGAGCTGGAGAGCAGAGAAAAACTGGAAGTCTTCTTACGAGGTCACGGAAGCAAGTTAGACCTGCCAGAGATACCCAAGGGCACTAATCAGACCATGTACGAGTTCTTCGTCACTGACTATGGTAAGCGCAGCGAATTATGGTTCAGGTAACATGACTTTAAAATACACATTTCAAAGGGTTGAGAACTAAGCCAGGGACTGTATCAACAAACGCAGCTGCCAAAATGCGTCAGAGATAGGACTTCACATGGTGGCTGCGCTAGGAGCTTGGCAGCAGCCTTCCTGAGTAAAGTAAAGTAAAAATCTGCTGAGAGAAGCAATTGCTGGCACACCACCTGCTTCCTAATGCTTAGGGAGCAACGAGTGAGGGGTCCCCCAGTCTCTCTGCTGATGTCAGAATGAGCCGAGCGAACCCGGCAGGCTGGGTACTGCTGCTGTGTAGCACATTCCTCCAGGCCCACTCACCTTTCCTTTAGACAAACACCTTGCCACTTGATGCTTTTGTCCAGAACCAGGCTCCAATTCCTCGAAGCCCCTAAAGAACAAAACCATAACCCCCCGGCCCCCCCCCCCCATATTTACCTCTGACGTAATTTGTAGTACATCTCCTGGAACCTCCACAGGCCTCAGGGAGTGGAAATGGGCGAGGGTGGGGTGGGGGGGAGGGGGGGGGGGGGGGGGGGTAGAGGTGTGGGGGGTGGGGGGGTGGGTGGGCAGGAGAGCTATGGTTGGAGCTAGCAACCAGAGAGCTGGGTCTCAGTCTCCAGGACAAAGGTTTCCTGGTTCTCTTCCCAAAGCTGCTGCTGGGCAGCTGCGCCCACCTGGTGCCGTAGAGGGCTGACGGAGCTTCTGAGTTTCCTAGGCACCTTCGAGGTGTTGGGGGAGCCTTGCCAGTGGGAAGGGGTACGTGGCTGTGTTTGGCAAGGCCTTCTCGGAAGGCCTGAGGTGGAGGAATTGTGTCACTGTCAGAAGGTCAGAGGACAACGTTGGCAGTTGGTTTCTTTCCTCTCCCTCTATGGTTCTGGGAACTGAGCGCACACTGTCAGGTGTGGTGGCAAGCTCCTTTGGCTGCCGAGCCGTCTTATGGGCCCTTTCTGGTCTTACCCACTCTAAATGATTTTGTGTTGATGAAATTTACATGCTTGAGCATCTGTGCCCAGGAAGTGGACCAAAGCATTACATACTTTGTGCTCATAAAGGACTCTCAGTTTGTTATCAGCTCATCCTTCAGTTAGTGTGTGTGTGTGTGTGTGTGTGAGTTCTTGTTTACCACTGGACATCAGCACTTTTGGAGATGCTCCATTCTTAGATGGAGAAGTCCCTGCTTCCAGGCCAGATGAGTTAGAGTCAGGGTTTTAGCCTCTAAAATCAGCAAGTTGGATGCAGTATATGGAACAGACAAAGGCAGAGGAGAAGCACGCCATAAGAGGAGGAGGCTTCCGGTGGGCAGGCACTTAGGGAACCTCCCTCAGAACCGCCAGTCTCAGGGGGACAGGAAGGGGTTGATTTGTAGGGTGCAGTGCCGCAGCAGAGGGACCTGTGCAGGGATGACAAGCCCACAGACAGTGAAACTGCAGTAGTCGATGCGCTGAGCGAGGGCCAGAAGGTGGACAGGTGGCTGGAGGTGCAGGGTCCCTGCCTTACCTAGCTGACGGCTGGGGGACGGCCTGCTCTCAAACAAGCAGGGTTCACCTTCTTTCCAAGACCAGAGAGACACTGACAGCCATGCTGCAGCCGGCGAAAGGCTCAGAACCAGGAGTCTTTGTAACACTGTCCATCTACAGCTCAAAAGAACAAAGGTTTCAGCTAATCCCCGAGTAAACAGAAGAGCGAGCAGTGATTAAAACAGAGATCAATGAAAAAGAAGGAAACCAATAGATAGTTCTTTGTAAAGATCAGGAGATGAGATATGATAAAACCTGTTGTTAGCAGCATCAGAGGTTAAAAGTACAGAAAGATACAAGTTACCATTGGTGACGTGGGAGGTAACCTCAGTGGGTAATACAAACCTCAGCTTACCGTGCAAGTGAGGGGACCCCAACTTCATCCCCAGAACGGATGTAGAAAAGATGGTGTGGCGTGTGGACATGTAACCCAACACAGGGAAGACGAGGCGGGAGGATCTGTGGTGCTCGCTGGCCATCGGGCTGGCCTTATTAGTGAGCCCCAGGCCAACGAGATATACTCAAAACAAAACTTAATAGATAAGTAAAACCATCCATGGTTGAATGACACTTGAGGAAAAGTCACACCTGATGTTATTCTCTGACCTCTGTGTGTGCGCGCGCATGCACGCGCACGCACACACACACACACACACACACACACACACACACACACACGCACACATGTGCATGCGCATATACAAATGCTCATGGGAGAAATAAATGAGAGACTAAGTAACCGCTGGCAACGCTGAGTGGAAACACTAGCTGAGTAGATGCGTCAGTGTTTTAGGGAAACCCTTTAAGTTTTTACCTAACATAACCGTCAGAGGGCCCCGTTTTGGTCAAGATGACGTTCTGCCTGCCACGCAGGTGACTGGGAGCACTGGAACAGGAGGCTTCAGCCATATTTCTACCCGACGGACAGCATCCCGGAGTACTCCTCCATCTTGGTTCCAAACGTCGACAACATTAGAACCAACTTCCTGATAGACACCATCGCAAAGCAACATAAAGTAAGTGCGTAAGAAACACATGCCACGGATAGAAAAACGCGAATCCCAGCCCAGGGGCCCCTCGGGCGGGGTGGGGTGGGGCTGTCACTGGAGAGACACACTTCCGGCTGTCTTTCCGTACCCCTACCAGACATGCAAATGGGCAGCCATCCGTAGTCTCTTCCTGCCCTCAATATTGCTGTGTGCGGTTTTTCGTTTAAATCTAATTTCACTGGGAGTGATATGGAGGTGTGATTACAGAAAACAATTACAAAAATAAATAAATAAATAAATAAATAAATAAGCAAGCAAGCATAGTATCAGCTCATGGAATGGTGAGTAATAACCAGTGGAGCCGTAAGGTATTTAGTTCGAGGCATGGTGTGGCACCACAGTTCTTCTGCAATTGCAGGCCGTTTTGCTCACGGGAGAGCAGGGGACTGCGAAGACGGTGATGGTGAAGGCGTATCTGAAGAAATATGACCCCGAAGTACAGCTATCCAAGAGTCTGAACTTTTCCTCTGCTACAGAGCCAATGATGTTTCAGGTAGAGCCCGCCATTTGCTGTGGCGATCAGCACACAGGAAGTGGTTCTGCCAATAAAACCAGTCTGCTCTTTGTGTGTTTCAAACACGTGTGTGTTTGGGGCTGCAGGTGGTGGCATCAGCTCAGTTTGCTTTCTTTAAAAAAATTATTTATTTATTTTTACGTGTGTGTGTGTGTGTGTGTGTGTGTGTGTGTGTGTGTGTGTGTGTGTGTATGCATGGGCTCGCACACACTCATGCATGTATGAGTTTATGTGTACCATTATGTACGCAGGAGCCTGAGGAAGCCGGAAGGAGGTGCCAGACCTCCTAGAACTGGCATTAGTGAGCTGCCGTGTAGTTGCTATGAAGCAGATCTGGGTTTTTGGCCAGAGCAGTAGGCTCTCTTACTTACCGAGGCATCTCTCCAGACCTAAGTTTGCTCTCTGGTGACTGAGTGAGAAGCCGGATCCAAGCAGCGTGCTTTGGCTTAGTGCTGAAACTGAGGCCGGGCTTGGGAGCTTATCAGCTTTGATTTTCTGATGGATGACATTTCCACCGCTTTGTGTGTGTGTGTTTTAAATTCAAGTGATGCATATTTAATAATTATGCTCAAATTTCCTGGTTGTTATTAGCAAATTATATTCTATTCTGAGGACACAACTTAGTTCTAAGGATGGAAATCCCGTGCACATGACAAACCGTTTCCTTTTCGCTAGAGAACAATCGAAAGCTACGTGGATAAGAGAATGGGGAGCACCTACGGGCCCCCAGGAGGCAGGAAGATGACCGTGTTTATCGATGATATTAACATGCCTGTGATCAATGAATGGGGAGATCAGGTATGCCTGAGGGACCTTACGTAGCTGGTACAGGGTCACAGCTGACGCAGCTGATACAACCTCCTGGGTTACAGGAGATGGTGGGTCACCCAAGGCGGGTGCAGGGAGTTGAAGTGAGGCCCTCTGGAAGAGGCACACGCTGCCGCTAAGCCTTCCTTCCAGCCCAGGGTTTTCAGCTATAAGCAAACGCCTGGCACCTTAAGTCTACGGCTCTTTTGCCTTCTCCCTTCGGAAACCCATCAATGGTCCATGGTTTGGTAGGGCTCTTCATGGCTACTTGGCATCCTGATCCCGTGCCCTTTCTGGCTTCTGTGCTTCGGCCTTGCCCCAGGGCTACCCAACAGCTAAGCAATCCTTCTAAACAGGCCGATGAAACAGCACATCCCACCCACTCGCTCATTTATCCATTCAACTACAGACTATGGTCCCAGTTGCCAAGTCAAGTCATTCCCCCATTAGAGGACCTTACCAATGTGGCCCGCATCTGGCGTGTCCCGGTGATACCACATAGCCTCATGAGGCCTGTGAGGGGAAGCCTGGCCAGGTCTGGCCCTTTGTCCCTGTCCCTGCTCTTTATGTCCCCTCCCTCTAGGACCCACCAGGAGCTCAGTGGCCACACCGAGAGCAATCCTTGGGTAGCTTATGCTTTCCTGCAGGGCCAAGAGGATTTGAGCAGTTATTCTCAAAGATGGAGGCGTGCCTAGCACCAGCCTGCCTTTACTGTCTGCGAGCTGAGTGGCTCCTGGATTCTAGACTCATCTGTTCATGTAGGGGTGTCTTGTTAGACTTAAAATATCCCACCCTTGTTTGGCCACAAGTCTTCTGTAACCCAGGAAGCAGCTGCCCCCGCTGTTACTCATCCTTTCAGGAATCGTGTTGTTCTCTCTGTGGAGGCACCCCTCCTGGGAGCCTTTGTATTTCATTCCCCTGCTTTATTTTCCCTAAAACATTTATAGTACCCTATTTTATTCGCACATAAGCACACACTTGTGCATTTTTGGCTCCCACAAGAATGCGTGCTTCAGGAAGATGACTCCCTGTGTATATAAAAGAGAGCGGAGCACACAATGGTTGAATACCGGTCGGATGAAAGATGGTTCTGCTGGGGGAGCTCACTTGCTGTCCCCTTGGAGATAACCAGAAAGGAATTTGAATGCACAGAGTTGGAGCACAGGAGGGAGGCTAAAGCCAGAGTAACAGCTTTGAGATTCCTTGGGGTGTGGAGTTTTGGTAGTGTCACTGGAGTCACAGGAAGGGAAGGAGGCCGCCCTGGGAGGAGAATGAAATGTGAGCGTGGGTGGGTAAAGCAAGGGTGCAGAGTGGTCTAGAGGTCTTCAGGGGCACCTGGGAAGAAGTGTGCCTCAGAAACCGAGGCAAGTTGGTTTTTCTCTAAGGAGGAGGACATATTAACAGGGTTAGCGGCTGCAGGCAGGCGTCTGTAACCCCCAAACCGAGACTTTGAGTAGTTCACAGTGTTGAGGGTTCCGGGCCGCGACCGTTCCACCTTCTGATCTAAGTGAGTGTGGGAGGCATCTAGAGTCAACCCTGTAACTTTTTGTTTGTTTTTTTGGAGACGGCTTTTTAATTATAGTTTTTGCTGTCCTGAAACTCACTCTGTAAGCCAGGCTGGCCTTGAACCCGGAGATCCGTCTGCCTCTGCCTCCCAAGTGCTGGGATTAAAGGCATGCGCCACCACTTGCCTGGCTCAAACTTGTAACTCTTGAGTGCTGTTGGCAGGGCACCAAGTACTTAACAACCATCTGCCTACCCCTACCTGAAACTGGAAGTTTGTTTTATCAGTGGAGTAGAGGGCACACTGGACTCACACCGGTCACTGGTATCATTCCATCCCAGCTGCCTTGGAGGTGATGGCGGAAGTCATTCGCACATCACCGTGGGAGGAGGCGAGTGCCTTCATCTCTACTTTTTTTTTTTTTTAGGAGTCCTTGAGGGCTAGTGACATGGCTAAAAGATGTTCCCATCTGACGTTTCAGATAACTAACGAGATCGTGCGGCAGATGATGGAAATGGAGGGCATGTACAGCTTGGACAAGCCTGGGGACTTCACGACCATTGTCGACGTGCAGCTCATAGCAGCCATGATCCACCCCGGCGGGGGCCGCAATGACATCCCGCAGCGCCTGAAGAGGCAGTTCACTGTGTTCAATTGCACGCTGCCTTCAAATGCTTCCATAGACAAAATTTTTGGTAGGAGCACTCTAGATCTAGATGTTAATTTTTTTAATTGCATCACATGATGGACATAGACCATGGGGAGATTTGCTTAAGAGCTAAAGTGCCTGTCTGAAATGAACAGCTAAATACCAACACTAAGATGAGCCACACTTACAGCCTGTTCTAGGACTCAAAAGACACGTAGAAAGAACCTTGTAAGATGGTGGCATAAAAAGTGAGCAGGGACTTAGGAGGTGGCTCAGTTGGTAAAGTGTTGGCCATGCGAGTCAGAGGACCTGAGTTCAATCCTTCAGACCCCACATTAAAAAAAAAAAAGCCTGTCATGATGACTCCCCCCCAGTCCCCATGCTGGGAGGTAGAGGTAGGACAGCCATCCTAGCCAAGTTGGCAAGCTCCAAGCCAGTGAGAAACTCTGCCTTAGAGAAGCTAAGGAATAGCAGCTGAGGTTGTCCTCTGGCCTGGACACACACAGACACACACGCACGCACACACACATGCACACATACAAACACAAACACTCATATGCACCCACGTGAAAGTACACCTGCACATAAACATGTGAACACATATGTACCCACATATAAGTATGCCTGCATACACACCTATACATACCCACATATAACTACACCTGCACACACACATACATATCCACTTATAAGTATACCTGCATACACACATACACATACATACATACCTATATATAAATATACCTGCACACACATACACACATATAAGTATACCTGCACACACATACATGTACAAACCCACGTATAAGTGCACCTGCATGCACCCACATACATTCCTATATATAAGTACAACTACACATACATACACACATAAATACACCTGCACACACACACATACATACCTACATATAAGTATACCTGTACCCTCCCACATGCACACATATAAGTACACCTACACACACATACATACACACACACACATACACACACATGCATGAGCTAAGGAAAGCTTTGTGTTTTGTTCTCACATGGATAATCAGGGAAGTCTAGGCTGATGAGTACCAACACCTCTACACACTCTGCTGGTTAACAATCATAACTAGCACTTTGAACTGTTAATAAAGCTAGGATGATTGACATCAAATTTGGCATCCGTAGCATGTACCGTGAAAGATGATGAAACGTGCAGTTGTCTGGCATGATTTCTTGATATGGCACAGAATAAAATGCATGTAGATTAGAGACCCAGCCATGGAAGGCTGTCGGGAGGGTTAAATATAAGTCAATACATAACTCACCGCCATTGACGGTGGCTGGGCCACCTCTGACTTGCCGTGCTGATGTGTGTTAGGCCGTCAGTCTTGTAAGGATGAATTCATTAGAATAAACGCGCACCTTGTGGCCTTTTCTCAACACTAAGCGTGCGCCATCCACCTTATTTTCTCCTCAGGAGTTATTGGCTGCGGGTACTTTGATCCCTGTCGAAAGTTCAAGCCTGAAATATGCGAGATGATTGGGAATTTAGTGTCGGTGGGCCGAGTGCTGTGGCAGTGGACGAAGGTAACTGTGCAGAAGGACAGGCCAGAGAGACAGTAGCTAAGAGCACTTGTCGTACTGGCAGAGGTCACAGTTCTGTTCCCAGCACCCACGAGGTGACCCGCAGCTGTCTGTCGCTTCCACACAGGAGGTCTAATGCCCTCTCCTGGCCTCTGCAGCCACTGCACATACACAGTGCCCATATGTACGTGGAGACAAAAACACTCATACACATAAAAATAGATGAGTCTAAAAAAAAAAAAAAAAAAAACCTGACAAACTCCATAGGGTACATTTTCAATATCGAAAGAGCTTGTTCTCTGAACGAGTAATGAAGCGAGCATCTGCTGAGTTGGTTGTCTGGGGAGTTAGCTTCCGGTCATCTGACTTTGATCAGAGCAATCAGTGGACGGACGATAGTCTTGTGGGTGAGGAGATAGCTTAGTCGGGAAAGTGCATGTTGTGGGAGCCTGGGGACCTGAGTTGGATCCCAAGCACCCGTGTAAAAGGACAAACAAGGTGACACCTACCTGCAATCCTAGCTCTGGGAGGCAGACACAGTAGGACCATAGGAGCTCGCTGCCCATTTAGTTCTGCCAAATCTTTAGTCTCCAAGTACAACGGGGGACGTTGTGTCAGGATATAAGGCGGAAAGCGATAGAGGGAAACATACCTGCTATCAACCTCTGGCTCCCACACACGTGTGTAACACGCACCTGCACACCCAGCAACAACTACACATGCATAAACCACATACAATAGAATGGCTGTACCTGAGTCTACATGTGTCGGTCTTGACTGCACGATCGCCAGTTCATGTTCAGGTTTTCGTGTCTACATAGCTTTGTATGCGGCTGTGTATCGGTGCATCTGTCCATTCACTTAACCGTTATTAGGCATGACTTTGCCCACAGTTCGTGTGGTTCTTGGGAATTCGTGGAAAAGGGACTTGTTTGTTGATGTCTGTTGGGGGTTAGAGTCTGTCTCTTGTACACTGTTCTGGAATCTATCCTATTTAAGGATTCTTGACTTTACATTTTTTATGTTGCTCATTTATGTGTTTTTTTTTTAACTGTTAGTGCTGTGACAAAAATATGAACTTGGTTTTGATTTAATTCACTCACTGGGACTTACCTAAAATAGGATTCGTGATGGGAGTTGGAGAGACGGTTAAGATTACTGGCAGCTCTGGCAGAGCACCCATATGCTGGGTCACAGCCTTCCCTAACTCCAGTCCTCGGAGGGGGAGGGGGCGGTTTGAGCCCTTTTCTGGTCTCACCGTGCAACTGCACACCTGCGGCGCCCAGACATAACGTGCAAGCAAAACCCAGGAAACGTAGAAGTGGAGGGAAAATGTTAAGATGGGATGTGTGAGGTGGGACAGCCAAGAACACACCTGCGAGTGAAGTGGCCAGTGCTCACCCTGTCCCTCCCTCATCTGCAGGTGAAGATGCTACCGACACCTTCCAAATTTCACTACATCTTCAACCTCCGAGACCTTTCCAGGATCTGGCAAGGGATGTTAACCATAAAAGCCGAGGAGTGTGACTCGATCCCTGTTCTCATGTCCCTCTTCAAGCACGAGTGTAACAGAGTGATCGCAGACAGGTGTGCACACGAGAAGCTTACGCGCCTATACTAACTCTTGTCTTACCTGCTCAGAGCCATAGAATAGGGATTCTTGTCTCAAATTGTGTGCGTGTGTGCGTGCAGGCACGCACGGGAGCACATGTGCTGTAGAGGCCAGAAGCCAACGCCTGGCATCTTCTTCAGTTTCTCTCTACTTTATTTTATGAGGTGCGGTCTCTCACTGACTCTATAGCTTACTAATTCATCTAGACTGACCTTCCAGAGAGTTCCGAAGGTCCTCCAGCCTCTGCCTTCCCCTTCCTAGAGCTAGGGTACCAAGGTGTTTGCTATTACACCTGGCGCTCAGGAAGGGGTTGGCGATCCAAACCCAGGTCTTCACGTTTGTGCAGCGAGCGTTTTGTCTGCTGAGCCATCTCCTCGGCCCTTTAGCCCATTTTCCACGAGGTTTGGAAGGTACTAATGGTACTTGCCACCTGCCAGTCAATTTGAGGCAGTTCTCTGGCAGTCCGCCCCACACTGCGACAACAGCTCATCTTAATAGGCTACCGCCCCTTCATAGAGCTGATGCAATTCCGTGGTGAATCTCAGCTGGGTGTGTTTTCTAAAAACTGTCGTCTTTGCGTGGACGAGACCTCTTCTTGCCCCATTCAGCCCTGAGATCCAGTTCCCTCTTCTGTGACAACTACACGATGCCACCAGGGTCATGAGGTTGTAAAGTAGGGACTACAAGATTCTAGCACACAGGTAGGAACTCTGTGGATGCTAACAGCCCCTCTTCTGTCTTCCCTCTGTGACACTGTTAAGTCTGGCACAGCCAAGGTCACGTGACCATGCCTCACTTGCCTTACAAGTCGTAGGGATCTGTCGGCTTCACCTAAGCAACGGGGCCGTGTCCTGGGGTGAGGAAGGTTCAGGGTTGGGTAGAGAGGTTACTTTTTTTTTTTTTTGCCATCTTTCTCAGTGCCCATTCCTTTCAGGTTTATAACTCCTGACGACGAGCAGTGGTTCAACGTGCAGCTCATCCGGGCAGTGGAAGAGAATATTAACGCTGACGTTGCGTCAAGCATTTTCCCCGAACCATACTTTGTGGATTTTCTCCGTGACATGCCTGAGCCCACTGGTGACGAGCCTGAAGACACTCTGTTTGAAGTGCCCAAAATCTATGAATTGGTACTTATTTGCCCCTCTTAGAAGTTTTCAGGGAGAAAATAAAACTTTTTTTTTTCACAGCATGGATGGAGATGGGACTCGTGAAGTTCTGTGTCAGATAAGGAGCCATTGACAGCTGATGGCTAGTGGGAGAAAGAGAAAGTCACTTTTCTTCAGGGCCCTAAGGGGCTGGCCACACATGCTCTAGGAAATGGCCCGGGCCCCATGCCACGCACAGGCAGCACTGGAATGCACTCAGTGGGTATTCAATTGAGAGAGATAGAAACGGAGAGACAGACAGACATAGATGAATGAGAATAAACACTGTGTTTTATTTTATATAAGCTATATAGAATTCAAATTTCAGGGTTCCCAGAGAAAGTTTTACTGAAGCGTAGTCATACACACTTGTCTGTGGCTGCCTTGCGAGAGCAGAGTGGAGTGATTGCAGTAGAAATGGTGAGGACCACAAAGCCTAGAGCGCCGGATAATTTAGCCATTATAGAAGTTTGTACAGCCCTTACCATCAGTCCCACGATAGAAAATGTAACCTGGAAAGTGTTTTGTCCATCATCCGCAGTCCCTAGATAAACTATTGAGGAACTGGTGTGATAAAACCTCAGTGAGTTAGATAGAGTCATGCCATTTTCCTACATTCGTAGATAGATTTGGGGCTGGAGAGATGAACCCCCCCAGTTAAAAGCACTGACTGCTCATGCAGAGGACCTGGATTCTCTGTGCTGTCTTGGCGCCCTCTTCTGGCTTCCGAGGGCATCCGCAGACGTAGAGTGCACAAAATCTAATCCAGGAACACGCATACGTGTACGTAAAAAGTTAGTGGGGGGAAAAAGGGTAGCATTAATGAAATGAAAACAAGATTTCAAATTAGTTTTGGGGGAAGGGGGAGAGACCACATGTCAACATAGTTTAAAAGCACAGGCGGAGGAAAAGAACAATTTGAAAACCACAGTAGGCAAGGCTTTGCTCCTGAGTGACAAACTTACAGATCTGGTCATATAAAAAAGCATAAAATACCCGTGCATTTTCCAAAAGCTAAAATATGAAAACACAGAATGAGAGCAAAGGGAAAAAAATATTTGTGCCATCCAGAAATTTACACCTTAAATATCCCTTTTCTCTCCTGTAGGTGCCGTCCTTCGAAATTCTGAGTGAAAAGCTCCAGTTTTACCAGAAGCAGTTTAATGAGATCATCAGAGGGACGTCCCTTGACCTGGTGTTTTTTAAAGATGCCATGACTCACCTAATTAAGGTTGGGTTGACTGTTTCCTGGCATAGGTGAACGCTGTCCAAAACGTAGTTTTCTTAGGTGGACTTACCGAGAGAGCGTCCGTCTCACCGGGTAGCATGGAGAAGGATGGCCATAGGTTGAGTCAGCTCCCTGTTTCTGAAGATGGTGGATTATTAAGAACCCCGCTTGAGTTGTACCCCCCCCCGTCCCCCACCCCATTGCACAGCAGCATGTGTTTTCCAAAGGCTTTTGGGTCCGGAGCTCCTGGCGTTCTGATTCTGAGTGCTCTCCATCCTCAGAGGAAGCAGAAACGGCCTGTGGAGAAATGTCCTTTCTTGGAATTATGCTTAATCCCTGTGTGTGCAGGGGTGTGTGCCCATGCCTGCAGTGAGGCCAGGGAAGGACGCCAGCTGCCCAGCTCTATCACCCTCCACCTGATTGCTTTGAGGCAGGGTCTCTCCCTGAAACTTGATCTCTGGCAGCCACCCATCTCTGGTGATCCTCCTGTCTCTGCCCCTCACAGTGCCAGGGGTGGGTGATCATTACACAGGTTCTGGGATTTGAACTCAGGTTCCCATGGTTGCGTAGCAAGGACTCTCTTTTTAAAATGAGTTTTTCAAGACAAGGTTTCTCTGTGTATCCTTGGCTGTCTTGGAACTTGCTCTGTAGACCAGGCTGGCCTCGAACTCAGAGAGATCCGCCTGCCTCTGCCTCCCGAGTGCTGGGATTAAAGGCGGGCGCCACCACCACTGCCGCCAGGCACACAGCAAGGTCTCCCCTGTTGTGGCAATCTTGTCGCCCAGGGAAGAAAAGGCGATGTTTTACCAAGTGTCAGCTTTTGTCCTTGGAGAGCAGATTGTGGACAAACTGATGGGGACGGGGTAGGACAGGTGCACAGGACAGATAAAGGAAGAAGAGTTATTTAGAGGTAGCATGGCATGGTCCAGGATGAAAAGCTGCAGAGCAGGCTAGTCACTTATGCTGTTGGATGATGGAAGAGGAACTCTTCCCCCTGCAGTGATGACATCATGTAGGGGTACAGCCTCAAAGTTGGGGGAGTACTTAATGTCTCAAGGCTTCTACACAATGCATCTAACACATTTGTTATGTTTCAAGATGTGATGTAATCTGGGGCTGGAGAGTTGGTTTAGAGCCTAAGAGCACTGCCTGCTCTTCCAAAGGTCCTGAGTTCAATTCCCAGCAACCACATGGTGGCTCACAGCCATCTATAAGGAGATCTGGCGCCCTCTTTTGGCATGCAGGCAAAACACTATATACTTAGTAAATAAATAACTTTTTAAAATGTGATGTAATCTATGCAAAACCTTACTGATCTATCATCTTTTTTTTTTTTTTTTTTAAGTTACTTCTAGGGACTGGAGAGATAGCTCAGGGATTGCGTTTACTGGTTGCTTTTCCAGAGGACAGGGGTTTGATTCCCAGCACCCACACAGTATCTTACAACCGTCAGTAGCTCCAGTTCCGGGGGATCTGTCGCCCTCTTCTGGCCTCCATGGACGCTGCATACATGTGGTACACAGACAAACACCCAGACCAAATATGTACACGTATACAAAATAATTAAAATATTTACAAATAGCTACTCTCAGTGATAATAATGGATTCAGTGATCCATTTTGAGCAGCAGTTCTCAACCTGTGGGTCATGACCCCTTTGGGGGTCAAATGAGCCTTTTGGAGGGGTTGAGTATCAGATATCCCACGTATCAGATACTTACATTATGATTCCCAACAGTAACAAAATCACAGTTATGAAGTAGTAAATGAATAATTTTGTGGTGGTGGGTGGGGTACTGTCACCACTACTTGAGGAACTGTATTAGCGGGTCGCAGCGTTTGGAGGTTTGAGAACCGCTGGTCTAGAGTCTTCCTCGTTGGTGACATCAGCATAAAGGACAGCCTTTTTGCAATGTTTTCAAGTGGCCTGAGTAAGCTCTGAGCCTCCATTTGCCTGTTATCCTTACTGCAGAAATGAGTCACGGAAAAGCCACACCAGGCTGAAGGCTAGCTGCCCAGGCCTTTTCTAAGAGTGCCTGTTCCCTTCGCCCTTGCTCAGCACGCAGTCCCGATACTGTGTGGGACGAGGCTGCATTCCTTGTGGATAGGTGTCTGCGTGATTTGCTGTAACAGACCGCATGGCTAATACACGGTCTACTTGAACCTGTTCTTATGTTTTGTGTATCCTCATCACCCACTGAGTATAAATGAAATGAAACAAGAGCTGGAGAGAGAACGCAGCGGTTATGAGCACTTGGCTGCTCTTCCAGAGGACTGGGGTTTGGTTCCTATGACCCACGGTGGGCAGCTCAAAACTGCCTATAACTCTAGCTCCAGAGGATCTCATATCCTTTTCTGGATGATGCTTTGGGTGCCTGTATAACAAACACACACACACACGCACGCACGCACGCACGCACGCACGCACACACACACACACACACACACACACACCTACCTTAATTAGAAATAGGTAATGACATGCGCATGAGCACACAGAAAGAGTTAAGAAACAGGAAAGCAAAACAAATTTGCTCTTTTTTTATGATGCAAATATAGGCGGGCAAAGAAAGAAATGAAGTGGCTGGTACGGCAGCCCAGTCCTTACGAGCTCTTGCTGCTTTTGCAGAGGACCCGAGTGTGGCTCCCAGCACCCATGTTGGGTAGCTCAGAACCGTCTGGAACTCCAGTTCCTGAGGATCAGTCATCCTCTCCTGACCCCTGAGGGTGCCCCCAAAACATGTGACACACACACATACATAAATTGAAAAAACAAAACAAAAACAAACAAACAAAAAAAAAAGAATTTGAGTTAAATAAAACAATGGGGCACATTAAAACAACAACAACGAAAGCCCAAGACGGGGCATTATAAGGAAAGCATCTACTGTGGTCTGGGAACACGTGGTCAGACTCTGGACCCCTTAGTGCAAGAGTACGTGAACATCTGCATCCGCTTTTCTGATCAACACTCTTATTTCACAAATAGATCTCTCGGATAGTCCGAACCTCCTGTGGGAATGCGTTGCTGGTGGGTGTCGGCGGCTCAGGCAAGCAGAGCCTTTCGAGATTGGCCTCCTTCATTGCCGGGTATCAGATATTTCAGATTACATTAACCAGGTGAGACGAGACAAAACCCGTTTTGACGTGTTTATTCCAGCTAAATGTTCATGTTTAAAAAAACAGGACATGTTGCTGTGTTGATTTCCCTCAGTTTCTCTTCTTGAATTTTATTGTTTATTTTGTGTGCACGTGCGTGTGTATATGGGCACGCCAAAGCACTCAGGGGCCTGTTTTCTTCTCCCGCTTTTCTCCTGGTCCGAAGGGATTGAATTCAGGTCATCAGGCTTGGTAGTGGCTTCCCTCACGCCTGGAGCCATCTTTCCAGCCTCCCGTTTCTAAGTACATTTTTACGTAAGTATTATGTATAGAAGAAGATACCCCCAGACTATTGCTAAGGAGAACACCCACAGGCAAAGACCTGCGTGATGACAATGCCGGTCGACGTGCCGGTGAGGATGGGGGAAATTTCATAAGACCCTATCCACAGGTGATGAAGAGCTGCAGGCAACCAATGGATGCTGAAATGGGAGACTTAGTTTCATGAGAGATGGACCCATGAATCCTGATGGGTTATAGGGGTCAGCCTGAAACACACTTATGTATGGTCATGCACGTGTTGGAGCAGGTAGAGGGGCAAAGGAGAGAGTAATAAATATAGTCCAAGAGATAAAATAGAGAAAGCGTGAGGGGGGGGGCATGGGAGGGGGGGGGGGGGCAAAGGCAGAAATTATGTGCGTACCGTACCCGTGTGTGAAATTCTCAATAAATAATTAAATAGCATAAAACATGTTAAATGGAAATTAGTTAAAGATGTGTTAATAGTAATTAGCTAATAAAAATTGGAAACTTTAAAAGCTAGGAGGTAAAGATATGCTTCTGGCTTTTCTTGACCTAACTGGAAAAACTGCTCTCATGGAGTCTACCTTCCTGTGGCTGGTGCTAGGCAATGGCTGTCTCCTTAAACGGGAAGAGTGCTCCTTCCGTCAAGGAGAGACCCCCCAGCCCCAGGCGTGCCCCCCCCTTGTTCGTTTTAAGCCATGTTCCTATCTGAATCGTGAGCCCAGGAGGTGGCTGCGCCTCTTGCACTAAGACACCCTCTTCATGTGATGTTTCTTCACTATCCCTTATCGTCAGTTTCCCCGTTTCGGAAAAGGTCTGTTTCATTTTTATATATCGCACCCACCGCCTGTGGTACTTATTTCTAAGGGGAGACAGGATGGGTAGAAAAAGCCCAGAAGCTTCCATTTCCATAACCGGCAACCCTCTCACTACAGCATCTCCATTACTTATCCCAAATTGCATAGTCTATCTGTAGGCTCTCTCCGAATCAAGCCACTTGGTGAGCTGTGCACACAGCTGTGATATGTAACCTGTCACTAGTTTTATTCATAATTTACTGTCACATCCCCACCCCTGCAAATCAAACTCACCGAGAGTTCAGATTAGTCTTAGATGCTGGGTGTGTACTTAATTTGGACTCTATCTGTTGAGTAGTAGGATGCCTGGGTAGGGGAGAATGTTTATTTTCCTTTCCCGCGATTTGTGGTTCACGTCCATTAAATTCTCCACTTCTCTGTTCTTGATGTGCGTGATGTATTTGTTTTGAATGGCACATTTAGTTAGTTAGTTGTTTGTTTGGTTTTTTTTTTTTAATCTCTACTCCCCGTGTTTTCTGGCAGACGCCATTACTCAGTATGTGTTGGAGCCGGTGCAGATGTTCATTCTAATTATCATACTTTATTTCTGTGTCTTGAGATAAACTAGGACTATATATGCTAACTTCTTACTTTTAAGTTTGTGTGTATGTGTGTGCTTGCCTGTCTATATGCGCATTACATGTGTGCGGTGCCCACGGAGGCCGGAAGAGGGCATCAGGTGCCCTGGAACTGGACTTACAGGCAGTTGTGAGGCACCCAGTGTGGGAGCTGGGGACCTCTCCTGGGTCCTCTGCTAGAGCAGTGGGCATTCTTAACTGCTGAGCCGTATCTCCAACTCCACTAGATGATTTGGAAAAACAAACAAACAAACAAACAAACCCAAGAAACCAACCAACCATCTACTGCTTCCCTTGCAGGTCTTACAATGTGAGCAATCTAATAGACGACCTAAAGAATTTATACAAAGTGGCCGGAGGTGAAGGCAAAGGCATCACCTTCATCTTTACGGACAACGAAATTAAGGATGAGGCATTCCTGGAGTACCTTAATAACTTGCTGTCCTCAGGGGAGGTGAGCCTCAGAGAGGCGCAGTTCACAGTGTCAAAGGGTGTAGTGTGTGTGTGTGTGTGTGTGTGTGTGTGTGTTGGCGCATGTGTGTACATGTGTGTTTGCCCACCGCCCAGGTGAATGTGTGTGCGTGGATATATGTGCACATGTGTGAATTTGCATGTGAAGGTTCCAGGACAACCATGGCTGTTATTCCTCTCAGACACTGAGATGCTTTGGTTTGTTTATTTGGGGTGAGAGATTTTCTCCTGTGCCTGGGACCCTGGCTGGCCAGTGAGCCCCAGGGATCTCTGCCTGTTTCCAGCTCTCTAGAGCTGGAATGGCAAACACGTGCCACTGTGCATGGATTTTTTTTTTTACTCAAATGCTGGGATCAAACTCTGGGCCCCAATACTTGGATTATGTCACACCCGGATTTTTTATTTTTATTTTTATTTTTTTGTTTTTGTTTTTCTGGAAACACTAGTTCTGGAGACTGAAATTTAAATCCTCATGTTTGCCATGCACGTTACCAACTGAGCCGTCCCCCAGCCCCTAAATCTAAATTTTATTTGTGGAGAAAGAACAGGAACTTTACAGAAGCGAGACTATTTTGCAAACATTCTTGACTTGAGAAATGAGATTTAAGCACACGCGACGTAGTAGGTTATTTCATTTTATTTCTGTATTTGTGTGAAATGAACGCTGTCTTCCTCCATATTATTTTGTATGCTTTATTCCGTCTTAAGCGGTTCCTAGCCTATCTTTTTTTATCTTAAGTTTGCTCCTATGCCTTATTTTATTGCTCCGCCTGCTTCCTGGTTGAGAGTGTAGAATGGCTGAATGAATTTTGTTTGCTGGAAGTGGGCGGGCTCTTGCGTTGCTGCGTCCCATGGCCGTCCACCTGTGGCACTTTGTTAGGAGGTCACCAGCACACAGCATGGAGTTGCACTAATGGTTGAGATTTATGCTAAGGCTGCCCAACTGGGCCATAAAGTAGGAGACATCCTAGATTATGGAGACAGTTTGAACAGTAAAAACTGCTTGCTTGAGGTTGATGCCCAGAACCCATGTTTTTGTTGTTTGCTTTGTTTGTTTGTTTGTTTTTGGTCTGGCAAGTGGGTGAGGAGCAGCCGAAAGAATATGCATGATGCTGTGTCCTTGGGGTCCCATTGCTGCTTTCTTTGTGAGTTCTACGTCAAGGTGGATGGTGTCTGAAGAATGACACTGAGATTGTCCTCTGGCCTCCACATGTGCATTCACGCACATTAGCACACATAATGTGCACTCTCCACACGTAAATACTCACAGACACATATAACACACACACACACACACATGCACACACACCAGACACACGCACATTCACACACCACACGTAGCCTTGAGGACCCAACATCCAGGTGTCCTGTGCTTTCACTGAGGGGCTGTATACAGCAAGCCTCCCCTTCAGGAAGGGATGCTGACCTGGGTGTACCATGATGTTTACACCATGTTTCTTCTCAGGGACACTGTCAGGAGATCTCTTAGAACTGCCTACAACTGTTAAAGTTCTGGATGCCCTAGAAGAAAAACAGGCCCTCAACTGTATATTGGCAGTGCTTGACTTGATAGTTGAAGGTCAGGAAAGCCATCTTATCCATCAGCAGCGCAAGAGATATCCCCAAAAGCATGTTCCAAGGTCCCAAACCACTCTCCTCTCAGGGTCAGGCCTGCCGCTGCCACTCAGGGTCACACTCTGGCCAGGACACCGGTGATCGCTGATGCTTGTTGGGACCAGGGCTGAGTCAAATGCAGAGTTCACTACACACTTGAAAGCATTGATTGGGCACCATTCTTAGGGTGACAGCCTTTAATGGTGTACGCGTGTTGAGGGTGGGGTGGGGTGGGGTGGGGGCGATGAACTGCTCTTGATTACCATGTTTAATAAAAGAGCCGTGCTTTTGATAATGTCTGGCAAACTTGACGTGTGGCTGAGGAGGAGCAGAAAGAGGTGGTGGTGGTGGTTGGTGTGTGTGTGTGTGTGAGAGAGAGAGAGAGAGGAGAGGAGAGGAGAGGAGAGGAGAGGGGAGGGGAGGAGAGGGAGGAGGTATGGAGGGTCCCTAACCAGACTTACAGCAGTGATTCAGCAATGGGAAATTATGTAAAACACACACCACTCTCTCCCTTTCTCATATGTTCCTCAAAGATCTCCAACTTATTTGCCCGCGATGAGATGGATGAGATCACCCAGAGCCTGATATCCGTCATGAAGAGGGAGCTGCCTCGCCACCCCCCTACCTTTGACAACCTGTATGAATACTTCATCACCAGATCCAGGAAGAATTTACATGTGGTCCTCTGCTTTTCCCCGGTGAGTCTTGGTTCACGCTGCGGGCAGAGCCATGCACCTCCTGACGCCATGATCCCTAATCATGCACCTCCTAACACCGTGCTCCCTGGACCCGAATCACATCACCTGGGCGGCTGTTTGAGGCTACATGAATTATTGGAGGTTACTGTGTTGCTCACCAGTTCACGAATCACCAAGAGACAAACATTATTTGGATCTTGAAGGTGATACAGTCTCACCCAATCTGTATCTCCATTATGACCATAGCACCGAGAATGTTCTGGATGGCTTTTCCAACTTTGAGTATCTCTAGCTCACTGCGCTAGCCAACGTAGCTGCTATCTGCCCCACATGGCTCCTTAAATTTGAATTAGTTAAAAATTATGTAAAAAATAAAAGAAAAATACAGTGCCTGGGTCCTGCTAGCCCCATTTTCAACATTCACTGCCCTTGTGTAAGCCAGTGGCTACCATGCTGGGAGGCACTGCCTGAAAGATCCTCATGGAATGTTCTACTGTGTAGCCCTGCCCTGCTACGCAGGGCCTCATTGCCCTGCAGGATGAAGAGACAGCCTGATGGTCAGAACCTCTCTCTGTCTGTCTGTCTTTCTTTCTCTCTCTCTCTCTCTCTCTCTCTCTCTCTCTCTCTCTCTCTCTCTCTCTCTGATTTTCTCTGCTCCTGCCTTGTAAAATGAGCCCCTTTCCTCTCTCACATACAGAGCTCCTCAGATGCTTGGAGAAAATCTTTGTAGCTGCTCAAGTTCTTCCTTAGAGGGACCACCTGTCCCTTGGGCTGCCCGTGTTACTGGACCTGTTAGGGTCAGAGGCTAAGAGCCAGGAAGCTCCAGGAGGCCAGCCTTGGCCACCGGCACTCTGGTGGCCTAAAAAAGAGACAAATTAATAGTGAGAAACAGAAAAGGAAAATTTGTTCAGTGTGCTCTTATTGGGAGGAAGAACCAAGGCGTCCAATAACATGGCCTTCTGCTGCCCCAAGTCCACCCTCCAGGTCACGACCCAAGGTGTGAGTTTAGATAGAAGCCAAGAGCTATTCTTAGCTAAGCAGCCCTGTCAAGGTTTGGTCCTGCCCATCCTCATTGTCTGGACTCCAGCCTCCTGCTGGGTGGTCTGACAACTTTTCAGGGTTGTGTGAGCTCTCTTCCTTGAGGCAAGCTCCTCCTCTAACCGGCTCAAGGCTTCGGCCTTTTCCTTCACCGAGCATGACGTTCAAGGGGGTCTTATAATTTCTTGGAGTCCATTGATTCAATAGACAGCTGGGACGGCGGGGGAGATGGAGTGGGGGTGGGCGGTTAGAAAATGTTCTTTCCACCCAGGACTGTCACATTTGTACTCATCCCGGGGTGGTGTCCAGGCCTCCCTCGTCCCTGTCCTCTGGCCAAGGGTTGTCATTGTCAGTCTGTCACTTTCCTCTTGGAAGGGTGCTCCCAATATGGCAGCCATTCCCCAGGGCAGAGAAGAGGTGGGCGGATGCTCCTTCACTCAGCTAAACACTGACTCTGCCACCTCTGAAGCCAAGAAAAGGTGTTTTCCTTGTCTAAGCTTGCAGCCTCTCACTGCTGGCTCAGGGTGTGGCTCCATCCCTCTCTCCAGCCGGGCCTTAACTCCCTCCTGCCCGATGACCTCACTCTCACCCTTCTGGCCTTGCTCTCCGCAGGTTGGTGAGAAGTTCCGGGCTCGGTCCCTGAAGTTCCCCGGCTTGATTTCAGGCTGCACCATGGACTGGTTCAGCCGCTGGCCCAAGGAGGCTCTGATCGCTGTGGCCTCCTACTTCCTTTCAGATTATAACATCGTTTGCTCCGGGGAGATTAAGAGGCAGGTTGTAGAAACCATGGGGCTCTTTCACGACATGGTTTCCGAGAGCTGCGAGAATTACTTCCAAAGGTTCGTTAGATCGATCGCCTAAGCTCGGTAGCCGTGAGGATTGTTTCCAAAGGGGAGTGAGGTTGTTTAGATCAGTGGCTGTTGGAACTGGCTCTCCAAAGAGGAATTACGCATAACGACCTGTGGGGGACTCTGGGCACAGACTGACTGGTCACATGGGGGCCTGGCCACATCACATTTTTCTTGCATTGATTTTTCTAGTGATCAAGTAATGAAAAGAGGCCCAGATAAATGAGATTTAAAAATTAACTGGGGGCCATACTTTTAAATACCTCTGTACCCTCCAGGACTCCAAGTAGCAGATGCTTAATGAATCACTGTGCCATTTGCTTAATTTTGTTTTGAAAATGACCTAAATAATTCCTTATAAACGGTTTGAAATGAGCTTCCTATCCCAATGCATTATTTATCCTGATTAAAGAAAGGCGCTGATTTTTAAGTTTCTTTTATTGCCTCATGTTGAGGGAACATTTAGATTTGGCATTAGCAAAGCCGAGTCTTATCAAAGCTTCTTGGCAATTAATTATGAAACAGGACTTTAATTGGGTGCAGGAGAACCAGTCAGTAGGAGCAGCCATGGCTTGCTCGCTTTGAGCAAGCTGGCCACAGCGGTTAAAACTGCCCCCCCCCCCTCCCCCCCCCCCAAAAAAAACCAACCTACCAACCAAACAAACAAATGAAAACTGTATGGTTTCCTTGCCTCTCAGTGCCTGGGAGCTGGTGAGTGAGACTGACAGGTAGAAAGCACTGCATCACGGGCTGCTGGGGCCTCCAGGATAGCGAGCTCCCTGCTTAGGGGGAGTGGACAGGCTTGGCGAGGTACGGAACCTTCCTGAAAAGCTGTGCCTGTTTTCCTGGGCAGAGTCTGGGTGATAGCACCAGTCCATGCCTTGAAGTGTTTGCTGAAGCTGCAACCCTCTTTTTGCCAGGACCACGCCCAGACCACCCCTCTTAACTGATCCTAGGTGTTTCTCAGACTCTCAGGAGAGTTTGTGGGTGTGAATCCTCACAACTAGGCAGATGTTATTTCTTCTGCCGCTCTCATCTGGCAAAGTCAATTTCCTTTTACTTTCACAGGGTCACAAAATGTATTTTCTTGGGTTTTTTCTTTTTGAAATTTCACCACGTCTTCCAAGGTTTTTTTCATTCTCTTAAATTGAAGAGTGATTTTTTTTTTTTTTTTTTTTTTACAAAATGGCTTTACAAAGTGAATGTTTCCACAAAATGCTGTAGTGATGGTTACCTTTAGGCCAG
>OU015751.1:4843399-4854663 GCA_907169655.1 Acomys percivali
TGTGTGTGTGTGTGTGTGTGTGTGTGTGTGTGTGTGTGTGTGTGTGTACATGTCCATGTGCATGCAGTACCCATGGAGGCCAGAAGGGGGCGTCTACTCTCTTGGACTGGGCTTAGAGATGGTTGTGAGCCGCCTGATGTGGGCGCGTGGATACTGAGTTCGGGTCCTTTGGAAGGGTAACCTGTGCTCCTAACTGCCCAGCCGTCTCTCCAGCTCTCTCAAAGTTAACCATTTTAATAAACATGAAAACATAGGCGGCTTGGGTGGAGAAGTTTGCTCTTGGTTTCTCGTTATTACCTTACCAGTTAGATAAGTATCTGGTGGACACAGATGCACATGTTTTCTTTGAAGGCTTTGGTTTCCTCTTTTAATATTACCAGGTGCTGGCGGAAGTCACAGTGAGCGCCCAGGCTTCAGCCAAAGTGAAGAACGAAGTCCAGGAGGTAAAAGACAAGGCTCAGAAGATCGTGGATGAAATCGACAGCGAAAAGGTGAAAGCAGAGACCAAGCTGGAGGCGGCCAAGCCTGCCCTGGAAGAGGCAGAGGCGGCCCTGAATGTGAGCACCGCCCCTTCTCCCTCCCTCCCCCGCCCCCACTCTCTCAGTAGAAACACTACCTGTGGCAGGCGCCCAGTTTCTGGCGCTTTGTAATCCGGAAGCAGTTGAGTTCTCAGCCCCGTTCATAACCTTGTCTGGAGGCAAACGTCTCCATCGGATTGGATTCCTCAGCTCCAGGGTTTTAGCGCTCTCTCCTTGTCATCCGTTGCTTTCTTCCCTGGACCAGCCTCTCGGAGAGCAGGGAAGCAAAGCTGGTGGGCAGTGACCTAACCTGAACATGCACCTCTCTCCTCCTCCTCTCCTCAGCCATCCTCCTGCCTCAGCCCACCAAGCAACTTAAACTGCATGTGTGCCACAGTGCACACAGCAGGCGCATGGCTCTGGAGGCAGGAGACCGGGTTTTCCTTCTCATGACCACCACTTTTGCTCACATAATCCAGAGTCAATGTACTTAATTTTCTAAGTCTCCACAGACGTTGTAATCCGTCATGGATTCTTGAGATTTCCATGTAAGCATTTAGAAGTAATACAAATTAGTTGGCACATTGATAATGTTTGTTCTGTCTGTATATTATTTATATAGTATCTATGATTCTATTCTATCTATCTATTCATCTATCTATCTATTCATCTATCTATCTATCTATCTATCTATCTATCTATCTATCTGATTCTGTTGCTGATAAACAAACAACTCCACGCCTATCCATGCCTTGAACATTGCTTTGAAGCACCTGTAGGGTTCCGGGAGCACCGTGACCTCTCACCTTTACCTGTCCCTAAATGTGCTATACCTCTTCCCCCTGCCAGAGCTGATTTTCCTGGCCTTCACTGCCTAGCCACAACCACTCTTCAAACCTGGACCTTACTTCTCCAGTCTTCTTCTGTGCTCTTCTTTGTTTTCTCATCATCCCATGCGTCTGTCGCTACAGGAATCCTACTTTAAAGTAATTGTAACCTCTCTGCTTTCCTTGGGAGATTATGAAGGCAGGGCTGTTTTTGTGTGCTCACTTTGTTTTAAACAGGAGACGGCCCATAGCTGTTAAATGGATGAACAAATAGTTAACAGTCATTCAGTCCCATGTCCAGGAGATATCCCCGACCCCCTCTGTGGGTCTTACGATGACTCAGGAAAGCGCATTCTCTGAACCAGTGAACCAGATGAACTTAAGATGTCTTATTTAACCTGCGTTTACTCGTTTTCCTCGATTTGGATGTTAGGCCCATTGCTTTACTTCCTGTTGCTGTGAGGAAACATCATGACCAATGCAAAGGATAAAGGGAAGAGATTAACTGGGTTTACAGTTCCAGGGCCTTGGAGTTTGTGATGGTGGAGTAAAGAAATGCATTGTGGGAGGCAGCTGGGGCAGCAGCTGATTTTCCTGGCCTTCATGCCTAGCCACAACCACTCTTCAAACCTGGACCTTACTTCTTCAGAAGGGTTGAGTTCTTCTGTGCTCTTCTTTGTTTTCCCATCATCCCATGCGTCTGTCGCTACAGGAATCCTACTTTAAAGTAATTTTACTTTAATTTAAACTTTAAAGTAAAAAAAACACACAGGAAGCAGAGAGCACACTGGGAATGGCCTGAGCCTTTGGAAACCCAGGAACACACCTCCTCCTACAAGGCCACACCTCCTAATCCTTCCCAAACAGTTCAAACTAACTAGATGTCTCCATGAGGGCCGTTTTCATTCAAACCATCGCATCTGGCAATGTCTTCATCTAAATCAGCCTCACAGTTCCTAAGAGGATTTTCATAAGCCTTATGCTGTAATCATTTCCCTTGTTTCCATGGAGTTTCTCCTCCTCCCAGAGACAGGACTGCCCTGAAAGTAAAAATCTAAAGGTAAGGTTTCTGATATTCATGGCTTTGTCTCCTCTCTCTCTCTCTCTCTCTCTCTCTCTCTCTCTCTCTCTCTCTCTCTCTCTCTCTCATTTTTGAAGACAGTTTCTCTATAACCTTGACTGTCCTGGACTCACTTTGTAGACCAGGCTGGCCTCGAACTCACACTGATCCACCTGCTTCTGCCTCCCGAGTGCTGGGATTAAAGGCGTGCGCTACTACCACCCACTATCTCATTTCTCTTTAAACATTTTTTTGTGTGTGTGTGTGTGTGTGTGTTGTACATATTTGTGCACAGGTATGTTCATATGTATATACACATCAAATATCTTATTCTGTCATGCTCTGCCTTATATTTTGAGACTGAATCTCTCAGTGAACCTGGAGCTGATCAGATTAGCTGGCCAACACGCCCCTGGGATCCTCCTGTCTTTGTTAGGATATAGACACAGGGATCCTCTGCAATGCTAGGCTATAGGTACGGGGCCACCACACTTGACTTTTATGTGGGTGCTTTCATACGTGGCATAGCAACCACATCACCAACGGAGCCATCGCCCCAGCTCTGTCTCCTCTCTTAGTTATCTGTACAGTGCTATGAAGATGCAAGCTGTCTTAACCAATTTCGTACCAGTTATGTTGGGTGAGGGGAGGTCTGGGTGGCAGGCCATGAGCGGTAATGATACTTTAAGCCAGCCTCTTGACGGGGCAATGGAACAGGCATAAAAGCAAACAGACAGAAATAGGAACCTAACCGTGAAGGAGCCATTACACAGAACCTTAAGCGTTTGGTCCCGAGGAGACGATGACAGGAATTGGGAGATGAAGTATGTTTTGATTGCTTTCCCACTTTAGTATTTAAAAGTATCAGGTTTCCACATATATGTCTGCTAATACCACTCAGGAGAAAATTTTTATATTGATTCCTACTCCCAACTGCAGACTATCAAACCGAATGACATTGCCACGGTCAGGAAGCTTGCCAAACCACCACACCTGATTATGAGAATCATGGACTGTGTGCTGTTGCTGTTCCAGAAGAAAATCGACCCCGTTACTATGGACCCAGAAAAGCCTTGCTGCAAGCCATCGTGGGGAGAGTCATTAAAGGTAAGAGAAATCTCTGTAAGACTTGTGAGGTGCGTCAGGTATCTCAGGACATGAGGAACCAGCCAGACAAATTGTCAGCCGGCAATCAACTACCATGCATTCAAGATTTTTACCTCCAACGTCATGTTATTCAGTTTTTTTCCCCCTCCCATAACCATCACACAGTACTCGAGGTAATAAATTTATAAAGAGGAAGGGTTTCTTTTGGCTAGCTTTTTTCTTTGGGCCGCGACTGGCTGGCAGCAAGCAGGCAGGCAGGGTGCTGGAGCAGCAGCCGAGAGCTCACACTGTGAGACACAACCACACCGTAAGACACAACCACACCATGAGACACAGCCACAAGGCGGAGACTAATTGGGAATGATGCAGAGTTGGGGAAGCTCAAAGCCTGCCCTCCCCTAGTGACGCACCTCTTCTGACGAGGCCACGCCTCCTAATCCTTTCCAAACAGTTCCATCAACTGGGGACCGAGTATTTGAATATGTGAGCCCATGGGGCCATATTCATTCAATATCAGGGTCCGCGCTAATGCAGGAAGGCGGGATTTCTTTGCTCCCAGACCTGAGAGATTGCCATGCTGTCTGTCTTCCAGCTGATGAGCGCAACAGGGTTCCTGTTTAACCTGCAGCAGTTCCCGAAGGACACGATCAACGAAGAGACTGTTGAGTTGCTGCAGCCCTATTTTAACATGGAAGATTACACTTTTGAAAGTGCCAAGAAAGTCTGCGGGAACGTGGCGGGGCTGCTGTCCTGGACGCTTGCTATGGCCATATTTTATGGCATCAACAGGGAAGTGTTGCCCTTGAAGGTAAATTTTCCTCCTCCCCATAAATCAATGCTTGACAAAATCAGTCCTTAAGAATTACTGTTAGCTAGTTGTGAGCCGCTTGGTCTTCATGTGGGAATCCTAACAGGGGGAGCAGGGGCCGTCTCTGACTGTTGCCTGCCTTTGAGACCCTTTCCCCCCTACTGGGCTGCCTCGTTTAGCCTCAGCAGGAGAAGAGGCACCTAGTCTTGCTGCAAGTTGATAGGCCACTTTGGTTGATATCCATGGGAGGGCTCCCCTTTTCTGAAGAGGAGGAGAAGAGGGGTAATGGGGGAGGTCAGGAGTAGGGTATGGTCTGAGGGAAGGGCTAGGAGGAGAGGAGGGGAAAGAAACTGTGATGGAGATGTAAAGTAAATAAATTAAGTAATAAAAAATGAGCATATGCCTCATGGGGACATTTTGAACAAAGTAGAAAATAAAGTTTTTACCAGAGGGAAACAAGGGGAAAACAGCAAATACCTCCCAAACAGAAAGATACCAAGTGAAAAGTTACTAGAAATTTAGAATCCAGAGGTAAGGGCCTATAAGAGCAAAGTGTTTTTTAATTAATAAAAAGTATGATCCATAGAGATGATCCAATTATAATAATGTGCCATGAAGGGAACAAGATAGTACTGAACTGAATAAAACATAAATGAGGCATGAAAATCTGTATCTTAAGTGGCTACCAACAAAAACACTCTGATGGCTTGAGACTGGGGCATGTGGGTCCTGGACAGATCTATAGTGGGCTTCAGGTAGCCCAGGCACATGGGCGCACGCCTTTAATCCCGGCTCTTGGGTGGCAGGAGCAGGTGGATCTCTGGGAATTTGAGGCTAGCCTGGTCTACAGAGTGAAAACCCACCTAAGTAAATACACAAGCAAACAAGCAAATAAGAAAGAAAATGAGACATTTATCAAAGAACTTCTCTACCCCAGAGAGCTCTGGCTGTACAACAGTGATTATTTTAAGTTGATAAGAAGACGATAATTGCCTTTAGGATTTAGAAGAAAAAAGAAAGAAGGAAAGAAAGAAAGAAAGAAGAAAGAAAAAAAAAATACTGTTAGAGTAACTTCATTTCAAAAGACTCTTTACCAAAACAGCAAACCAAATTGCTGGCTTATCTGGCAGCATTTATCACTGTATCATTTTTAAGAATTAAAAATCAGAGAGAGGAAGGATATGCAGGGAAATATTAATTAGTTAAAATGCATTCAAATTGTAGACCATCATTTCAAGGGGCTGGAGAGATGGCTCAGCTGTTGAGAGCACTGGTTCCCCTGGCAGAGGATGTGAGTTCAGTTCCCAGCACCTCCATGGTAGCTTACAAGCTCAGTTCCAGGGATCCAATGCCCTCTCCTCAGACATACATGGCAGGCAAAACACTCAAACACATAAAATTGTTTTTTTTAATTTAAAAATACTGATATGGGGCAACAACTAGTCTATTAATTGGGAAAAATGACATTTAGTAATTTCTTTTTTTTTTTTTTAAAGAGGAGTTGGCTCCCTGCCCCCATATTTCTCAAATAAAAATATGAAACACTTCACGAATTTGCTTGTCATTCTTGCACAGGAGCCATGCTAATCTCTGTATTGTTTCAATTTTAGAATATGTACTGCCGAAGTGAGCACCATTTAGTACCTTCTTAACACAGTGCTTATGTCTAAGAAAAAACAAAGTTTATTATTTTTTTAAATTCTTCCTTTGCTTTGTTGCATTTTCAGTGAACATCAATAATTAAAGGGGGAAAATTAATAAAATATCCCCCAGACAGCCTGCCTCCCCAGTTGCGAACGCTGAAACAGATGACCCTAGAAGTAGCATCCGCTGCAAAAAATTTTGTGATTTACGCGATAACTTACGAACTGGAATCATAAATGTTTCATGGAGCTTGTGTGACTCTGTGTGAACCACTCTTCCCCCTTCTCTCTCTCCAAGGCGAACCTGGCCAAGCAGGAAGGCCGCTTGGCGGTGGCCAACGCGGAACTAGGGAAGGCCCAGGCGCTGCTGGACGAGAAGCAGGCCGAGCTGGATAAGGTGCAGGCCAAGTTTGACGCTGCGATGAACGAGAAAATGGTGAGCTGACGGAAGCGATGGACCGGCGGTCTGTGGGAAGAGGCTCTGAACTTCAACCAAGTGCAATTGTCAGGCTTATACATAAAAACATGGGCATGCTTGGTGGGCACCCTGCATGTGTACACGGGATGACGTTTAAGTCAGGGCAGACACTTGTCTCCTCAAGTATTTTTGTTTCTCAGATGTTGTTTTTGTTCCTCTCATATGTGGAACCTGTCTGTGCATCTATTGTCACCAGTCTTATGTCCATCTGTCTCTGTCTGTCCATCCATTCATATCTATCATCTATCTATCTATCTATCTATCTATCTATCTATCTATCTATCATCTATTTATAAACCATGTAAACTAGAAGGGAAATGTGGAGTGAAGGGAGGAACAGAAACATCAGAAGGCAAGGGACGACAAGGGGAAGGGTGTAGAAGACAAATTATGTGCATGTTTGGAGATGCCGTAATGAACCCCATTATTTTGTATACTGACTCAAAAAATCTATTATAGGAACAGCATCATTTTTTTACTTTTACTGGAAGTTCCCTGGAAAATGGTTAACAGAAATGCTATTTTGTTTTATATAATCTTGGAGTCTCTTATAAAACTTCCTCGAATTTTAGCCTCATTTAATTTTTATGCGGTTAATTGTTTATTTGGGGGACAGAGTTTCATGTACCCCACTTTTTCTCCACTTAGCCTAACCAAAGATGACCTTGAACCTCCGATCCTTCTGAACCTCCACCTGTGGGGGTGCTGGGATTACAGGCATGTACTACCATGCCTGGGTTTATATGAAGCCAGGGTTCAAACCCAAGGCCTCATGCATGCTAGGCAAGCATTGAACCAACAGAGCTACATCCCCAGCCCTTTTTACAGATGTCTTTGAGCTTTTGCAAGGTTAAAAAAAGAAAAAAACCACTGCATCATGAATGAATGATCAAAACATAATTAATATGTTAATTTGTTACTGTATTATTTTGTTTTTTTTTGTTGTTGTTGTTGTTTTTTGTTTTTCAAGACAAGGTCTCTCTGTGTAGCCTTGGCTGTCCTGGACTCGCTTTGTAGACCAGGCTGGCCTCGAACTCACAGCGATCCACCTGCCTCTGCCTCCCGAGTGCTGGGATTAAAGACGTGCGCCACCACCGCCCGGCTTTACTGTATTATTTTATTTATTTATTTTTTACTGTATTATTTTCAAACCACACTTATTTTGCAAGCTGAGAAATTCTTCTGTGTGGTTTTATGTGTGAACACAACTGATCGCTGCCCAAGGGCTTTAAAACATCTGAGACGTTTCTCATTTCTGAGTGTAGGACCTGCTCAGTGATGCTGACACGTGCAGGAAGAAGATGCAGGCAGCCTCCACGCTTATTGATGGGCTGAGTGGAGAAAAAGTCCGGTGGACCCAGCAAAGTAAAGAATTCAGAGCGCAGATTAATAGGTAGGCGTTTCCGTCCTCGTGGACGCCCCCTCAGCCATCACCCCCATTCCACCTCTCTGGGATACTGAGACCACAAAAGCTACCTCCGTCTACACTTCTCTGAGGCCCCTGCC
This sequence comes from Acomys percivali, assembly GCA_907169655.1. Lineage (NCBI taxonomy): Eukaryota > Metazoa > Chordata > Mammalia > Rodentia > Muridae > Acomys > Acomys percivali. The sequence goes on from OU015751.1 coordinate 4,851,347, forward strand.
CCAAGCTCTGCGCTCACACCTTTGGCATAGGAAGGGACTTCCACGCCGCTCTGCAGGACGAGTTTCTAGCAGGAGCTGTGTTTGAGTTCTCCAGGACTTCCTGACACTCTGGTCCCCTGGGCTTACCCTCAGTGATTCTGGACATGTGCACTGAGCAGGGGAGAAGACTCAGCCAGGGAAGGGCTCGCTTTGCAAAGTGTGGGAAGGGCAGGTGCGCGGCCCACACCTGGAATCCCAGAACTAGAAGGGCAAAGAGACTAGTGGATATCCGGGACTCTCTGCTCATCTCATGAGCTCCAAGCCAAAGAGAAACGCTGTCTCAAAAAACATGGTGGAGGTGGCACCCGAGGAATGACATCAGCATTGACCTCTGGCCTGTGTACACGAGTGTGCATGCAAGCACGCGCACATGCACACAGACACACACGCACAGTGTTTGCCTGAGTCAGGCTGTGAACAGGGTGTGCAATAGGAGGAAGTCATGGTCCATACTTCAGAAAAGAGCCTGTTTGCAGCTCCCCGACCCACCCAAGTGTGACCCCTCCACCTCGTTTGTGTTTAGGGGTCTATTTTTGCACAGTCTTTCCATGTCAGGGGCAGAGATGGATTATAGCCTGTGGCAAAGCCAGGCTGCACTGAAGCTTCTCCTCTGAGGAGAGGGCGTCTGTACCTTTTTCTTCGCAGACTTGTAGGCGACGTTCTGTTGTGCACGGGCTTTCTCTCCTACCTTGGGCCTTTCAATCAGATATTTCGGAACTATTTGCTCAAAGACCAGTGGGAGATAGAGTTGAAGGCGCGGAAAATCCCCTTCACCGAAAACCTGAATCTGATTGCGATGTTGGTGGACCCCCCAACCGTAAGTCTGACTCTTCCCAGTAATTTCAGAATGTCAGCCTGGTTTTCAGTTCTTACCATCCAGACAAAAAAAGTCCAAGAAGGGCTGTTTTATTTTCCTGTAACTGAAAACACTATTTCCGTTCCTTAAGACGGCTTAAGTGGCTTTCCATTATTTAAAACGCTGGCTCTGTTATATTCTCTTTCAGAGGTCTGAGGCAAAGACAGACACTGCCTAAGCATTGCAGTGCGCTATGTATGCAAATGTAATATATATTAGGCATCGTGTGCTATATATATATATATATTAGACATCATAGTATGTAAATATAACATATATTAGGCCTTATATATTAAGTGCTATAGTGCATTAATTCCTTTTCTTACTGCTGTGACAGAATGAGGAAAACAAAAGAAGGAAGGGAGGGTGTACTCACAGTCTGAAGGCACAGTCCACCATGGGAGGGGACGCCACAGTGGGGGAAGTGTGAGGCGGCTGGTCACTTCCTCCTCTTTAGTCAGTGGGGGACCCCAGGATGGATGGTGCTGCTCCCATCCCGAGTGGGTCTTCCCTCCTCAGTTGGACCTCTCGGAGGCATTCACAGGCCGCCCAGAAGTGTGTCTTCTGGGTAACTACAGACCCAGTGGGACTGACACTAGAGATTAGCTCTCACAGATAGCAAACACCCTAATGTGCTTGGGGGTGGGGCGGTGACTAAGCCTGACTTGCTGGGATTTTGATGGCAATGTCAGTTTTCTTTTTTTTAAAAATAATGTAGTTTATTAATTTATTCAGATTACATCTCAATTGTTATCCCATCCCTTGTATCCTCCCATTCCTCCCTCCCTCCCAATGTTAATTTTCTTTATTATTATTATTATTATTATTATTATTATTATTATTATTATTATTTAATTTATTTATTCAGATTACAGCTAAATTGTTATCCCATCACTTGTATCCTCCCATTCTTCCCTCCTTCCTGCTTTCACCCTATTCCCCTCCCCTAGGTCTAAGACTGAGGGGGACCTCCTCCCCCACTATATGGTCATAGGGTATCAAGTCTCATCTTGGTAGACTGCTTATTCTTTCTTTGAGTGCCACCAGGCCTCCCCACCAAGGGGAGGTGATCAAATATGGGGCACCAGAATTCATGTCAGCGTCAGTGCCCAGGCAATATCAGTTTTCAACACAACTTGCCAAGGCCTGTGGTCATGAGTCCTTCCTAGTCAATGTGTCTTGCATTTCCATTTTGCAAATGGGCCCCAGTTGCTGCTTGCTTGGTGGGAGGCAGTGCTGTGAACTAACTATCCCAGGTTCCTTATTTAAAGCTTAAAAAGTAGCCTCTGGTTCAGTCACCATTAGACTCGCCCTTACTGGGAGTAAATTACGCATAGGAGATGCGCTGGGCACCGTGTGGCAAGGCGGGTCCAGGTAGCCCTCGTAGGTCCTAGCGGGCAACTGAGCAAAGGTGGGTACTGGTTGGGTCATGAGATCTCTGGGGATTTTACTGACCATGATGTAATCCCATTTAAATTGGGGGAAGGAAGCCGGGTGGTGGTGGCGCACGCCTTTAATCCCAGCAGTCGGGAGGCAAAGGCAGGCAGATCGCTGTGAGTTCGAAGCCAGCCTAGTCTACAAAGGGAGTCCAGGACAGCCAAGGCTACACAGAGAAACCCTGTCTCAAAAAAAAAAAAAATTGGAGGAAGGAAAGGTTCATACTTAGCATTGATGAACTCCTGACGGTGTAGCTTACCCGAGGTTTCCCCGGCTCTGCCGTTATCCTTCTGTAAGCCGTGTAGGTGGAACCAAAGGCCAGGAAGAGAAGGAGCCCTAGGGGACGGGGTTATCTTCTTCTCTGATACTGGCTTACTTTTACAATCCCCTCATATATGAGAGGAGATTATCCTAAGAGGATAAACCCAGCTTTATCCATTAGATCAAGAGGAGGAGCCAAGTTCAGTGCTTAGCACCCACGCTGGGTGGCTCACAGCCACTGTAAGTCCAGGTCCAGGGAAAATAGCTGTCCTGGCCTCTGCAAGCAGTGCACTCATGCATACAAAAAGCACCCACCCGCACATACATATGCAAATGAAAGTATAGACAATAAATGTTTAAACTTGCTTTCTAAACCTAACATCACTTGGTTTACCTTTGCAGGTTGGTTGGTTCTGTGCCACCCCAGCCCCACCCGCTATCACACACACCCGCTACCACACACACACACACACACACACACACACACACACACACACACACAAGATACCGGCCGCATAGTCCCCTAGAGAACACATGTTTAAATGATTTCCATGTCACGTTATAAGTGCTCAGTAACCAACCAGCACATTGCTGTTCCTTGAGAGGGCTTATCATTTCCTCTTCTTCAGATTGGCGAGTGGGGCCTGCAGGGGCTACCTGGAGATGACTTGTCAATTCAGAATGGCATTATTGTGACAAAGGCCACCAGATACCCTCTCCTCAT
>OU015751.1:4880366-4896574 GCA_907169655.1 Acomys percivali
TTTTTTTTTTTTTTTTTTGAGACAAGTGTTTCTCTGTATAGCCTTGGCTGCCCTAGACTTGCTTTGTAGACCAGGCTGGCCTCGAACTCTCAGAGATCTGTCTGCCTGTGCCTTCCTGAGTGTTGAGATTACAGGTGTGTGCCACTGTTCCAGGCTATGATTTCATTATTATTAGTTAATTTATTTTTATGTATATGGTTGTTTGATTGCATTGATGTGTGTGTACCATACGCATGTGGTGTCCTCAGAGGCCAGAAGAGGGCACTAGATCCCTTGGTACTGGAGTTACAGATAGCTGTGAGCTGCCATGTAGGTACTGGGAACAGAGCCACCAGTGTCCTTAACCACTGAGCCATCTTTTCAGCTCTCATTGCATGATTTCAACTGCATTCTTCATAGTACTTTATAACAGTAACACAAATGTTTGCTTCTCAAAACAGACTTCTCTCAAGTTCACAAATGAGCCACCCCAAGGCGTCCGGGCAGGCCTGAAAAGGACATTTGCTGGGATCAACCAAGACCTTCTGGACATCAGTAACTTACCCATGTGGAAGCCCATGCTGTACACAGTGGCCTTTCTGCACTCCACTGTTCAGGTAACCTGGAAACCAGTGTTTACCACTAGGGGGCGCTAGTGAGCGGATGTAGCTGCCATGAGAGCTCTTGGAAGGAAGGCATCCATATCCCCACCTCCATCCTGGCATTTCACACCATCTGGCTTAGTATGTGTTTGTTTCAGATCTTGCCCGTAGCCCCCACTGTGCAAATGTGACCTTCTTGGGTACAGAGGCCTTGCTTTTGATCCTGCCGACTCACTTCCCATGGTCACTGCGCTGCGAGGGCACATTCACGGTGCTGTAGTCATTTTTTCCCTTATTGTGAGAAATACCTGAGGGAAACAGTTTAAGGGGAGGCGTTTACTTTGGCTCACGTTGCAAATGGTCAAGTCAGATGGTTCTAACATTTGGCGTCAAGACACGGGAAGACACAGGAGCAGAGCTTAATCACCCTGTGGTGGCCATGAAACAGAAATGGAGACAGAATGCTGACATGGACCAACTACCCCTAAATCCTATATTCCCGAAGTTTCTACCACCTCTAAAAATGGCACTGCTTTCAACACATGAGCCTGTGAGGCAGCGGGGGAGGAGAGGTTCCTACTTTTAAACCATAAAGCCTAGTGCAGTAAATATTTGTATAGTGAACAAACAGATTATTAAGAGCCAAACTGGACTTGAAAGAGCCTGGGTTGGCCAACAATGTTATCCACACCCCCTCAGATAGTGACAGCCATTGCTTTTCAAGGTAGGGTTGTCCCCAATTTCAAAATGAGGCAATTGCCCTGGGGGGGAGAGGTGGCTCCGTGAGTACAATGCCTGCTGTGCAAGCCTAAGGAACAGAGTTCACCCCCTAGAACCTGCGTGTAGAACACTGACATGGTGGCATATACTTGTAATCTCAGTGCTGGGAGGCAGAGGCAGGCAAATCCTTGTTAGTCACTGGCTAACTAGACTACGTGATGAGTTCCAGGCCAGTTAGAGACTCTGTCTTCTAAAAGAGAAAGGGGCTGGAGAGATGGCTCAGCGGTTGAGAGCACTGACTGCTCCTCTAAAGGACCCGGGTTCGATTCCCAGCACCCACATGGCAGCTCACAACTGTCTGTAACTCCAAGATCTGATACCCTCTCACAGACATACATGCAGGCAAAACACCAATTCGCATAAAATAAAAATAAATAAATTTTAAAAATAAAATAGAAAGAAAGAAAGAAAGAAAGAAAGAAAGAAAGAAAGAAAGAAAGAAAGAAAGAAAAGGATAGACAGGAGACAGGGCCTAAGTATCAACCCCCAAGGGTTGTCTTCTGGCTTTTATGTACACACACACACACACACACACACATACACACACACACACATACACACACACACACACACACATACACACACACACACACACACACACACACACACACACACACACAAAATGAGACGATTGAATCTTAGTCTGCGTCATCCATGGTAGATCTGGGCTGGCCTGTCCCTAGTTCTCAATAGTTGACATGGGGAGGGATAACCAGAGTTCCCCACCTCTGCCAGGTTGTGGTGACAGTTTTCACACGCTAATTAGTTATGTTAATTGTTACTAATTACTCATTTTAATTATTGATCGCTTATGTTGTGATTTAACTATCTTAGGGTTACTAAGAAACTTACTCTGTGCTTTTATGTGTGGCTCAATATTGGGAAATGTCATGCCCTAAATTCACGAAAGGAAGTCTTTGCTTTCACAAGGGCGCGAAGGGATTTCTTCCTGTGTCTCTCCTTCCTGGAGCTTGGGAGAAAGACAACATGAGCCCTTGGCTATGTCCTGGCAGGTGTGGTCTCAGCTGTGCCCATATGGGGTATGGACATCCCTTCATATCTCTCCAGGAACAGGGAAATGCATAGTTTCCCCCAGGACTTGCTACTGTCCCCTGGCTCACTGTCCGCAGCACCACACTGGGTCCTTTGCAGCCACCAGGGAGGGCTGCGGGTGTTCTTCTGTCTCTTGGCTCCGGGAGAGTGTACATTGGCTTGCATGCTTTGTGAGTAGCTGCTTTTACTAAATTCCTCTGTGGATTGTAAATTACAGCTTTCCAGAGACCAATTTCACGCCTCTTATCTGAGGATTGTTCCCCTGTATCACGCTCCAGTTCAAAGACTGCTGTGACCCTGTTATTTGATCCCCTATTCACAGATAACAATATTTTCTGACTGTTCCCAGTCACAGTGACTCAACTCTTCCGCTGAGCTCACCCTGGAGAGTTGCTGTGGGGAGGGATTTTTCCATATAGTCAATGTGCCAACATGTGTTGGCCAGAGAATGTGGACATTATCTGGGAGCTGGACGGAAGAGCCCAAAGCCCATGATCCAGTCAGGAGCCAAACTGTGCTTGCAGTAAACAAGATGCATGTTTAGGGTAAAACATAGAAAAACAATATATCTACTTCCAGGGCTGGGACACGCTAATAGTAGTATGTCGGAATAATAATAATAATAATAATAATAATTATAAAAAGATTGAAGGTCTGTCAAGATGGCTCAGGTAGGTAAAAGCTCTTGCTACTATGCCTGACTACCAGAGTTCTGTCCTTGGGACATATGGTAGAAGCCACAGTACACACACACACACACACACACACACACACACACACATGCACACACACGCACACAGAGAGAGAGAGACAGAGACAGAGACAGAGAGACAGAGACATAATGATTTTTTTTGAGAAGTCAGTCTGTAAAGCACTTGCTGCCCAAGCATGAAGACCAGAGTTTGAGCCTTGAAGAACTCATGTGAAAAACCGGGGCAAGGTCACATGTGTTTGCAACACCAGCCCAGTGAGCTGGGAGGGGTGAGAGTGAAGGGGAAGGGAGGAGGAGAGAGGAGAGAGGTGGATCTCCGAGCTCCCTGGTCAACCAATCTAGTCAAATTGGTGGGTTCCAGTCTTAATGATAGACCCTATCTTAAATATGCCTACGTGTGTTTTTAGCATGTGTGTGCGTGCGTGCGTGCATGCGTGTGTGCGTGTGTGTGTGCATGTGTGTGCGTGTGTACGTGTGTGCGTGTGTGCGTATGTGCGTGTGTTGTGGTTTGGAGGTATATCCCCAAACCACAAGAAGCTTGCAGATCTTGTCCTTGCTAACGAAAACGACAAGGGATTGATTGATTTGTGCCCCATTACTACAAGCTGTAGAGCGGAGGAGTGCCTACAGCAGTCTACCCACATAAGCATGAACAACCTGGGGCCGAGCTCACCAAACCCCTGCCTGCTCTCCATGTGTTTTTCTTTGTTTCTCTTGCTGAATCATGATTTGTCATCATGCATCAACTCATCCAGCTCAAGGGCATGGTGCATGATGTGGACTCCACACCGGTTGTAGAGAACTGAAGGGTCATCCTTCCTCTGCTGGGAGAAGGGCTTGTGGGCATGGCTGTTCGGGAGGGGCAGCAACATGCTGGAGGGTGTGGCTTGTTTCCTTAGTGATGTGGGATCAAGCTTCCTCCATGGAAGGAGGATGCTTCAGCCGCTGCCTTGCAAGCTTGCGTACGTGCACAGGGCAACTCTAAAGTAGTGCTGCTCACTCCACACAGGTTTCTGAACCCTCCCCATCTCTTTAGGAAGTTACCATTTAGGTAGAATAGGAATATATATATATTCACATACATACATATTGGCTACTTTATTCGTTCTTTTTCCTACTTCCCTACACCACCTCTATTTCTTCCAATCCCCCAACACTGGGTAGGAGAGAAAGTAAGTTAGAGGGAGAGGGGGTGTCGTTATCATTAGGCTATTTCCTGCTGATTAGGGCTGTTGAGTTCTTTGGGGGCAAGGTTGATCTTAGTCATCAGGATATCTCCAACCAGCAACCAGCAATCCAGCAACCAGCAAACAACAGCAGCAGCAGGGGCAGCAGCAGGGGCAGCAGCAGCCGCAGCAGCAGCCACCGCCTCTCTCAGGGCTCTTGAATTTATATACCCTCTGAAGAGTCCCAAGAATTCCAAATGTTAACTATCTGCAGTTGTCAAAATCCCATCCCTGCCAGAGCATGAGACAATCATAGTTGGATGCTGCCTCATATCCCACACCTGCGATTAAAACCAAAACATATTCCCGTAACATTTCTATGTTTTTAAATAAGCCAAAATCCTCGCTACATGTGGGTTGCAGCCTCTGATGGCAGAAGTTTCTGCTGCAGGAGCTACTCCAACTGTAGCTACCCTAGCTACTTCTGCCTTTGTTTCCTGTGGGAACCTTTCATTCTTAGGAACCCAGGCTCGATCAGGTACCACTACGTTGAACAGAACCCAGGAGAGAAGATGCTCTCTTGGATTCACTGTTCTATTTCAGTGCAGCATCATTGCTGGGGGATGCAGCAAGCCCACTTTTATCTTTACCCTTTGAGATTTTGTCAACACATTTTCTACAAAGTCTTGACCCTGAAACCCAGCGATTGCATTTTTTTACTCTCCCAACAGCTATAGAAATAAGATCAATAAAATGTCCAGTGATTTCCCCCTCTGCCTTCCCTTATCGGTGGCAATTTGTGTTGCTTTTGAACAAGGGGTTAGGTAGAACAGATCCCCTAAGCAATGGTCCTCAGCCAGTGCCTGGAGGCTGGCCAGACTAGTCAAGTTAGCCTCTGGGAAAATGACAGATTGAGGGACTAGGAGAGTGAAGTTAGTAATGGACCAGAGTTGGGGGTAGAGGGGGTCAGGAATGGAAGATGTGAAGACTAAACTCTCGTTTTAAGAATGTCCAATATGGTTTCTACATACAACAAAAATTGAGAATGACGGTGACAAAATGCCACTGCATTTAAGGGAGGAGTCTGAGAATCCCTCTCCTCAGCCCAGTGGTTTGCCCACAGGGTTTCTAACACTTGAGACACGTCTAGTGGTTTTTCCAGAGTTTTTACTGTCTCTTTGCTAAAGTCAGTCTGTTCTTGGCCCAGGATAACAAGCCCCCGAAGGATCCTGGAATCTCTAGAGTCCTGCAGCAGTAGTTGTGAATGTGGACTTTTTTTTTTTTTTTTATCACAGCCCTTAAAGTAATTTAATAAACACAGCCATATCACCAGGGCCCTGGAAATACCATCATCAATATGTTTTCATTCAGGGAAGCGTTCAGTTCCTCTGTGCTTTTTTCTGCCTAGTTGAAGTCTTGACAAAACACCCCCTTTTCTAACCTAATAGCGCATGCACAAGTCCCTGCTTTGGCAAGCGTGCTTATGAGACCCTTACTGAAATATTTCCGAATGGCTGCAGTAACATGATGCGAGTTTCTCTTCCACATTCCCCTGTCATCCCGTCTCCTACTGGTTCTGACCCCAGATCGCCTAGTGCGGGTTGTATCTTTCATTTCAGTGCACACTTCATTTCGCCATCTTACTGAGTCTGGTCGTTAACTACAGCCAGTGAACTACACCGAGCCTTGTGTAAAATCGGGATGAGCCTCAGCACCATTTAAATGACTCCAGTGAGCACTTTCTCACCACTGATCTCAGAGCATTTCCATATGTCCCAGGTGGTTCTGTTCTGTGTATTTCTCGCAGGGGCAGAGGTGGGGCGTGGGATGTGCAGAACTCTGTAAAATGTGTGCAGTAGAAGCTTGCAGACCTGCGTTTAGATCCCCTGAACCCCTGTCAAGTGCTGGCAGGGGAAGCAGAGGCAGGCATGTCTCTGGAGCGTGCTGGCCAGCCCTTCTAGCCTAGTCAGATTCAACAAGAGGCCATGTCTCAAAAAATAATGTTGACAGCGATTCAGGAGGACAACCCAGCTGTGACTTCTGAGCACACACATACACCGAGGAGGGGGACGGGGAGGAGTCAGATTGTTCAAACAATGTACGGAGTGCGCTCTGGTCCCCCTAAATCCATCACATTCCTCCTTATCAATCTCTTTGGGCAGATGGAGTTTTGTGCTCAAATCTGTCTATACCCCATCCTGAAAGAGGTGAATCCAGGGTCCCTGCTGCTCCCGGAGCCCACCCTCTACTGCAGTAGGCTCCTCTGCCTGCTGTCCTCAACACAGACTTTGCGCTTCTGTATTTTCTCCACGCCTTCACCAAACCTGCCGGCTTCTTGTCTGTTTTAACAGACCAGCCTCATTTTCACTGCGAGCTAGAAGCCTTGGGTCAGGTGTCTTGGTTTTGTTTTTCTTTCTGTTTTTGTTTTTCTGGCTTGTCTTCCTGGTAAATTTCAGCGGCTAATTGCATTTGCTGTCACACTGTCCTTTTCTTGTTTCTGTGTCTGATTTTCTCGACCAGACGAAAACTTCTTGAAAACGCATGTACTCAATAATATTTTTCTCTTGTACTAATATGACTTTATCCCAGGGCTTGCAGAATACTAATTGCACTGAAGAGATGCACTGTTCTAAATGGCCTTAAAATCTCCACATCCTAGATTCCAAAAGAGCTCCCAGGCTCTTGTGGTAACTTGGTCTTTGATGCTTTTTAATTACATTTTTGTTTATTGATTGGGGGGGCACGTGACATGGCTCACATGTGGTCAGGGAACAGCTTTGGGGAGCCCATTCCCTCCTCCCACTGTGAGGTTCTCAGGCATCAATTTAGGCCACCAAGGCTTGCGAGAGCATGTTTATCTGCTGAGCCACCTCTCTGGGCCCAATTCTTCTTTTCCTTTATTGTCATCTAGAGGGATGCAAACAGATGGACACAAAAACTGAAAGTGAATCATATGAAAGAAAAAAAAATCCACCAAGATTTTGTCTTTTTCCCAAGATGAACTCCTCTGTCTTTTGACTTCTGTGAGCCAACTTAGAAAGAGAATACTTTAAATGAAAATGGATAAGGAGTGACATGATACGAGGCAAGTTTCAGCACTGGAGCAATTTTCGAAGCTCTCATTTTAAGGAACAGCTGAGTGGCCATCGTTCTGTGCATATAAATGGAAGTGTTTCCATGGAGCCAGTTCGAGTATCTCCAGTAATTGCAAAGGAAGAATTACGTCTCATTCAGCCTGCTGTATAATTGAACCTTAAATTTAAAAAATTCAGCCAAACGCTTAGGTAAAGCTCACTGTAGATTTTGATTTTTTTTTCCCAAAAAAAAAAAAAAAAAAAAAGGCTAATATTTCCATTTCACTAAGTGACTTACGCTCTGCTGTTTGAAGATTACACGACAGAAGAAACCACAGCAACTATTTTCATGTGGATATCCGAAAGGCTCCATCCCACCCTGGCTGCCAGAATAATCTGGGAGACGCTCACCTCAAAGTCTCAGAGATCTAATCCAGAATTTCACAACTCTCACTTGACCTCACTGAGGGCTGGAGGGTAGTGGACTGACCAGTGTGGCGTAGACAATTACAAGTCTTTCCGCCAAATGAAGACAGAGATGGAAGACCTGTCCTTCACTGCCAAGCTTCCAAATCTGGTTAAAGGACCAAACATCCCAACACGAGGCAAGAAGATACATACACCACCTATCCTGGTTAGGTTTGTTGTCAACTTAATCCACCTGGGGCAAGGAAACCTCAATGGAAGCATTGTCTTCATCAGATTGGCCTATGGGTGTGCCCATGGGGGGGCTTCCTCTGATTGCTGGTTGCTATACGTATCCCCCAGTAGCCTCACGTTTGCTTTCCTGCCCTATGACTCCTGTCCTTCCCCATCTCAGTCCTCAGCACCTCCTTGTGTCCTCTTGTCTCCTTTTGAGTTTCATAGCCTATGTGTACACTCACATGCCCTTAAACACACACACACACACATGCACATGCACAAACACACAGACATGAAACAAGTTGGGCATGATGGCACACGCCTGTAATCCCAACACTTGAAGAGGCAGAGGCAGGCAGATCTCTTTGAGTTCAAGACCAGCCTGCTCTACAGAGCGAGTCCTGCATAGTCAAGGCTATGCAGAGAAACACCCTACCTCGAAAAACCAAAAACAAACCAACCAGCCAACCAACCAACCAACCATAGAACAAAAGCTAGCATCTGTACATATTCACAAGCGAGAGCATGTGATATTTGTTTTTCCAGATCTAAGATATGTAACTTAATAGTAAACTCCCCAGGTGCACTTGTTTTCCTGAATCCTTGATGATTTTCTTTCTTCCTGAAAGCTGAATAAAATTCAGTTTTTTGTATGCTGCCATTATCCAGCCATCTGCTGATGGGCATCTATGCTGGATCCATTTACTAGCTATTCTGAGGAGAGCAGCAGTAAGCCTAGACGTGCAGGATCTCTGTGGTAGGGTAGAGAGTCCTTCAGGTGATGCTCAGGAGCAGTATGGTTGGGTCAGATGGTATTTCTACTTTTTTTTTTTTTTAAGGATGCCCATCCCATACTGGTTTCCATAATGGCTTCACTAATTTGCATTCACACTAGCATTTGCTGTCTATTTTCTTGGTAATCACCACTCTGACCTAGGAGGTGATGGAATTTCAAAGTAGTTTTAATTTGTATTGTACTGGCAGTTAGGGATGTTGAACACATTTAAAATATTCATTAGCCACTTGTGTTTCTTCTTTTGAGATCTGTCTGTTTCTTTTAATAGTGCATGTATAAACGTAAAGGATTTTTTTGGTGTTTAGTTTTTGCAGTTCTTTATATATTTTATATACTAACCCCTTGTCTTAAGGATAGCTTTCCCTCAGTCTCTTTTCTGTTGTCTGTTTTCTATGCTGGTGGCTTCTTTTTACTTGTAGAAACCTTCCCCCCCCCCCCCCCGGGCTGGTTGTCCTCCTTTAACTAATTAGTAAGTGATGGGGACAAGAGTCCCATTGACATGTGATGACCTAATCCAAGAAGTAAGGGACGCAGCTGCTCATTTCTGAGAGGGCTTTACAATTTTTTGTTTTGTTTTTTTGTTTTCTGCCTTTCACCTTATCTCCCAAGGTCAGAACAACTGGAGCTCAATTAAAACTAATGGTTTCGTTAATATTTTAAAAGCATGCCTTGAGGGTCAGTGATTAAAACCTTCTGGCTTTCAGAATTTCTTCTGTAACTTGCCCATGGTTTTATCCTAGCTAATAGATCTCTTTAGAAGGTGGGATGTGAGGTCAGTGAGGCTTGGAACAGCAACAGGAAGAGGAAGAAATGTCTTGTGAAGACGTGTGTGTGTGTGTGTGTGTGTGTGTGTGTGTGTGTGTGTGCATGCCTGTATGCATGTGCATGCATGTATATGTGCACATGTGTATGCACGTGCACATACACTTGTATGTTGGAGAAGGCAGAGGAGAGAAACTGGGTCTAGTATGTAGTCAGAGAAGCAGAATTGCTGTCCGTGCTCCAGAGGACACACAGACCCTCCTTAGAGATACACATGAGCCAGGCAGGGGCAGCTGGTAACACAGAAGCTGGACCCATCTGTATGACTTTCTGGGTTTCCAGGGCTTGGAGTTATTAGGGCTATCACTCATATGCTTTCAAAGTGGTCCCCAGGGCTCAAGGAGTGGAGATGCTCAGCCAGTGAGGTACTTGTTTTGCAAGTTTGGAGATCTGAGTTTGATTCCTAGGACCCACATTAAAATTCTAGGCATGGGGGCATGCACATGTAATCTCAGCACTGGGGAGGCAGAGACAAAGGGATCCCTGCGGCTTGCCTGTCAGCGAGTCTAATTAGCTAGTCTGGCCTAATTGGTCATCTCCAGGTCAAGGAAAGACCTATTTAGAAGGAAGTAGCCAGCTTTTCCAGGGACAGTACCCAAGGCTGTCCTCCGGATCCATGCGTGCACCCACATCCACATGAACACAGGCAGAGAGAAACGCAGTAGTCTCCAGAATATCAAAGCCACTCCATCCCCTGACCCGAGTCCAGTCTGATTATTCTCAGGCAATTTAGCAACTCAGAACAGCCACAGTCTCCTCCTAGGTGTCTTCCAGGTCTTACTCAGTAAGAGGGTGACAGTGGTGTGAAGGTGGTGTGAGAGTTTTAAAGACAGGTGTGTCGTGCGCACAACAGAAATTCTTGGTTTTCAAAACCGGAGATGGAAAAATTACAGGGTGAAGGTAGCAGGGAGCCGTGCTCATAAATGCTTGAGTTCTTCAGCTTGAAAGATTTCAACCTTTATTTTTGCCTCTCAAACTCTGCGGAGGCCGACTTAGAATAACAACAGAGCCAACAGGCCTTCATTAAGAGTCTCCTGCAGTTTCCTGAGGAGTTGTCAATGGAGACCCAGATAAGTTTTGCTTGTTGGAGACAGATCTCACATAGCCCAGGATTCCCTTGAACTCACTATGTAGCTGAGGATGACCTTGAACTTCTCATCTTCCCTTCAACTAAGATTATATGCTATATCACCATGACAACCTATTAGACTTAAACAATAGCTCCAACTTGACAAATCTTTTTTTTTTTTCCGGAAATTTACCTTTAAGCCATTAGCTATAGTTATTAAATAATATTCGGTGGTTATTACACCTCAAGTTGTACGTACTGTTTGTGTTTGCTTTGTTGTGAGACAGGGTCGTGCTATGTAGCTCAGACTGACTCTGAAGTCACAATCCTCCTGTTTTAGGCTCCCAAGTGCTGGAATTACTGATTTGTACCACCTTGCCCAACTAGGCACTGTTCTTTAATTAAAAAATTTTTATTTTAAAAAGCATACGTGTGTATGTGTGTGTGCACGCTCATGCACACACACACACACACACACACACACACACACGCTCAGGTAAGTTCAAATGCTGCAATAGAATGGAACTCAGGCCATCAGGCTTGTCGACAACCACCTTTACCCACTGAGCCATCAGGCCGGCCCCATACTGTTCTTTTCACACAGTGGCAACTTACCTTAACAGTGAAGCTTTTATTTATTTATTATTATTTAACTGTATTGCACTCCCAATAAATAACAGAAGAATTGTCAGGAGCCACGTGTTCAGTGGTACAGCACTTGCCTTGCACGCCCTAGGACCCCAAGGGTGACTTTCCAGCTCCACAGACAAAGATCCAGCTACACACAGTGTTTAAATCACAGCTGACACTGACTTCCTTTGCTGTTTTTAAGGAGCGACGGAAATTTGGTCCCTTGGGCTGGAATATTCCCTATGAATTCAATTCTGCCGACTTCTCGGCCAGTGTTCAGTTCATTCAGAACCACCTCGATGAGTGCGATATTAAAAAGGTGAGTGGGATGGCCGGGGTTTTATTGTTTTTCACTACAGCCCATAACGTGGTGTGATCTAGCTGAGGTCTCCCCAAGAACCACCTTTGGAGGGACAGCCACTCTAACCAGCTGGTCTGCTCACTCTGTCCTCCCCTGACCAACACACTCACAGTTTGTTCTTCCCCCCCCCCCCAGAAGGTACCTGCCAGTCTAAGGACAAGACCCCAGGCTGCAAAATACAATCCTGCCCCTAATGCCACTCTTGGGTACCACAGGGCCCCACGAGAAGAGGGACAACCTCAGTCAGGCTTGCCTTCTTTGGTCTTCCTCCAGTTTCCTTAAAAGAGAGGAAGAGAGGTCTGCTAGGCAATAAGGCTGTGCCTTTTTTTTTTTTTTTCTAATCTTAAGTCCCCTCCTTCACCATTAAAAAGAGATTCCTGTATGCATTTACTTATGTGTGCACCTGAGTGTGTGTAGTGTACCATGTGTGTATGGCGCCCTTCGAAGCCAGAAGAGAGGGGATCAGATCCTCTGGACCTGGAATTACAGATGGCTGAGCTGCCATGAGGGCTGAGAACCAAACCTCATCTTCTGCAAGAGCATCAAGTGTTTGTAACAGTTAAGCCTTCTCTCCAGCCTCCTACCCCTCTACTGGTTTGTGTGTGTGTGTGTGTGTGTGTGTGTGTGTGTGTGTGTGTGTGTGTGGTGCTAGTGACCCAAGCTTCACATGTGCTCAATAAGTGCTGTATCTATCACTGAACCACATCCCCAACCATGAAGTCATTTCTTTTAATTTATTACACATATTTGTTTAGTGTGTGTGCACACACATGTGTATGTGATGTTTGTGTATGAGTGCAGGCATTCATGCACAATGGCACACATCTGGAGGCCAGAGGAGAGCTTTCAGGAACTGGTTTTCTCTGTTTAGCTTGTGGGTCTTGGGGTTAGGACTCTGGCCTTCAGGCTGGGTACCAAGTGGTTTTACATGCTGAGCCCCAAGAGCCTAGCTCATTTTCTTAATTGTTAAGTTCAGCATATAAATAGCAATTTAAAAACCTTTTTTTTTTTTTTTTTTTTTTTTTGTATTATTGGGGATCGAACTTATGTGCCTGCCCATGTTAGACAATTTCTCTACCACGGAGCCATACCTCAGCCCCAGTGGTCACTTCCAAGATTGGCTACTAATCTCCATGGTGTTTATGTAGGCAGGGCATCATTTTTGGCTGCACCATCATGAGGTTGACATAGACGGAGTTACCATTATGTCCATGTAACTGATGGCTGGCTTCCTCGCGGTCACAGAGCTGTGGAGTATAAGCCTGGTTGTCACTCCTCTCACAGGCTATGAAGGGAAATCTACCTTTTCCAGGACCACAAGCAAGTCCTTGCAAACTGTCTCCTCCTCCGTAAAGTTGTTGTAGCATCTTAGATGAATTAGCACTTACGGAAACACAGTGTACAGGCTTAATAGAGACAGACCACTTTTATTCTGCCCCTCTCTTCCTGTCCGTCACTATAGACACTGTGGTAGTGATGTGGTGCTGGTGAGCCGTGATGAATGTTCACCTGGGGTGGACAGAAGTCTAGAACCAATCATTTTCTCTTGAAATGACAAAAGGATAGTAAATCAAGACTGTGGCAGTGTGATGAAAAATTATATTGTGTGGGTTCATACTCTGCATCTATTTATCATGTCAGCATATACAAATAATGGGTGCCTTGAAATCGGTTGCTTTGAAAGGCAACCAAGGTGAAAAATAAAAGTTTAACCAATAAGTAAATGAAAATAATAAGAATCAAACATCCATAAGCATCTTCACTTTTCTTTTACTCTAAATGTATTGTTTTCTTCAAAATAGCTATGAATAGCAGAATTACATTGCTAGTGTAGGATTGCTAAGAAATTAATAACGACTTTAAGCAGTTTTAGTTTACAGAATGAGACAGTGCAGGATTGCATTGTAGAAAAGCCTTGGGAATAAATACTTTCCTGTGCATTCTCTTACTGGTTCTGGAAAAATCTATTGCTAGGGGAGAACATTAACGCCTCCCTTTCCTCGCCTCTGTTTCTCTCCTCACTAGGCATCACCCGCCCCGACCCCCCCCCCAACAGTGTGGCATCTGCTATGATGAGGGTTACCGGCGATTACGATCACAAAGAGAAAAATACTGCTTTACTTTCCTCTCTGACATAACCCATAGGCAGCGTATCCTCTTAACGCCTAATACCATAGATTTTTCTTTGGTGAACAAACCAGAGCGGCTCCGGCCTCATGGCAGTGAGTTATTCCTGCGAGATAGAGAGTTAATTTTCAGTGCTGTTCAAGGTTCATTCGGCTGCTGTGATAAACACTCACTGGAAGCCACTCAGGGGAGGAAAGTTTGTTTGTCTTGCACTTCCAGGTCACTGTTTGTCGCTGAGGGAAGTCGGGAGCCATGGTGCATCACTGCTGGCTGGGCTCACGCTTCGCTGGCCTCTTCTTACACAGCCTAGGGACACCTGTAGGAGACAGCTCCACCTATAGTGGCCCCTCACAGAAATTCCCCACAGACCAACCTAATAAAGACTTTTTCCTCAGGTGGACCGTTAATGCTAAAGGGGATAATTGCCTAACTGGCATTCCCTTTTTCAGAACTTTTCTATAGAGGCAGGCCGTAAGTGAGTGTTCTCCTTGGCAGTGGATAACCCTACCTTGTTCCTAACACAGGGTGTATCGTGGAGCACGGTTCGGTACATGATCGGAGAAGTACAGTACGGAGGCCGAGTGACAGACGACTTTGACAAACGGCTGCTTAACTGCTTTGCCAGAGTGAGTCAGTTTTGGGGAGGAAAACGTGCGAAGATACGGTTTCACTGTGGTTTCCTTTTTGAAAAATATATACTTCATTTTAATTATGCATAAGTGCACGTGGCTATGCGTGGCTCTGTGCATGTGAGTGTGGGTTCCTGTGGAGGCCAAAAGAGGGTGTCAGATGCCCTGCAACTAGAGGGGTGTGTGTGTGTGTGTGTGTGTGTGTGTGTGTGTGCACATGTGCTCACACATGCTCACGTGTGCTGGGAACCAAACTCCAGTTGCCCTTGTAATATCAAGAACTGTGCTCTTTACCACTGAACTATCTCCCCAGCTGAAGAATACTTTTTATTTACAATGGGCATGACAAATGGCATGTTTTGTGGGGGAGGGGATGTGCAAAGGAGGGATGCTTATAAGTAGATAAGCCAAGAATCCCTTCTTTCTACCATACTGCCCTCACGCCCAACAATAAACCAGCCATCAGCCCTCCCACGGGGCCTCTCAAGGAGCCCGATACACACTGCCCTTGCTTCATGGCCTCAGTTCTCCAGAATATGTCAGGAAAACACGGGCCATCTCTCTGGGCCTCTGCCTCTTGCGTCCAAAACAAAGCATGATCCCAAGGCTAAAACTAAGTGCCAGGGGAATGCACTATAATTTCAGTGTTCTTTTCTGTTGGAATGAACTACTGAAGATGGATGGGATGTTAGGGGTTCCCCCTCTTTCCCCAGTAAGCTCCACATAGAGCCCCTGAATAGATATTTTCTAGAGGGTATTATTCATTAGCAATGATGACTCTACCACGAAGGATAAATAACATAAATCAAGGCCCACTGGACACACACTCTTCTTAAATCTTTTTGTGTGTTAAAGAAACAATATGCATTTACCTAAGTGGGAAAAAGCGGATACATGAATAATTTATTGAATTCTTTATTATTAGGGACTCTGCTAGTAATTCTGGTCTGGCAAATGTTCTCCTACTTTTCCTCCTTCCTTTCCTTTTCTTCTTCTTTTCCCCCTTTCTTTTTCTCCCCCTCCTCCTTCATTTCTTTTTGGCATAACTTAATTAAAATCGCAACAAAGCTCTCTCTTTGAAGCCTGTTCTTTTCAGATGAGAGACAGAAAAGGAATGGCTCTGGAAGGGGGTGGGGAGGGAGGAACTGGGAGGAAGAGAGGGAGAGGAGACTATGATCAGATATGCTGTATGAGAAAAGAATTTATTTCTAATAATAGGGGAAAAAAGAATAGAAATAAATTACAAGAAAGCATCCAAAGTGCTGGGATAGTCTGGCAAACTGGAGGTTGACCAGATAGCTGGTTTTTCTGTTTGTTTGTTTGTTTGCTTGTTTGTTTTAACTCTTTCTACTAAGTTGCACATGGAAAACAGCAAGTATTGGCAAGGATGCGTAAAGGTAGAGACACCGGTGCTCAGAAATTAACTAGACATTAAATAGGGACAGACCTCCCAGAGTGCAGACTGGTGATACTGGCTGAAATCAAGTACCCCAGCAAAACCGATGTCAGGACATTTCAAAGGAAAGGCCCACAGAGGTGTAAATACCAAATGTTCACGGTGGCATTGTGTGTGAGAGGTGAAGGCGCCCATCACAGGCTGGTTTTTCTGGAAAGAGGCTGTGACATGGACCCCTCTGTTCAGGTTTCCCATTCCCATTTCTCTGGCCTGACCATATGTATGACCTTAGCCGAGGCTGACCATATGTATGACCTTAGCAGAGGCTGACCATATGTATGACCTTAGCCCAGGCTGACCATATGTATGA
>OU015751.1:4896584-4920669 GCA_907169655.1 Acomys percivali
CATATGTATGACCTTAGCCCAGGCTGACCATATGTATGACCTTAGCCGAGGCAGCTCCTCTCTGCCAGGGCAGTTCCTGGGAAGGGTCTGAACTGCGAGTTCACAGTAGCCAGTGCTCTAGCCACCTGGAAGAGTGAGTGCCTGGGGTTCTGGAGTGTGATGCGATGGTGTCTCACCGCACCCTAAGACAGTGAGATGTAATGACTCAGCACGGAGGCTCCTGTCACTCACCCTTGTGGCGCACACACTAGCAGCTCTTGTCCTCTCTCAGCTCCATGATGTCTCAGACATGCTCTCAGGACAGATATTATCCATAGCATCGTTTGAGGTGTTGGGGGGGGCAGCTTCCGTATCCACCATGGGGATAAAGGACAAGTTATTAATAGTGCTGTGTACCCAGAAGAGATGCTGTACGTGACATCCTGAATAGATTGTGCAAACATTTGTTCAGTGAAGCTGGAAAATAAGTAAAATGAGATCTACAAAGTAAGCTGTGCATGTTTCCCAGGGAGAATACATATCCAAGGACATACATTAAGAACATTTAAATAGCCTCAAGAAAAAGGGTACTGTAGGTGGATAGCGGAGCTGAATGGAGAAAAACTGAAACAAAAAGGGTGGCTAATTTATAGAAGTAACAAATACAATACATGAAAAACTTACCTCTGTGCCTGAAATTCAAAGAAAACAAATGAGTGCAGTGACCATGGAGGCTGAAAGAGGGCATCAGATCCCCTGGCACTGGGGTTAAGGACAGCTGTATACTAAATAGCCTGGGTTAGCTCGATCCTCTCGAGCTAGACTTATAAGCAGTTGTGAGCCTCTCAACATGGGTGCTCGGACGTGATTTGAGGTCCTCCGGAAGAGCAGCCAGTGCTCTTAACCACTGAGCAACCTTGCCAGTGTCTCTGTACAATATTTATAAATGTATAGGACGTGAACATAGCACATGATATGTTTACTCATGAGCTCTCTATCCCATGCTGGGGATTGAACTTTGGGTTATGACCCCAGCCCTCCCTATAAAATTTCCATGTTTGTATGAGGTATTCGGGCTCCCACACCCACATTACTTATTACAATAGACTTTGCAACCAATATCTATATTGATCCATCCATCCTTGTGCCTGTTGGTTTGCACGGTTTCATGTTTCCCTACTCCCTCCTGACAGATGAAAGGCATTCCATTCCTCGGGGCGGGGGTGAGCGTGCGTGGAGGAGGCTGATGGTATAATGGAGGCTATCAGGATATTCTCCTGACTTTGTCTACATTCCAAGTGAAGAAGCGAGGGCCTTGGCTATGGGGTGGCAGCAGGAAGTTTTAAGCTGTTTAAAGGAGCACAGGGTGTTTTGTAGTTGCCTAAGAGAGCAAAGCGGGGAAAGATGGGCCCCAGTAGATGTTCCCCACCAGTCCATACTGGATTGCAAATCTCTTGGAAGGAGCCACATCTTCCTGCTCTCCAGCTGTCCCCTGCAGCACTCTGGGGACTCACATACCTTGGTTGATGGTGAGTGACCTGCGCTCTCAGCACAGCAGGGTCCAAATATCTAAGACAGAATCCTCTGGGCTCAGCTCTACTGACTTCAGAACACTCCCTGAAAGCTAGGTCTACTTAAAAAGCATAACACATAACACTTAGCGGCTTTTATTTTAAAAAGCCTTGCATTGACTATCTAAAACTCCAAGATCAAGAAAAGTCCCCTTGTAGCCTGCTCCTTTCTTCCTTTTGCCTTTTCATCGTGGGAACTGCCTTACCCACAGGTGGCTGGAGCAGTCTGGTTGGTGGCAGACAGGAGATTGCTGAGGGGCCCTTGTGTGGTTTCCGCCTAAGCTCCAGGCATAACTGAGAGCCACTGTGGCACCTGACCAGGTGGATGGCTGACTCAGGAGCTCAAGTAAGGGACAGCTGCTGCTAGCTCAGCCTGCGTCTCCTCCACCACCTTGGCGTACCCTGACATGGCACACCTGGGGCCATGGAGGACTGCTAAGTTAGACCTCAGCTTTCTCCCCGCAAGATTCTGCCTCCCCGAGTATGGGAGACACACCTGCAGGGAACACACTTGAGCTGTGTCTCAGTCACATAAAACTCACTGGTCCTGGGCACAAGGTTCCCTTTCCTACCCGAGGGTGGCAGTGACCCCACCCCTGTCCTAGCTCCGCTGAGCTCTCTCCCTGCATTTATTGACCCATTGTCCCACGCTTGTACCAGGATTGACATCCCAACCCACTCGGGACCTCAGAGTCTACAGTTCTCTGACCACTGGTAACCTCTTCCCAAATCTCTCAAGACTTCCCTCTTCTTTCCGCATTCGGCCGCCGCCTCCCTCTTCCTGTCTTTCCCTCGTTCCTTCCTTCCTCTCATTTCATCCACAGTTTTGCTCAAACTTGTTCCAGGTGTTCCCTCATTAGCATAGGTCACGCGGACCTCCTGCTAAGCCACGCCTTTTAAAGGTCCCGTCACTGTCCCGCTGGGTTTCATGGGCTGTGGTAATTCTAGACCTAGATGATAGCAGCTGCTTTCTTTTGCATCTTCCCAAATCTCTGTGATGGCTGGCTTGAATGAGAAATGTCCCCACAGGCGCGTGTATTTGAATACTTGGTTCTCAGGAAATGGTGCTGTTTGGCTATGAAACCTTTAGAAGACTCAACTTTGCTAGAGGAAGTGCGTCACTGGGGGCGGGGTTTGAGGGTTTATAGCCTGGCTCCACTTCCTGTTATCTGTCTCTGATCCTCCCATCCAATCCCTTTTGCTCTGTATGGATGAAGTGTGATCTCTTTGCCTCCTGATGACAAACCAACCTCATGGCTCTCTGCCGTGCTTTCTCCACCATCATCACGTCTGTCCTTCAGGGACTCCAAGCCAAAAACCCTTTCTTCTCTAGGTTGCTTTGGTCAGGGTATTTCATCATAACAACAACAACAACAACAACAACAACAACAACAACAACAACAACAACAACGAGACTTATGGAATAATTCCATGCAGAGCTCATGTTCTGTATTTTATTATAGTCACACCTGGTGAACTCCAGCGATCTAGGGGCGTGTCAAGTCCACGTACTCGGGTATATATAAATAAAGTAACAGGGAAACAAGGGTCTAGGCTTTTGTTTTGCTTTGGCTACCACATGTCATGGGGCCACTTGGTGTGGTCGTTTGTTAGATAACGAATGTGCTGTGGACCCAAAGCCTCCATCCCAGGATGCTCAAACCGCCCACGTCACTAAACAGCCCATTTGTCTTCACGCCGACCGCACACAGAGCACCATCTTCTTTAATAACTTGAAATTGCTTGCCCACTCTGCTCAGCACCCCACGTCCCGTCATCCATCATAGAACTCCCCCCACTTTCCCTTTCCTCTCCCTCCCCACAATATTATATTTACTCTAAGCTTCGTGGCATCTGCCAGCCCACTTTGGTGCCCACTAATCTGTGTTTTTGCTAGTGCATCCTTCCTAATCCCAAGTGCTCCTGCCAAAACAAAACAACAGCAACAAAACCCCCTCTCCTTGAAGACTTCTCCCCAAAAACATATTGTCCTTGATAAGTCCTTACCTGATCCCCACCTTGCCTGCCGCCCTTTCCTGCTGTCTTACGCCTTCTGTGCAGTTTGCCTATTTTTATGTCCCTCTGGCTCTCGCCTCAGTGAACCTCATATTAGAGTGGTTATTTCATAACTGGCTTGTCCCTCTACTGGGTCACGAGCTCCCTGGGTGAGAGGACCGCGTGTCTCTCTCCTTTGCGTTCTGTTCTGGTTCTCAGCTCTGTACCTTGCGCACAGGAATTGAATAGAGTGACACTGAAGCAAATAGAGCCACGGAGAAAACCAGGACACATTTCAGGATAATCGCCGGGTCTAAAAAGAGCTGCAAACGGGTGATGGCGGGACGCGGCCAGGAACAGTGGGACTGAATGGGCACACAGTCCCGTCCCCTTGGCCCTAGCCTTGCTTCCATTTTTGTCCCTTCACTGCCCTCCCTACTAGGAAAATCACCCACTTAGATACCGAAGTTGTAGCCTCAAACCAGCTCGGGCATTCAGCAGCCCATTTTCCTACCTTTTCAAAGGAAGTCTGTTCACACCAAGTGTATATTTGTTCTCTCACTGTTTCATTACAGATAATCAATCAACTCATATGGGATGAGAGAAAAAAAAGTGTATCTTCAGGCTAACAACAATGGAGGTTGGGCAGTGGATGCATTCGCTTCTTGTAGCTAGGAACAGAACTTAACAAAGGCAGCTCAGGGCGGGAGGGCGGACGCTGAGAACCTTTTGTTGCTGCATTGTTGGTGCTTAGTATTTATCTGTGAGTGAAGCTGTGTAGACACAGCCCCAAAGAAGAGCCTTGCCTGGGGAGAGGTAGGGTTGTGAAGATGCTCCGGGGGTCCTCGTGCCTGCAGGTGGACCCAAGATAACCAAATTAACTCCTGTGTAACCTGGCTTGAACTCACTATGTAGTTCTATATGAGCTTGAACCTCTGACCCTCCTGACTCTACCCCCAAGTGCTGGGGTTACACCAGGCATGGTGTAAGCAGTGCAGATAGAACCTAGTGTTTGTGCTATGCAAGCACTCTTCCAACTGAGCCACATCCCATCCCCACTCTCTCCAACATCTTTTTTTTTTTTTTCACTACTGAGGATTGAACTCAGGGCTTCCTATGTGCTAAGCAAGTACCCAGCTAGTGAGCCCACTTCTGGCCCTGCTCCACCCTCCATACTTTGTCTGGATCTACTCTTTGGTGGCTAATTATTTCTGTGCAGCCTTTCTTCTGTGGATTATCTCTTCTCTTCCTATATGCGATAATTATTCTGTTGATAGTTTTGTTAAGATGCTTTCAAAACCAACAGTGAAAAAGAAAAAGGAAAAGAAACCCTATTAAAATGGAAATAAGCTCCCTCCTTCTAACCTTGCTCCTTTTCATCAATTTTCTTTTATTTTCTCTCTCCCATATAGGTCTGGTTTAGTGAGAAGATGTTTGAGCCCACGTTCTGTTTTTACACTGGGTATAAAATCCCTGTGTGCAAAACCTTGGACCAGTACTTTGAGTACATCCAGTCTTTGCCATCCCTAGATAATCCGGAAGTCTTTGGGCTCCACCCTAATGCTGACATCACGTAAGTTCTTGACTTCTTTGGGCTCCACCCTAATGCTGACATCACGTAAGTTCTTGACTTCCCTTTCTTTCTTTTTCTTTCCTTTTTTTTAATTTTTTTTTTTTATTAATTCGAAGGTGTCATTTGTAACTCAGCTTGGCAAAGACTATGCATTTCATTTTCTCCCTTAATCTCTCTCCTTTCCCTTCTTTTTATTTTACTGTGAAAAATAGTGTTGTTTCCTGTCTTCCAATTACAACTCTGTCACAACTCAGCCTGCCCTCCACTCACTAAATCCCCATGGCCTGGCATTTATGACAGCACAAAGGCCGTAATTTATGCGTTGATTACTTCTCTGTCCTGTCATAAAGCCAGTTGTGTTTTTACTTCAATCGATGCTCCCCATTGATAGTCATCGCCTGGCTCCTCATCTCCTTCTCCAAATATCCACTAAAAATATACCACTCAGGACCAGAGAGATGACTCAGTGGTTAAGAGTGGTTGTTGCTCTTGTAGAGGACCCAAATTCAGTTCCTGGCACCCATGTCCAGTGACTCACAACCACCTGTAACTCCTGCTCCAGGGTATCTGACGCCCTCTTCTGGCCTCCTTTGGCAGCTGCACTCATGTGCACATACCCACGTATGCACACGTGTCTTTAAAAGAACTAAATATATATTGTAACATATATGTTATAGGATATATCATTAGCAGGGTCTGGAAGGGCAAGTGACATACAATTAGAGTCCTGCCTGGGTCTCTCCATGATGGACCATCTCTTCTAATGCCTGCTCACCTACAACCTTATGGTCACAAACCCCTCATGGGCACATACCCCACAGCTAGTGTGAGGTCCCTGGTCCCACAAAGGCATAGAAATACCCACCAATTCCTAGTCCCTTCTCTGGCCCCACCCTCCAGTTGAAGTTTCTCTTTGAAGAACCATCCACCAAAAAGGACCAACCTCATTCATTCCACCTGCTGACTCAGGCCCAGCTGAGTCACTCTGTTGCAAGGTATTGCCTCCTATGGTCCACTCGTAGAAGATTCTAGAAAGCATGGCATGCCTGCCTCTCTCCCAGTCCTGTGGCTGTAATTTTAATAACTCTCTCATCATGCATGGGCATTCCCCACTTCCCCTAGTCTGTCCTTACAGACAAGCATGTTGCCTTCCCAGCCAGGCCCAGCATGCCCCCTGTATGAGATTTTGTACCCATACTGGGTTCATCACCTCTGTACCCTCTACCCTGGCCCCTGACACTTTTCCACTTTCAGAAGAGCTGTCACAACCCATGGGTGTTTAGTTCTCTGTGTTGGAACATGGTAATTCCTTGGTGTCGCCCCTGGGCTGCTGCTTTGAGAGCCTTTTGAGAGGCTCTGTTCAGTGAGCTGAAATGCAAGCACAGTGAGCAAAACCGTTTTTAAAAATATTTTTTAAAGGCTTCTTTGAGAATCAGTTTGAGAATCAGTGAGAGCGAGAGAGCACGGGCAAGCGGTTTCACTTGGGCTGAGGTTTTTAAAATGTGAGTCAGGGGCTGGAGAGATGGCTCAGAGGTTAAGAGCGCTGTCTGTTCATCCGAAGGTCCTGAGTTCAATTCCCAGCAACCACATGGTGGCTCACAACCATCCATAGTGAGATTTGGTGCCCTCTTCTGGTATGCAGGTACACATGCAGGCAGAATACTGTATAAAAAAAAAAAAAAAAATGTGAGTCAGACTCCGTAGCTCCTCTGCTCAGAATCCTGCCTCACCCTCGATCAAGGTCAAAGGCGTCCTACACACATATAACCCGGACCTCTGTTCCCTCCTCCCTCCTTATATTCCCCCCCCACCGCCCCCGAATTCAGCTCTTGCTCTCCACATCCTCCTGTTACTTAGACCAAAGGGCTCCACACTTGTACTTCCTGGGGCATGCCCCCTCCCTGAAATATCCCCACGGCTCACCTTTTACCTCTTCTGGCCCTTGCTTAAGGGTCATATTTCCATTGGTGCCTCCCTATAGTCACCCTAAGTAAAGATGCCGACCCATTCTCGAACCCCACCCTACCCCTTGACTTACTTTTCCTTATATCTGCCACAGACATACTCTATTTTCAGTATTTATTTGCTTTCATTTACCAGCCACCATTTAGAATATGAATTCTGCCACATCCAAAGCCTGTGTCCATTTCCACTGCTGTCTATAATTGTGCCCCTTGCTCAGGAAACTTTGGTTGGCTGAATGCTAAGTCCTTCTAGACTCGAATGAGTCTGACCAGTGGGGCCAACCCACAGAATGTGATGGTTTCCCATGAGTGGGAAGAAAAGTAGTTGACAGAACTCCACGCAATCATAATTATGTAATAAAAGATGGTGCTGTGTGGGCCGGAGGTACAGTGCTGATAAATACCTTCCTAGCATGCACAAAGTTCCAAGTTTAATCCCCAGTATCGGGAAAACAGTTTTTCTTAGGCAGGCCTTCATTCATCTCAGGCTGACCTCGAATTCGCTCTGTAGCTGAGGATGACCTTGAATATTTGATCCCTTTGCCTCCATCTTCCAAGTGTTGAGATTACAGCCATGTACCGCCATGTAACAGCCAAGGATGGACTGTGTTCTGGGACTGTAAAGCCCTTTCCTCTCCAGAGTATTTTATCATAGCAACAGAGATGAGACTGGAGCAGATAATCTTTCTTATTTTGAATGAATTTTTCTATCCCTAAGTGTTACTGATGTATAACTTGTCCACACTTCTCCAGGAGCAAGTTTAGTCCTTTTTTATTTTTAACACATACACACATATGTGTACATATGTATATACATATATATATGTACACGCGCGCGCGCACACACACACACACATACACACACACACACACACACACACACACACACACACACACACACGATTCCTGCCTATTATTTGTGATGTATGTTGCAAATACTATTTCCTGATTTCTCATTTGGTTTTGCCTTTGCTTTTGAAGGCAGAAGTGTTGCTTTTCATTTGATTTCACTGTTGTTTTGTGTGATCAAATGATGGATTTATTGTTGTTGTAGCTGGGTCTATAGTAATAGCAATGGGGCCTCTTTTCATATGGTGTTAAAAGTGAATAATCCTTTTCTGGTGTTTGTATGGTTTTGTATTGCATATTTAATTCAGCCATTTGGAATGTTGGTATGGATGGAACCATCTTTTTCCAAGTGGCAATCTAATAATTCATTATCACTGATTTGAGATGCTCCCCTAAACATAGACAAAACTTTGATAGGTGTGTGGGCCCATGTCTGGGCTTTCTTTGTTGTGATAGTCTGTTTCTTTCTTTTTTTTTTATTAATTTATTCATATTACATCTCAATTGTTATCCCATCAATAGTCTGTTTAAAGACACCCATGTTTTATTATTCAGTCAGGCTCCCTCATTGCATACCTACACTCTGGGATTTTTCCCTGCTATCCTTGAAATTTTTTTTAAACCAATCCAAACAAATATTGGACCCTAAATTTTATTCAATATTTTTTAGTATCTATGAAACACATTATATGGTTATCCCCCAAATTGCTAAATAATATGTAATAGATTTTCTAATCCAAATTACCCATTCAGTCTTGAAATTTATTACTCTTTTTTTATTCTCTTTTTATGGGTAAACTAGCAATAGTTCAATAGGAAGAGATTTGCACTGAGGCTCACAAACAATGTTGCTCCAGAGCTTTTTGTGTGTGATATCTTTATCCAGTTTCATTGTTAACCAATGGTTATGTTCGTTTTATAAAACAGCAGGCATTTCCTAATCCTTCAAACAATTTGTGTGCTTAAAAAGTGAGTTGAGTTCTCCTGTGAAACCATCAGGGCCCAGTGCCTTTTTAGTGTTGCTCTTATTTTGACATGTTTGGTGTCCGTCCATTTCCAAGTGCAGTCAAGTTTTATAAATTGTATTCTTGAAGAAAATCATTGGTTGAGTCTGTGTTTTCATGTTTGTCTGCATGGCTCTTTGCAAGGCAGTCTTTGCTTTAATGTGCGCACACAGAGTACCTTGAGTAAATTTATCGTGGAGGTGTGCGCGTGCCTCCAGCTCTGTAGGCGTTGACCTGAAGCCCATTAGCTTGCAACCACTCCTGTCTCCCTTCCAAAGAGTCATTCTAGCTCCCCTAAAATAACCTGTCAAGCAGCTACAGCCAGCCACTTTGCTACAGTGAGTCATCATATCCCAGCGAAACCGCTGGGGGCCAACTTGACATTGACAGAGCTGAGCACCACACCTCGAGTCAGAAGTCCTTTTTAACAGGACCCAGACCAACAGGTCCTCAGCCATTGATGGGGAAAGCACACACCGTGGCGAAGCCATGTGCAAAATGCACGGGCATTGGGGCCACTCTTTAATACAGTGTTCGGGCAGCGGCGTGACCTCTCGTCTCCCAGTTATTTATTCTTTCAGAAGTCTTACATATACCCAATGTATTTTGATCGTATCAACCCGTTTTCCTTTCTAATTCCTCCCAGACCCCCCCTACCGCGTCCCCCTCCCAACTTTTGCCCCTTCCTTTGATAGAACCCACTCAGTCCAGCTGGTGCTTCAGGTATGTGCTTTTGAGTATGGTGTCATCCACTGGTACACGAACAGCTTAACAGGGGCCACACCCCTAAAAATTTGTCTTTCTCGACCCCCAGCAGCCATCGGCTGTGAGTTATCTCTTTGGTTATGGGTAGGGTCTCTTAATCTCTTCCACCCATGATGCAGTGCTGACTGGCCTGATCTTGGGGGAGATCTTGGGCCGGGGTCTACTGTTGCTATGAATTTTTGAGTACAGCATGCCCATAGTGTCCAGAAGACACTGTTTTACAGCCGTCATCATGACCGCTGGCTCTTACAGCCTTTCTGCCCCCCTCTTCCTGGATGTTTCCTGAGTTTCAGGGAGATGGTGTGATATCGGTGAACATTTTAGAGCTTGCTCTCTATTTCCACCATCACTTATCCGCTGTATTTTGGCCAGTCGTCGAGTCTCTGGGATAACTACCACTCACTGCCCAAAGAGGCTTCTCTGGTGAGGACTGAGAACTGCACTAACCTCTATGATGGGACTTGGACCTGGGAGTTCAAAAGTGTTCACCATTCCCCCCGCCCCCCAGCTGTCTGCACAAGGAGCTGAAAGGGGCTGATGGAAATCTCACTACAGTCTCTTATATGATTTCTTTCCAGTAACTCAAACTCCCCCAAAATGGACCCATGACCCCTCTGGTCCCCCTCCTTCGCTGCCACCTCTTCTCCTTCTCAGAAGTTTCCAAGACACTTAGAACATAATGCACCCCTCTGCCACTTGCCGAGCCTTACCCACCAGGCCTCATGCAACATCCTAGATACCCCAACCCTGTGGGTAAATCCAGGCATGGGTGGATGCAGGCCTAGGTCAGGGATGCTGATGGGGTGGGGCAAAGTGACAGGGCAAGTTATAAGACAGATCTGGCAGGATTCCTTAGTGTAGAGCCAAAGCCTAGAGCTTTCTTCTACAGCTTACCTTCCTTTGTTGGTGCTCATGGGTGGTAGAGAGGGTGTGGGGAGCGGTCTGGTGGGCTGCTAAAGGAAGCCTAAGCTAGCACCTCCCCAAATCATGCCAAGACCTTTAATAGTTTCCTCACACTTGAGCCCTGGGTCTCTCCTGTGAGACTTGTGTGCCCAGCTCCCCCGATCTGGCTGAATTCCCGTCTTCCCACTTGGCTTTTCCCTGGATTCTCCCATCTGGAACCTTCTCTTCACAGTGCTTCATAGCCTGTCAGTAGTTCCTGCTGCGCCCAGGCAGTCAGCTGTATCCCACAGCTCTGCATCTGGAAAGTTTCCTGGTCACTGGGTGAACATTATTTTGGGTCTAATTCTTCTTTCCTCCAGACCCAGAAATATCTGATAACCAGAACCCTACCCCCAAATCATCCTGCCTTCCCCCCCTTAATTAATTAATTTTTTCCACTTTACATCCTGATTGCAACCCCTGTCTCCTCTCAGCTCCCCATTACACACACCCGGTTCCCCATTCTCCCCTATTGTTTCTTCTTAGAGAACAGGGAGGTCCCCCATGGGTTCCAACCCACCCTGACACACTAAGTCCCACTGAGGCCAGAGAAGGCATCCCAGTTAGAGAGATGGGATCCAAAGGCAGGCCTCAGAGTCAGAGAGGGCCCAGCACCGTGCTCCAGTTGTTGGGGGATCCACATGAAGACCAAGCTGTGTATCTGCTACATATGTGCAGGGGGGCCGAGGACCAGTCCACGCATGCTCTTTGGTTGGTGAGCACCCATGGGCCCAGGTTAGTTGACTCTCTTAAGTCCTCTTGTGGAGTCTTTGACCCCTCTAGCTCTCTTGGTTGTTCTCCCCAACTCTTCCATAGGACTCCCCGAGCTCTGTCTAATATTTGGCTGTGGGTCTCTGCATCTGTTTCCACCAGCTTCTTGGCGAAGCCTCTCAGAGGAGTTATGCTGGCTTCCTATCTACAAGCATAGCAGAGAGTAACATTAATAGTGTCAGGGATCGGTTCTCTCCCGCGGGATGGGTCTATAGTAGGGCCAGTCTTTGGTTGGCTGTTCCCTCAATCTTTGCTCCATCTTTGTCCCCGCACATCTTGTAGGCAGGAAAAATTTTGGGTCGAAGGTTTTGTGGGTTGGTGTCCTTATCCCTCCACTGGGCATCCTGCCTGGCTACAGGAGGCGGGCATGTGTCAGACTCCATGTTCCCCGCTTCTACGAGTCTCAGCTAGGGTGCCCCCCCACCTTAGGTCTCTGACATGTTCCAGAGATGCCCCACTTCCAATTTCTGTTCTCGCACCAGGGTGTCTCTCCCTAGATATTTGTCCTCCCCATCCCCTCTCCTCCCCAGTTCCCTCCCTCCCCCCGCCTTCAGTGCCTATTTTATTTCCCCTTCTGAGTAAGATTCAAACATCCTCCTTGTTACTTAGCTGCTTTGGGTCTGTGGATTGTAGTATAATTATCCTGTAGTGTATGGCTAATATCCACTTATAGGTGAGTACATACCGTGTGTGTCTTTCTGGGTCTAGGTTACCTCACTCTGGATGATCTTTTCTAGTTCCATCCATTTGCCTGCAATTTGCGTGATGTCTTTGATAGCTGAGTAGTATTCAGTTGTGTAAATATACCATATTTTCTTTATCCATTCTTTGATTGGGAGACATCTAGGTTGTTTCCTGTTTCTGGCTATTACAATTAAAGCTGCTATGAACATAGTTGAACAAGCGTCCTTGTGGTATGGTGGAGCATCTTTTGGGTCTATGCCCAGGAGTAATATAGTTGGGTTCCCAATTTTCTGAGAAAGGGCCAGATTGATTTCCACAGTGGTTGCACAAGTTTGCGCTCCCACTAGCAACGGAGGAGTGTTCCCCCTTGCTCCACATCCTCGCGAGCATGTGCTGTCACTTGAGTGTTTGATCTTAGCCGTTCTGATGGATATATGATGAGCTCTCAGAGTTGTTTTGATTTGCATTCCCCTGATGTCTAAAGACATTGAACATTTCTTTAAGTGCCCAACATTTGTTTTATTTTTCAGAGGCTCCTGCCTCCTGCTTTCTTGTTGTTCCCTTAGTGGCCACTAGGAGGCAGTGAGGGACACAGTTTCCCAGCTACAGCCTGCCCTTTCCCACCCGTGGCGTAATCCACGGTGCTTTTGCCACGTCTGACCTGGGAGGGTGGGATAACTTAGGACTGTAGAGTAAGAGTGCACAGAGGGGAAGTAGAGCCCCATGCGGGGTGTGCTGAGGTGACAAGTGGAAGCTACAAGAGAAGAAGAAGTCTGCAAAGCAGTGGCTTAGTCCACGTGGATGTTCCCAGTGAGAGAAATCACTACTCTATATGACCGGCCATGCCATTCAACAGCAATCTTGCTGCTACACAGTCCCATGGGTGTCATGGACCGTGGTGAAGAATCGCCCCCTGTTTATGATGATCTGCCTCCTGAAGTTCACGTCCATAAATCTCCAAGGAGAGGAATCTGCAGGAGGGAATCACAACTCTTCCTCCTTGGTCTTTGTTTCCCAATGCAGTCTCCGAAGGTGGTGGTGGAGGGAGATCATGCCGAATTAAATGCTTGAAAATAAGTAAAATCTCTCCCGTGAGGTTAGATATCGTGGTGACAGAAGCTATAAAAATGCACCGTGTATTCACATTTTATTATCTAGATTTATAAGGTACCAAAGACTCCGCAAATTCCTCTATCTCGATGTCAAAAGCAGTTATTTATTTTGGCTCTTTTTCTCATTAGCGGGTTATGCATATTTTTCTACCTTCCAAAATTTATCAAATGCCTCATTACAATGTCTCCATTCATTTCTGTGCAGGGCAAATGTAAACATGTTCCTTTTTGGAATTAACGGGCAATTTTTTTTTTGAGTTTTATATTTATTTTTTTTTAAAAATTATGCTCATTGATATTTCATGTGCTTATCTGGAAATAACTGTGCACTGATACCTCATTAGGTGCTTGATTGTTTATTTTATAGGTAGTGCTATCTTTGAACTGTTTTGCATTCTTGCTATTCGTGACTCCCAACTCCCTGAGCCACCAAGCCACAATGGCCAAATAGCCTCTCCTCTTACCTTTTACTCCAAAGAGAAATCTCCCAAGAAGTGACTCGGGACTAAAGTTCTGGAATTATGACAGTCTCTGTGTTTCTTCTCGAAGCAGCTGTGGAGACCGTTTTCCCTGAAAGCCCTTGGGCTTTTGAGGCATGTAGAGGTATTTGCAATTATCCTTCAGTGCCAGCTGACTAGGCGCCTGCCTTTTGTATCTTTGCAAACATAAAAATCACGCTGTGGAAAAGGAGATGTAAGCCGTACAACCCCGGGACGCTGGGGAATGGCATTCTGTGTCTAATAAAAATGGACGACGAAGTGACCCGGGGAGCCTGTCTTGCTGTCGTTCAAAGTCCGTCAACTCTTCGGGGCTTCCTAGTCATACCCGCTGCTGAGGGCTCTTCTTAGATAGCATCACAAACGAATAAAATCACCCACCATGAAAGTGGTTTCGTAGGGGGGGGATGGAGCAGGGGCAGCCGCAGCATCTCCGTCGGGATCCTTGCCCGGAGGCACATGCAAACTTGGCCAGAGCCCTCGAAGAACAAGCTGGTCCTGCCCGTGGTGGTGTGCATAGCTGGCTCCCAGAGACTGGTGTGTAGGGCAGGCTTCCAGAGGGCGTGTGAGGCTGGAGGTGAGCAGAGAGAGCTCCTGCAAGCCCTCAGACAGGGGCCATTCTAGATTTTATTTGTAGATAGACAGGCCAGGTCAGAATGACCTTCTTAGCATGGAAATTTACCGTGGTTTTTCTATCTTTAGCATGAGAAGATCTGCATTGGTGATATAATTACAAAATAGCTTTCTTCATCTTGAAATTTGACTCACTGACTCTCCTGTGTTTTTGGAAGGATAATATGTAAAGGGGTTGACAATTTACTCCTTGAATTTTGAAGTGTGGCACAATCCAGGTTTTTTGAAAGCCATGTGAAACATGAGGAAAGTACAAATAACTTTGAAGGAGGAGAAAAACCCTATGAGAATAGGCTGTGAAAACACAAATTTAGATTACTAACAGTTAAGGAGCCAGTGGTGTATATTTACCTTTCTATATGTGTGGGTACACATGCACATGCATGGGTATTCATTTCTCCCTTTAGGTGGAAAAATGTCAGGAAGTGGAAATACTCGTAATAAAAATTGCTCTAAATGCTTACCACAAGAAGGGACAGATAATTAAATTTTCATGCCCTTTAAATATTGGAGGCCCACTCTCCTTTGTATTTGAAGTTTAATAAGATTCCAACCAACTGGCTTCAGCTCAACAAACAAGTATTTATTGAGAACTTGCTGTCTGGGCAGCTTGGGAACGTGAAGACGAGGAAGACGCAGTTCTAATCCTCCGGGCTCACCGTCTATTAGGGAAACGGATGGATGGTAAATACGGAAGACAATCTGATAAACTCTAAAATCAGGTTATATATACAGTGGGATGGCGTATATGCCCCATCCGGGGAGAAAAATAGAAACACAGACCCCAATAAATACCAATCTAGGGATCAAAGACAGCCGATAATAGAGGTCGTATTCCATTTATGCGCTGGAAGATAGACGTACCATTGTCAGTTTGGGGATGGGGCGAGAAAAAGGAGATGCCTTCATCATGGGGCGAGAAAGGTAGGATGCAAAGGAAGAACACAGTGGGCAGTAAGGACCGAGACTCAGTGTCGGGAGCAACCAACCAAAGAGGGGTGAAGGAGAGATAAACCTGTTTTTAGGATCCCAAGTGCGGGACTGGAACGGTCTCATGAGAGAATAGGTGAGGTTAATCCACTAGAAGAGCAACCACCTCGTGCAGGAGCTTAATTGTTGCCAGCTGAGAAGATCCTGCGAACAGACTCTGGGAGGAGATATATAAATGAGCCCAGAACTGGAGGCGGGTTTTCTTTTTTTTTTTTTTTGGAGACTTGGGATAGTTTTGGCTGTTCATCGCTGCACTTCAAGACACTCCTAGAGAGAAACAGTCGAGGGAAGGCTTTGGGGTCTGGCTCCTGCGCGGGTTCTGGGTTCTGGTTGCCCCAGGTTCCAGCAGAAGAAATTGTGCAGATTGTGCCAGGAGAATCGTTCCTCGGAAGTGATATCCTTACGGTTTTGTTATTGTGTCCATTAATCCTCATTTCCTATTGTTTTGGTTAGTTGGGTTATAAGTGACGTATGCTCGGTCACTAAGTTGTTAATAAAATATATTGGTTTAAAAAATTGAGCCTACAGAGGGGCATGAAGAAGTTAAAGTGTGCAGGCTGTCCAGAAGCGTAGCTCACCCAGAGCGCGGGGAGCAGTGCCTGCAGAAAGGACATGTGACCGAGGCAGGGTGCAGCTTCTGAGGCCTTGGGGCATAAGCAGAGGGTTTGGGCTCCTTCTGTAGGCGGTAGGGAGGCTGGAGAGATGGACCAGAGGCTAAGAGGCCTTGCTGCTCTCTGTAGAGGACCTGAGTTGGTTCCTATACTCGTGCCGGGCAGTTGACAGTCGCCTACAATCCCACCTCCAAGGGATATGATGCCGCCCGCAGCTACCTGCCATACACATGCGCATACACACACAAGCACGCATAGGGGAAAAGAAATCCTCCTGAAAATAGTAGGGGTTAAGGATGAGAATTGAGTGATGGAGACAATGGGGAAGTGGAGCTCAGAAGCCAAGAGCACGTAGGAAAGGCATCAGGAAGCTGTACCTGAGGGGGGTCTAGGCTGGCAACGGCGACGACACTGATGCTGCTGAAGGGCGTGGGGCCAGGGACAATCCAGGTGAGGGACAGAGGAGACTGAAGATAGTGTGTCTGGTGTGAAAGCGTGAAAGTGTAAGACAAAGAGAGCTCGAGGAGTGCAGGTTCATGTGCGTGTGGGGTGTTCAGGAGGAGGTCGGGGATTTAATACTAGCAGCTCGGCCTGGTATCCCGCGGTGCTCTGTAAGTGTCAGCCATGGTGGTCTGCCCATTTCTCTGAGAGTGATTCATCCATGTCTCCTGTCCTTACTGTAGCCAACCCCCAGAGGGAGGTCATGGACTCGTGTGAATCACACACAGATCTAAATTTCTGAAACCTGGATATTATGACGTGTAGGTAACAGGGCCGTGACTCATTTCCTTTTGTTGTCTCCTTAGCTACTGGTACATGCTTTGCCCACTCTTGGTGCTGTTTGTGTTTTTGTTAGACTTTATATGGATCTAAACTTGGATTGTGACACACACAGTTGCACACGCGGGTTGCACTGAAAGTTCAGGAGCAGGGCAGCTGCCTTCCGCACCGCTTTGTTGGAGTGCTCTGTTCCCACTTCGTACGTTCAGCTGTGTGTGTTCCCTCCCCGTTCCTCTTTCTACTGTTAAAATAAATGTACTTCGATACGATCTAAATCCTCCAATACCTAAGTAGGGGTTGCTTGTACCCCAAAAGTAACTAAGTAATAAAATTTTATTTATTAAAAATCAACTTTGGGGAGCTGGGCGGATGTGGTGGCTCACGCCTTTAATCCCAGCACTTGGGAAGCATAGGCAGGTGGATCGCTGTGAGTTCAAGGCCAGCCTGGTCTACAGCGCAAGTCCAGGACTGCCAAGATGCCATAGGGAAACCTCGTCTCAGGAAAACACACACACACACACACACACACACACACACACACACACACACACAAAATCAACTTTGGGGACTGGAGAGGTGGCTCAGGGATCAAAAATGCAAAGTTTGCTTCCCAACACCCTGTGTCAGGCACAACTGCCTATATCGCCAGCACTGGGGGACCTGGTGCCCCCTTCTGGCCTCCATGGGCATTGCACTTACGTGCAAACACACAACACACACACACAAATACAAGCAAAAATATATTTTACTTTTGTTAACTCTTATTTTCAAACTCATACTATAAAGGGTAAGATAGAATCAATTCCAAAACTTGGGGTGGGGTGACAGACATTCACTCTAACGAGAGCGCTCTCACAATGGCCACACAGGCGGACAGCCCAGCGTGTAAAACGTGGTGCCATGTGCATGTACCATGGAGGTTGCCTCCGTGTCTGGGTCCCCATGTGGATTGCACCAGCTCATCATGGCAGATGGGAATACTGGATGGGGACAGGATATTGGCCTCCTTTTCAACTCCACTCACAAGCGAGATCAAACCCAGGCTCCGAGGGATTCTCTGGTTCCCACGGAACACAGTTCCTTCACAAGAGGACGTCAGGGTGATGCTATCAGTAGCTCCTTAGGTGTCTGACAGTTACGGCGTTGGGCTCCACAGAAAGATGTTTAATTCACACCTAGGAACACTGAGAGGAAACGGTGTCGTTCTATATATGCTGAAGAGAAACATGAGCCGTCAACAGAGGGCTTTTATGGCTTGCATGGTTTTGAGGTACATTTCAGTGTCCCCAAAACATTCGCAACTGATTCATCTCTGACAAGTTCTTTGCACTTGAGATGGTGTGTGTGTGTGTGGGGGGGTGTCTGTTTCTCAAAAAGAAAATGGTTTTGCAATTTTTGTGTTTTTGTTTTGTTTTGAGACAGGCTGGCCTTGCTTTGTAGACCAGGCTGGCCTTGAACTCACAGAGAACCACCTGCCTCTGCCTCCCTAGTGCTGGGGTTAAAGGTGTGAGCCACCATTGCCTGGCTGGTTTTGCAATTTTGTTATAAAATCATATTTTCTTTCTTTTTTTTCCCTCTATTTTCTTTTTTTAAAAATCATATTTTCTTAATACATTATCATGGAAGTCACACCTTCTTAAAATAAATGATATGGAGGAATATGGAAAAAAAAGGTAATGATTATAGGAAGGGCATATCACACAGAAACACCACTGTCAAAATACCCTTCTAGACCTACACACACACACACACACACACACACACACTCACACAGAAAGAAAGAAAAAGAAAGAAGAAAGATAGCAGCACAGTTGCTTGTTTTGTTTGGGTTTGGTTTTTGTGGGGTTTGTGGTTGGCTGAGATGGGAGTCGTCCCCCCCTCTTTCCCTCCCCCCACTCTCTGTAGTCTGGAGTATGTTGGAGCCCAATCTGTACCCCAGGTAGGGACGTAAGCTTGTGGCTGTCTTCCTGCCTCAGCCTCCCAAGTGCTGGGGTCATGGGCAAGAACCTCTCTAGGCTCATAGCTATTTTTTGTAACATGCCGTTTTATTCTGAACTCTAGATGACATCTCCCTTTATCAATGAGGATAGAGACATTTCCTGGTTTTCAGTCAACTATGCAGCTTTTTATAGGCCCTTAGCAGGATTTATTTGTTAGAAATACAGTTACATGAGTATTTATTTTAAAAACATCTTTACTGCATGTGGATTAAATATAGAGTAAATACAAATGAATATATATATATATATTCCTATGGAGCATTAACATGAAGCAGTCCCCTCCTGACATTTCAGTATTTTAACCTGTATCTTGTTTTTTAACCCCAACAATTGGATTTATAGTTATTATTTTACCCTTGTTTACGCTTACCCAGCCACTGGCTCTCTCTTTCTACACTTTAAACCTTGCATGGGATTAATTTTTCTCCTCGCCGACATATTTGGTTAGAATCGTCTCAAGTAGCAGCCTGTTGGTGGCTCGCCTCCCCATAGTTATGCTACTATTATGCTCTTTGGTTTTTGAAAAGAAAAAAAAAATCCTTTTAACAAAAGTATAGTCCACCCTCCTTAAGTTCCCCACATTTAGCTAGAGACTAAAAATACAGTAAGTTTCCGGACCTGTGTGGCCATCCCTGTAGCCGACGGCTGGAATGCCTCTATCCCCCAGCTGGAAACCATGTACCCATTTGCAGTTAATCTCTCCTGCATCCAGCTCCCACACGACTTGACGATCTGTTTCCTTGTCCAGGGATGTGCCCCCTGACATTTCCTGTGCCGCCGTACCCAGCATTTTAGGTGGGTACTGGGGATCTGAACTCAGGTCCTCAAACTTGTTCTGTAAGCACTCTTACCGACCGGAGTCATCCTCTTCGGTCACAGCTGAGCGGACTTTCAAGATGGGTGGCCGCCTTTGAGTAGGTGGGGACAGATGGATGACAGAAGATCACCACGGCAACTATACCACACAGACAAAACCAGACCAGACCAGGGCGGGGGGGAATTAAGTAGATCATAATCCAATGGGGGAGGGGCTGTTGGATGTAACAGATTGTCGGACTCTGATAGATGCCTGTGCCGTTCTTGCCCTGGGGGTGGGGGTGGGGGACAGAAGGTGTGATCACTTCAATGCAAGCTGCTTGCGTAAGGAAGTGACAGTCAAGGTAACTTGGGGACAAGAGTTGCTGTGGTGTTCGCGATGTCACACTGGGTGCTAACAGACACCCAGGCGTTCTCGTTCCTGTAGGCTGATGGTCAAGTTTCTCTCCGTGTTTGCCTTTCCTCATGCTGAGCAGTTGCTCTTCCCGCCAGGTATCAGAGTAACACGGCCTCTGATGTCCTTGAAACCATCACCAACATCCAGCCCAAAGAGAGCGGTGGTGGCGTGGGCGAGACGCGCGAGGCCATTGTCTACAGGCTGTCTGAGGACATGCTGAGCAAGCTGCCACCTAACTATATACCTCACGAGGTAAGCCATGCCCTTCCCGCTGGGCAAGATCCTGGGAGATGCCACCCACACTATCACATAACATTCACGCAGAGGTCAGAGTGCACCCTGCCGGAGTTGGCTCCGCCCTCCTCCCTCCTTCCTCCCCCACCCCTCCTTCCCCCCCCTCCTTCCTTCCACCCCGTCCCTCCATCATGTGGGTCACAGGGATCAAATCCAGGTTGTTAGCTTCGGCTGCATGCGTCTTTACGCCCCCGAAGCCACCTCGCCCACCCCTTCTTGCTTTTATGTTATGGAAGCATGTTATTGGAAATGTAGCAGTCAAGTGAAATCTGTAAATTGAAACCTAATTATGCCATTAGCTTCCACAGCACAAATGGAGTCCCATTACCGTAGACAGCTGCTCCCAGAAGCCCTGGGAGAATCTTGTTAGAGACCACAGCAAGGCTTTGACTTTATTAGCCGTTTATGCTGGAATCATAGTCATGCGTTGAATACGGTCCGCATTAAAATTATACTCTTTTCTAGGGTGTTCCCCTTCTGGTTTAATTATTATTTTTTTTAATTAAGAAGAAATTGGCCATGCCATGTTGCCTGGGCCAGCCTAGAGTTCTTAGGTTCAAGTAATCCTTCTGCCTCTACCATCTGAGTAGCTGGGACTACAGGTGCAGTCCATTATGCCCAATGAGGTTCCCTGCTAAAACCTGCATCCGGGAGCTAGAGAGATGGCTGGCTCATCAGTTAAGAGCGCTTGGTGTTCTCTCAGAGGACCTGGGTTCAGTTCCCAGAACCCATATCAAATAACTCACTGCCTGCCATAACTCTAGATCCAGGCGATCTGATGCCCTCCCTCTTCTGGCCTCTGCAGGCACCTGCATGCACACGGTACACATACATACATTAATTACATACATGCATGTGAGTGCGTGCACACACACACACACACACACAAAGTCAATCTTTTTTTTTTAAAGATTTCTTTATTTATTATGTATATAGTCCTCTGCCTGCATGTACACCTGCATACCAGAAGAGGGCAATAGATCTCATCATAGATGGTTGTGAGCCACCATGTGGTTGCTGGGAATTGAACTCAGGACTTTTGGAAGAGCAGTTAGTGCTCTTAACCTCTGAGCTAACTCTCTAGCCCCAGAGTAAACCTTTGAAACGCTAAGCTCAGGACAGGGTAATTATTTTGAGGCAGCTACCACATGTCACGGGTATGTTTTATCTTGTGGCCCATACTTGGGATTCATGTTGTCCCGTTTGTGGGATTGAAGTGGTCTTTCCCTGATTTCTTCTTCCCCAAAGAGTGAGTTGCCACATGACAGCCATGAGCAAAGGATGCTGTGTGTGGTGTCAGTCACCTAGGCTGAAGGGTTCAGGATGGAGACCGAGCTGAGCACTGGAGACTGGAAAAACAACTGCGATGTGGCTCAGGTGGCAAAAGTCCTTGCCTACGTTTACGATGCAGAAGGCCCTGGGTTCGATTCCCAACACTGCACACACTGGGCATGGAGGCGCACACCTACCATTCTAGCACTCAAGAGGTGGAGGCAGGGGTATCCCAAGTTCAAAGTCACCCTTATCTCTATACCAAGTTGGACGCCAGCCTGAGATCCTCTCTCTTAAGTAAAAGAACAAATGAAGGCTTTTAGAGTCTAGGAGATGGCTCTTCAGTTAAGAACACTTGCTGCTCTTGCAGAAGACATGAGTTCCATCCCCAGGACCCATGCAGGGCAACTCAAAACCACTTGTAACTTTAGTCGCAGGGAATCTTCTGACTGCTGCGGGCACCCCACCCATACGCGTACATAACGCAGACTCACACACACATGCACACACAGATTCTTTGAGAAATGTAAATGCTGGAGTTAGGAGAAACCCCGAAGTTAGTATGTGGGACTGGGTCATGGTCCTCCACTGGCCCAGCTGGGCTGTAAGGGTGGTACTATTTGCTCCGCCCTCCTCAGGTGGCCTCAGCTCAGGCCATCAGCTCTTATGTAACTGTTTTGCGCCTTTATCTTTAACTCACTGGGAATGACACAGCTGCTGTACAGCAAAGATGCCCACTGCTGGAGGAACATGCTTAACATCCCACATCTCAGAAGAGCCATGAGCATCTCTGGCAAGAAAGTCCCTTGGCTGCTAGCCTCCCGGTGGCTCTTTGGACTCATCCATGAGTCAAATCTTTCTGTCTTTCTGTCTCTGTCGCCCTTCCATCCCGGCACCTCTTGGATTGTTCACGTCCCCTCATGCGTTCCTGCTGGTGTCCACAGTCAATTTCTTCGTGGCGTGTATCACTAAGCTGAAATGTGAATGTATATTGACTTATTAATTAATGAATTAATCATTATATTTTGTTGTTTTCACAACGAGAGGCTTTGGTATTGATCTCCTCCACGTGGTCGATAAATGATATGCCGACAGGAACAAGTGACAGGTCACTTAATGGCTCTCCCACGAAGCCAAACATTTCTTACTGGTTAGATTAAGGAAAGCCATTTTTAGCCTCCGTAGCTGGGGCAAACGTGATCCTACAGTTAACTGTGTCCACTGGTGACTGTTCTGTAAAGATTTGGGCTGCGTTAACTTTTGGTGACATTTCTAATAGCAGCTCTGTAAGAGTGATGGAAAAACGTCCTGCTGCACTCCTGAGAAGGTTAGATTGCAAAAGAATATTTAGCTGACACTCACTACTTAATCTTTGGAAAGAGGAAATAGGTACAGTTTTATTTCAGCTTTTTAAAGAACATTTCCAATTATTAACTAAGTACAGTCAGTGGGAAATAAAAATCATTTAAGTTGAACAGAAGTTTTTGAAGCTCAGAAAATGGGGGATTTAACAGCCAGTCTGGTTCTGCAAGAGATGTTTTCTAGTTCGTTGGGTCTAGCGGAGAAGACACATCCATAGGAAGAGAAAAGACTGGAGACTGGGAGAGAGGTCGTCTGGGAGAGAAGTGATGAATGAGTTTTTAAAACTTTGGCATGCTATACTTTGCCTCAGGTGAAAGCTCGGTTGATAAAGATGGGACACCTTAATTCCATGAACATATTTCTTAGACAAGAAATCGACAGGATGCAGAGAGTCATCTC
Source organism: Acomys percivali (assembly GCA_907169655.1). Lineage (NCBI taxonomy): Eukaryota > Metazoa > Chordata > Mammalia > Rodentia > Muridae > Acomys > Acomys percivali. The sequence goes on from OU015751.1 coordinate 4,919,845, forward strand.
CATCCTCCGCAATAGCTTGAGCGATCTGAAGTTGGCTATCGAAGGGACTATCATCATGAGTGAGGTGGGCGTCTTCCTCTTCTGGCTGTTTCTGTCTTTTCTTGCACGTGTGTATCCATGTGCACACGCGCACGCACACGCGCGTTCATTTGTGTGTGAGTGTGCTGAGGTGTGTGGGTGTGCATGCACATGTGTGAGACCCCATGTCATGTTGAGGGCAGAGGGCAGCCTCGCCTGTCATTCCTCACACACCTTCACTTGGGTGCAGTGTCTCTCCCTGGGACCTGGTTCTCACCCATTAGGATGGGGTAACTGGCCGGTGACCCCTAGAGGTCCTCCAGTCTCTGCCTCCCCAGTGCTAAGGTTGTAGTCATGTGTAACCACACCCAGCTATGTTTATATGGAGAATCTAGGTCTTCTTGCTCACTGGGTAATCAGTTTACCAACCGGGCCTCTCTTCCCAGCTCCCCAGTATTGTTTCCTAGCCACGTATTTTTAGAAACCATTGTTTTAAAATATTTATTCATTTTTATATGAGTGTTTTGCCTGCATGTATGTGTACGCACCCACTGAGGCTAGAGAAGGAAACCAGATTCCTTGGAACCGGAGTTACAGACAGTTGTGAGCCACCGTGCGGGGGCTGGGAACTGAACCCAGGTCCTCTGCAAGAGCTGCACATGCTCTTAACTGCCGAGCTATCTCTCCGGCCCACTAGCCTCACTGTTTTAAAAAGATCTTATTTTCCATGTGAGTCATGTCCCTTTCCCTGCGTTTGTGTGTAGTATGATGTGCACACGAGTGCGGGCACCTGTGGCTGTGATGTGC
>OU015751.1:4920679-4939492 GCA_907169655.1 Acomys percivali
GGCATCTGTGGCTGTGATGCGCGCACGAGTGTGGGCACCTGTGGCTGTGAAGAAGAGGGCAGATGGTCCCCTGGTGCTGGTATTGCAGGTTGGCATCATGAGCCACTGGACCTGGGTGTTGGGAGCCGAACTCAGGTTCCCTGTGAGAGCGATGTGTGATCTTAGTTCCCTCCGTCACGTGTTTTGTTTCACCCCTGTCCTCTCCAGAACTTGCGGGATGCGTTGGACAACATGTACGATGCTCGCATACCTCAGCTCTGGAAGAGAGTGTCCTGGGATTCCTCCACTCTGGGCTTCTGGTTCACCGAGCTTCTGGAAAGGAACTCTCAGTTTTCCACGTGGATATTTGAAGGGAGGCCTAACGTGTTCTGGATGACCGGGTTCTTTAACCCCCAAGGTAGGTGGTCACGGAAGTGGGCTGACATGGACGTTCACGCGCTGCTGTGTGACGGCGTTGCATGCCGAATGTATACTCCATGATGCTGTATGGGGGGGTGTACGTGGGGTGGGTGCTCGGGACAGCCTTTCAAAGGTCCAAGAATGCACATAGTCCTTCGAAACCCTTCTTGTCACATTTCTCCCACAGTGCAATGGCCAAACACTGCCATTTCCTGTTGACTACCCACATGAGTAAGTCATGGCCTGTGGTGAAAGGGTTAAAAAAAAAAAAAAAAAACCAAAAGGAAACTTCTCTCAAACATGACTCACGTGGAAAATAAGATCTTTTTAAAACAGTGGGGCTAGTGGGCTGGAGAGATAGTTTTTTAACTGTTGATGGGTCAATTGGGACCTGAGTTTGATTCTCCACACCTGTGTCAACAGACAGCCGGGCTGGATGGTGCTGGGGGAGCTTCAGTGATGAGAGGATCTTGGGGGCTTGCTGGCCAGCCGGGCTAGTCAGATCAGCAAGCCCTAGGTTCAGTGATAGCCTTCATCTAAGAGGGAAGGTGGATAGATGACCCCGCAGTTATGAGAACCAGCTGCTGTTGAGAAGGACCCACGATTCCCAGCACCCACGCGGTGGTCCTCAACCCTCTGGAACCCCAGTTCCATGGGATCTGACACCCTCTCCTGACCTCTGCAAGCGCCAGGCACACACATGTGATATACGTACACATGACAAAACATACGTATGCACAAGATATAAATAAATAAATAAATAAATCCTTTAACATTAGAGATAAAGTAGAGATAGAGGAAGTCGCCCGACATTGGCCTCTGACCTCTATTTATAAGCACTCACACGTGTGCACACAGTGTAAAGTGTGCCCATGCACACAAATAATAGAAAATAAATAAATAAAGCCAAAGTATGAGATGCCAGAAGATGTGCCAAAAATTGCTGCTTTAAGTTAGAAAACTAGACATGAAAAATTGAGGCGACTTTGTCAGGGGAAGGGGGCGGGGCGTCCTCCCCTCTCCCTGAAGGTGCTTGGCTGTTCTGTCATCCATCCTTCCATTTTAGAAACATTCTCTGAAAAAGTCGCTGGGTTGGTGCCATGGAGCTTGTAAGGTCTGGATAGGCAGCCACGTTCTGTCTTACCACAGTGCAGGCATTTGCAAGCCATTCTCAGCTAGAGGAAAGGATTTGGGTGTCTCCGTGCTCAGCACCCTGGTCTATCTATCTGTCAGTGAGTTAAGAAGCGCCCACCCTGGCTGATTTGGGAGGAATCACAGCGATCTGGGTGAATCTCATAAAAATAGTGTTGAGTCAAGGCAGCCCGGTGAAAACGGCAGCACCTTGTAGGAGCCCGTTCATCCGAGGGCTAAGGATGGGCACAGTAGATGCTGGCAAACAGGATCACGGCCTTGCCCTGTAAGATGGCACAGCAGGACTTCCTGGGAGTCTGAGATGTGCTGTTCCCCCTCCCGTGGGTGACACGGCTCTTTCCTTGGTGACAATCTACTGACCTATAAACTCTATACACTCAGTTACTTCTTATAAATAGGTTTTAAGCAACTATCATGCCTTTAAAATATGTATTCACACGCCCTCTGTGCACAGGCGCTCCTATGTTGGGTGCACATTCTTCTTAAAATTAACTAATTAACTACTTATTATGTGTGTGTGTGATGGGGGCGGGGAGTCAGAGGACAGCTTGGTGGAGTGGGTTCTCTCCTTCTATCTCCATGTGGTTTGTGAGGATTGGACTCAGGTCATCAGGCCTTCTCAGCAAGTGCTTTACCCACTGGGCCACCCTGCCTGCCCTCTTCCATGCGTTTCCAAGCACCTCCCTGTTTTCCTGAATTTGCAGCAGTAACCATGGCGATTTGTAGTAGTAGATCCAGGGGATCAGATGCCCTACTGTGGCCTCCACAGGCACCTGCACTCAGGTGCACAGACACAAATATACACATAATTAAAATAGAAAAAAAAAAAAGTAAAGGTTTATCTTATTTTACATGTAGGTGCGGGGCCTGAGTGTATGTGTGTGCAGGTGCCCACGGAGGCTCGCAGAGAATGTCGGGTCACCTGGAGCTGGAGTTACAGGCAGTTGGGAGCCGCTCAGTGTAGTTGCCGTGCACCAAACCTGGGTCGTCTACGAGAACAGCAAATGCTCTTAACCACTGAGCCATCTCCACAGCTCCTAAATTCTTTTTTTTAATTTTTTGAGTGGGGCTGAAGAGATGGCTCAGAGGTTAAGAGCGCCTGGCTGCTCTTCCAGGGGTCCTGAGTTCAATTCCCAGCAACTACATGGTGGCTCACAACCATCTGTAATGTGATCTGATGCCCTCTTCTGGCCCGCAGGTGTACCTGCAGTCAGAGCACTGTATATATAGTAATAAATAAATCTTAAAAAAAATTCTTTTGAATATAGATGTGCATTTTAGTTTCTCCTGACGATAAGACAAAACCCTTTTCACGGTCCTTCCTTCTGCGTCCGTGGAACTGTTGCTGTTTTCCCTCATGGCTGCGTCTGAGAAAGTCCACACTTGATTCAAGCCAGCACCCTGCCCTTTATAGACGTGCACAGCGGCACGCACCCACACCCTTATCTATGATTGCTTTCTGCTTGTTGCTTAGAAGCCTGGAGGTCGCCTCTTGTGCACACTAATCACATCCTTGCTTCCTTTTCCTTCTCTTGACACAGGGGACAAATTACTTCCCCGTTCCACATCAGTTGGCCGCATCAGAAAAGCAGGGAGCTTTTCGGCCCCTCCCTGTCCTGAAGTGTGTTCACAGGCAGTGTCCAAAACAGATAAGAATTCTTTGATATGAGCAGTAGGTCCTTGAGTATGGACTCATCTCCAGAGTCTGTGCCTTCCTCCCTGGTCACTATGATAAAAATCAGCTTATTTTTTAAAATTTAAAACATTTAAGTAAATGACTTTATAAATAATGCCCCACACATTCAAGTAAAAAAAAAAAAAAACCAAAAAGCAAACAACAACAACAGCAAAAAACAAAACAATAAACCACATAGTGCTGTCTACAAAGGGGCCACAGTTTCATCACAAATAAATGGAGTTTGGGGCCTGGCAAGCTACCCCAGAGGATGAAGGCACTTGCCAACAAGGCTGATGACCTGGGTTCAAACCCCAGGACCCACATTGCGGAGAGAGAATAAACTCCAGCAAGTTGTCCTTTGACCTCCACATGTGTGCTGTGGCATGCAAGCTCCTCCCCCACCCCTAGTAAAGAAACGTAATGAATTAAAAATAAATTTATTCGCATGTGAATACATTTATCACAATATAATGCCTGTGGTATCTTACAGTGTGTGGCGTTATTTCCCATCAGGGCCTTTCTTCTCAGACTTAGGTGACTTTGAGGTCCATGATACCATAAGGACAGGTAATATCCTTCATTCTCTCTCTCTCTCTCTCTCTCTCTCTCTCTCTCTCTCTCTCTCTCTCACACACACACACACACACACACACACACACCAGCATCCCAGCCAGCACTGTTTACACTTACTTGCCTTGTGACTGGCTTGATTTTTGTCTTCTTTTTTGGGCTGACACATTTGAGTAAGCTGATCCAGACACTGCACGGTCTCACCTGCTATTTTCAGGCCCCCTTCACAATGATTTCTGTGGCCATTGATGAGCTCAGCCATGTGGACAATTAGACTGGATGATTAAAGTGGTCAGCTCGATGTGTGGGTGACCCTGCGCTGTTTGTTTCAATGGCACAGCTTCTTCGATGGATGGCTCTTACTTTCCAGCAGATTCTGCAGACCCAGCGAGCTTTTGTCTTCTACTGGTTTTTCCCTAGCAGTCTTGGCCTTATGGAATTCTTAAACTCTTTAAGGCTGTGATTCCCACAGCCCACAAAGGAATTTTGTTGGCCTGCCCCTCGGGTGTACCATTCTCAGGGCACCACACACACACATGATTTGGCTTCATGTGTGTGTGTGTTGTATGCATTTGTGTATATGCGCGCATGCGTGTGTGTTGTATGCGTGTACATGTGTGTGTGTGTGTGTGTGTGTGTACACCTATGTGTCCTATATGTGGAGATGTGCCTGAATTACAGGGAGGCCGACTTCAAGCTGAAAATCCATTGGGATACCTTCAAGTGAATAGCCACATTTGGTCATTTGGTGCTGGGGGTGACTCACAGGCATGCTAATGACATGACGATGGAGGCTGGGCATGTTCCCCAGGCCTTGAACGCCTGTGTTAGATTGAACCCTGCAGCAACAATCATTTTCCAAATGCTTGGTTCAGTCTCAAGTGTGGTGCCATTTAGATACCAATTTTTCCTCCTGTGTCTTCCTCAGCCATACCCGTCAGTTGCAGCAGATATCAATACCAACTTATTCATTCCCATGAATCAGAATTTTTCACTTAGATGGGCTGTTGCTGAAGCAAAGAGATGGGTCATTTTTGTTCTGTTATCTTGCGTGTGTGTGTGTGTGTGTGTGTGTTCGCGCACATGTGCACACACTTCAAGAGTTTGCTGCTTGTCAAGGTGGAAAGTGGGCCAAGGGTTAACAGACTTTCAGGATCGGAAAGGAACCAGGAAAACTTATCGCCTCATGTCAACTCTTTGCCTGTTTCCGCATGTCCCTGTGCCCAAATCTCAGAGCTGCAGAGGGACCCACTGCACTGAGTAAAAAAGCATCTTTGGGGGTAACAGGTGGTTCTGCCTGCCTTCGGATGTGAGGAGCCTTTGGGCGTGGTCACAGTCACAGCCATCTCTCTTAAAATTCTAGTCTTGCACATGGTTACCAACTGTCTAGTCCCTTGTAATTTGGCCAGCTGTCAGGAGCCACCAAAACCACTCTCTCTAAGGCCACTCCGCCTGATGACATTTCTGCTAACTTCATTCCCTTGAATGTAGCTAGGATGCCAAGTGTGGAGGATTCCCCCCCCCCCCCCGCCCTTCCCTCCCTCCCTTCCTTTCTTCCTTTTTATTTTATGTGTGTGTGCCGCGTGCATGCTGGTGTCTACACAGGCCAGAAGGAGGCATCTGACACGCCTCTTCGTGCCAGAGTGACAGACAGTTACAAGCGAACCTCTGGAGGAGCAGTAAGTGCCGTTAACTGCTGATTCATCTCTCCAATTCCTGGAAGCTGTTTTAGACCTCAGCTTCCATCCGTGTGCTTTCTCGGGGTTCTTTGTGGCTTCTCCCAGGCAGCCTCTGCCTTTGGGCTCAGCCTCCTCTTCTCATAGGTATTGACTCACTGCCAACATCCAGTGTAGGAGGTTTCGTTCTCCAGTGACCTCCCCAGTGCACAATCTGGCGATCCTCCCTTAAGCTGTCCTCATGGGGAGTCCGCTGTCTCCTTGTGCACCATCGTCCAGAACACACAAACCTGGACCCTCCACCAAATATCTTGGAAAAGGCAGAGCAGAAATGCATGGGTCCCAGAAGAGAAAGAAAGGGGAGGCAGGAAGTATAACAGAGGTTGCCAGAGGTCAAGCCAGATGGGCCCCGAGTGACTGCATGCGTCTCCCAGGAAGGCCTGCACTTGGAGCAGAAGTCCCATGGGTGCAGGTGGGAACTTGAGGGGTCAGATTTCAAGGTGAGTCAGTGAATCAAGGAAGGAGAGAGTGGGTGGGGAGAGAGGGGGGGAGGGAGAGAGAGAGAGGATGAGGAGAAAGAATATGGATTTGTATGGATGATGTGGCAGGTACTATGAAGAAATCACACTTAGAAGAAAACTGGAGGATATTTGTAAGAAGAAAGATTTTTCTTTCTCTTTTAATGATAAGAGAAGTCTGTTCAAATACCAGAGGAAATGGCGCATAGGGAGGTAAAGAGAGACAGGCTAAGGCTACCAGAAGGGGGCAGGGCTTAGAAAAGGCAGGAGGGATGAGTGTGCCACAGTGGAGAGACTGTACAGGACCGGTGGATGGGTGCCTGGACACCCCTTCCACAGTAACAAGAGCAGTAAGGAAGGACTGACCATAGCTGCTGTGCTGGCTAGTGTTATGCCAATTTGACCCAAGCCAAGGTCATTTGAGTGACGAGAACTTCAATTGAGAAAATGCCTGCATAAGATTGGGCTGTAGACAAACCCGTAGGGTACTTTCTTAACTAGTGATTGATACGAGAGGGCCCATCTCATTGCCCGGTGGTGCCACCTCTAGGCTGGTGGTCCTGGGTTCTTTAGAAAAGCAGGCTGAGCAAGCCAGTAAGCAGCACACCTAAATGGCCTCTGCATCAGCTCCTGCCTGCAGGTTTCTACCCTATTTCGGTTCTTGTCCTGATTTTATTTGGTGGTGAAGAGTGATATGGAAGTGTAAGCCAAATAAACCCTCTCCTCCCCAACTTGCTTTTGGGTCATGGTGTTTCATCACAGCAATAGAGACCCTGACTAAGACAGATGCTCACAGTGGATAACGGAGCGGACTTGGTGCTAGGACAGAAAGAAAGGGAGCTTCCTATCCTCCAGCTAAAGAAACAGGCAAGCGTGTCTTGGGAACAGGAAATGTTGCGAGCAAGAATTTCAGGAAAGTGACAGAAGCCAGGAGAGGAGGGCTGGTGGGGACAGGGAAGGGCATCAGGTGGCGTTGAACCCCACTGAGGTTCTGCACATCAGCGGTTTCCCCTTGCAGTGAGTTACTGCTGTAAGGAGAGGGGCCTCTGGGCTTATCTGTGTTTGGGGCTCTGCCTGGCATGCAGGGAAAAAGGACCTAATGAGGCAAGGCAGAGAGGAGGTGGAAGTGTTGAGTTACAAACAATGCAGTCTTAGCAAGCAAGATGACTTAGTGGCACCAAGATGGTGCTTGCCACCAAGCCTGATGAGTTTGGTCCCTAGAACCTGCATGGTGGAAGAAGAGGACTGATTCTTTCAAGCTGTCCTCTGTCCTTCACACATGAACCACTACATGTGTGTGTGCCCCCTAGATGCCCCCCCCACGAAATAAAGTAAATAAATAGTGACATGATGATATTGAGAACAGAGAGGCCATACTGCTGGATGGGACACTGAAGAGGGTCAGATGGGTTGAGGAGATAACTCAGTCAAGTGCTCAAGATGCCAACGTGAGGACCCCGAGTTCAGATCCCATGAAGAAAGCTGAGTACCTTGGCTCAGACCCACAATCCCATTGTGACCCAGGAAGCCAAGACAAGGAGAGTCCCTGGGGCTTGCTGGCCGGCTAGTCCGGCTAAATCAGTGAACTTCAGGTTCAAGGGAGAGGCCCTGCCTCAAAACATAAGGTAGAGAGCAATTGAGGGGGGGACACGCTGACATTGCCTTCTGACCTTCGCATGTGCATTTGCACTCCCCAAACATGTACATGCACATATTACACACGTGTGCACACACACACACACACACACGCATGCACGCACACAAAGCAGATGTTGGTGGTTGCTTGGTGACTTGGGACAGATGGCAGGGATGATGCAGAGAAGGACTGGTCTCTGGAGCCCGTGGTTGTCAGGGCAGCAGAGACGGTCTCGTGGTGGCTGGAGGAAATGACTGGGAAGTGCTATGCATCCAGAGTCGATTTCAGTAAAAGCCAAAAGGTAGGTAGACTATTTTGTGTGGAAATGGAGTTGTGCCAGAGGGCATGATGGGAAGGTCTGGGAGAGAGAGAAGAATTGGGACTGGAGGGGTCAAGAGAAAGCCATGGTCACTCAAGGAGAAAGTGGTGTGTGTGTGTGTCTGTGTGTCTGTGTGTGTCTGTGTGTGTGTGTGTGTGTGTCTGTGTGTGTGTCTGTGTGTGTGTGTGTGTGTGTGTGTTTTAGACTTCTGAACTCTCACCATTTGGGGTAGAGGGTCCCAGCCTTACTGCCCACCCTTTGCTGTGTTCATGGGCCCGACAGCCTGTCAGTTAAGATGAATGACAGCGCAGAGCTCCAGTGACTCTCCAGAGACCCTGCAAAGAGCCAGCTCATCCTCCGACAGCCAGATCTTTCACTTGTACTCGGAGGCACTGACCTTCCCCCCTTTGTCAAACTGGTTCTTAAAACAAATGTGGGTCAATGACTGGCCAAGTGTCCTGTCTTGTGAGAGCATTTGACAGAGTGCCGGTCTCAGGCCTGTCTTCCACCGCAGAATCGCCTGGGACATTTCTAATAAGTACTAACAGCCGGGACCCAAAACCAATCATGTCCCTCCTCTCCAGGGTTAAGACCCCTAGACTCTCGAGCTGACAGCCTCTGCTATCAGCTTTTTTAAAAGGAGTTTTCTTGAGAGCTCCCTTGGTCATTCGAATGTGACAAGAACTTTGAACTTAGATCCCTGGTACCTGACGTGTGGGCCTCCTGCAGCAACTGCAGACACCCCCCCCACCCCGGTTAACTAGAGTCCCCTCCCCAGATGGCTCCTAGGATCATTAAACTTTGAGAGAAAGGGCTGGGGGTGAGGGGATGGGCCAGTCAGTAAAATGCTTCCCTTGCAAGCAGGAAAACCTGAGTTTGGATCCTCAGGACCCACATTTAAAACAACAACAACAACCACCTGGGTGTGGCTGTACACACCTGTTATTCCAGTGCTGACCCTGGAATAGACTTGAGCCAGTCTAACCAAACCCATGAGCTCCAGGTTCAGTGAATTCCGTCTTGAAAAATAAGGCAAGAAAGTGACTGAGGAAGACCTGTGACTTTAATCTCTAGTTTCCACATATGCTTACACGTGCAAGCACGCAGATACAGAAACACACGCACACACTCACGGGTGCACATACACACTAGTTTGAGAAAAACTCTACTACCGCACTGTGGACCCCTCCTCCAGCACTTCAGACTTCACTGCTCTGGACCAAGCTGCCCTGGCCTTTCGATTTTGCAGCCGTTTCCTGCCCCATAGTGTCTAGCAAAGGTGCCCAGGGCATGTTCACTCAGCTCAGCTGACCAACCTCATCGCTGTCTAACGATGTCTGTCCTTTTATTTAACTTACCAATGAACTGCATTTGTTTCTCATTTGGGGGGAAAAACTGCCTGCCATAAACTCGTGGCAGGAACATCATTTCTCCTCATCTCTGGAGGCACTGCGGGGAGGTGTGGCAAGGGTTTAGACAGGATATAACTGTGCAGACCAAGGCGCATGACAGAAGGACTGGTTCATTTATCGAAGGAAGAAAAAAAAAATGCCACCTGAAGGCCCCAGGGAGATGGCTCTGTGGAGCATAAGGACCTGAATTCAGATACCTTAGCACCTATATAAAAGTCAGGCATGGTGTCACACATCTGTAACCCCAGCACTCATTGACCAGCCATTCTAATTGAATTGGCGAGGTCTGTGTTCAGTGAGAGACCCTGATGGCTGGCTGGCTGGCTGGCTGGCTGGATGGATGGATGGATGGATGGATGGGTGAACGAAGTGGAGAGCAATTAAGGAAGATATCTAAGGTTGAAGTCTGGCCTTCAGGCACACGGACATAGAATCTCTGTCCCTGTGTCTCTGTCTCTGTCTGTCTCTGTCTGTCTGTCTGTCTGTCTGTCTGTCTGTCTGTCTGTCTGTCTGTCTCTCTCTCTCTCTCTCTCTCTCTCTCTCTCTGCACCTGTCATTGGCACAGGACCCTCATTACAGAATACCAACCGACTCTTTGTGAAGCTGAGAAGCATGGCCTTCCTGATGAGCTGTCTTCTTTCACCTTTTTTCCTAAGACCTTGTAGGGAACGCCACTTAAAACGCACCACGGCTTTCCTTAGGCCAGCTGATTGCACAAGTCAAGTGGCAGAAATCAGTTTGCTTCCGCGTTAGATTGTCCTGTTATAGGAATTAACATGTAACAAGTTGCTGCAGGGCTGACTTTTCACAGCATAATCCTAGATTAATGGTGAGTTTAAGAAACAAAGCAAAACAAAACGAACTTGACAAGTGTTTTTAAGAAGTCGTGGCACTTTATGCATTTGAAGGGGAGACTTATTTGAGCGTCCAGACCGCATGTAACTCCGGCGTTTAGTCAAGTCGTTCGTTCGCCACGTGGGTGGTTAAGTCTCATGAAGAATGGAAGCTTATTGCTGCGGAGGTCTCGCCCCGACTGGCTTTTTTTGTTTCTGATTTCAAGCACGGGAACATATGAATCACTTTCAGGATGATTATAACTAAGTTCATGCCAAAACAAAAGTGTTTGATTTTCAAGCCTTTGTGAAGAAAGTTGTATCAATAGGCCCTTTAAAAACTTATGCAAGCAGCAGAGAGAGCAGATTGTAGTTTCATTGGGTTTGACATCAGTCTCCAAGAGAGACAGCCATTCTTTTTTATAAAAAAATAAAAAAACCCAAAACCAACAATTAATGTTTCAGTAGATTCAGTACATTTTGAACGCGACAAGATTGCGTCCTCTGTGGGAAGCCAATATGAAATGACGAAGCCGGGGAAAGTGGACGGGGTTGCAGCCCAGCTGGTAGATTACTTAGCACACACGGAGCCCTGGGCAGGAGTTCTAATACTACATGCAATGAGTGGTTTTAGAGGGGGAGGCAGGAGGAGTGGAAGCTCAAGGGAGGAAGGTAATTCTTGGCTGCAAATGGCATTTGGGGCTAACGGGATAATGGGTCTATCTCACATAAAGAGATGGATGGATGGATGGATGGATGGATGGATGGATGGATGGATAGACACATTGGATAGACAGACAGATTTGAAAACACACACATCCTCTCTCCTCCATGCCCTCTGAGTAGGAATGACCCACAAACCTTTCCTGGCCCTAAATCCAGGTCTCAGATAGATTTACTCAACACTGCCTTTCTTAATAGTTGAACGGATGTGTGTGTGTGTGTGTGTGTGTGTGTGTGTGTGTGTGTGTGTGTGTACGCATGCTAGATTCCACCTGCTGGCATGCAAAGAGTGCCTCTTTGCCATCAGGGAACGGACTGGTGGAGTCTGGACAATGTAGTGTGTGTTCCCCAGTAGAGACTAGACAGGAAATAGTATCTCTTAACTGCACTGGAGTTTTGCAGAACTCCCTCATAATGACTAAAATCTTAGAAGCAGAAAAAGGATATAAAAAGCATTGGGTGGCGGTGGTAAAGACCCTGCTTCCTTTCTCTTTGGACACTTCTGTCCTGGCCCCAAGAGCCATACAGGGTGAGGGGTGAGGCCCATTTGTAGTCTAGTCATGATTTTAAGATGTTATAGAAAAAGGATGTCAGTTACTCAACTGGCGCAGAGAGGTTAAGGGTAGGATCAGTGACTTGGACATTGTGACCTCATAGTTTTATAATATCAGAGGTGAATTTTAAAATATCATAAGCTAAGGTCAATTTAATTCCAGGCACTCAAGTTGGATGAGCAGTGTCTTAATAGACACATGGATGAACAGTGTGTCTTGAATTATGAAAATGGCATTTTCGGCGGGAAAGACGGCTCAGCAGTTAAAAGCACTAACTGCTCTTGCAGAGGACCTGGGTTCGACTCCCAGCACCTACACAGTAGCTCACAACCGTCTATAACACGAGGCCTAGGGCATTTGATGCCCTCTTCTGGCCTCCACGATCGCTGCATGCACATGGCAAACAGCCTTACGTGCAAGCAGACACTCATACCCATAAAATAAAAATAAACAAATCTCAAAAAGGAAAAAAAAATGCAAGCGAACATGATCTCCTGGTGATTAGATCACCATCTGGGACACCAGGAAGAGCCAGGCAGTGGCCAGCTGTTGTTGCCAGATGAACTTCCACTATGCTCCCTGACGACTGTAGCCAGTACTGTGAGGACCTTCTTTTCCACTCTGGCTGCTGGAGGGGCTTGGCTTTTGGAGGAAGGCAGAAGGCTCTCTCTAGTGGCCCAGATCCTGTCTTAATGGGTTCTCTGAGTGAGCTTTCTAAGATGCAAGTGCAGACAAGTCCTTGGCTTCCTCTAAACGTTCGGTGGCTTTCACCTCCCGAGAAGCAGTGCAGGTGGTGAAATGGCTCTTAGATAAAGCCCCTTGTCGCCAAGCCTGACAACCTGAATTAGGTCCTGGCACCCGCATGGTGGAAAGAGGTTGCTGACTCCTGCAAGTTGCTCTCTGACTTCCATATACATGCCACAGCATGCCTGCATACACACACACATACATATGCAGATGTGCACACAAATAAATATAATACAAATTGATTTTTTTTTAAGGGGGCAAGATAAACTCCTGGCCCAGACCCCAGAAATCATGTCTCCACCTTTATGCTGTCTTCATCTGGAATCCTCACCACCTCCTTTTACCTAGACCCCGCCCCTGTGCCTTTACACATGCTGTTGCTCGCGGTGGCCCTGTCTCTGCCTTGCAAATTCTCATGCGGCTTTCAAGGTTTGCGCCCAGGGGCTGGAGAGGATGTGCCCTGTTCTTGCAGAAGACCTGACTGTGGTTTCCAGCATCCATGTTGGGCAGGTCACAGCTGTAGCTCAGCTCTAGTATACTCTGACATCTCCTGTGTTCCCACCCCACCCCCAAACCCCACGATGCACACCCCACAATTAAAAGCGGTACAAAAATAAATATCAAAAATGTTACAGTTAACTTCTGCTTTCCAGTTAGGCCTTTCTAAACTTTTCTCACACCTTTGATTGTGACCTGTTAAGTCTCTGTCTCTGTTTCTCAACCTGTGGGTCCAGACCTCTTTGTGGGGGTTGAATGACCTTTTCACAGGGGTCACCTAAGACTATCAGAAAACAGATATTTACATTACAACTCGTAACAATAGCAAAGCTACAGTTATGAAGTAGCAACAAAATAATTTCACGGTTGGATGGTTGTCACCACAACATGAGGAACTAACTGTATTAGAGGGTCGCGGTGTTAGGAAGGGTGGGAACCTTGGGTCTTAGGAGCAGAATCTCTCAGATGGATGCCTCTTCCACTTTGTGCCACCTTGAGCTGTGCCTGGTACACCGTGGCCACTCTCAAGAGAGCTGACCAACGAATGAAAGGAAGACTGATCTCCTTTCCATAAACCGGAGTCCCCCAGTACAGCCAGAATGGGTGTCGCTGTTTCCTCCCAGGGAGCTTAACTCAGTGCATGTTAAGGCTGTTTTGCAACCTCCGCCCTCTGGCTCTCAGAGGTCACTCAAGAGCACCAGGATGGGAGCCCGGGATGGAAGTGCTCTAAGCACATCATATTCATGTATAAAATCGCCCCCCCCAAAAAAAAGCAATTAGGAAAAAAAAAAGAGTACTAAGGTCATACACAGTCCATATTTTTAACAGAAAACCAAAATATAATGGGTAGCCCACAGGCAGCAGCATCTATGGTTTGCAGCCAGCTCTAGAAATTAGGATATTTTATTTCTACCATCAAATGCCACTCTCCAGAAAAGACTTCTCTTATTGAGTTGAATGGCACGATTCCCAAATATTAACTTTAGAGAAAGGGCCACAGACACGGGAGCCACGCATTATCTTAAAATAACTGTATTATGCACATTAAAAGATGTAGCTTTCCCTTTCCGGTGTGATTGCCTTGTTTGATCAAATTGAAAGTCAGGTTCCTATTATGGTGTTTATGCCTTATTTCCTTAGACTAAATGAAATTGTCCCATTATGGCAAATAGAAGCTCCATAATGGTTTGATTTGAGTTTAATTGGAAGGCTGCTTCTCAGAATATTTTTACCATTCCGGTCACACATTGGATATTGCCTTTTTCCAATAGAGAACACAAGCTAGGGCTGGGTTGAAACTCTTAAAAAAAAAAAAAAAAAAAAAAAAAAAAACTTGCAGTTCCAGGAGACTTCCAAACCAAGGTCCCTTGCTCTTCACTGTCCCCATGGAAACAAATCCCTGGCAAGAAATGCCCTTTGCTCTGGAGTTCTGGTCTCAGCCCCTTCCAGGATGGGCAGGCAGTATGGAGACCGTCGAGTCACCCTCGGTGTTATTTCCTCTGTGTTTCTGAGATGGACGTTACCAAGAGTGTCTCTCCTCTCTCTCTCTCCTCTCTCCCCCCACCTCTGTCTCCCTCCCCCCCCCTTCTGTCACTAGGTTTCCTCACAGCAATGAGACAAGAAGTGACCCGAGCCCACAAAGGCTGGGCTCTGGACACCGTGACCATCCACAATGATGTCCTACGGCAGACCAAGGAAGAGATCACAACACCCCCTGCGGTAGGTTCTGCGGGGAGCTGAGGGTGAAGACCCAAGCTCAGCTCAAAACTGTCCTTGAGGGATGGGGATGCAGTGTAGTGACTGGTCAAGCACTTGCCTGGTTCAAGCCCCAACACTGCAGAAACAAGCGAAAAATTAACCGCTGGCCTTGGCTTCTTCCATGAAGGCGGCCTTGCTTTTCAGGGAGGTTTTTTTTTTTTTTTTCATTTTTACCGCAACACCCCCAGGCCCGCCCCCCCCCCCCCCCCATCTGTCTGCTGAGTGGGAGGTTAATGACAAGGGCCAGGTGAGCCCAGGGACTCCCCGGGGTGACCTTTCTTAGTAAGCACAGGTTATGCACATGATGGCTTAGGAGGATTTCTGTGTATGTTCAGTGCCTGCTCTGGGCTCGCGGGGTCCCCTGGAGCAGCTGAGGGCCATGGAAATCCATCGGACTGTCTGTTGGAAGCTCAGACCCTACACCATGGTGCCCCTCAGTCTATTTGTGTGACTCGGGGTGCAGGGACTCTGCCACGCTACAGAGAGAGGAGGCCCAAAGCCCTCTGCTTTGACACAGATGCTTGGCACGCTCTTCAAACCCTCATCCCACATACCCCTACCCTGTGTAGTTCTTCTGGCCCCTCTTTAAGATAATTTAGGGTCTCTCTGTTACGTTACGTGCCCCAAAAGTTCTTGCATCTCCCACCTACTACTTCACGGCCCCCCCATGTCCCCTCCACGTGTTTGTTACAGCACCACCTAGCTTCCCGGTGCCCAGTCCATATTTGTTGCCTAGAATACCACAGTCTGGGTCACTAAAAGCTTGGAGTGTGTTCCCACACAGTTAAGGAGTCCAGAAGTCAAAACCACTGTAGAGTGCTGGCCTAGCAAGCATGGATCTCTGGGTTGGATCCCCAGAACCACATGAGCTGCACGTTGTGGTGCACACCTGTAATCCCAACACTTGGGAGATGGAAGCAGGAGCCGTAGGAGTTTAAGGCCAGCCTGGGATACATGAGACCCTGTGTCAAAACAAAACAAAACAAGTCAATGGCTGGCAGTGTTGGCTTCTTCCAGGAGGAGGAAGCTGTGACAAATGATCTTACCCCGTGACTCTCTCCTGGCTTCTGATGCCTACTGGCAGCCATTGGGCAAGACTGGTTTGATTTTGGCTGTATCTTCCCAGCATCTACCACAACTGTCAAAAGCTTTATTCTACCTTGTGTCCCTCTGCATGACCCACCCCATCACACACACACACACCACACACACACACACACACACACACACACAACACACACACACACCAGCCTTTCCAGACCCAGTGTGTTAATAACTAAACAAAGTGTATCTGCAAAGCCAAACAGTTGCACCCTGGGTGCTGGGTTGACATAAATTTGGACTATGTCTCAGTTAGGGTCTTTATTACTGTAATGGAATGTCATGACCAAAAAAAGCAGCTTGGGAGGAAAGGGTTTATTCAGCTTAAACCTCCACATTGCCGCCCATGATTGAAGGAAGTCAGGGCAGGATCCTGGAGGCGGGAGCTGATACAGAAGCCATGGAAGGGTGCTGCTTACTGGCTTGCTCCCCGAGGCTTGCTCAGCCAGTTTTCTTATAGAACCCAGGACTGCCAACCCAGGGGTTGCACTACCCAAGATGGGCTGGGCCCTCCCACACTGATCACTAGGTGAGAAAATGCCCTCCAGCTGGATCTCATGGGGGCATTTCCTCAAATGAGGCTCCTTCCTCTCTGATGACTCTGGCTTGTGTCAAGTTGACAGGCAAAACCAGCCAGCACATAGTGACACTATGCCACCTGCTATGTCTTCTTGCTGTGATGTTTAAGGTCCCTAACTTGCAAGGGCTATAGAAAAGGACACAGCTGGCTGCAGGATGGTTCCTGGTGGTGGCCTTGCTCATGCAGATAAGTGTCAACCACTAAGTTAGTGATGGGAACTCTTGTGTCCTGATTCTCTAGGACTTCCCAGGATCTCACTGTCAAACTATGTGCCCCAGTTCGTGGTTCAGAATATATGGGCCTCATGAAGTTAGCCCACATGAGAGAGTTCTGGAAACCCTTTGCAGCTAATCTCTCTGTCCTTTATCATGATCTACACTTACTTCCCCAGGCCCCATCTTCATTAGAAATAGAAAAACGGTCACCATCTTCTACATAAATATACTTTATGAGCTCGCATGGTTCTCTCCGGCCCTTTCTTGTTTTAATGAATACATGGTCTGTGGCTCCCCCGTGCCTGCGAGATAGAGTTCAGACACTCCAGCTCTGCACACCCGTCTTCTATGATCAAGTGATAACTCACTTTATTACCTTTGAACCCCTTTTTGCCAAGGAGTAAAGTATCTTCTTTCCCTTGTCCTTTCTGTCTTTGTGGAGTTGCTTCGGCACCCTCCTCCCCATTTCCGGGTGCTGCCCCACCTCTTCTGGGATCTCCTCAAGATTGTCCCCTCTACCCTGATGGCTAAAGCCCACATGACCTTCAATCTGAAGTCCCTGCATTTACCCTCGTAACCCATCACCAGGGGCTCTATTAACGGATTTCAAACTGTCACTGTCTCAGGGATCTTGCTTCCTTGCCTTTAAAGGCAAGTCCATTTGTAGGGGGAAAAAAAAAGTAGGGAGGATGGTTGGCCATACACTGTGGAGCAGCCAACCCTCCTTGCTGTACCACTTCATGCCTCTGGGGGCTCTCTAATCTGATTTCATTCTACGAAAGAGATGGGGTGGAGCCTAGGATTCGCTTGGTCAACTCAGCCTAAGGTCTGACAGGTCACACAGTCTATGCTCCCAGCTTGCACCAGTTCAAATTGGACTTAGAACAGTGACTCGTGGGCCTCCTGTTACCCAGGTGGGTCACCCTACATCCCAATAACGCATGGCAGAGCATTTCCACCATGCAGCTAGACTCACCTTGTGCCCCAGGGGGAAAAACATGGCCACCTAGTTTGCCCAGTGGTGTTTTCTTATCTGCTAGAGCTTTAAGGCTGGCATGTGTTTTCTTCCTGAGCTTCTTGCCCTCGTTATGTAATAGATGCCCAGCTTTCAGTACCTCCCCTTCTCTGTCGCTTGGCCTTCCAGGAAGGTGTGTATATCTATGGGCTGTATATGGACGGAGCATCCTGGGACAGGAGGAATGGGAAGCTCACAGAATCCACCCCGAAGGTTCTCTTCATGCAGCTTCCCGTCCTGCACATCTTTGCCATTAACTCCACGGCACCCAAGGACCCAAAGCTGTACGTGTGTCCCATCTACAAGAAACCCAGGCGAACTGACCTCACCTTCATCACCGTGGTGTACCTGCGCACGGTGCTGTCCCCGGATCACTGGATCCTGAGGGGAGTGGCCCTCCTGTGTGACATCAAGTAAGCTCCAGAAGAGCTACACAGAAGCCCTGCCACTGAGAGACTCAGGCACGCATGTCTTTCCTTCCTTGGTGGGTCCTTCATTATTCTCCCTCAATTAAACAGTTGGCATTTTTTTTTTTTTCTCATTGCTTGCCTGTTTCTTCCTCTCATATCACTATTCACAGGACCATTCCGAATTCACGCTTCTGGCTCCAAGAACTCACATTATGTTATAATTACTTCTTGAAAGATAAACCCCTGCCTTGGTGTTAGAATACTTTTTAGAAGGTTTGCATTTTAAAAAATCGAAAACAGGGTTTTGATAGGATTCATCCTAAAAGGACCCCCAGCAGATAGAAGCTTTTTTTCCTCCAATGAAAACCATTCTTGGGGCTGGGCCTTGGTGGCACACGCCTTTAATCCTGAGGCAGGCGGATCGCTGTGAGTTTGAGGCCAGCCTGGTCTACAAAGTGAGTCTAGGACAGCCAAGGCTACACAGAGAAAGCCTGTCTCAAAAACAAAACAGGGCTGGAGAGATGGCTCAGAGGGTAAGAGCACTGACTGCTCTTCTAAAGGTCATGAGTTCAATTCCCAGCAACCACATGTTGGCTCACAACCATCTATAACAAAATCTGTATACATAATAAATAAATAAATATTAAAACAAAACAAAACAAAATCTTGGGATGGGAAGATGTCCCAGTGGGTAAAGGCCAACAACACGAGTTGAGTGCCCTGGGATCCACACGGTGGAAGGAGAAAGCCAATTACCACAGGTTGCACTCTGATGTATACATGTGCACTGTGGAGCATGCTTATGCACATGTGTGTGTGCAAGCACACGCACATGCACACACACACAAATAAATGTAATTAAAATATACAAATAAATATATTAACTATATCAAATAAATAAAATAAAAAAGAAAATCTTCCCATGTCTAGGTGTGTTCACATATTACCCTTTTGTATTTCTCTCTCTCTCTTTCTCTCTCTCTCTCTCTCTCTCTCTCTCTCTCTCTCTCTCTCTCTCT
>OU015751.1:4973316-5004708 GCA_907169655.1 Acomys percivali
ACACACACACACACACACACACACACGAGGCTCTTCTAACAGTTATAGTGGTACTACAAAGCTGGTTTACTTTGATAACTTCTCTCACCTCACATGGGACTCCCCCCCCCCAACACACACACACTTCATGGCCTATTCATGAAGGGAAGAGAGGAAGAAGAGGTAAGGTGTAAAGGCTGCCACACTGGGCTGGGTGGCAAGGTTGCTGTTGAGAATAAGGCTTGATTGACAGGTACATGACTGCACTGGAAGAGGGCTGTCAAAGGACAGTAAGGCTCCTTGGCCCACAACAATGGTCTCAGCAGCTGGGAAATTGGATTTCTGTACTGAGAGACCCCCCTGGAGGTGGGCGTTCCTTGGGTATGCCACCCAAGGGTGCAGCTGCCACTCTGCTGTGTACATATATTAATTACTTCTTACTGACACCCCTCTAACACTGACCGGCCGTGGCCACCAAGGGCTCCTGGTGACTTCTGTATTCTCCCTGTGCCTTTCCGCCCACAGTGCCTGCCACCCACAGCCCATAGGCGGCTCTTCAAGTCATTTGGTCTTTAAAATATTTGTATTACATTAATTAGCTAATTTAGGGGAGGCACGTGCGACAGCACTCACGTGGAGGTCAGAGGGCAGCTTGTAGATATTGGTTCTTTTCTTCTTATCACAGGGTCCCAGAGACTGAACTTGGGACACCAGGCTTCGTAGCAGACAACTCTACCTGCTGGTCCATCTCACTGATTTGAGTTTAGTCTGTAGAATTTAAATCTTTGACAGTCAGGCCCTGACTTTGGCTGCCTTCCTCACTGTTCTGTGTTAATTTCCCATTCCTCTAACCACTTTGTCCTCCGACCCCCACCCCTGTTCCTTGGCTCTGGTGAAAGATTTAAGTTCTCCCATAGAGAGGCAATTGGGGAGGCGTTTCCTAGATACAGTGAACACTCTGCCAGTCTCATGTGGAGTCTGGGGCCAAAAATCACGCCTCTCCCTCATCTCTTAGACAGTAGGGCACGCTGGGCACTGCTCCAGCACCCCGATATTCAAGTGGATGTGAAGAACACAGGTGACAGCACACACCCAGCTCTGTGGAGACGGTGTTGGGTCCCTGTGGATTTCCCTTGGCACTGTTCTTTTCTGGGAGCTGCATGAGGATAGGGCCCAAATTGCCGCCTTCTTGCAGAGAAGCAGGTCTCTCAAAGAGCCGTTTCCTTCTTGAACATAGGAGTAGGGGTTACTTGCAGGAACAAGCTTTGTCTCTCTATTTGAAGGGGAAATTTCCAAGAGCAACAGCTAAGACTCTGTTCCTTTTAGAGGTCTTTGAAAGGAAGTCTGAATCTCCTCAGACTGGGCCTCCTTGGGCAGGCCATGCCTCCTCAGGTTAGGGTCCCGTAGGTAGGTTGCTTTAATTCCATTCTCAGGAGTTTGGTACCAGCTTTGGTCTTAAAGCTGTCTATCCCCCAAAGAATGCGGGAGGGCAAAGGACTGAGTTGGGAAGATCAGGAATCATTGAGGGTGACTGATTGGCAGGGCCCCTTCTGCTCAGCACCAGACCTTGTCAATAGTATGGTTCCAGGCTGGAGAATAGGACATGGCTCCTATTTGTCTTGCCTAAAAGCTGGGGATTCACTCAGCTGTGTCTTTGGGTGGCTAGGAGGAGCAGCTGGGGGTGGCTGGGTGACTCTTGAGAACCTTGGTGATCTCTTGTCATGTACCTGGACCATTATGGGGTGTCTGTGTGTGTGTGCATGTATGTGCATGTGTGTGTGCGTGTGTGTATGTGCGTGTGCGTGTATGTGCATGTGTGCGTGCATGCATGTGTGTGTGTGTGTGTGTGTGTGAGTGTGTCCTGTTACTAACTCAGAAGAGTCAGCTCTAATGGAGCAGGGTGTCCCCAGGAGAGGAAGGGATAAGGGCAACACTGGGTGGGCTGCTCATTGCTAGGCTGAGCCTCAGCCGCCATGTGTCCCTGCTCAGTGCTTCAGGGCCACGTGTACCGGTTCTGCACAGCGGAGGGCCTCTGGCTACATAAGGACAACTCCAGCCTACCGTGGAGGGACCTGTCGGAGTGCGAAGAGTCCAAGCGAGGGGAGAGAGTGAGCTGGAGGGTTCTGAGCCTCGGGAAAGGGGCAGCTAGGTCTCTGCTTCATGGGAGCAGAGACCCTAGGCTTTGGGTGGGGCTGGCTGTTGTCATATCATCTGTCTCCCTCCGACCCCCACCCCCCACCCCTGCTTCTGGTGTCTCTGACCATCTGCTCTCTGGCCAAAGGTGATGTGTGCTCACCTTGGACGAGGTTGTAAATGTGCCTGGACCACTTCCAAAGTCATTTTCCTTCTTGAGTCTGGAATTCCAAGTGGGCCCCCCCCCAGGTCACTTCAGTCCTCGGACCCTAGAATGAAGGATATGGGAGAAGGAGGCCACCGGATGGGCACACATCCTCATGTCTCTCTGTGTACACAGAACTCCCCCGAGGAACAGCTCCTGTCGCTGTACATTATCTACACCGTGGGGTACGCGCTTTCCTTCTCTGCCTTGGTCATCGCCTCCGCCATCCTTGTTGGCTTCAGGTAAGATGGCAGGGCTCAAGACTGGGACAGAAGGGCACTGTCCTATGCCCAGTTCCCCTGTAGAGGAACTTTCTAGATCTTTCTGGAAAACATAAGGTTGAAAGTGTAGGTTGCAACACTACATGTTCAGTCTAATCTCCACTATGTAACTGTGCATGTGTACCCCAAATCACACACACACACTCACGCATGCACACGCACGCACACACATGTGCACATGCACACGCAAACGCACGCACACACATGCACGCATGCAAGCACATGTATGAAATGTAACAGTGGATGGTAAGATGATGGGAAATTCCAAGAAGTCTCATCCATCAAGCAGATAATAATCAGTAACTATTGACTTGGGAAGCATCAGTGGTTATGGATTCCGCCATCTTGGGGCTTGTTAACCCCAGAGGAAAGTTCTTTCTTGGGTCTAACCTACCTGATGAGGGGCTGGGAAGCAACTTCCTTAATCTCTCTGGAGTAAGCGTGGGGAACTGAGTTTAGCGTCAGGAGAATTATGAGGGCAGAAACCTCAGTATATTGATCATCAAGAATCAGAGAGGTGGGACTGGAGAGATGGCTCTGTGGTTAAGAGCATGTGCTGCTCTTACAGAGGGCCCTGGCTCAATTCCCAGCACCACCTGTGATTCCGGCTCTAGGGATCCAACGCACCCTCTTTTGGTCTCTATGCGGCCTGAACTCATTGTATGCTCATACCCCAACACACATACACGTAGTTAAAAAATAATAAAAATAAATATTTAACAAAAACAGGGGATGTGGTTTCCCTCCTCTTGTCTCTGAAGCCCCCAGTTTAATACTGAGCATATAGTCTGTGGTGGTTTGAGTAAGAATGGCCCCTATAGACTCATGTGTTTGAATGCTTGGCCCATAGGGAGTAACACTGTTAGGCGGTGTGGCCTTGTTGGAGGAAGTTTGAGGTTATATATGCTCAAATTATATATATGTGTGTGTGTGTGTGTGTGTGTGTGTGTGTGTGTGTGTGTATGTGTGTGCATGTGTGTATGTGTGTGTATATATGTATATGTATATATACATGAATGTATGAGATTTTATGTGTGTGTGTGTGTGTGTGTATGTGTGTATATGAGACACAGTATCTTTTTGCTGCCTGTAGATCTCTCAGCTTCTCTAGCTCCATGTCTGCCTGCACACTGCCATGCGTCCCACCATGGTGATAGTGGACTAAACAATCTCAAACTGTAAGCCAGCCCCAGTTAAATGTTTTCCTTCATAAGAGTTGCCTTGGTCATGGTGTCTCTTCACAGCAGTAGACCGCTGAGACACAGCCAGTGTTCAGCAAGCGCATTCATTGGATGATTGTTGTGTCAGCTGCTTTTATGTACCCGAGAGATACATGCAAGAGCAATTTCAGAGTGGAAGGGTTTGTTTTAGCTCATGATTTTGGAGGCTTCAGCCTTGGGCCATTTGATCCTCATGGGATTGGGTAGAAAGTTATGGCCATGAGAGTGTGAGTCACAGGGAGCTGTTCATGTCCTGGTGGACAGGAGGCAGGCTAAGTATATCCTTCAGAGATATACTCTGACTTACTTCCTCCAATTAGGCTCCACCCACTAAGCGAGCATTACTCCTGAAATACTGCCACCATCCAAATCTACACATCCCAAAGATATTTCATATTCAAGTCATCAAATATTCTTTTATTTTGAACCATTTCAAAGATTCAAAAAAATAGTGAAAATGCATCTAGAAATCAATGCTTAGAACTAAAGCATTGTGAGCTGGGGAGATGCACAGTAGTTTAAGCAATTGCCGCATAAATGCGAGGACCAAAGTTCAGATCCGAAGAAAACCACATAAATGTCAGGTGGGCATGGCGGCTCACCTGTAATTCCAGCGTTGGAAGTCCAAGACAAGATCTCCAACGCAAGCTTGCTAGCCAGGCTACCGTATCGGTGAGCTCAGAGTTTGATTGAGAGCCCTTGGGTCGATGAGTAAATTGAAAGAACGATGGCAAATGACGCCCGACATCATCCTCAGGCCTCCCTACAAACATGCACACACATGCACAGACGTCCACACGAAAACATGCATACACAAACATGGGAAAAAAAAACAAAAACAAAAAGCAAAGTAGTACAAGTCAGACATGGTGGTAAACACTGTAATCCCAGTGCTTAGGTCAAGGCAGGAGGATTGCCACAAAGCTCAAGGCTAGTCTGGGTCACATAGTGAGGTCCAGGCTAGCCTGAGCTACAAAACAAAGCGAAGCACACCACCAGGCTCCCACGTCCACCCCCAAAGAAGAGCTGTTCCTTGCTTGTAAAGGCTGAATTTGCGTTCTTTCTCCTAACCTTGCCCTCCTTTGCTAAGTGTCTATAACAACACACTACGACGGCAAGGTTTGTGGGTATTTTTAAACGTCCATATCCTGCTACAGTTTCCAGTGGTGGGACTTCAGATGCAGGTAGTCTTATGTCATTAATCTGCGCTGTCTGCACCCTGCTTCCCCCACCACCACCCCCCCACCGCGCGCCTTATTCCTTTGTCACCACACAGTTTATGGATGTTTGAAGTATTTTGCTGGGTTTTCCTTCTGAATCACAAACCTTACAATAGAGTCCTCCTGGGATCCCCCCCCCCCCCCCCCGTGTTTCCTTAGGGCACACCCTCAGAATTGCCGACAATAACTACCTGCCTGGTTTGAGTGTCTTGTTAGCTGCTGTTAGGTTGCTTGCCTGGTGGCCACTGCCAGTTTGTACTCAGGAACCAATGGAGAAGGTGCCCTGTGCTCTCTCACCCCCCACATTTAATATTTTCAGAATTAAGCACTGTTACTCTATAAAGCTTGTAAAAGACATTCTTATGATTCCAATTTGCTTATCTTTTACCCCTAGAGAGATGAAGTGGAGTGTATTTTTTTTTTCATATTTTAGTCTATGGATTGCTTGTTCATTGCTTTTTTTTTTTTTTTAATTAGTTTATTTGGCTTTTCTGGCTTGTTTTAGGGCTTCATTATCTGGATATTAGCCTGAGACATACTTACTCTGTGTTTATTTTATCATTCTATGGTGCCTTTTATACCCAAGAGTTGTGCATTTACATGAAGAGAAATTGGTCAGCTATCAAGCTTTATTGATGAGTAAAATACATCAATAATAACTATTGATTAGCAAAAGTTAATCTCATCAATTGATACTTATTTTTGTCACTAAAGATGAGATTTCTTTTTGCTCTCCTGCAGGCACACTTTTCTTCTCTTATGGTTACAAAGCCACTCACATCCGTTCCCTCGAGAAGCCACAAAGTCTTGCTCTGCCCTTTGGTTCTTTAGTCCACCTGGAACTAAGTTTATGTCAATGAGGTGAAAAACAGGGATTTCACATACACACACACACACACACATGCACACACACATACACGCAAGCACACATATGCATGCACACACACTCACTCACACACACGCACACTCACACATGCACACTTATACACACTCACATACATACCATTGTACTGTCCCTTTGCCAATAGCCTTGGTTTGACACAAGGGTCCCTGAACTTTGGTTTTTGTTGTTTACATCTTTCTCTATTGGTCTGTTCATCTACCCTATTCCCAAACCACAGCGCCTTGTCTCCTGAAGATTTATTAGAAATTTAAGGTCTCGGGCCAGCAAGTTGGCTCAGCTAGTGAAGGTTCCTGCTGCCAATCCCGCTGCCCTGAGTTTGATCCTTGGAATCCACAGTGAAAGGAAAGAACTGACTCCTCCAAATTCATTCCCAAACCTCTGGCCACCACCCAAGTGTTCAGGCATGTGTGGGCTCAAACATATACATATATACTATATATTCATAAAATAAATTAATTAATGTAATAATGTGGGGTTTTTTTTTTTCAAGATCGGTTTTCTTTGTGTATCCTTGGCTGTCCTGGACTCTATTTGTAGACCAGGCTGGCCTCAAACTCACAGAGATCCATTTGCCTCTGCCTACCCGAGTGGGATTATAGGTGTGTACCACCATGCCCAGCTGTAATAATGCTTTTTTTTTTTTAAGGGAAAACAAAAATAAATCATAGCTCTCTGGTCATGGAGGTAGCCTAGGAGGTTAAACACACACACTACACAGTGTGAGTGAGAACCCAAGTTTGCATGCCCAGAACCCACGGGAAGCCAGATGTGGTCAGTGGCATGTGTTTGTGACCTGGTGCTCCTGCAGGCCCAGAAGGCAGAGACAGGAATACCCAAGCTCAGGGGCTGGCCAGCCTGCGGTGGAGAGTGGGGAACAAGAGTGTCTCAAACCAGGTGGGAAGGGAGGATCAGCACCTGAGGCTATCCTCTGACCTTGGCACGTGCACTCACACTCATGAACATGAACATGCACACATATGCACAGCATACACACAGAGGAATGCTAACTCGCTCACAGCAAAGACTCCTGTGTCTTGATTGCTTTTCGTGTGTTGATTGTTTTGAGACAGAGTCTCATGGAATCCAGGCTAGCTTTGAACTTGCTATGTAGCTGAGGCTGGCTTTGAACTCCTGGTCACCCTGCTTCAGCCTTCCACGTGCTGGGATTATAGGAAAGCACCTCTTGGCCACTTACACTATTCCTGACCTTTAGCTATGCTTTGTAAATTTTTTAAGTGCCATGAAAAAAGTTGTCATTTTATTACAGCTGCTTTGAATCCATTACTTGACACGGGACAGTGACAGTGGCATTTCTGTTCATAAGTACAGTGTGACTATGTATTTCCCACTCATTTAAAGACGTCTCTAGTAATTTTAAGCTAATGTTGCCCATAATGATCTTATCCACTCTCTTGTTAGAGATAGTTTTGGGAAATCAGATAGAATCTTATGAATGAGTCTTCAATTTCCTTTTATTGCGCATTGCTAGAATGTGTCGGGGAAGCTGTTGCTGGACTCCTTAGTTGCTATAGTTCATCTGTGCATTGTTCTGGGGGGTCTCACTGAAGACACCCTCTCTAAGCCGTAAGTAGCTCTGGTTCACCTCTTCCGTGGCCCTGTTGCGGTGGTGAGATCTGTAGAATAGTCAATAGAGGCACCGCTGCTGATTTTAAATGAAATACTTGCCACGTTCTTCCATTAAGCGCTCAGGAAGGCAGAGGCAGGCAGATCTCTGTGAGTTGGAGGCCAGCCTGGTCTACAAAACGAGTCCAGGACAGCCAGAGCTACACAGAGAGACGCTGTCTCAAGAAAGAAAGAATGATTTTGGCTTTTGTTGGGAGATGGCCTTTATCAAATGAATTGCCCTTAGATTTCCTGTGTGTGTAAGTATGTGTGTGTATGCTCTGCACATAGATTGTATACCAAGCATGCAGAAGCCAGAGAAAAATATTGTGTGTCCTGTTCCGTCATTCTAATCTTATTTGCTTGAGCTAGGGTGGCAGCCAGCAAACTTTAGCAATCTCCTGGTCTCTATGCCCTACTCCCCTACCACAGGACTGAGGTTACAGATGTGCACACTTGGTTTTTCACCTGACCTCTGGGGATCTGAACTGAGGTCCTCACGCTTGTACCACACTCTTCCCCACTGAGCCATCCCCTCAGCCCTGCTACGTGTTTTTTGTTTTTGTTTTTGTTGTTTTTTTACTGGAAAGTCTACTGACACTCTACTCAATTCCTTTTGAATTTCCACCATGTGCCTCAGACCCACTCTGCAGTCCAGAAACATCCTGGCCTAAAGAATCAAAACTCCCATTGGGAAGACTGATCCTGACACGTAATTGCTCAGTTGAGGGCCTCTTACACAGGCAAGGCATCAGGGATTTTCAAGGTTATCAAGAAGAAGGGCATTCTCAGAGGAAGGAAGATGTGAAGATGTGAATGTAATCCAGACAGAGATGGGCACATGCCTGATGTGTTTGTGGGCTGGTTGGAGAGCTGGTGCTGGGCGGAGAGCCGGTGCTGGCCAGATGTCCCGGTGCTGGCCACCTTGCCAGGGAAGGGCCCTGTTTTCTCCCTTAGACACTTGCACTGCACCCGGAACTACATCCACCTGAACCTGTTTGCATCCTTCATCCTCCGCGCACTGTCCGTCTTCATCAAGGATGCTGCCCTCAAATGGATGTATAGCACGGCTGCCCAACAGCACCAGTGGGATGGGCTCCTCTCCTATCAGGTGAGTGGTGTGTCCCAGGGAGCTTGGGGAGGGGAGGGCATTGGTGAAGGAGCCCACTGCATAAGCCTGGGATGGGTAAAAAGCAAGAGTGGCTCAGACTTAGCCTTGGGGAGCCCCTGTATAATGGGAGAGGCCTTCTCTAGGGTATGAGGGGCATCCCTATGTTATGGGAGTCTACCGTGGGAAACTCCTAGTCTGACGGGAGAGACACTACACCATGGGGAGCCCCTAGTGTGATGAGAGAAGCAGTCCAATTTGGCGAGTTCATAGTCTGGTGGGAGAAGTCAGTTCATTATGGGAAACCTCTAGTCTGATGTGAGAGGTAGCCTATGCTGGGAGGCGTAGTGTGAGGAGAGTCTGATAGAAGAGACATTCATTCCACCATGGGGAGTCCCTAGTGTGATGGAGGAGGCAGTCAACCTGGGGCAGGTAAGAGATTCTGCCATGACAGGTTCAGTGTGACACACGGAGTTCTTTGCGTACAGACCTGCGTTTGAATCCCAGCTCTAGCACATACTAGTTAATGCACAAACCGAGACCCATCACACAACTTCTCCAGGGCTCAGGTCTCCTCCCAGCATGAGGGCAATAGCAGGTGCTTTCTTCAGTGAACCGAAGCAGAAACAGTTCCCAGCAGTAGCCCCGGCCAAATGAAAGCTCCGTCATCCCGCGTTAAGTTAACCATGGTAGGACAGTGGCCAAGCCAGGCCAGTGAGGCGTGACAGGAGGGACAGGAGGGGCAGGAGGCAGGAGGCAGGGCTGCTGGTCCCATGGGACTCTTCTTTGCCCCTAGGACTCTCTGGGCTGCAGACTGGTGTTCCTGCTCATGCAGTACTGTGTGGCGGCCAACTACTACTGGCTGCTGGTGGAGGGCGTGTACCTGTACACACTGCTGGCCTTCTCGGTGTTCTCAGAGCAGCGCCTCTTCATGCTGTACCTGAGTGTAGGCTGGGGTAAGGCCAACCGTCATTCACCTCACTACCTCCATGGGGGACCTACAGCAAGGGTGGAAGACCCTACCCTATACCCCCCCTTTTTTTAAAAAAATAAATCTCCTTTCTTAGTAGATGCGTCTACTCTCATATGACCACATATCAGCCCTATGCCCCCACTGCCAACCCTTAGCCTTGCCATCAGACCACTAGAAGTCAAGACACTGTCTTCAAGTCTTCTGCTGAAGTCCTGTGGGAGAGCGTTTCATAGCCAGTGCAGGGCAACCTGAGGGAGACGTTACATCCTGGGCCTCACAGCAGGCAAGGGATAGGCAAGTGAACAGGGCACGGGCTAACATAGGATGCTGTTGTGCTGGTGAAGGGAAGGGCTCAGGAGAGAGCCAAGCTGGGAGGGGCGACCAGCCAATGAAAGGGGTGGACTGCGGATGTGCATGGAGCCCAGCTGGAAATGTTCCAGCCAAAAAAGTCTACTGAGTACCATTGTGCCTTTTTTTTTTTCCTGGAACATTTCTGGTTGTGTTTCCACCTCTCGCCACATGGGAGTCCCATGGAGGGCGCCGTAGGGGGGTGGGGTGTTGCAGATTGGTTGGAACAGGGCTAGGCGGGTTGGAATCCTGCGGTAGCAGGGAGACAGATGGGGACAGCGCCTCCTAGAGGGACCACTGGATTCCTCTGCTTGGGACAGATCAGAGGACAGATCTGTGCTCAGTTCTCCTTGATCGGCCCTTGAGCTTTCTTCCTTGTGTCATACTTCAATCCCTGGAGCTATTCCGGTCCCTCCAGCCTTAGCTTCCAGAGACTTCTCAGCTTAGTCACGAGGACTGTGCTTTCTCATCCCGGTCCTGCTGCGGCCCTTCCAAAATACTGCTTGATGCTGAGAGCATCCTCCTCATGCAGGGTTCCAGGATGTTGCCTCAGGCCCTCTCTGGCTGCTCTCTGGCCCTCTCAGCCCCTCTGCACTCTCCTTGCACCCTGCTTATTTCTTCTGGGGCTGCTAAGCCACCTCAGTGCCGAGGAACTCTAATGGGGTTTAGTGTGGCCCAAGTAGTAAGGTCTCTAAGACCCGGAGAGCAACAGAGCAGGCACTGGGTCACAGGAGGCTCCTAGCTTCCTGGCTCTGGGCCTTGTAATCTCTTTGCCAAATACCAGTCTTGGCATCTGCTTTCCCCTCGGTCCCCTGTTGGTTCTGCTGAGCAGGATTAGGTCTTTATACAGATAAAAATGAGCACAGAGATCCCTGATGGTCCTTTTTCTCCTTCCTCCTCTAAGACCCAGCCCAGCCTACTAGATTTTTCCTTCCTTCCTAGGCCTCTCTATCCTGCCAGGCAGTCCCATTGAGAATACTGATGCTCCCTAAGGGGGTACAGGGACAGACCATTAAGAAGAACTCAGGAAAGGACTTCCTTTGTGTGGGGGACGGATAGTGTCTGTCCATTTCTGGGAAATAACATCAGCACTGTTTGTATCTGTCACCATAGCAACCCAAGGGTAGGGCCAATCAAAGGGATGTGTGCAGAAAAGAAGGGAGCGGTAGGGGTCAGTGGAGACATATGGTGTTCCGGAGGTCTCTAAGAAGGAGATGGGAGAAGGGTGGCAGGTCTATCTTGCCTAGCCTACCTCAGGGCTCATCTTGGGGACATCTTCCCCAGTCAGAACACCTTTTCTTGAGGAACTGAGGTGGAAGAGAGAAGGAGTCAGAGAGAAAAGAAAGAGTCAGAGAGACCTACAGGCTCTATAGCCCTGTCAGGAAGCCTAGCCCAAGTAAGGATGCTGGGGAGCAACCTGTGACTTCCTGTGCAGCTGAACCAGAAGAAAGACCGATGCGACTGTGGGAACGTCCTGGAAGGTTCTGTGAATCTGGCTGACCTTCTTCCCCTAGCTTGCTTAGAGTCTTAGAGCCTGTAAGGAGTATCTCACCTCGGCAGGTGGTAGGGCTGTGCTCCTGTTTTGTTACGAGGGCCTTGTTCACCAAGTGATAAGGAATGAACAAAGCTCATCAGAGCTGGCTGGTGACATGAGCAAGCTCTCTCATACTGGAGTGCGGTCTCAGAGAGAAAGAACCACAGCTGATGGAGGACACACATTGGAAGTTCCTGTACAATGTGTGGCCCAAGAAATTGCATGTTCTTGTCTAGAGGGGGGTCCTGTCACTCACTGATAATATTTATTCTCTCCTATTGGGCATATTCTATGGGGCAGAGTGTGTGCTATGCCCAAGGCCCCTCCTAGGTCACCCCATTATTTGTTCAATCCAATGAAAGCCTGTTTATAAAACATCATGGATGTTAGAATGGCTGCCTATGTGAAAATAAAAAGGGTAGGGAGAGAGAGAGATAGCTCACTCGATGGAACTGCTTGCTGCACCATTATAAGGACTGGAGTTCGATTCCCCAGAAGTCACACAAAGAAGTGATGACACGGCCTTGTAATTCCAGTGCTAGAGAGACAGAAACAGACAGATGCTCAAGACTTATTGGCCAACCAGTTTAACCTAACAGGTAAACTTCAGGTTCCTAGTGAGAGATCCTAACTCAAAAAGCAAATAGACAGAGCCTTAGGAATGATGCTCTGGCTATCACATGCTTGAGTATGTAGACTTTTATACACACACACCCTCGAATATAGACAGGGACACACACACACACACACACACTAAATGAATGTAATAAAACTTTTAAACAATAGTAATAGTAAAATAAGTAAATGGACCAGCAGGGGAGATCTGATGAACGCTGGCCAGGTGTACACTGTTGGGTCCCCCTCCCCTCTCTGAATCATGGGCCAGTGCAGAGATTCAGACATACAAGTTGATCAACACCTATGACTGTGAGCCCCAGTGACTAAGGACACTGATGATGGCGGTTGGAAAGGTTACAAAGTAATTCTACCTCAGGAGTATACACCTGGGAGAGATGTCCTAAATTCACATGTGCACATGCATGGACCCTACACACACATATGAAACCTGTGTCCACACACCTTCATATGTACCCTCTGTCCTACTTCATACATGTGCATGACCAACTTGAGAAAGGCATAGGTAGGAGGCAAGCAATGAGAATGAACACTGATGCAGAAGCCACTGAGGGTGGCTGGAATGGGTGTCGGGGTTGCAGCCCCAGATCTGCTCCTACCTGTGTTCTTTCCTTCTGGTCTACCTCACCTGCCATAAAAGGATGAACAGCGCGCCTGCCAGTTAACCATCGTAGACAGAGCTCTGGGGATGAGTAAGGCTCCTGGCTCTACCCTGTAGACCTTAGACACCAGCTGGACCGTGTGTCCATTGCTGTTTAAAAATGACCTCTGACCCTTGCCACTTATAGCATCAAACTACTGCCTCACAGTTCCCCTGCTCAAAAGGCTTGAGTTCAACATGGCTGCCCATCCCTGACGAGGAATCTCCAGATGGCTTTGTCTGTCTGTCTTTTTGTCAAAGCTGCTGGCATCCAGGGTCTGACTGGGGGAAATCTATCTCCAAGCTCACTCACAGGGCTGTAGGCAGGAGTTAGATAGAACTCTTGGCGTGAGGACGCCCTTCCCCTAACTAAATGGAGAGAAACCACAAGTCTATAATCCTAGCACTTAGGAAGCAGACGGAAGATTAGGAGTTTGACCTTATAGAAAGTTTTAGGCAAGTTTGGACTACTTGAGACCTTGTCTCAACAACAACAACAACAACAACAACAACAACAACAACAACAGCAGGAATACCAAGAACTAGTAATCGCTGGGGACCATCTAAATGGCTGTTTATAAGCTGAGTTAGTCAACTTTGCATTGCCATAACAAAACACCTGCAATGTGGTTATCATAAAGAGAAAATGTTTGGGAATAAGATTGCTGTTCTGCAGGTTTAAGTCAAAGATTAGGCAGATCCATAGCTTTGGCCCTCTTGTGGGGGTGCCATATTGCAGTGGTGGGGTGCATATAGAGTAGTAAATAACCCACCTCATTCGAGGTAGCAAAAATGAGAGACCTGACAGGCTGGGGTCCCAAAAATCTCCTTTGGGAAGGACTGCCCAACAGACCCTATCTTCTCAAGACTCCCCCACCTACTAGCAACACATTGATGCTTACCTAAATCCTAAGTGCTCACTGGGAAGTCTTACTGCTGCCCTGTTGATTGTGTAGGCTTCTGTGCAACTGGGATAGGAGTGTGTCTCTTTTCTAGGCATCTGACAGGTGCGTGGGGGAGGGAGCGTGTATCTGAAGGGGCTTCTGTCCCCTCAAGGAGTGGCCTGAGCTGGACATATGGGCTGGAGAAAGGGAGGACGGAGCATCATAGAGTTTCCCTGGCCCCTTCCTCGTCAAGCATGTCCTCCCCGTCATGTTGTATTAATCCTGTGCTACTCGAATATCTAACAGCCAAGACTCTGGAGGCATATCGTGATAGTGTGCCTGGCACACGGGAGGGGCTGGACCATGAAGAACTCTGTAAGGACGAATGTGGTGCATGAGTGTAAACCCTGCACCTTCATCCTCCCAAGCACCCAGACCAGCCTGTTTTAGGGCCAGGAAGGGGGTGTGAGGGGTCTGGGGTGTGGAGAAGACCTGGCCACTGTGTCAGCAGCTCTGTCCTGCCAGCTCTTCTCTCTTGTCTTTCCTTCCCTCTTCTAGGTGTCCCTCTGCTGTTTGTTATCCCCTGGGGCGTTGTCAAATACCTCTATGAGGATGAGGGGTGAGTGTCCTGCTGCAGGGGAGTGATGTGCTGGGGTCTCATCTCTGGGGTTCTTGAACCCTGGAGCACAAGTTTATTACCTGCTGGGGGAGGACTCTGGGGTCAGCAGGAGTTTAGCATATGAATTTAGTCCCTAATCTCCTCTTCCCGAACTTGCCTGGCCTGGTATGGTGATCAATACCGCTGGCTTTTGCAGTCCCATTGTGCCTTCCTGTTGGCTTTTATGGGCATCGGAGTGAATCGCCTGTTGTTTTGTGTGTAATGCTGGGTGTGCATGTCACTGTTTGCAGAGGTCTGTGAGGATGGGGGAGGGGAGTGGGTAACTCTGTGTGTGACCGCGTGCTGAGGACTTGGGGATGGAGTATGGGATGTACTTGCAGGGCTCTTCATGGGTCTGTGGCTGGGTGTAGCCCTTTGCTTGGCCTCGTACACTTGTGACTTTGTCTTGCACTAGCCACCGGGGCCTCTGTGAGTCCAGCTGGAGGCCTTGTATATCTATCTCTCTCCTCCTCCCCAGCTGCTGGACCAGGAACTCCAACATGAACTACTGGCTCATCATCCGACTGCCCATTCTCTTTGCTATTGGGGTGAGAGACAGGATTGGGGGGGTTGAGGTGGAAGCTGGGTGGGCCCAAGCTGGGTGGGACCAGGCGAATGGACCTGGGGAAGAATGAAAGACCCCAGCCTCCTGTCCGTGTCCTCTGCAGGTCAACTTTCTCATTTTCATCCGGGTCATCTGCATCGTGGTATCCAAACTGAAGGCTAATCTCATGTGCAAGACTGACATCAAATGCAGGTGCTTAACCAAGCTGGCTGCAGGGGTGTCCTCAGCCTTCCCTTCCGTCAGAGAGAGAATCTTGGGGGGCTCCGTTTGGAGCCCCATGTAGTGCTGTTTTCCAATCCAGGCCTGGTTTGCAACCCCTAAGCTTTCCCTTCATCCCGAAGTCTTGGCCTCTGACCTCAACCCCCATCCCTCACACCCAGACAGCCTAGCCTGTCCAGGGTATTTTTCAGTGAAGAGTGATCCATAAATCAGGTAGCAGAAGAGGGGGATGGCATGGAGAGGAAAGAGTAGTCTGGACACAAGCCCAGAATGACACAAGTGGTTTCGCCCTCTCTCCAGACTTGCCAAGTCCACTTTGACACTCATCCCCCTTCTGGGGACACATGAAGTCATCTTTGCCTTTGTGATGGACGAGCATGCCCGAGGAACCCTACGCTTCATCAAGCTGTTCACAGAGCTCTCCTTCACTTCCTTCCAGGTGACTCAGTGCTGGGGCCACTTGCCTGGGATATCCCGAAGGGAGGGAGGGGCAGGTACCAGCCTGCATCATACAGATGGGAGAGATGGATAGGCTGGGGCCTGGGAGAACAATCCTGCCCCCCCACCCCAGGTCACAAGGTTGGAGCAGAGCCAGAGATGGTATCCCCAGGTAATTGGGCATATATGGAAATCTTCTCTATAAGTCCATAAGACAAGAAACCTTTCCCAGATGTGGACCTGGGTATCTGGGCATCTAGAGAAAGGCACTGCCATCCACCAGCATCCCACTAGATAATTTATACAGACAATTCTTTCAGTCTACCCAGGACTCACAGTTGAGAGATTGCCCCTACTTGACATAATTGGAAACCAAGGCCTGGAGATGTTAAAACAAGATCTATATATAGGATGTTGTGTGACTTTTCCTAGGGGCACATGAATATACATCTATTCACCCCACAGAGAGTACTGACAGCCAACCAAAGAGATGATTCCACTGAAGTCTAGTTGGTAAACCAATGAGCTTATTGGGGTTGGTTACAGGAGCACAGGTGACTCAGAGGCAGTTGTATTATTGAAAATCCCACCCAGTATGGGTGGTGACTCACAAAAGTTGCATACCTGAAGCTCCTTGCACAATTTGCAGGCAACTCCATGGAGGAGTGTCTCCTCTTCCCCCAGCAACTACTGACTGCTCATATAACCCTATGGAGGGACCTGTACCTTTCTGAACTTCCTGAGTCTTATAAGTTCCATGACCTTCCTGGGTCTTATGAGTTTCCTCCCCTTTCAAGGAAGGAATATCTTAAGTCAGAAGAGCTAGCCGTACAACGTAGAGGTCACAGGGGTTCAAAGAAAGGAATCCGTCCTCTTCACTAGCATTAGATGATGCGGTGTGGATGAAAAATATAAGAAACCATTGCTGGAGAGAGGGCTCAGTGGTTAAGAGCTGTTGTGGCAGAGGACCTGAGTTCAACTCCCAGCACCCACATGGTGGCTCACAACTACCTGTAACTCCAGTGCTAGAGGATCTGGCTTCTGGAGGCACCAGGCGTGTTGTACACAGACATACACGGAGACAAAGTGCGCATGTGCACACACACACACACACACACACACATACACACACACACACACACACACGCTCACACTCATACAACTTAGTTTGCATAATTAAAAAGAAAACCACTCTCATGCATTCCCAAGTCTGCCTGGGCTGTCTGGTTTGAGAAGAGGGATGCCAGGGGCTGGTCGCCCAGTTGCCTCCATTGGCCTCCCTTCCTGCTAACGTGCCTCTTGTTTCCAGGGCCTGATGGTGGCTATCTTATACTGCTTTGTCAACAATGAGGTAAGGTCTGAGGAAGGATGGATGTTGGGGGCCCTTCTGGGGCTGCTGCCATCAGTTGCTATGGGGCTATGCCGTGGGGTCTCTCTGAAGTCTTTCTCGTTGAAACACCTCCAGTCCCCTCACCATGGCTGAAAATCGAGGTGACATATTCTGTTCTGTGCTTCCCCTCAAAACACACCCTACACTCTCTTCCTCCCTGCCCCCCAAATGAAAAAAAGAGCTTAGGATGACCCAGCCTCACGTTAAAGGGTTAATGTTGACTATTTCAAGCAGGGGTGTCCAACCTTTTGACCTGGCCATATGTCATTGTCATCCACAAATGTTCCGGGCCACATCCGTCGCTATCGTAATATGCATGCATCCATTAGGTTACAGGTTGGGCACACCTGATTTATTGCAGTGATACAACACACATGGGCCCAAGCCACTCTTGTGGCCTCTGCCCACAAGAGCTGTTCTCCAGACCCGCTGTTACCATGGCAATGCTAGGTACTTGTGACCTGAGAAGATGGCTCTAACATCCATCGGTCTCATGTGGTTGTCAAGGCCTGTACCAGCTGCTGGTCGGTGGGGCGTGGGACTAGGGGAGGGGAGGGCCGCCGATGGATTTACTGTGGCTCGTGTCGGAGGGCCAACATAAAGTAGCTCAGGAGCCATGAGCGCTTGTCCTGTTCTGCACTGCCAAGCCGTGTGACTTCAGGCAGCCACCTTGTCGTCTTTTGTCAGTGGAGGTGAGAAACCTTTACCAAACCCTAAGCCCAGTCAGAGAGGGCACTTAGGATATAATGCTGGGCTTCAGTGTAGAAAGGGTTAACATTAGATGGAACAGATGCCAGGCAGGATCATTCATTCATTCATTCATTCATTCATTCATCTGATTATTCATCCGATCATTCATTCATTGGAATATTAGCAGCGTGTATGTACCATAGACCATAGATGAAGATCAGAAGATAACTTGGGGGAATTGATTCTCTCCCTCTTCCGTGTAGGCTCTGGTGATCCAACTCAGGTCCACAGGCTTGGTGGCAAATGCCTTTACCCACTGAGCCATCTCACCAGCCCCGGGGTCATTCGTTGTTTTGTTTCTCTCACCAATCAGCGGGAGGACATCGTGTCAGAGGCCCATGCGTTGAGTGGCCGTTCATTTGACTCACCGAAGGAACCTGCAGCGAGTGCCTGCTGTGTGCTGAGCGCTGTGTTTGGAGCCTGGGTACTCAGGGGAGGCAGGTGTAGTCATGCCCTCAAGTGCTCTCTGCTAAGTGGGGAGGAGACATGGCCAGAGACCAGAGAGCGGTGACAGGCAGGAAGCCAGTGGTTTGGTGCCAGGTGCTGGAGTCAGACCTGGGCTTTCATCCTGGCTGAGCCCTGGGAAACATTTATGTGTCCTCTGCTTCCTCATCTTTCCTTGGGTAATGATGGCTGGTCCCCGGTATTTACTAAGATGGTGTTTCTTTTTGGATGTGAGTGTGTATACACTTGTGTGCACACACATGTGGAGGCCAAGCACTTGTGCCAAGTGTCTTCCTCAAATACTCTTCACCTTGTTTTGGGACAGTGATTCTTGCTAACATCTGGAGTTCATCAATTAGTTAGATCTCTGGGCATCCAGCTGGTCCCCCACCCCCAACACAAACATATACCCCTCTAGTGCTAGACTTATACATCTGAGCCAGCATGGTGGCACACACCTTTAATCCCGGCACTTGGGAAGCAGAGCAGGCAGATCATTGTGAGTCCGAGGCCAACCTGGTCTACAAAGTGAGTCCAGGACAGCCAAGGCTACAAAGAGAATCCCTGTCTTGGAAAAACATAAATGTTTTACCCTCATGCATGTCTGGGCACCACTACATGCATTCCTGGTGCCCATGGAGGCCAGTGGAAGGCATTAGATCCCCTGGAAATGGAGTTATAGATGGTCAATAGTCATGAGCCATGTGTGGTTGCTGGGAATCGAACCTGGGTCCTCTGGAAGAGCATCCAGTACTCAGGTCCTCATGTTTCTGAAGCAGGTAATTCATTGACTGGACCATCCCCCGCAGCCAGTGGCTCTTAAGAACAACCATGATGACTGGGGCCCGCCATGGGGGCTCAGAAAAAGTGCCAAGGGAGGCAGGATCAAGAGAAACCCTGTGCTCTAAGTCCTGTTGGTTTGGCTGGGCCTCAGTGTACTAATTTTCTTTCCCCTCCTCCAAGTGGAAGACTGAGAGAGTTGCTTTCCTGCAGCTGTGCAGAAGGGAGCCCTCTTTGTGCTCAGGGGCTGTATCCCAGCTGTGTGCACTACACAAGCCCCGCCCGGCAGGACAGCCATAAGTAATGCCTGCTCCATGTCCCTCTCTCTAGGCCTGGGCTCCACAATGCCCAGACAGGCAGGTGCTGGGTGATCTTAGCTCTGCACGGCATAGAAGTTCGTATAAGGGATGTCTTGTGGCCACACAAGGGTACAGGAGGAGTGTTCGCCTAGGGGCAGGTAGAAGTATTGGCAAGGAGCCCGTTGCACACAGCCAGCCGCTGGCTTCTGGCCCTCCTGAGGGCTCGGGTCTGAAAGGAACACAGTCTAGAGGGTTCTAGACTGGGAAGGCCGGTGGCAAGGATGGAAGAGCAGACAAGGAGATTACCTCCGCAGAAGAGTGCTCCAGCCCTCAGGATGTGCTGAGCAGCTCGTCACAGGCCTCTCTGGAACCCCAGTCACAGGGCCGTGATGGAACCGCAGCCCGGAGGGCTCAGAGGGCCCTGTGTTCTATGTAACTGTCTGCCCCAGCAGTCTGGCTTCCAGCACATTCCCTGCTGAGGAGTCTCTTCCTCTTGGGAAGGCTGAGCTCAGCACAACGAGGAAGCAGGTTTGCCGAGCTCACCTGGGCGGACTGTCCAGCCAAGCTCTCTTCAGTATTTCTGAATGGGATGGGTTCAAAGCCGGGCACGGAAGTCCTGGGTCTTGTCTCATCCTCCTTGCTTTCTTCACCCCTTCTCTGGCCTGGGATGTTCAAGGACTGACTGAAAACCTGAAGGGAAACTGGGCTTGTAATTCCTAGCATTCAATGGGCTGAGTTAGGAGGGTGAAGGGTTCGAAACCAGCCTGGGCTATATAAGTGAGATGTATTCTTTCAGAAAGAAACAAACAACACCAAACCCAGACCCAAATAAAAACAAAGCAAAAGCTCCTGAGGGAATTTAGACTGCCGAGGGCATCACTAGAGCTAGGCGTGGGTGTGCCTTCCCCGTTCAATTGTCAAAGCCACACTGTGAGAGCGCTTTATAAAGTGAGACTCCATCTTCTCCAGTTCTCTTTCTCTCTCTCTCTCTCTCTCTCTCTCTCTCTCTCTCTCTCTCTCTCCCTCCCTCCCTCCCTCTCTCTCTCTCTCTCTCTCTCTCTCTCTCTCTCTCCCTCTCTCCCTCCCTCCCTCCCTCCCTCCCAGCCTCTCTCCCTCACTCTCATTCTCTTCCGTTAAATAATACTGTGATGGATTGTGAAAGGTACTTAGCTGAATCACTGAATTTAGAGATGGGTAGGGCCAATTAGGTCATCAAGCCCGTCTCTCTCCAGAGGAGAGGCAGAAAATAGGAGACAACAATAAACAATTTTATTGGGATATTAATTTAGGCGCCTGAAGACCTTGGCTTGTGTCTCTTAATATAATCCAGTGGATTTTTTCCCTTCTCTGCTAATGTAATAACAGGGCCATTTTGTGGGCAGTTGGTTTGCCTGATGGCTTTTGCTTCCTTCTCTCTCTCTCTCTTTTTTTTTTTTTCCTTCTTCTTCCCTATGGAAGGTCCAGATGGAGTTTCGGAAGAGCTGGGAACGCTGGAGGTTGGAGCATCTGAACATCCAGAGTGACAATAGCATGAAGCCCCTCAAGTGTCCCACCAGCAGTGTGAGCAGTGGGGCCACAGTGGGCAGCAGTGTGTATGCAGCCACCTGCCAGACTTCCTGCAGCTAAGCCTCCGTGCCACCCTTCCTGTGGTCCTTGATGCTGGCTGGGTGGCCATCCCAGGTGGGAGACCCTCCCAGGGACAGACAGGGAAGGGGAGGGACACAGGCACACCACACACGCCCCTTGCTTTCCTTCTCCAAACCCATCAGACAGGCAAGTGGGCAGCGCCTCCCCGGGACCATCGGCGTATGTTGTCTACGGACAGCCTGCTAATTTAATCACCATGGCAGGAAGAGAGGAACAAACGATTGCTGCTAAAATGAAAATGAGGAGGACTTCTTCCTGTTAAAGCCACAAGGCCCTTGAGGTTCCCTCAGACAGAACAGCAAATCAACCCCAGGCTCACACTCAAGGGCAATTGCTGATTAGTGGAATTGGAGCTTGTGAGATGAGGCAGTTCCACAAGAGACCCTGCCATTCGTCCCTCAGCCAGCATGGAGCACGGCAAGGTGAGGCCAGTTTGTGCTTCGTGCATGGCTGGGGTTGCCACCTGCACCAGCCTTCCTCATGAAAAGAGAAGTTTTCTCTGTGCTGCTGGCGTTCTTTTGCCTGCCCTTTCACCTCACCATCCTGTCTTTGCCGGGACAAGTGGCTGTGAGTGGTGTTGAGGATAAGCATTGAGGAGATGCCCAGGGTTCGCCTTTGATGGTGTCCACTTCTCACCCCGCTTTGCTCTCAGCTTCTGCTGTGCCTGCGGTACTAGGGCAAGTACCGTAGTGAGGAGCCCAGCTGTGGCGTGTGACCTCTCAGTTCTCTTGTGAAGATGCTCAGATACCCTCTAGGG
Organism: Acomys percivali; assembly: GCA_907169655.1. Lineage (NCBI taxonomy): Eukaryota > Metazoa > Chordata > Mammalia > Rodentia > Muridae > Acomys > Acomys percivali. The sequence continues at coordinate 4,994,952 of OU015751.1, forward strand.
TTCATCTAGAGACATTAAGGAATGTCCTCCTTGGGGTGCTGATGACGTGAATCTAGAGGGACAAGGGATCAATTGCCCCCTCCATACCCCCAACTCATCTGTGACTAGATTCTATATCTTAGATGAGAATTGGGGTATATCCTCTGGCTTCAGAAGAGACTCTTCCATTGAAACCAACCGTTCCTGGTATTGCCATGGTGGCTGGCTCCCCCTACCTTGGCAATCCTCCCACTTTGAGCATATATATATATATATATCTTTTATTGCCATGGCTGCTGTGTGTATTCAAACATCTAATTCTGATTTCTCCCAACCAGTGGAAGAACTAGATCATGGCTGTTGTTATGTTTGAGGGGAGTGGGGGAAGTGATTGATTTGATTCCCTCCCCTCCCCACCCCACCCCCACACTGTTGTTGGTAAGTAATGTCTGTCCCACCTCCAGGCTCCTCCCACACATAATGAGCAGCAGATAGAATGGGGGAGGGGGGAAGAAATATCACTCCTGCCCCCTGGCTGCTGTGAGAAAGCTGGCAGGGGACAGCATTACAGAGACCCAAACCCAAGGACTGCCTCCCTGGGGGAGTAGGCAATGCGTTCACAGACCCAAGGAAGGTTCCAGAGTTGGAGAGACTCCTAGGAGTCTGGATCGCCTTTGAAATTGGGGTGGGTGGCTTCAAATGGATTCTCTCATGAGGTTAATCTCTCCCTCTCCCTGTCAAAAGTGGGAGACCCTCTCCAATGCTTACACTAGGCACATGCTCCTGTCCCCCTTGGAGAGGCATGAGGCATGTATGGCAGATAATAATGGGCCATAAAGCATACCAAGCAGAAAATGTCTTACCCTTCAGCCTCAACCGAGTGTTGTGTCTATGTTAATAGGGAAGAGGAACCTCAGGCGAGAGAAGTGAGCTGTGCAGCCCAGCTGCCTCCTCGACCGAGACAAAGGGGTTCAGTGGGGGAAGTGAGCCCAGGGTCCTCTGCTCCCTAAGAAAAGAGCAGTTTTCCCAGTGGGCACCTCTTTGTTGTTTTGACTCAGGGAACAGTGGAAAGATAAGTGTGGGATAAATTGGGAAGTTTTGAGAATAATTAATTACACAAGTGAAAGGAACAGACAGATATAATCTGCCTGAAATAAATTTTCCAGGGGAGAGATGTTGAAAGAGCCTGGGCAACTCAGTAGGAGCTTTTGTGGGGAGTGCTTGTCTCCCCTGGAACTCTGGGTACCCAGGCTCTCCACAGCCCACGTCCCAAGATCTATAATGCAGGTTTTCCTTCCCAGATTCCTGATGCTGAAGAAATTTTTGCCTTCCTCCGAGGCCCCATACTATTAACATTTGTTTGAATGCCACTGCACTCCCTCTGAGCTCTTTCTAAACTTGCCTAAGCTAAATATAGCTCCCCCAGGTCTGGGAACCGTCCGATGTTATGTACCCTGAAATTCCACTAGCTGTTTACATGCCTCAGGCCATAAGTCTAAGCCTGGAACTTGCTGAGAACTCTCTGGCTGCCCCACCCTGTCCCGGGGCTACGATCCTGGCCTGTAGGGTATAAATTGGTGGCTTTATTGGAGCTATGCAGCCAGCAAGGCTCACCTGGTGGTTGTCAATGGTTGCTGGCTTCAGCACTCTGGCCAGCTCCTGGGGAAAGGGTAGGGGCTGAACTGAAGTCTCCTCAAAAGGCTCTTCTATTCCACTTCAGTCTTTCAACAGCTAACTCGCTGAACTTTACAGACCGCTTACTCTGCGAGACTGCCTTCTCTTTCAAGTGACTTTGTTCAAGGCAGACACGATTACAATCGCCCCAGCACGCCTCACACTGAAGACAACATTAATGGGGTTCTGAGACACTCTGTGAGCAGGAAAGATCCTGACAATTCCTCCTGACTTTGATCTGCAGAGGCTTGCTGGGGGCCACAGCACTAGCCTGCCCAGAGTAGCTGGACCTCTGGGCAGGCCAGGTGAAAGCATAAGTGGTCACTCAAGATGCGCCAACTACAAGTCCTCATGTGACCTGGAATTTATATTGAAGAAGAAATGGAACAGCAAGCAAAGGTGGATGGACCCATCACATGGTAAAGATGTGAGAAGAAGCAAGGTGTGTCTTACAGTCTGCTCTAGTACCGCCCCCCCATCTTGTTCTTAAAATTAAGAGGGGGTGCTGGAGAGATGGTTCAGTGGTTAGTGTAAACTGCTCTTGGAGAGGACCTGTGCTCAGTTCCCAGCGCCCACATCAGAAGGCTCACAGCCCGCTGTAACTTCCACTCCAGGGTGAAGTCGACACTTTTTATTAGCCTCCTCCACTGGAACCTGCACACATGTGGCATGCATACAACTTGCACAAACACACACATACACATATACATAAAATAGAATCTGCAAAAGCAAATTAAGAGATGAAATACACTTGAGTGCAGGTTTGCATAGGAACAAGAACTGGTGATATTTGAGCGAGCAGTCATGGGATTCTTTTTTTTTTTTTTTTTTTTTTTTTGTGCTATTGACTTTGTTTTATTTATCACTACAACATCAGGGTTCAAAACAGTGCCAGGCCCCTAGTAGATAACATCCCAGCTCAACTATCACATCCCCAGGGCAGACATTCCTCAACCCTCAGCAGAGTTATAGTCTGCCCACCCACAACCCCTATAATACTATAAAATGGAGCGCATAGTCTTCAGTCTTACATTTCTTCAGATTCATCTCTTTGTTTGAGATGTGCTGATAGGCACATGAAGCGACTGAAGGAAACTAAACGATGACCCTGGACTTCATCTCTCCCTCTCTAGTGCTCCCTGTGAATTTTGGAGCGATCTAACAAACTGGGCCAGTAGATGTAGTACAGTGTTCTGAAGGACATGAGGAGAGTCAGCCCTTCCTTCATGCCTGCGCTGGCTGTGTTTCAGCAACTCAAGGGAAAGAGCACTATGTGTGCCTGCGATTGTGCTGTGCATTCCAGCCCACGCTGAGGAGATGCTGGGGCCAGATTCAGCCCTCCTCCACCAGGAAGATCACGGGCTTGCACAACCCAGAGTGGGACTGGCTGCGGTTTGGCAGATGCAACCCCTCCAATGCAGAGACAGGGCTCCCATTATCGCTAATGCTTGCAACGTGCTCAGGGAAGGCAAGAATATGTTTCAAAGCTTTATTTTCCATCTGCAGAATTGATTCTAATCTACAGGGCTGACTTGACTTTCGACTCCTAGGAGGCAAACTATTTTTTTTTTTTATCCTCAAATAATAAAACACAGGGATTGATTCTGCTAAGACAGCTATGTAAATGGCATGTTAAATATTCAACGGAAAGTAAATTAGCATCAATTCTAATGCAGTGAGGTGGGTCCCCACCTCAACCTTTTTTCGTGGCTCAAGTGTTTCCTTGGTTGGGGGGGAAAAAAGGAGTCCACTTTGAGAGACTTCTACCAACATTGTCATGCATCTGTGCCGTTGTCTGCAGCTGGAACCCTTTCCCTGGCCCTGGGGGAGGACCATATCAAGAAGCACTGTTTGGGACCAGCAGGTAAAGTCACTTGCCTCCAGGCCAGGTGACCGGGTTTGATCCTGGGTCCCACATGGCGGGGGAGAATTGACCCCCAAAGTTGTCTTCTGACCTCCACATGCATGAAGTGACATGCATGCCCTCCCCCGCCCCCATATACACATACCCACATAACAAATAAATGAGTGTAATTTTTTAAAAAAAATTTAAAAGAATGATAACCAACACATTGCTTTGGAAAATATTTTCTCTAATAAAGAAGCATGGGTAAGCACTGTAACTTCGAGAGCTTTCCTTGGTGCCATGATGTGTCTAGAGTCGCCATGATTATTTCCGCTCTGCTGACAGGATGGTTGGCAGGAAGGAGATGGGGGCTAATCATAAATTAGAACAGTAAATAAGACACCTTGTTAGAAACCACAAAAACGCCTCAACCTTTGCTTCGTTGTTAAGGACCTCACTATGTAGTACAGGCTGGCCTAGAACTTCCCCGTCTGAAGGTAAAACAAACAAACACACACACACAGAAAGGACAGCATTGGGAGGACTTGAAAAATCTATGGGATGTACATAGGAAGAAGTACACAAAATAGAAAAAGGAGAGACTGTGCTGGTGAGGATGGCTCAGCAGTTAAGAGCACTTGTTGCTCTTTCAGCAGAGTTGGGCTCTGCTTCCGAGCACTGGCGTGGTGGCTTGCAGCCATCCATAACGTGAGTTCCAGGCGGTCCAACAGGCATGCATGTGGCACATACACATGCAGGCAGGCAACAACATTAATAAAGTAAAATAAATAAGTCTAAAGAAGAAAAAAAAAGACACACAGAGAGAAACAAAGCAGGAAAATGGGTGTGACTGGCATCTGTAAAGCAGGCATTTGGGAGGCTAAGGGAAGAGAGTTGCCTAGTGTGGACTAGGGTAAGACCTGGTCTCAGCAAAACAGAGCCCACAGAATTGAAAGAGATATTGAAATTCCTCGGATACCTGATGGCGTGGGGATCCTGTTCTTTTAGACAGGAAGACAGACCGTGGGGGTTTCCTGGGAACCTGCTGGCCTCACTGCCCAGGGAAGCAGGTAAGTGATCCTCACAGCCCCTCCTCTTCTTCACATCCAATTCCCAGTCCTATCCCTGGCTCTGAAACAGACCGCCTCCTCTTCCCCTCAGCCCCCAGGCTCAGAGGACTAGTCAGATCCTGGTGGCGCACCCTTTCATAGATCCCATCCGCTCTAGCCCCGTTTCTAGCCCATCCATAAGTGTCAGCTCCCAGTACCAAGAAACATGTTCTGCCTGGAACCCTGGTGGCCACACCTTGCAGGATCTCGGAAGCATTCTTTACCAAACAACCCACAGCTCCATAATCTCCTAAGAACCAGAGAGGGTAACAGACACCAATGAATGGAGCACCCGCCAACAAAGACAGGACCAGATACCAGCAACTTGAATTACAATCCCAAACTGAGATGCCTAGATGCCAGCATAAAAAGAGTCAATAATAGCCAGGGCAATATGTCTCCTCTAAAGCCCAGAAACCCTACCACAGTGGGCCCTGAGAAATGCAATGTAGCTGCAGCATAAGGCAAGGACTTCAAAATAGTCTTTACGAACAGGAATGTCACAGGCAAGCCTCACCAACAGAAAACAAGAGATGGAAAAGTGAATTTCGGGCATTGAAGATATGATAGAAGAAATACCTCGGTCAAAGAAAATGTTAAATCTTAAAAAAAAAAAAAAAAAAAAAAAAAAAAAAAAGATCCAGGCACAAAACATCCAGGAAATCTAGGACACTATGAAAAGACCAAATCTATGACTAATAGGAAGAGAGGAAGGTGAAGAGACCCAGGTCAAAGGCACAGAAAATATTTTCAACAAAAGCATAGAAGAAAATGTCCCTAATCTAAAGAAGGAGGTGCCTCTCAAGGTACAAGAAGCACACAGAGCACCAAATAGAGTGGAACACAAAAAGAAATTCCCCATGGCACATAATGATCAAAACACTAAATGTACAGAACAAAGAGCAAATATTAAAAGCAGCAAGGGAAAAAGACCAAACAAATAACATATAAAGTCAGACCTATTAGAATAACACCCGACTTCCCAGTGGAGACTCTAAAAGCCATAAGGGCCTGGATGGATGGTCTATAAAGTCTAAAGGGACCACAGGTGCCAGCCCAGATCACTCTACTCGGCAAAACTTATAATCACAATAGATAGAGTAAGACACTCCATGATAAAACCAAATTCAGGCAGTATCTACCTACAAATCCAGCCCTACAGAAGGTGCTAGAAGGAAAACGTCAACCTGAAGGTGTTAACTACAAAAATAAAAAAATTTTAAAAACCAAAGATTAAGTAATATCAGACCAGCAAATCAAATGGGGGGGGCCCATACTACAACAACACAGTGGAAATCAACAGACACTGCTCACTAGTGTCTCTCAGCATCAATGGTCTCAATTCCCCCAATAGAAAGGCACAGACTAACATAGAGGATACCAAAATAGGATCCATCCTGCTGCTGCATCTAGGAAATACATCTCAACATCCAGGATAGGCATCCCCTCAGGATAAAAGGATGGAAAGAGCTATTCTAAGTGAACGGACCCAAGAAGCAAGCCAGCGTAGCCAATTTAATATCTGACAGAATAGACTTCAAACCAAAACTAGTTCAAAAGGATAAAGAGGAACACTTTATACTCATCAGAGGAAAAAAAAAATCCACCAAGAGGATATTACAATTCTTATCATTTACGCACCAAGTACAAGGGCACCCAAGTTCACACACACACACACATACATACACACACACACACACCTGCAGCTTAAGTCACATGTTGGCCCTCAATACCCCACTCTCACCAATAGACAGGTTGTTCAGACAAAAACTAAACAGAGAAATACTGTGGCTAACTGATGTCATAAACCAAATGGACCTAACATATATTTACAGAGCATTTGATTCAACACCAAACAATAATTCTTCTTCTCTGTATCTCATGGAACTTTCTCCAAAATCGACCACAGACTTGGATAAAACAAAAGTCCCAACAGATACAAGAAAATTTAAATAAATACCCTATATCCTATCTGACCACCATAGATTAAAGCTGGATATTAATCAAAACAGAAACAATAAAAATCTTACTAGCTTTTTATTAAAGGGGTGCTGGCATACAGCTTTAATCCCAGCACTTGGGAGGCAGAGGCAAGCAGATCTCTGTGAGTTCAAGGCCAGCCTGGTCTACAAAGTGAGTCCAGGACAGCCAAGACTACACAGAGAAACCTTGTCTCAGAAAACAAAACAAGTGAAAAACTCACTACAGAATGAAAAATGGGTCAAGATAGGAATCAAGAATAAAATTTTAAAAACCTTCTAGAATTGAATGAAAACAAAAACACAACATACCCGAACTTATGGGACATAATGAAGGCAGGTCTAGGAGGCAACTTCATAGCACTGGGCACGTTCTGAGATGCTCACTGCTTCCAAATTTTTCACATTTATATGACTCATTTGGGGCTATGTCCCATGGTTTCAAAGCTGAGCCCAGCACAGTCACAGGCAGTCTGGGAAGAGGTCTGTTGTTCAAGTCAATATGTCCTGGCCACGTAAGAGTCAAGGAAGGATCTGCTTCCTTGGCTCCTCCTTGGTGCTCCAGCCATGTGGTCCTTCAGCTTGCCTTATAGAAGAAAAGAATCTGGAGGTAGGGGGCTGGAGAGATGGCTCAGTGGTTAAGAGCACTGTCTGATCTTCCAGAGGTCCTGAGTTCAATGCCCAGCAACCACACGGTGGCTCACAACCATCTGTAATGTGATCTAATGGCCTCTTCTGGCCTGCAGGTGTACAGGCAGATACACACACACACAAAAAAAAAAAAAAGAAAAAAGAAAAAGAAAAAGAAAAGAAAGAAAGAGAAAGAACCTGGAGGTATAGGCTGGTGACCCCAGCTACTCAGGAGGCCAAGACAAGTGGCTCACAGTGTGGTCAAGGCATAAGTGAGCTAGAGAGTGAAATTCAGGGCCACTCCAGGCAACTTAGTAAGACTTTGTCTCACAGAAAGGGTAAGAGAGGGCTGACGGGATACTGTAGCTGGTCACGTGTTTGACGGGCTTACCTACCATGTAGGAGTTGCTAGTTTTAATCCCTAATATCGGGATAAAAACTAAACCAAAAATTAGCTTCCTTCACCTCTACCTCATGCACTGCCCTCCTACCCTGCTGCTCTTCTGAGAAATTTTGTCTACACCACTTTAAATATTTACAGCGACAACATGAACGTGATTTGTAGCTGAAACATCTGTTGTATTATCATCCCTTATTCTTTCTTTTTAAAAAAATTTTTAATTTAAAATTTTTCCAAGATAGGGTTTCTCTGTGTAGCCTTGGCTGTCCTGGAACTTTCTTTGTAGACCAGGCTGGCCTCGAACTCACAGAGATCCGCCTGCCTCTGCCTCCCAAGTGCTGGGATTACAGGCGTGCGCCACCGTGTCTGACTCGCCTTTTTTTCTTTACTAGTTTTCTTCTCGTTCAGGCTACTCCCTTGGTTTTCAGTCATGAGATTTCTCCTGAGGTTTCTAAATTTCCAGTCAAAACTTCATTGTTGTTTAAAGATTTATTTTATTCTTAAATTTTTTTCATAGTGCTTTTATTGATTATTTGGGATTTGCACATCATGAACCCTGAGCACACTCACTTCCCAGTCATGCCAGGTCTGCCCACCATCCTTAAAGAAAAGCAAGACCTTCCTTCCCCACGGCACCCGTGTGAGAAGCCATCAGTTGTGGAGATCTGCATTTCAGCATCCTTATCACAATTTTTAAGAATTCTTTTCAATGGCTTTCGGCCTAGGCTATTACTTTGGGATGGGGATGGGGGTTGGAGGTTGTCACAGAAGCCTTATATGTCCCCCTTTCTCAACTGTGAGTCTGCAGTCATCAGTACCACACAGAAATAGCTTCCTTGCCCTTTAACAGTCAGTGGGAACACAAATAAAGGACTTTCACGTGGTTTCTGGCAACAGCACGGACCACGGACATCCCCATGGTCTCCAGCATCAGCATGCACCACAGACCTCTGTGTGGTTTCAGTGGCAGCACAGACCACAGACATCAACACGGCCCTCTGCCACTGCATGGGCCCCAGACACCATCAAAGCCCTTGGTGGCAGCACAGACCACGGACAACCGAATGGCCACAGACATCAACGCAGACTCTGGCTGCAGGAAGACCTGGACCCAGACATGGCCCTTGGCAGCAATGCAGACCTGACATCACCATGACCTGCCTCAGGCAGCAGTGCAGGCCCCTCAAATCAATATGGCTCCCCAGCAACAGCATGACCCAGAAACATCAATATGATGCAGGCTGTAGCCCAGCCCAGCCCAGGACACCAGCGTGTATTTGCTCTTCGTAGTGGCATTGAAAACTGCAGTGTGCGTGCGTGCGTGCGTGCGTGCGTGCGTGTGTGTCTATAACTTTGCATGCAAATATTCATTGCAATCAGTCCGTGGTCTGCGTCAAGTTTTCTGGTTTCTGAAGCACCATAAATACTGGACAATTGTTGAGACTCAACTTAAATTTCTCACTGTTTTGGCGGGTCAGGGTGATGTTGCAAGTAGGCACAGCATCTGGGTGCAGGTTCTGTGTGAGCCCCCCCCCCCGACCGTTGCACGCCTTGCAGCTGGGAGGCTCACCAGACTCCACCTTTGCACTTGGAGGCTGGAGGCAGCTGCCCCACACTCTCTCAGGGCAAGCAGCACAGGCCACAGGTGCAGACACTCCATGCTCTGCGCCACTTGACGGGCCTAGGACCAGTCCTCTTCAATTATGACATGTTTCCGAGGGAACTCCAGGCCGCTGCACACAACCTTGTCCTCGGTACTAGCCACCCGTGTGAGTGCTGTGCTGTAGGCTGCTGCCACGCGCTTTCGGTCTCCCGGCAGGGCAGGCAGCACAGGCCACGGCCACAGCCACAGCGGCTCAAGTTGCAAGCTACCAGTTATGACCTGCTTTTGCAGGAGATCCAGTGAGCCTCACATTGGTCAGTGCTGGCCAATCCCAGAGTCACCAGGAACTGCTTGCGGCCTCCTGGCTGAGACATGGTTAACAAAGGATATAGATTCATCATTTTCTACCGGGGCTCTGTTCCACTATCTTTCCATACAATTTGGTGAGTCCACTTTTTTATTTTATTTTATTATTTTATTTTATTTTATTTTATTTTATTTTATTTTATTTTATTTTATTTTATTTTATTTTATTTT
>OU015751.1:5004718-5015314 GCA_907169655.1 Acomys percivali
TTATTTTATTTTATTTTATTTTATTTTATTTTATTTTATTTTATTTTGAGACAGGGTTTCTCTGTGTAGCCTTGGCTGTCCTGGACTCGCTTTGTAGACCAGGCTGGCCCGAACTCACAGCGATTCACCTACCTCTGCCTCCTGAGTGCTGGGATTAAAGCCATGCGCCACCACAGCCTGGTTCTTGAGTCCAAATTTTAAAAGCACCTTCCCATAAAACACTCACTCACTTACTTTCTCTCCCTCTCCCCCTCTCTCCTGCCATTTTGGAGCTATTGTGGGCCCTGAAGACTCCTTTTTTGCCACCGCATCGCCCTTTGCCCTTCATGAGTCTCTCAGACCCCTCGGAGCTCTGAGATGTCTGCCACTATCTTTAATTCCCCAATTTCATTTATTTTTAACTATATAGGTAGCTGTGTGTTTGTGTGTGCACGTGAGTGCCTGTGGCAGAGGCCCAAAATGGATATTGGCTCTGTTGGAGCTGGGACAGTGGTGAGCCGCATGAGGCAGCCGCATGAGGAATCCAACCCAGGTCCTATGGAAGAGCAGCTTATGCTCTCAATCACTGAGCCGCATCCCCTGCCCTCCGGCCAGAACTTTTGAGAATTAATCACAGCTGATTTCGGCCTTGCTCTGCAAGCTGAGGCCATCAGCCTAGCTTGCAGCAGGCCAGTGGCTGGGATATCTCCTCACTGTCACACTGAGACTATCCTTTCCCTCTGCCTTTTTTCTTTTCTATTCTTTGCTTTTCCTCTATAATGATAGTTTATTTTCTGAAACCTTGGGCCAGGGGTGTAGAGGAAGTAAAGGCTTCGGGAACTGACATGCTTGAGGATGGGGTGTGAAAGGAAGGATAGATTACAAAGAGGCATGGGACACTTTGGGGCTACATAGATATATCTCTTTGATTGTACATGATAATCTCAGGATTATGTGCATAGAGCAAAATTCATCAACTTGTGACAATATATCATGGCATGTCAATTACATTCCAATGAAGCTTCAAAAATATTAAGAAAGGCATGGTCTTTCAGGAGAAGCCAGACAGCATGCACACACATGACAAATATGTTTAGTCTTTGGCCACTTTTAGGAATCTGAGCTGAGGCTGTAGCTCAGCGATACATACTGTGTGCGTGTCCAGCATGTGTGAGGGTCTTGGTTCCATTCCCAGTACAAAAGAAAATGAGAGAGTATGTACCAGACACACATTCTTCTAGATTCTAAATTCTGCAGGCTCCTGTACTTACATGGCACATACTCACAGAAGACACACTTAATTAAAATAAATAATAAAATAAATCTTTAAAAAAAAAACTGCTGTAGCAGTACTTTTGGCTACTATTTTGGGTTTCTATATCTACCACCCTTCTTCACCCCAATCCCTTCCAACACTCCAACACTAGGTAGGTGACAAAGAAGGTTGGAGGGGACAGGGGGCGTAGACCTCTGTAGACTACTTCCTGCTGGTTAGTGGCTTTGAGTTCCTTGGGGGCAAGTCCAATCTTCATTGTCAGAATACCAGCAATCCGGCAAAACAGCAACCAGCAATCCACCAATAGCAAAAGCAGCAGCAGGGACCAGCAGCAGCAGGGACCAGAAGCAGCAGGGACCAGAAGCAGCAGGGACCAGCAGCAGCAGGGAACAGCAGCTGCCACAGGCCTTCCCAGAGCTCTTGCATTTATACCCTCTCAAGAGCCACCAGGATTCCAAATGTATACTATGTTCAGCTTGCAAAAATCACACCCCTGCTAGAGCACAAGTCAAATGATAGTTAGCATCTGTGGACAGTCTGATGCAGCCCCATATACCACACCTGGGATCAAAGCAGAACCATAGTCACATAACTGAGTTTTTAAAGAAACCAAAACTCTTACTACCCACTGCTATGGAATTGTCTGCCAGGAACGTTATCAAGTGGAAATACAGAGTTAGAGAGCCCTGAGTACATCATATTCCTGCAAATGCTGCGTATCTTGATCAGGGTAAGTGGCTGCTTAGGGTACATAAAAGCATCAGTCTTCACTGAACTGTGCATTTGAGATCAGCGTGCTTTATATATAAGTTGCATCTCTGTGAGTTTCCCCCTACTTAGATAGAAAGAAGTAAAGGAGTGAGAAGGGGCTTAGTGAAGGCAGACAGTAGCCATGTGGGCTATGAAAAGGAAGGAATTTATGAAGTGGAATTTATGAAGTGACAGGGAAGAGCTTCTTCTCTCCCTCAGTCCTCCCTCCCTCCCTCCCTCCCTCCCTCCCTCCCTCCCTCCCTCCCTCCGTTTTTATAATGGGAAGACCTAAGCATGTCAAAGTGCCAATGGCTGATGAGAAGACCAGTCAGAGTGACATACGTGATGATACATGCCTGTAATCCCAGTCCATGGGACGCTAAGGCAGAATAATCATGTGCTTAAAGCAAGCCTGGCCAGCCTAGGCTACACAGTGAGATTCTGGCTCCAAAACCAGACACCAAAGAGAGTAAGACGGTGTTCACATGGGAAAGCAGAGGTATAGTCAGGAAGAGGCTCCCTGGGAAACTGAGAGGATGCGGGAGTCCAAGTCTGAGCGGAGCCATCCTTAGGTAGGGAGAGACATCTCCACGGTTGGTCCCAGGCACAGAAGGGGAGGAGGGGGACAGACACAGCAGACTCATAGGACTGCGGGCTCAGACACAGTACTAACATGCTAGGGCAGCATGGCATGAGGTAGAATTCAGAAAGGGAAAATATTTGAAATAGTCATTCGGGAAGTAGGATGAATGTGGGAATATAGAGGCTAGTTAGATAGTATGCATTCGGGTGGTCATGTGATCTTCTCCAGGAGGGTTAAGTGGAAACAGCAAGATGGCTAGCTCCATGCGTATGCGAGCTTGGCCAAATGGACATGAAAGACAATAAGGTCATTGGCTAATGGTTTTTCTAAGGTGATGTGCCATGCAGCCTAAGCTGACTAGATCGGTAGGTTAGGAGAGCAGAGAGCGGACTGACTGGGGTTAAGAGCGGTGCGAAGGACTGAGGTGCTGGAGGCTGGCCAGGAGGCGGGAGGATGTGGCCAGAAAGGGAAAGTTTGAACTGCGCGTGCAGGGCATCTCCATGACCTCTGGCCGAGACACCTGAGTTGAAATGAGAGTGTCTGTCACTCAGAGACTAAAACCGCATGAACCAGTGTCTCCTAAAGGTTTTTTCCAGGAGCATTACCCAGTCGCAGGCTCATGTGCTAATAATGGCTTATGTGTAAATGCATGTGTGTATTTATATATGTATACATGTATATTTAATATGTGCATGAGTTTGTTTATATTTGTATATGTGTATGTCTGAGAACATCTGTTCATTTATGTGTGTATATGTATGTGTGTACATGTCTGTATTTATATGCATGTATATGTGTATGTTTAGGTATGTGTGTAATGTGTATATTTATGTGTGTGTACATGTAAATATTTATGTCATGTACAAGTATATATTTGTAGGAGGCATGGAGGTCCTTGTGCTCACAGAGAAGTGCTAAGGCAGCCTCGAATGCTAAACACAGGGTTGTTCCTTCAAAGGAAAGGATGCATCACCTGCTATTCATCCTTCAGAAGGCTGTTCGCAGGGGAATTATAGCCTGGTGACCTTTCCACTGACTGTGTGAGCGACCTTACTAGATAGATCCTCCTCAGATCCTTATGGCATGCTTTTCTTCGTCAATCTATAGAACCCATGTTTATGGAACATGTCACACGGACTTTACAAAGTTTCGATGTAGTCATGCCTAATCTTTATTTAGCTTACTTTGTTCCTTAAGGGGATTTATATAAGCTTTGTTGTCCACACGGATTGAATTAATTATTAATGGAAAGTTTCCACCAGATTTCAAATTCGCCATCAAATTCTCCGTTTAAAACTTCCCAAACATGTACCCTCCATTCCTTACAAGAATTTTGGAGCCATGCCAATTGAGTGTGTCCTTACCTGCCAATCACTATTAAGAACTTGGCTTTTCTAAAAGAGCAAACCTTTTAAAAGTTGTTCTCTGGAGGCTCCTGGTTAAATTCTATAAGAATCATAACACTTCAAGCAGGGCGGGTTATTACTAACTAAACAATGCGACTGCTGCTAAAGCGGTAGCTCATAGAAGTGACCCTTACTTCCTTACCAATTCTTTATCCTTCCTTCCTCCTCCTTACCAACTGGAATTACATATCAACAGGCAGTGGTATTATACAGATGCATGCAACAATCTGCAACTCCTTATTCACAAGAAATTACAGACTTAATAATGCTGGGAAGGGCACATCTTGAGCCACTCACTGGTGAAGAGGCTATAGAAATCACTGCACCACTCAATAAAATGCAGGCTGGTTATTTGGTCCACACTGATCATAACTGGCAGGTAGCACTAGCGTGTTACTCAGGATCTACAGATAGTCATTAACCTAAAGATCTCCTTTTGAGATTTTTAAAAAAGATACCCCACGGGTACGACCTAAAATTACACCTTAAAGTCCTACAGAGATTGCTCTTAATGCTTTCACAGGTGGCTCTTCAAAAGGACAAGGAGCTGGCTGAGTGGTGGTGGCGCACACCTTTAGTCCCAGCACTCAGGAGGCAGAGGCAGGCGGATCTCTGTGAGTTCGAGGCCAGCCTGGACTACAGAGTGAGCCCAGGACAGCCAAGGCTACACAGAGAAACCCTGTCTCAAAAACAAAACAAAACAAAACAAAAACAACCCCCCCCAAAAAGGACAAAGAGCTTATGTCTTATATACAGATTCCACATGCTCCACAAAGAAGATCACACTCACCCCTTGCTTATACAGCTCAACAGTCTGAACTCGTGGTGATCAATTAGCTTTCTTCAGGCGTTTCTCAACCGCTGAGCATTTTAACGGACTCTGCATATTGTGCTCGTACTGTTTATCTTTTAGAAACCGCAAGACTTAAACCCAAGGCCACAACTGATATTATTTCACAATTATTTCTCTCCTGTCAGCAGTCTATAACACAGTGTACTCAATCTTTTCTCATAACCCATATTTCCTGCTGATTCTGATTTGCCAGGTCCCTTAACATCCACTAATGCTCAAGCCAGTGTGCTGACTCCTAATACTTCCTTTTCAGGCTGCTGAAAAAATAGACAGACAGACAGATAGATAGATAGATAGATAGATAGATAGATAGATAGATAGATAGATAGAATAAAAAAAATTTTAAATCATAGGAATGATTTCAACCTCCTTCTTCTTTTACAGCACTGCCCTCTACTGGAAGAATGAATCCTCGCAGGTTAAAATTTAATGCCACTCGTACTCATACCTCAGAATTTGGAACATTTAAAATATGTTCATGTAGTGGTTGATGCTTTTTCTAACGTGATTGTTGCTTCTGCTCATGGGGGTGAGAAAACCTCAAATGTCATAAATCATTAATTATACACCTTCTCCTTTCTAGGACTCCCACTACAACTACAAACTGATAGTGACCCTGTTTATACTAGCAAACGCTTCAAGGACTTTAGCAAATTATGTCATATTAATCATACTACTGGAATCCTTTACAATATACATGGTTGAACTATTGTAGAATAATACCATCAAATACTTAAATGACAACTTAAAATACAGTATTTAATAACACATAGTATTTATTATTAATATATTGCAGTATTTAAAATTATATGTACAGTATATATAATATATAAGAATATATGTGCATATATTAGGTGTCTATACATCCACCTAAATCCCCGCATACCATGACACATTTAGCTATGCTAACTTTACATTTTTTTTTCACTGCTGCCCCCAAATGTTTTACCCTAAAGGAGACCCAACCTAAAGTATATGTTAAATGGAAAGATCTAGAAACGAACAGATGGGAAGGGCCAGATGTTCTCCTACCACTGGGGCGAAGTCATGCTTATGTCTTCCCAGAAAATGAGCGAAGTCCCGGATGGCTCCCAACCTGTTGAGTCCAACCAGGACAGCGTCCCAGAGGCCACCGGACAAAGGAAGCGTCTGAAGCTATATGGCAAGCCCATGGAAAGGACACGTCCCAAGAGAAAGAATAAGACGGTGACTTGGGGAGGCAGCAAGAACACTCTGACCCAGAAATGATGCTGTTATGTGTACTGACCGGATGTTGACTCTTAGCTTGTCAATGCAGAATCCAAATGCCTTTTGTCAGAGGGGATAAAAGGCACGCCCTTCCTAGGGGACTGCATGATGCTGCTTTCCCATGTTAAGATTGTTTTTATGCTTTTGGAAAAAAATTACAAGTCCCAGAAATGACTACTGGACTACAGACAGGTCTCAAAGATTATTAGTAAAACTACTAATATTGCAGCAAAAAATGCTATCAGAAATCAACCTAGAGGTGGGCAAATTGAGAACTGCCGCTTTAAAAAAAAAAAATAGAGCTACTATAGATTATCTGCAGCTCAAGCGTAATCTTGGTCAGCAATTTCCTGGCATATGTGGTTTAATGTGTCAGATTTCTCTCGTACAATCAATGGTCAAAACAGTGATCTGTACAAAGATAAAAAAAATCTCCCAATCGACCTTTGGATACTCATCAAGGTTAGCATGGCTTTCCGCTCTCGTTGGTCCTTCGTTTGAAATTCTTATAATTATGTTATGTTTGCCTATGTTAGTTAGACTAGCCTTGCGGGCAATGCATATGACATTGGCCAGAGACGGAGGAGGCATGGAGGTCCCTGCGCTCTCAGATGAGCACTGGGCAAACCTGTAATGTTAAGCACGCAGGGTTGTTCCTTCAAAGGAAGGGATGCATAGCCTGTTATCCACCCAGAGGGCTGGGAGTGGATGGGACCAATAACCTGGTGACCTTTGAACTTTCTGTATGGCTAAGACCACACTGGAGCCTCCTAGACTCTTATCATAACCTTGGTTTTTTTCTCAGTCAATGTACAGAACCCACCTTTGTGGAATGTATCACGTATACTTTACAAAGAGTCTCGATGTCGTCACGTCTGAACTTTATTTAGCTTACTTTGTGTTTTATTGTGGACAAAGCACTAAGGTGATTATCATCAGGAAAGTTTCCACCAAGTTGCGCTGTACTTAGACATGCCTAAAATAAACCACTTGGGGTCAGACTCCTGAAGTTTGAACCAATACTGGCTACTTAGTCATGTTGAACTGAACTGCCTTCTTGCCTCCTGCAGATGGGCACTCTGCTGGCCATGGTGATCACAGAGAACCCCCAACATGCGTATGTATGTGTGTACATGTTTATATGTATGTGTATGTATGTTTATATTTATTGTGTCTGTGTGTATTTACATGAGTACACATGTATATTTATGTGAATGTTCATGAATGTATCTATGTATGTGTAAGTGTGTAACGTGTATATATTGTTATATATACATGTGCATGTTTCTTTATGTTTACATTTGAATGTTCGTGATCATGTGTATATTTGTGTGTGTGTACATGTGTATACATGTGGGTGTGCCTCTGATTGTTTCCCATGTAACACAGGCTACTCTCAAACTCTCTATGTATCACAGAATGACTGGCGCCTATGACCCTCCTTCTCCTACCTCCTAAGTCTTGGGGTATCAGCCATGCTCTCCCAACCTGGTTTATGCAGTACTGGGGGGTTGAACCCAGGTGAGCATTCTACCACCTGAGCCTTGTCCTCCAGACCAGACAGAAACCTCACAAGTCCCTTTGCTGCGTAGCATGATAACTAATGAAATACAAACTACACCATCAGTATTTCTATCAACCCTCGACATGGTTCTCTTCTGCCGTCCCTGGATGTGTTTGTGTCCATATAGCCCCACAGTGGCATCTTTGTGCAGAGGAATTGTAGGAGGTTTTGTCCTGGCCTCTCTCAGCTGGATCTCGTTAACTGACGCTAAAATGACTTTGGGTGAAGATTTTACTAACCAAGTGACATGGTACGTAGATGCTCTCCAGTCACTGACTTGCCCACTCTCCTCCAGGTGGTCACTTCATACTTTCAGTTTTGGACATAGAATGTCTGTGTGAGCACAGGGTCTCCAGTCCCCAGTTAAAACTTCATGGAGCTGACGAACGTGGCTGCGGCCTCTGAACTCTATTGTCGAGCGCTATGAAGGCTCTTTTCTGGAGCCGATGTGACACTTTGATGTGGGCCTGTCTTCTTCTGCCAGCTGGGAACAGCAGGGTAATGGAATACTTCGTGTCCGATGTGGGGAGTCAGATTTGGGTCTGAAATGCTTTCTCTACGTACAAACAAGATGAGACCCAGTGATGTGGCCGAGGCTGCTAACTGCTCACCTTTCCTAAAAGATGCCATCTGCTCAGAGCAAGAATAGGCTCTGACATGCAGGTGCCCCCCAGGGAAACAGCCGTGGCAGTGGCTGGCGTTAATGAGCAGCCATAAGGGACCGCTCCCGGTGAACGCTCCTCTGAAGTCACTGCCACTAGCAGCAGCACCGGGGACAGAAGGGCCTTTTCTCTGGACTGAGGCATCTCAGGCTCTTCTGAGCCTGGCTTAAGACTCAGGCCACTGCAGTAGAGAGAGGTCCTGAGCCCTGCCTGCACCACCACTGTCAGCACGGGATGATGTTCAGGACCCTGAGGCTGGCCCTGCTGGCTTTGGCCTGTGCTGTGGACCTGATCCGGGCCAGTGGTTTCACAGGTGAGGGATCTAGGGGTGAGTCTGGAGAAGGGGTTTCAAGCAGATCTCAAAAGGATAATGCCTGCTGGGACCCTGGCAGGCTAGCCAGCATCTTCTCTGATAGGGGCATCTTGTCCTGGCTTGCCACACTCTCTGCACCAATAGCAACAGGCTACAGTGGAGCACTGGGTACCTTTCAGAAAGAGGTCTTCCCCAGTGGGAAGGATGCCCAGGATTCCAGGGGCTGAGAAGCAGATTCTGAGGTTGGATTTGGGCCTAAAGCACCAAATTTTTGAGGGAGGAATGGATGTGGGCTTTTGTCCCCAGCATAAAGGTCTCACTTACAGATCAGGGAAGGGCAGAAGGGTGGTTCAGACTTGCCCCGAAGTATATGTTCTCAAGTACAGAATTACAGAGTGAGGGATGCAGTGAGGGTGCTAGCCAAAACATTGGGAAGTTCATGGTTTGCAAAGTTGTTTAAAAACCACATTGTGGAATTGGGGTGCAGCTCAGAGTACCCAACATGTATGAACCCCAGCTTCTATCCCCAGAACTGCTCAAACCAGTCCAACATAGCCAGCTCCCATATTCCTGAAACCCCAGGCTTCATGGAATTGTGATTGCAACCCTTGTGAGTCCTTTTCCTCTTAAAATCAGTCTGCCTTGGTTGGGAATTCAGAGACCCATTCTGTTTCTAAAGCCACTTCCGTCTTTGTGCCAGGTCCGTGTTGTTTTCTATCTAGAGGAGGATTTTACTTTACTTGGGACTGTGCTTTGTGCTCTTTGTATGAACCTTAACGCTTAGTCAGAGGAGGAGTGGGACATTAGGGAGTCCATGGGGCTCTCATACCCTTCATTGTTCATGTGAGGCCACAGGACAGAGTGCAGCCTTCCTCACCAGGAGAGCAATGGAACCTGTACTGGTTCATCACTGTGTAGCCCCACAACTACAGGGCAGAGAGGTTATTTTATGAATGACAGCGCTGGGACACTGAGACGTATAACATATTCCTGGGGGCTGCTCCACCCGGGCATGACTGTGAGGTCAGCTGAGGGAGGTTGGCTAGGGTATACTCTCTGGAGCAGTGGGGGCCCTAATGACCTAAGTGGGCATTTTTGGAGCAATATGTGAGGTTGAGGTGGCTGAGCTTGTGACCTCTTGGGAGGGGTCAACTAGTCCTTTGACAGGGGGTCATCTAAGACCATCGGCAAGCAGATAATTACATAATTCATAACATAGCAAAATAACAGTTATGAAGTAGTAATGAAACTGAACTGTTTTAAAGGGCTGCGGTGTTAGGAAGGGTGGGAACCACTGGGCTAGAGCAATGAGTCCATCCACCTCCTGCCTTGATGACTCCTGAAAGAGATTTTTAGCACAACAGATTTTATAAGGGGGTTTCCACCACAGCTCTTCATGTCCCCAGGCTTGGAGTGGCCTCAGAAGATAAAAAGCTAAAACAGGTAAACATTTCCCAGGCTTTCCTGGAGATGGAGGGGCCAGAGGAGGGTTAAGGAGGAACTGTTGGTCCTAAAAGGATCAGGTTGGAGGCAGGTGGCTCCCTAGAGCCTGCATCCTTCCTTAACACGGCTGACATTTCAGCTGAGGTTAAGTTGGAAGACTCTCCATCAACTCCAGGAGATTCTTGCAGGGTACCCTGGGCTTCGTCTTGTTCGGTGTAGTCACGTTGTAACTCTCTGCTGCCCTTCACCTGTGTCACCTCTAAGATCTTGGCCTCCAGCTACATTCGTGTGCTTAAGAGCCTCGGGTTCTCTATAGAATGTTCTGTGACCACTTTTGGTAAAGAGAAGTAAGTTTTCCGAAGGCCAGGCTGACCCCATGGAGGTGACTGGGATATAGCTGTCCCTGCCCTCTGAGGTGGCTGCAGGGCAAGGGACTCTGTGTTCTGTCTGCCTTTCATGAGGCTGAAGTGCTACACACACACACACACACACACACACACACACACACACACACACACA
>OU015751.1:5022068-5038968 GCA_907169655.1 Acomys percivali
TTATTATTATTATTATTATTATTATTATTATTATTATTATTATTATTATTTTAGTTTTTCGAGACAGGATTTCTCTGTGTAACAGCCCTGGCTGTCCTGGACTCGCTTTGTAGACCAGGCTGGCCTTGAACTCAGAGATCTGCCTGCCTCTGCCTCCTGAGTGCTGGGATTAAATGCATGTACCAACACTGCCTGGCTCCATTTATTAAAATTTTTAAATAGTTGTAAACATGAATTCACAAGGCACACATTTTAGAAGCAAAAGGGAAAAAATTGGAGGGTGATCACTGCAAAGGCCACCACTCAACGGTGACCTCTGGTGATGTTTCCCCCCTAACTCATACCCTAGAGCCAACACTGCACAAAAGGCTGGTCACCCTAATGGAACTTTCTGTTGCATATTTCCATCACTTAGAATATCTTCCACATCAATAAATATTACTCTAGCATTTGATTTAGTGGCCTCAGGGAATTATCTCATATGGATGTATAAATGCTTATTAAGCAATCTTGCTATTCGGCATTCAGTTGTTTCTAATTTTTAGTTATCCATAACGCTGCATGCAATGGGCATTACACGGAACCCGTCACATCGAGTCGGCATTGGATCCATCCTCAAGGCACATGCCAGGAGGTGGAGCCATGTGCCTCAGTCCCCCCCCTCCACCCCCCCCCACCCCCGTTTCGGCATGGCCCCCCTCCACCTGCCAGCAATCTGGCAAACTCACTCCTTGTAAACACCCAGGACCTGCTGGATCAGGGCACCTGCAACCTCCCATTTCCATGCAGATGTCCAGGGGTCCCTTGTGCTGCCCAGGCTAAGAAGCAGATGGAGGAGGATCGCTGAAGGATTGTGCCCACTAGCTACTAATTACTCAGCCCTGGGCAGCCTTGGAGGTTGTAGTCCTCATAGGAATCTCTGGGGCTGTCTGGCTGAATTGGGACTCACTGGGTTGCTGGGCACTGAGCAGTGCTGTTTCCTTGTTTGCCTTGAGTTAAGAAAGGAGAGGTTTTAATTTTTATTTATTTGTTTATTTATTTACTGACTCTCTACCAAGTTGACTGGCTACTCCTTTAGGACATAACTTAGTCTCTGCCCCCAAGGGGAAGGGGAATTCCCAGCAGCAATCAGCTTGAGATGAAGAACTTGGGTTCCAGAACACTGCTGTTGCTAGGCAACCATTATTAGAACTTTTTCTTCTTGGTGTGTGTGTGTGTGTGTGTGTGTGTGTGTGTCCAGAGAACAACCTCAGGTCCCATCCTAGGGTACCATCCCCCCTCTTTTTTTTGAGACAGGGTCTCACTGCTGGGAGCTCTCCCCAGTCCAGCTCTGCTGACTAGTCAGTTTGCCCTAGGGATCTAGCTGTCTGTGACTCCCAAGTGCTGGATGACGACAAGTGTGCACCACTGTGCAAGGCTGTTTTTACCTGGGTTCCAGGACTCGAGTTCAGATCCTGGCACTTGTGTGGCAAACACATTACCCCTCTCTCCAGCCTGCAGCCAGTTTTTATGAAGTGGCCTGTATATGTTTTTTAAAATTATTTTTTCAGTTTAAAATTATCTTAGATCTGTAAAATGAATAAATTATATTAAAAAATAAAAATAAAAAATAAATAAGTAAAATTGTTTTAGATCTACAGAGGATATGCCTAGGTCCTGCAGATTGCTTTGCTCCACTGTGTGCATCTTACCTCCTAGGACAGGCTTTCCAGCCCAGGAACCTGAAGCAAAGCTGACAGCAAACCTCATGCTGTGTTCAGCCTTCGCCTCCCCTCCGTCTTCTTTCTGTTGTCTTGGGACACCTCCCTTTATCCTCTTGTTTGCTTGGCCTGCAGCCCTACATTTACTTCAGCTGAGTGCCTGTCCTTGGGACTTGTTCCCAACAGAAGTGAGGCCACAGTTCTCTTCATTAGCTACAGAAAGTTCCAGAGACCCTAGAAGACCCAAGAGGATTGCCTCTGAGATTACAGCATCTCTAGGCTGCCTTTCCACCCCTCTGAGGCCCTGCCAAACCTTCCTCCCATCCTCATGGGGTGTTGTCTTAGTTACTTTTTTTTTTTTTTTTTTTATTGCTTTGATCAAACACCATGACTGAGGAGACTTATGAAAGAGAGCATTTATTTGGGCTTACTGTTTCAAATGGTTAGCATCCATGCCCGCCATGAACATCATGGTGGGAAACATGGCAAGAGGCAGGTAGGCAGGCATGGCGCTGGAGCAGCAGCTGAGAGCTGACACCTGGTCCACAAGCATGAGACAGAGAGAGCTAACTGGGAATGCTGAGGGCTTTGAAAACCTCAAAAGTGATACACCTTCCTCAACAAGGCCACGCCTCCTAATCCTTCCCAAACAGTTTCACCAACTGGGGCCCAAGTATGTAAGTCTCTGAACCGGTGGGGGCCATTCTCACTCAGACAGTGACAGGTATCTTCAGAACAGAACTATTGGTCGGCATTGTCAGAGATTCCTGATGCTTGAGGCACCTGGAGTGTCGGTAGATGTGTGAACCTTATCCCCAGGAAGCAAGACAGCAAAGGGAAGGGAGCAGATGTTGAGGTCATGGCATTGAGGCCAGCTGAGAAGCCAGTTTCTGAGACTCTAGTACCTCCAGTGCCTGTGGTAGCCGGGAGAAAGGACAAGAGAGGGGAGCACGGAGCCAGTAAAGTGTCTGAAGGCCTGGAGGCACCAAAAGTGTCTCCGTCACCACAAGATTCCAAGCCTCCTGGCCCATCTCACAGGAAGGGCCTCTGTGGGAACCCTACTGTCTACACTCCACTCACAGTGGTGCACCAGCTCTACGTGGTCCTTTGCCAGCAGGCCTTACCTAGCAGCTGAGGACAGCAGGGCCATTATGAGCTTCCCCCGACCCAGGTGTGATCCCCTTCTACGGGGTTACTTTCGCTGAGCCCACGGTTGTGGGTTATCATGTGGGTGCTAGGAACTGAATGTTGGTCCTCTGCAAAAACAGCAGGCACTCTGAACCACTGAACTGCCTCCCCAGCCCCTGCCATTGCATTTGAGACAGGGTGAGGATGGCCTTGAACTCGGATCTCCCTGATCCCTGGGGATTCCAGGCACATGGCACCACACCCTGTCTTAACAGGTGCCGGGGACTGAGCCCAGGTCTCCTTCCTGTTGGCAAGCACTCTGCCAGCTGAGTCTAATTTTGATGCTAAATATGGTTAACTTGTCTCATTCCACCAGCTCTGAACCGGTCGGGAGAGTTTGCATCGAGACCCGGGGTCTGCCCAGCTGCTGAGCCGGAGTCATCTAGCCCACCATGCAGCTTGGACATCGACTGCTCTGGACTTCAAAAGTGCTGCTCCTGGCCAGGGGGCCGCCGCTGTGTGGCCCCCACACCCACAGGTAGGGCCACACTAAAGGGGGGTCTCAAGAAGACAGTGGTCTTGGGGGAGGCATAGAAGACATGGTAGCCACTGGTCTCTGAGGAGCTCGGAGCTGGGGATAGGGCAGGGGGTCTGCCTGACGTCACAGCTGCTCCCTAGAGCCTCCAGAGTTAAACCAGTGACAAGACAACTGTGCTGGGCAGAACCATGGTCTCTTGTCAGGCTCCGCAAGGCTTGGAAGCAGCAGGTGAGCTTGTTGGAGCTGTATATCCCCCAAGAAAACGTGGACCTGGTTGTTCGGCTCATATCTCACAGCCCAGAGCAGCTGCTGGCAATCTGGCACATGTGCCCACTCTTCTGGGACATACTCTCTGCTTAGGGGCTATACTGCGTTCAGAGTTGGATCAATGTTCATAACTTAAGAAACACCAAAATAGTAATATATATGTATATATAAGTCCTATTAGCATATAGTCATAAAATTAGCACATATAATAAAAGGATTCATATATTAAAATTCTTCTCTTTGCCAATTATACTCCTGAATAGGAACTGGCCCTCCATATCCAAGGATTCTGTATCCAATTTATTTAAAACATTTGAAAAATAATTTTGTTGCCAATGTGTCTTATATAGGTAGGCCTGAGTTGGTACTGGACCTATAAGGACATTTAAAAAAATTACCACTCCCTAAACAATCCATATGCAGAGAGTGACTGGCATTTACATAGCACACAGCACGATAAGCCTATAATCGAGAAATGATTAGATTGTCTGGGAGGGCATTTTCTTACATGCAAACACTTGTCCACTTTAATTATTTTTAAATTTTTATTTAATTATATTTTTATGTGAATGAATGCTTTGCCTGCATGTATAGTACCCACAAAGGCCAGAAGAGGGCACTGGATCCCTTGGGACTGGAGTTACAGATGACTGGGAGCAATCACGCGGGTGCTGGGAACTGAACTCAAGTCTTTGAGAAGGACAGCCAGAACTCTTAACCGCTGAGCCATCTCAGCAGCCGCACTTGTTCAGTTCACATAGGCAACCTGAACATCTGCAGACTTTGGTGACCCCCCTGGAGTCTTGGAAGCCATGTTTACTGTTGCTGAGGGCAACTGCATAGACTCAATATGAGTGTTATACATGTGCTGCAAGTGACAGCAGTTGTCTAGCATGACATATGTCTAGCATGTCATATATGACACTGTAATGTCAGCCACTTACATTATTCACCTAGACAGCAGGAGATATCTAACATAAACAATGTCACACAGAGTACCACATAGCATACTGTTTGCTGTCAGGATAAGGAAAACATTGGTGGAATGGACTGATTTTATGTTACATTGTAACAAAGGCTGTGGGCTGAACCATTGTCCCAAGGGGCCTCAAGCGGGGCCTCAAGCCAGGCCTCTGACTCTTTACAGGTGGGAACCAGTGTTCTTTGCCACAACAGGAGAAAGAGGAGTGAGGGCAGATGGCAGGAAACTCCCTCAGGCGTTTTATGCAGAAAGGTGGTCTCCTGCCTTCCAGGGCCTGCTATGCTCTCTGGTGGTGGTGCCCTGTCCCCAGGATTGTAACTTGTTGGCATCTGACCTATAGGAGCAGAGAGGAGCCTAGTGGGCTGGTATAACTTGACTGTGTTGGTGAAGATGGGCTTTGAGGACCTGCAGCGAGAGGACACTGGGCTCCGGAACCACACGCGCCTGCTCTACTCTTTGGTGAGTGTGATGGCTACAAAAGTCATGTCTCTCCCAGGGCAGATAGAAAGGGGTGACATTCCCATAAGTGCCCTGAGTAAATGACCCTGAACCAAATTTGAATTCGTGACAAAAGTAAATCAGCCTCACCTATAACCCCAACCCAGGGGGCACACAGACAGGAAGATGAGTTCAAGGTCATCCATGACTACATAGCAAGTTCAAGGTCAGCCTAGGCTACTTGAGGCTCTGTCTCAAAAAAAAAAAAATCAGAGAGACACACTGGAATGATTGTGATTGGGTGTGATTTCATGGGTTCTGGCATGTGTACCTGAAGGCACACCTGTATGGGATGGAGAAGCCTCCTTTTTGAGAGGCTCAGTTGAGTAGATAAAAGAGTGTACTTCTCAGTATGGCCTTGGTCTTTCAGACCTCAAACCCTGGAGTCCTCATTCTCCCTTTATGGAATTCTGGTCTGTCCTGTTTAGGCTGGGAGCATCCCCTAAGTGTGACAACCAAACACATCTCCAGGCAGTGCCTGGTGTCCCCTGGGGTCAAAGCCACCTTGGTAGAGACCCCTGCCTGCAGTGCAGCCACACTGTAAACATGTCACAGCTATTCCCAGTCAGTCTCTCTAAGCCAGCATTGTCCCAGACTTAAGGATCCTAGGATAGCAGGCATTGCCTCCCCCAGTGTGCCTTTAAACAGCAGCCTGCTCTTATAGCCAACTGTGGATAGAAGCCTGTGCACAATGGAGAGCCCAGAGGAGTTTGCCGCCCCGCTGCTGGCTTACCACAGTGTAACGAATCCAGCAAGGGATGAAGATTTCCATTCTGCGCCTCTAGGCCCCACAGATAATGTCCCATAGGTGCAAGAACGAGAATGGGATCCCTCCTCAGTCACCACCTACCAGACAAGCAGCTTAGAATAGAGGAGCCAGGCGTACCCTGCCCTAGCCACCGTGAAATGATGCAGCTACCCTAGGGGTTGTCTGCACCCCCACCTCCGCCAAGAAACTCCTTGAGGCCCAGTGCTGGAGGATACCCTATTTGCCATTGGTTTGTTGAGGGCCTGCCCAACTGGCCACTAGAGCACAGCTCTGCAGCCAGGCCAGCAGGGTACAAACCCCAGCCTGGCACCTGCTGTGTGACCTTAGATAAATTATTTCACCTCTCTGGTGCTCAGATAATCATTAGTTAAATACAGATGGTCATAATTCTGCACAAGATGGCAGCTGTGGCTTGAACAGTATCTGTGACTGAATGCCTGCCTGAGAAGCTCAAGGAAGGAAGGCTTATCTGGGCTCACAGTTTGAGGGTACAGTCCATGGAATGGTGCCATGCACATTCAGGGTGGGTCTTCCCGCCTCAGTTAACCGAGAGTTGCCCTCCCTGGCACACTCAGAGACTCGACTCTTCGGTGACAAGAACCTATCACATTGACAGTATTCACCATCACAGCCTGTGAGGCGTTTGCAGCAGCGCCTGGCACACTAGGTCCTTGCTCACATTATTTCTTTAGCCGTGCAGTTGCCTCCCTCCTGAGGGAGCCAGCTTGCCCAGGCAGGCTCCAGGCTGCGGCAGGTGCTAGCCCCTGGGCTCCAGTCTGAAGGGTTCCAGTGGGGGTGGGGTGGGTGGATCTTGGCTTACCTCCTGAGTTAGTTACACTCAGTCTCCCGGGAAGGGCTCTGGGTCTCTGGTCCCACAGAGTCAGGTCTGTTTACAAACCTGCTGTGGAGACACCAGTCCGAGTGTGCAGTGCCAACTTGCTTGGTTTCCCTGGGGTTGAGATGCTGAGATACAGTCTAACTGGGAAGCATCCTACGGAGAAAGCAAAAGAACTGTCCATCTAAAAAAGCAGTGAGACAGGGCAACAGGAGGCCTCACCGTCTAGTAGCCGGTCCTTAACTCTAGATCCCTTGCTCTTGAGGCCAGGTTCCTACAGGGGGCAAGGGCTCAGGTCCCCAAGCCACAGCTTTGCAGGCAACCTGGGGCTGCCCCAGTAAAGAGCCGCTGATAATAGATGGCTTAGCAGAAAAAGTTCCTTACAGCAGCATGGGCTGGAAAATCTGTCATCAAAGTATCAGCAGTGATGCTGTTCCCTTTTGGCTTGCATAGCCATCTGTCCCTTAGGCCTATCCACATTGTCCTCACTCTGAGCATGCCCAGCTGTGTGCCCTCATTCCTCCTTCTGATTAATCAAGATGGGGGGGTCTCACTAAGTGGCTCAGGCCAGCCTCAGACTCCAGGAGTCAGGTGATCTTTCAGCTTCAAGCCCTCAAGTGGCTAGGATATGGGCACATGCCACCGTACCCAGCTCAAATTTCCCCTTCTAGTAGAGACAGCATCAAGGTCCGCCCTCAGCTTAGCTAGTCACACCTGTGTCCAACTGAGGCCACACCTGGCACCGGAGGTCAGGGCTTCCTACCTGAATTTGATGTGGCGGGATCTACCAGCCACAGTGGAGCCTGCAGTAGCTGAGGCGACTCTGGTCTTCTGTGAAGGTCACAGACGTGAAAGATATTGTAGCAGTCTAATTCTTCTTCTTCTTCTTCTTCTTCCTCCCCCTCTCCCTCCTCCTCCTCCTCCTCCTCCTCTTATTCTTCATCTCCTTTTAACAATCTCGTGTAGCCCAGGCTAGCCTTGAACTCACCAGGTAGCCAAAGATGACCTTGAAATGAATTCTCCTGGCTCCACCTTCTAAGTGCTGGAATTACAGACCTATGCTGCTGAGCCCAGTTTATGTGGTACCAAGGATCAGACCCAAGGCTTCATGACAAATGAATCACAACCCCAGCCCCATAACAGTCTTTTACTGTTGGGTAGACTGGTGCATACGCACGTGTGTGTGTGTGTGTGTGTGTGTGTGTGTGTGTGTGTGCGTGTGCTTGTGTACAATTTGTTTCAGCTTCCCGTGCGTCTGGCTCCTTCCCCCGAGCACAGCGTGCCGTTCTACCATTGATCATCTCTCTGGTTCTGCTTCCCAGGTCACCAGTGCCTTGCAGCCTCTGAGCCCAGCTGTACACTACCTGAACTCAACTGGTGGCAGGGACACATTCACCACAGTGTCGTGGCTGCTGCTGGGCCTTCCACGGCTCATGACTGTGGCCAACGTTTCAGCCATGTTGGATGACATGGTGAATCGCGTCTATGAAGTGATCAGCATCCAGGTGCAAGGTGGGCACACTACCAAGCTGACTCCGAGGCTTGATCTGGTCCTGAATGTGGTACTAAAGCGGGTTTAAGCTCAGGTGTGGGAGATGGCTTGGTTTGGGTGTACTGCTCTGCAGGGCATGGGCGTGGTTCGGCTCACCTTCTGTTCACTCTGGCCCAAACCAAGTATAAACTCAAGTTCCTATGTGACAAGTTGAGGAATTCTTTCTTTTTTTTTTTTTTGCTCCATTAGCACCTACTCCCAGTGTGCAACACACACACACACACACACACACACACACACACACACACACACACATCTCCTGTACTCTCTTCCTTCCTCCCTAGCAAGTTCATCAACTGTCCATGGTACACTAAACTGCAAACCACAGATGGAAAACTCAAACTCTAGATGAAAGAAATAATAGCACCTATGTCTTTAAAAAAATCTATGTCAGGAATTGGCAAATGTTTTTGAAAAACATTTGCTCTTTCGCTTCAGCTTCTTATGTCTGCTGCTGGCATGTAGCAGTCACTGGTGTATGGATGAGCAAAGGGCTGGGACTGATAACCTCCTCCTGGTAAAGCTGGGGATAGGTACAGCTAGGCTCCTGGGCAGCCTGGTCTCTTGTGTCAAGCATGTTAGGGGGAACCCATGACCAAAGCATTCATCCTATCCTTCTGAAAATGTCCCTCAGCCATTGGTCACAGGCCTGTTCCTGGAGGCCAGTGAGCATCCTTAGCCAGAATCTGCCGCAAATGTGGGCTTTCACTGGGAGGTTTGGGGAAGTCTACATTGACTAGGTTTGGTTCTAATGGGAGGCTGTCATAACATGAGGTCATGGTATAACTGATTAATTTCCTAAATCACATTCATAGAAAGTAGAAATGCATGAAGATAAATAACTAATAATCACACAGTTATTTTCCTCCCAAGAGAAGGGGTTGGTACTTTGTGGATGACCATGAGCTTTCCTATTAATGTTTAAATATATTTAGGTAATGAAGTAGTCTATCTTTGCTCTCTTCGCCCTGGAAAGAGTGGCTTTATGTGAGGCCTCAGATGAGAGGATGACAGTCCCAAGAGTGAGGGCCAGGCTAGCTGGAAATGTTGAGGGAATGTTCCAGATTCTTCTTAGCTCAGGAAACTTCTGGTTCTCTTGGTTTATTCTTGGGCCCATCATGCTGTGACCACTGAGACTCAGGCCAGCCATGTGTGCAGGCTCTAACAGCTGCCCGGGGTCAGCAAGCTGCCAGTGGGTGCGCTTGGCCCTTGTCTGAATCTATGGGAGGTCACGTGTAGAGCATTGTAGAGAATGAAAAAGCAACTGTGGTGCTGTCTCACCTATCGCACCCCCACCCCATACACACACCTTTCCACAGATGTGAACGAATGCTTGCACAGTGAACTCCATGTATGCTCCAGAGGACAGCAGTGTCTGGACGTGGAGGGCTCCTACCAATGTGTCTCTACCCAGCAGCTGCCCACCTTGCCTTCCCAGCAGCTGAACCACACAACGGAAGGTAATTCTGGAGTCCTTGGATTGCGTGAGAGTGGCAAAGAGGCCATGTCTAGGGCAGATGGCCCACAGACCTCAGATAGATCGTCCTCTTATCTTCCCTTGAGGGAAGCCAGGAGCAAAGGAAGGGTGCAGGAGGCTGGGAGGTAGAAAATAATTCAAGGAGTCATGAACAGGACACTCACCAGTTGTGGTGGCACACGCTGGTAGGATTTGCTGAAGGAGGCAGAGGCAGGAGGATGATGACTAGGACACTGAGGTTCTGAAAGAGACTCAAGGAATATTTAAACCAATCCCCAAGGGATGAACTCGGTTTGTCTCTGGCTTTGTATGGGTGACATAAAGGCAAAGCCGGAGGTGGAGGGGCAGGGAGGCTATGGGGGCTTTGAAAACACATACACCATACACACATACAGGGAGAGAGAGAGAGAGAGACAGAGAGAGAGAGAGAGAGAGAGAGAGAGAGAGAGAGAGAGAGAGAGAAATCCACAACAGAACCCCCACTCTTCCCTGGGCCATCTTGTCCCAGATTTGCAAACCTCCCTCTCCTCCTACCTTCCATAAGCATCAAACCTTCGTCAGCCCATTTCATTGTAGCCACACTAGTGTATCTTTAAGAGATGCTCATATCCAAAATAACACACCCTGCTATTGTAACATCCAGTGTCCAGTCTCTGAGATGCGATAGTCTCTTCACTATCATCTTTTAAGTCTGAACTTATATATCAGCTGTGTTCACCACTTACCTCTGACGGTTCTGCAGCTATTCACTTTAAATTATGTCATCTTCCCCTCTGCCTCTGCGTCTGCCTCTTGTCACAGGTATAGGCATCTTGGCCTCCCTCAGGAGTCCATAATGAAAGGAAGATGAGGAAGGAATTGAGGCAGAGACCATGGAGGGCGCTGCTTACTGGCTTGCTCTCTGTGGCTTGCTCAGCTTGCTTTCTTTATACCTCGGGTGGGCAGCCCAAGGGTAGCAATGGCCACAGTGAACTGGGCTCTCCCCCATCAATCATTAATCTAGTAAATACCCATAGAGTTGCCCCACAGGCCAATGTGATGGAGGCGTTTTCTCAGCCAACGTTTCTCCTCCCAAGTGACTCCATCTTGGTACAAGCTGACAAAACCCAACCAGAGAAGCTACCAAGTGAGCCACCGGGCCGGTGTCTATCCCTCTAGCTAAGACTTCTGAAGTACCCCCAAGGAAACTGCAGATCTGAGTCCCGTCTGGCTCAAGCAGGGAGCTTGGGCTGCTGGTAATTTAAGCCCACCATCTTGAGGTGGGTCTGAGAGAGTGCTCTACCAGGAAGCCCAGCACACAGGGAGCTCGCGTGACAAAAGGCAGCAAATGCTGGTTGAAAGGATGAGGCAAGAGGGCAGTGATGGAGAACTGTGACTAGGCACTGCACTCAACTCCAGGAAAATTGGCAGTCAAGATAAAGAGGAGAGCCGGGTATGGTGGCGCATGCATTTAATCCCAGCACTCAGGAGGCAGAGGCATTCTGTGCATTGGTCACCTGGTTGGGTAAACAGGAGAAACTGAGGCCGAGATGCCTCCTCGCTGAGATCCATGTATGTTTCTCCCCAGATTGCCCTCCAATCCGAGACTTTGTGGCGCTTAATGTCACCAGCAGCAGTTTCCTTGTGTCCTGGAGCTTGAATTCCACTCAGAACCACACTTTTCACGTTCAAGTGTACAAAGACAGAGAGATACTCAAAAGCACCTGGGCAAGGAGCCGGATTCTGGCCGTGTCTGGGTTGGAGACGGGAGTCCTTTACAGAGTGACGACCAGCTACCAGGGGTGTGGGGCCAATGTCTCTGCCTCACTGGTTGTCAAGACAGGTAAGGCACTAGTCTGAAAGCCTTGAGTGCTTCCTTGAGTGAGCTTTCTTTGCCCCAGAGTTCTGGGACCTTAACATGTCTCATGATTCTTCCTGAATGCAAGCAGGAAGCAGTGACTGCCCCTACTGTGTGTGTCCTCTTACCCTCTGAATGTCCCATACTGTACTGAGAGCTGCCTGGTATTTATGTGGGCTTCTTGCTTGTTGACCTATAGGCTCCACGAAGACCTGCCTTCTAATAGTCTGACATACATGGGTGTTGTCAGATACAGAAAGTACCAACAGATGGTGCACCACAGACCTTCAGCCACACAGACTCCTACAGGACTGTTTACCTAGCCTCTCACCATCAGGGCTGGGCAGCTCAGTGCTGTTGTGATGGAATTAGAGTACATCCTATTTCCTGTGGCTTGTAGCATTCACCCTGCCTGTGCCAGTAGGGACAGATTCTTCCAAACCTACAGGACATGTGAATATGCTTGGACCTCTGGCACTAGGTAGCAGCTGATGTGGCCTTCTGGTCATTTATGGGTTGCCCACCTGGCTCTGCCTGGTCATGGTGATATACAGACCTCACCAGACTTAGCAATGCATTGAGACAGCTCCCCTAGTTCTGAGGCTGGTGATGTGTAAAGAGGAGGGGGCTCCGTGACCTTGAAGTCCTAAATTCTCAGGTCAGTCCCTCCCCTAGCACAGCTGGTTGCTGAGGGCTGGGGTCTGGTTCATTGTCACTCCAGAATCTTCTCTTCCGACAGTGACTCAGGCTTATTCCAGGAGGGTGTGCAGGACAAAGAACATGTGAGGAGCTGGTTCCAGGTGTCCCCTAGGAGGAATGCCTCCCCCAGGGCAAGAGCTTCCCTATTGCCTTGGCAATATTTCTCTGGTTTCAGTGTGATGTGTACTTGTGATCTGTTGGATTGACCCTGTGGTCTGTGGGCCCATGGCTCTCCATTCCAGGTTGGAGTTAGTCTGTGCCTCACTGTCAACAGTCAGGGAGCATCAGGGGCTGTAGTGGAGTCACCCCAGTGCCTGTGCACAGCTGGTGTACTCCCATGAAGGAGACATAGGTTCCCAGCATGTAGAAGTGAGGCAACCTTTTGGCAGGGGACCAACTCTACCAGCTTGCTATGTGCAAAGAGGTGGTACTTTCAGTGCTGGCAAACTGGGACCACAGTCATTCTAATGTGGGAGGCACGGGGAGTGATCGAATGTGAGGACCTGGCCGGGCCAGGTACTCAGCACATTCTCCCAACCCAGGAAATGACAGCTGGAGGGGCCTTGGGACGCCACAAGCACATCCTGAAACCCAGCTCCTACAGGCATGGTGACTCAGTGTCCCATCCCACCTGACTCTGCTCCATTCTTTCGCTCCAGTGCAAGCGTCAGAACTACCATTCCTTGTACCAATCTCTCCAGTTTAACCACCTCGGTCTAAAATTGATGTCTCAGTTTATTTTCTTCAAAAAAAAAAAATGTACCTATCAAAGAAGAGGCTTTAAAGAAAACATGGGCAGAAAAGCCTATGACTGTTTTCGCGTGAGTGGTGCTGGCGATAGAACCCAGGGCTGTGTGCATGCTAGGCCAGCATTCTGCCACCTAGGTATACCTTAACCCCAGCATGTGACTTCCCCTCTCAGGGTTTTGGCTAATTTGCATCACTCCTGTCTCAGATGCCCGGGTTTTCCAAGCCACAATACGGATCACGAACAGGAACCTGACAGAGCAGATGCTCAACTGCAGCAGTGTGGAATTCTGGAACTTTTCTCGACAGCTGTTTCATGAGGTAGCAGGAGAGCAGACCATTGGCCTGCCCTCAAGTCCTTGCCACAAGGACACACATGAAGGCATATGCACACATGAACATGCACATGCATGCATTCACATACACACTCATACATGTGTACACATGTAGATGCGCCTGATACACATGCTCACATGTGCTCATACATGAACAGCCATGCATGTGTGCATATACATATGCCCATACACATGCACACATACACATCATCAACGTGGCTCCTCCCTGTGGTTGGGCAGTTATGTTCTATAACAGCCTGAGGAAGTCACGCCTGCCATCCACAGCCCCTCGTGGATAACAATCCTCCATCAAATTAGTACCTTGCTCACATGGCTGGACTCACTGTGTGAGCCCCTGCCTTGGGATGCTATTATCCTGTGTGGCTTCATAGTAGCTCCCTAAGCAAGGCTGTGCCACCAGTCTTAGCATCTGTTGCCCCCCATGGTTGGCAGGAGACACTGGCGCTGAGCCTGGAGAACAGAGCCAGCCATTTATTATCTAACATAGGTTCTGGGTTGGGGAGAAAGCTGACTTCTGATCTCTCCAGCTGTCCAGGGTCTGAGGTTTTACCCCTTTGGAAAACCACAGGCTAGCTTGATGTTGGCAGATGTTGGCAGGAGACACAAGGTCCCTGGGTCAGAGGCAGAGTGCCTGTCACAGCACAACAGGTCATGTAAGGCTGGTTCCCCATCTTGCCTCCTCACCCGAAAGTGCACATGCAGGATGATCCAATACAGGGACCTGTGTGTCCACGAAGGGGCGTGCCTCAGCTGAGCAACCCCTGGCCTAGAGATCCCAGTTCTTACAGACCATAAATTGTGTTCCATAAGGGGAGGTTATGTTCGCTGTGGTAGAAGGGGGCCCCCAGGCTACTCTGCGTACCCCACCTCACCGGAAAGTGCCCACAACAAAAGGATCTAGGGTATTCTGTGTGCAGGGTGGACAGAGATGCCAGACTGTTGGGGACTGCTCCTGAGAGCTGCCTCTTGGGGCAACCAGCTATCTTTATTTTTTTAAAGACAGGGTCTCATTTTGCATCCTAAGATGCCTTAGAACTCACTATGTAGTTCAGGCTGACCTTGGATTAGAGGTGATTCCCCTGCCTAGATCCCAGGAGCAGCTCTCGAAGGCTCTTCCACAGCTAGGTTTTTATTGTTGCTGTCATCATCTTTGGTTTTGTACCCCCAAAGCTAACCGCAGTGTTCATGGAATGATGGGCAGGACAGTGGCAGCGAGGCTTGTGTCTCCCCAGTGATAAGGGCACAGCTACAAGTCATGGGGCTGCTCCTAAGTAGTCTGTCCCTGTCAGTCAGTTC
Source organism: Acomys percivali (assembly GCA_907169655.1). Lineage (NCBI taxonomy): Eukaryota > Metazoa > Chordata > Mammalia > Rodentia > Muridae > Acomys > Acomys percivali. Next base: position 5,036,750 of record OU015751.1, read on the forward strand.
ATCAATCAAGCTGCCAGCCTCTGTATTTCACCCACATGCACACGTTCCCTCAACGCCCGCTTCCAGGACAGTTGGGTGGGCTGTCTGCATGTAGCTTGGGGGCTGGGCTATAGAGGGTGCTTGGGATTTCCCTAGCTGTTCCTGGGAGAGCTGGGTGGGCCCCATGGCTGGGAGGACACCTCTACTACCAGCCATGTGTGTCTCCTGGTAGGTGGAAAAATCCTTCCCCAAAGTCATCTCTGACGTGTACCGACAAGGAAAGCTGAGGATGCAGATCGTGTCCCTGGAGGCAGGGAGCCTGGTGGTGACCCTTAGACTCACTCTGCAAGACCCTGAGTTTCCAGTGAGTGTCTCCACACTTAGGCCCATGCTGAAGGCTCTGTCTGCGAGCGCTGTGTTCCAGGTTGACCAGCAGGGGACGCTAGTGCAAGGTACGTCTCTTAGGGCATCAGGGCATACCTCAGGTTCACAAGAGCCAGGGAAGCAATAGTTTGAGCCAATCTTCCCCTTGCCTAAATGGCAAACGAAATAAAAGTGTAAACTATGTCCTGGGCTCTTCTGTGAGAAGCAAGGGCCAGGGCCAGAGGCTCCTCCTGAAGTAGGCTCATTCTCTATGGATAGTGCCTTTTGCAGTCACTGGTCCAGAACACAGAGTGAGGGATTAGGGGTCTGTGGAGGGGAAGGGAATGGGGATCCCTGTGTCTGGTGGCCAGGGCTTGGTACCTCAATGCCTGTCAGTGAACTGCTCACCTATAGATCTGTTTCATCAGCCCTGTTATGAATTCAATTTCTTGATATGTTGAGTGTTTAGCAAACTTGGGCCTTGAGAAGCCCATCAGTGCCCAACAGTTCTCTGTAGGAAGGGCAGGAAGACTTCGTGTGCTGCCCTTTTCTTTCCTGACCAGTCTGGCCCCTTTCTCACCAACTCTACCTCCTCTCCCCGCAGATTGGGACGAGTGTGCACACAGCTCGGAGCATGACTGCCACCCAGCCGCCCGCTGCATCAACCTGGAAGGCTCCTACAAGTGCCAGTGTCTCACATCCAGGGATGCTAACCCCTCCAGGGCTGGCAGGGCCTGCGAGGGTGTGTGTGTGTGCCCGGCAGTGCTCTGAGTTCTGGGAAGCGAGGGCCAGCTTTGCCAGGCATAGTGCTAAGGGCCTCAGTAGCCTTTCTGGGTTTTGTTGTTATTTGTTTATTTTGTTATTGTTTAGTTGGTTTTTGTTTTGTTTTGTTATTCAGAAGGACTCGATGTGATGGTAAATGTACCTAAGAGCAAATACAGCATGGGTTCTGTGGCTCTTTATCCCAAGACAGCTGTAAAATATAATTGGAGTAGGGTTTTTTGTCTTTTAAATAAAGAGGTAAAAGAGTCCATATAAGCTAAGTACCCCAGTCCCAAGGAAGCCACATGTCCCCAGGAGGGGGGAGTCCTGTCTTGATGGCTTCAAGATGGAGAGACCAGGTTGCTAGAAAAGGGCCCTTCTGTGGGGCTCCTGAGTCCAAGTCCTGCCACATCTCTACCACCCCTCAGTCTTCTAGTAGGGGAAGGGGCTGAGCTAAGAAGCAGGAGGCAGCCATTTGCAGATATCTGACTCTGTGTGTGATTAGTCATGTCTGCCTTGGGAGCCTGCTGGAGCAGAAGAGGTGTTGTCTTTTTCCTCCTTCCTCAACCTCCATCCCCCCCACCTCCGCCCCTCTCGTGTGCGTGGGGGGGGGGTTATTTACACATGTAAGTGTACGTACGTGACTGTGGAGTGTCAACCTTGGGTGTCATTCCTCAGGAACATTAATCCTTCTGTTAGGATTAAAGGTGTGCACCACCACAGGGTCTCTCACTAGGATCTGAAACTCACAGATGAGGTTAGATTGGCTGGTTACTGAGCTCCCTGGTTTCCTCCTGCCTCTGTTTCCTCAGAGCTGGGATTACAAGTGCATACCACTGTGACCAGCATATTTTTTTTTCTAAGATTTACTTTTAATTATGTGTCTGTGTGGATCGGTGTGCACTAGTGCAGTTGCCTACAGAGGCCAAAAGAGGGTGTCAGATGCCCTAGAGATGAGTTATAGGCTGATATGAGCAGCCTATTGAATCAGAGAACTGAACTTGCGTTGCCTGGAAGGGGAGCAAGTGTTCTGTTCTTAAGTGCTAAGTCATCTCTGCACACTCACCATGTGTGTGTGTGTGTGTGTGTGTGTGTGTGTGTGTGTGTGTGTGTGT
>OU015751.1:5038978-5046478 GCA_907169655.1 Acomys percivali
GTGTGTGTGTGTGTGTGTGTGTGTGTGTGTGTGTGTGTGTGTGTGTGATGACAGGGGCATCTTTCTGCAGTGCACTTCTTTCTCTAGGGAGGGCTTTTGCTTGTAGGGAGACTCTGATGGCCTTGCTAGCTGCCTCAGGCATCTGACAGTGGATGTATCTTGCAGGTGACATGGTGACCCCCACAGGAGATGAACTGCCTGTAACGACAAAGGCCACGGCTCCAGCTGCCAGCAGGGGATTGGCAGCCAGTGGCCCAGAGACCCTTACCTTGTCACCAAGTCCCAGGCCACCAAGGAGCACCCCAGCAAGAGGCCAAACCTGGACCGCAGGCCTTCCATCTAGGAGAGATGGTGGCAGCACAGTCGGGCAGGATAGGACTAGCACAGGGCAAGATGTGGAGGTGGCCAGCATGGCCCTGAGCCTGGGTATGAACCATGGAAGTACCAAGTGGGTGACAAGCCCCTTTCCCGAGTCTCCAGGGCCAACCCATGGTTCCCCTCAGGGGACCAAAGATGTCGCACTGCACCCCACTGGAAAGACACAAGAATACTTCACCACAGACCCATCCTTCTTGACTGCTCCGCCCACGGGCTACGTTGTGTGGCACCCCAGTCCTGCTTTGGAGATACCTCTGAACTCCACAAAAGTACAGAATGAAGACCCTGGACCTTCCTCTTTCCCAGGCCTGCTATCAGCCCCAAACCCTGAGGCTCCAGAGCCCCCTGCCTGTGGTGAGTCATCAGGGAACTGGGAGCCCAGTAGGAACCTCAGCCTGTGTAAACCCTAATGTCAGGTGTGCCAGAAATGCAGGGTGTGCTCTTTCATCCTGAATATATGTGGGCCTGGGCTTAAAACAATGGTCCTTGCTGGCAGGTGCCTGGCCTAGTCAGAGAGACAAAGGGCTCCCTTTGCATTGCTCGCCCACTTCCTATGAACCCTTGGCTTTCAGAAGCTGGGGTGGAAGATGGGCAAGGGAGAGAGAGGGGACTTTACGGGCTTTGTGTCCCACGTAGCAGTGGAGCATTCCCTTGCGGGTTGGATACCCCAACAGTCCCATAATCCCAAGCATCACTGTCCCCCTAACTCTCAGCTTCTTGAACCCCAGCTCTCCCACTGACCCTGTTGAGCCCTCCCTGCTACAAGCTAAGCCATCTGTTTACCTTGTCTTTGGCCAGCAACGCCAATGGCTGCCCCTGACACACCTGCAAAGGGTAGAGTGGTTTGAGGCAGCCTAGGACACCAGAGATGAGTACGAACCATCCTCTAGAACAAAATATCCCAGGGACCAATACTTGTTGTCACAACACAGGGCTTCCTCTAAGAAGGCAAGCTAAGGGCCCCGCAAGGCCCCATGCACAGGGGTACTGTCTCTGTGAGGGGGTCGTGACAGTCTGCATCACTGGCTGGCATCACCACCTCTCCAGTTGTTAAGAACTGGACCTTGGGCTTTGGGAAGCTCTTTCCTGTGCGTCAATGCACGTGGATCGATTTTTGTGTTGTCATGTATGTCCCACTTCCCAGTTCCTGGACCCATCGGAAAGGTCACCGTCTCCAACGTGACCAGCACCAGCTTCTCCCTGGAGTGGTCAGCAGACATCAGCCTTTCTCCGACCTTCTACCTCACTTTGGTCTCTCCTCGGGGCCCAGCCACGACTATGGAGACCCAGGACAATAATGTGACGATGTCAGGCTTGGATCCTGGAGCCTTGCACCTAGTAGAGATCGTGGCTAAGGTGTGTGGGAAAGAAGGTGCCAGAACACAGGTGAAAGTGCGGACAGGTAAGGACTCTAGACAGACAGACAAGCATGATGGGTTGAACATAGAAAGGCTTGCGATGCGGGCTACAGGATGTCCATTCCCTCCTCACATAGAAGCGCCGGGCTCACTTTATAAGGAGATGGTGACAGACTTGGATAATGACCCAGGGACCCCATTACGTGGGAGACGGTCCTTCCCACACTACATAGTCAGATAAAATCCTTTTTTTTTCCCCCCTTCATTCCGTCTTGACATCTGTTTTCCTAGCACATGACTTACCTATGTGTGTGATACTGTAGTGGGGGTGGGGGGTGGAGGAGTCTTCACATCTCAAGAAGCTTCCCACACACTGGGTGCTGCCTCTCAGGTTGGGGGGGTACATTCCTTGGGTGAGCCTAAGATGGCCTTTTGGGGTGCAGTAAGAACAGCTCATGGCCAGATAAAGGAGAAGGAGTTTGGTGGTGTCTGGATGGTCAGAGGCAGAAAAGTCCTTGAGCCTGAACCAAGCCAGGAGACCTCTGAATGTCTCACTCTGGAAGGAACGGGCTGTGCATGGGTATGTGGCCCTTCACCTTAAGACGATCCCCACGTCTGCTGCTGCCTATGCCCCTGCCTGCCTCTGTGCCTCATACATCAAGTTGCATATGCCACTGGCCATGCTTCTGGCCCTTGGGTACAGTGACAGCAATGTCCCCAAGGACCCCGGGTCTGACGCTTATCAGGAATGCATAGTGAGGTGACTTTATGGTTTGGCTTGGGACTGAGTGAGATTCTCGGGGGGGGGGGGCGTGGGTGTTGATATCACCAGGGAGAAGATGTTGTCATTCTCCTCTGATGCCCCAGGCCCCTTACATGGAGCACGCATGCCACAGACATCTAGGAAGGGGCTGAATGAGAGACTGATGTGTCAGAGGCCAGGATGTGTCTAGGAATATTCCAGACTATGCTCATGTCCCATGTGTTTCTAGAAGCCCCAGAGGGCAAAGACTCACAGAGACCAGCCTGGGTGAAAGGGGGACTGCCCTTAGACCACAGACGGGTACAACTGCCAGGTGGGAAAAGAGCTGCCTGAACAGGGCCCCCAGGGAGGTATAGGCTCCGAGCAGAGGGGGAGTACATCTGGTTTACACTGTGGCCCTGGTTGTCTCTTGGCACCTGCTTGGTCTCAAACTGTCATGGTTTGCTAGCCAGCTGCCTGACTTGCAAAGAAGCCTCAAGGGAGGCTGGCTGCATGTGTCTCACACCCTCGGAGCCTGGTGGGCCATGTCTGTGAGCAGCAGACACTATACCTTCTCTGTAGCCTGGTCAGTCTCATGCAGTGAGCAGGGACACTGAAATGACAGTGTGTGACCTAGTGCACGCTACATCCTGCAGTGGCCCAGAAACTCACTGGTGAAGTCCGGATAGCAAACATCCGGTATTTGGAATCCTTCCGAAACGCCAGCAGCCGGGAGCATCGAGACTTCGTACAGTTGTTCTTCAGAACGGTGAGTTGGCACAGTCAAGCCTACTTCCTGGGAAGAAAGGAAGGAAGTGGGGTGGGGGTGGGGGAGGGTTTCTAGATGCTTCCAACTGTGGTAGGTCTGAGCATTCTGAACTGCATGACTGAGGCCTGCCTGGAGATGGAAGCCATATCTACACCTCCCCTGCCCCACCCTGGTGTGCCCTGCTTCATGCTCCCTGAAGTGCTTTAACAAAGCGTTTGAGCAAGGCTTTGGTGGTGCAGGCTCATAATCCTAGCAACTTAGGAAGCTGAGGCAGGAGGATTGCAAATTCAAGGCTATAGAGAGAGCCGAAGGCCAGCCTGGATGACTTAGTGTGACCCTGTTTCAAAATTTACAGAAGTGTGCTACACTGTTTACCTAGAGTACACCAGGCCCTAGGTTCAGTCCCCTGTAATATCTGAATATCTGTGCACTGACCATATGTAGGCATGCATGTGCACACACACACACACACACACACAAATGGATATTTAAAAATTGAGCTCCATTACAGAATTGCATGACAATCTTAAATGTAAAATCAAGTGATTTCTATTGTTTGCAAAAAAACCTGCAGCTACTACCACCACCTGATACCAGAGTGTCTAATCACCCTCAGTGGAAGCTCTCTACCCATTCCACATTCCTCCCCTCTGCCCCTCCTCCAGCCCTCGGGCCACTACTTTGGTCTCTTTGGATCTGCCTGCTGGGTGTTTGTGAACGTGGAATGACAGGAGAAGTAATGCGTTACGTCGGCTGCTTGTTTAACGTGTTCCAGGTCCATCCACATCGCCACGTGCCTCTGCACTCCCATCCTCTCACGGGTGGACACTGCTCCGTTGCTCCTTTCATTTATCCACGCACTGGTCGTTGGAGAGTCAGCATCCTGCTGCTCCTTGTCTGTTTAGAGCAAAGCTGCTCTGACCCTGTGTCTGTTTCTTCTCTGCTGTCCCCCCTGCTCTCTCTGGGGCGGTATATTCTTACAGTGTAGCACAGATAGCAATCTCAGCATGTCCTGGTGCTATGGTATTAATTATTATTACACGGGCAGGGTTTCATGGGCCCCAGGTTGGCTTCAAAAATCTCTATATAGCCAAGGATAACGCGTGAACTCCTGATCCTCCTGCATCTACCTTCTGAGTGCTGGGATTATGGCTGAGTGCAACCATGCCTGTTTTCCTGTGATGCTGGGGATGGAACCCAGGGCTTCACATATGCTAGGCTACACTCTAGAGCTATGGCCCTAGTCCTAAATTATGCTGCTTTTTAAAGTATAGGCAATACACTTATAATCTAGTGATTTTATTACCCCGTAGAAAGTCAACCTTCTTTTTGGTTTTCTGTAGTCAGGGAGTTTGAGTTTCAGGGAAGGGTTGGACAGTGCCACCTAGTGTTGGCTGTGATAATATGCTGTTATGTCCAGAAGCCAATGATTGCTAGCCTCTAGCAGAGGGGACCTCAGGAGCTGACCCACTCTGGCTCCATAGGATCTGAAGCCCTTGCCTTCCTTATCCTGGAATTCCCAACTCTTCCAGTGCCTGGATCCAAGAGTCCTCAGTGGAGCGACTGATGACGTGCATCGCCTCCTGTCTTTAGCAAACAATGGTTGCATATAGCATCAAGCAGCAGATGCTGGGCCCCTTGCCCACTCTGGTGGCCAACTACAGCAGCTCCAGCTCCACCCTAAGCTTCTAGATTAATCTTCCCTTTCCAAACCATTTCCTCCTTGGCCCATTTTTTTTGAACACCGTTGTTTTATTTGTCTGGTTTCTCAGGCTATAAAACAGTCATGTGGCCGTGTACATCGATAGGACCAGTTTTGGAAGTGGTGGACTAATGGCTCATCATTTCCTAGCAGGGGCTAGAGCCTTGACTGGAGATCGCTTTGAAATGGTGACATTTCAATGGGGATGCGGTGCTTTGGCGGATCTATCTAAAGAAAACAGGGGAGGAGGCTGGAGCGATGGCTCAGAGGCACCGTCTGCTCTTCCAAAGGTCCCGAGTTCAATTCCCAGCAAGCACATGGTGGCTTACAACCACTTGTAATGAGATCTGGTATCTTCTTGTGGTGGGCAGGCACACGTGTGGGCAGAATACTGCATAAATAATAAATAAATTTTAAAAAAAACAGGGGAGGGGTAAGAAGCACAGTGGATGTCTGACTGAGCTACCCAAAGCCAGTGGGGGGGGGGTGGGCTTGGAGATACTTAGCCTCTGATGGGGGAAATTGGGGTTCTCTACTTTAGGTGTCCCAGAAAAGGAAAGAGGGGCCAGAAGCTCATGCCATGGGGTACTGGCCCTCGTGTGTATCTCTGGCAGTCCCTGGAGGTGCTCTTTCCAAGGAAATTTGAATCACAGGGACTGTTGAGGCTTATTATAAGAGCGTGTGCCTTTGACTATGTTGGGCTGGATTAGAATGGTGCAGCCTACAACACATGACTCTGTACTAAAAGTTGGAGGACAAATGCAAGCCCTTCAGAGGCAGGAACTGTGCGTCCTAATAGGGCTACTGGAGATGCTCATTCAGAAGTAACCCAGGTGGAGGAGGGGAGGAGGAGAGGGGAAATGTCCTGAAGCATTAGAGGCAAAGGTAAGTTCTAGAAAAAAAAAAAACAAAGGGAGTAAGGTGGTCTTCTTCCTCGGGACCACTTGCTCAGCCTCCCGGCCGACTGTTAACTGCCACTGTGAGCATCTGCTTTACAGGCCTGTATAGGTGGGTTCCTGCTGTTGGCATTGTCCCCTGCTCAACCCAAAGGCATCTCGCTGAAGCTGTGGGCTGCTTGTAGGGGAGGAGGGCTCCCCTGGGCATCATCAGCACCTGTTGGCATTTTAGTGGGGTGAAAGGGCCAGTAACAGATTTCAGGCTTGGACCCTCTTGCCACAAGCCTGTTCTGCCACCAGGCAGAATACCAGGAGTATCTATGCTTAGGACAAATGGCCTGTAACCTCAGTGGGCAGCTCTTCTCACACAGCCTGTTTCTCGAAGGTGCGGGACTCTTTACCAGCCACGCTGCGTCAGCACATGGACACGGGCAGGATCCGCATGGACATCATCAGCATCACCAACGGCAGCGTCGTGGTGGAGTTTAATTTGCTAATAATGGCAGATGTGGACGTCAGGGAGGTGTCTGTTGCCTTCCTTAGTGCCCTACAGAACACATCGCTGCTGGAGGTGGTCAGAGGCAAAACCTTTGTACAAGGTATGTGGGGCCTGGGCTTGCTCTTCTGCCCAAGTCACAAAGTCAGCTGTGGCTCTCTGCGCCTCCTCGTGGGCATTCCCAAAAGCTTTCTGAAGCATGGAGTGGATGGGGCTTCCTTTTCCTCCTCCTCCTTCTTCTTCTTCTTCTTTTTTTTTTTTTTCCTTAAGATTTATATATTTATTTATGTATACAGTGCTCTGTCTGCATGTACACACGCAGGCCAGAAGAGGGCATCAGATCACATTACAGATGGTTTGTGAGTCATCATGTGTTTGCTGGGACTTGAACTCAGGATCTCTGGAGGAGCAGTCAGTGCTCTTAACCTCTGAGCCATCTCTCCAGCCCCTTCTTTGTCCTTCTCATTGCTAACTGTGCTTTAATGGGCTGAGAACAGATGGGTCATTCTGGGCAGCCACTGTCCAGGAAGAGTCCGAGGAGAGCCTAGCAAAAGTACCAGTGAAGAAAGCAGCAGGGAGAAGGCAATTTGGGCTCTACCCTCCTCAGACTTGAAGAAAAATGACATTTGGCTCATAGATAGACTTTTATTTTATCGAGTCAGGGTCTCACTATGTAGCCTTGGTTGGCCTGGAACTCACTCTGTCCATCCGGCTGGCCTCACCTTCACAGAGATCTACCTGCCTTTGTGCCGGGGTTAAAAGTGTGTGCCATCATGCCTGACTCTAAATAGGTTTTTTTTTTTTTTTTTTTAATGAAGACTTTAAAATTGAATGTCTTTTTTTTTTTTTAATTTGAAGAGTGAGAAGAACTACTTAAGTAAATGCAGGTTTTCAGAGGAAAGGATTGCAGTACATGATTACCTAAAAACATCAGTCTTATTGTCAAGCAGAGTAAAGTCACCACTGTAGAAATGGTAGAAGAAAACTTCTAGAATTAACAGCTTGTGTGCAGAGTGAGATCACACAGCGTTGATAAATAGTAAGCCCGATAGGTCAGTGTGCAAAAGACGCTAACAGACAAAACCCAAAGGAAATGCAAGTCACCAAGAAAGATGTGATCACCAAGGACATCGCTCCTTTTGTCCACAAAATTGGAAAA
>OU015751.1:5048978-5055191 GCA_907169655.1 Acomys percivali
GAAACGTGGGAGCCTGCAGAAGTGGATGAAAAGGGAGACATGCTGCCCAGGAGTGTGGTGATGTTTCTATAGTCCCCTGGATCTTGCAAAGGTGTGAGCTTTGGGGCAACAAGGAAGCCAGGACAGTAGAGGCTCCTGAGGGGACGACTTAGGACTCTCCTTGGAGACAGGCCTCAGTGACTCTGGGGTAGGTTACTCGCCTATTCTCACTTGGCACATTCATGGCACTCAAGTGCAACTGTGGGGACACTGTGGCTAGAGCAGGAAGCTCCTGGTTATGTCTGCTTTAAAGTGTGGGGCCTTAGAAGTCTACCCTGTCCCTCTAATCCCCAAACAGACTCACCCTGAGTCTTTGTCTCCTTGGAACCTTCAGGTGGCTCTTCTGGCAACCCGGTCCAGACCTCAGGCCTAGAGTGGCCCCCTATCCTAACAGGAACTAGGGATACCCATGTGCCAGCTGCCAGCTCCATGCCCCAGGACCTGCCCCTGCGGCTGACCTTGACAGATGCGGTTGGAGTGTCCTGTGAGATTGAGACAGTGGTCATCACCATCCAGAAGCGCTTTCTGCAGCAGGAGGCCATACCCGAGGCCTCCCTGTACCTGGGAGAGCCCTCCTGCAACGTGAGCAAGAGCAACAGCACACATGTGTTCCTGGTGGCAGGCTGGGGCGAGTGCGGGACCCTCGTGCAGAGTGTGAGTGAACGTGGTCGCCGCGAGCCACCTGGAGGGACCTGTGGGGAGGGTTTGCACCTGGTAGGGAGGCTAGGCAGGCTTTTCACCCCTGAGCCTCTGACTTCTAAGCAAGACACAAGAAGAGGATGTCAGACAGTCCCACATTGTCACAGTTGCCATACTGGAACCCTGAGGTAAATGCAAGCTCCATATTGCAGAATTCTTCTGGTGCAAAGAGCCTGGGGTTTGCTAGAGTCGGGGTTTATGGAATCCTCTCTGCCCAGGCTGGATGGAAAGGAGAAATGGGAAAGCCAAGGAGTCACATGGGAACATGTGTGTATGACTCTACCTGTATACGTACTTATGTATTTGTATGGGTATACATGTGTGCTAGTCAGATTTCTGTCACTGTGACAAAATACCAGAGATAAGTCAAGTTAAGGGAGGGAAAGGTTTATTTTAGCTCACACTCAGAAGTTTCGGTCCATGGCTGGCTGACTCTATTGCTTTGGGCAGAAGAGTATGATGGAGCAAAGCTGCTCGCCTCATGGTGGCCAGAAATGGGAGAGGAAGGAAGGAAGGGGGAGGGGAGAGAGGAAGAGAAGAGAGAAAGAGGGGCAGAGAGAGAGAGAGAGAGAGAGAGAGAGAGAGAGAGAGAGAGAGAGAGAACCAGCATGTGCTAAGATCCAAGAGCTCTTTTGAACGCCCCACCCCCACCCCATGTTTTAACTTACTCCATCTAGGCCTCACTTTCTAAAGCCTCCTAGTTGTCCACAAATGTGGGGGGTGGGGTGGGGGGAGGGGGCCCTCATGAGCTGCCGTGTCTTAAGAACACACACTAGGAAGGCCACAGTAAGAACAGTAGCCATACCACATGCTCAAGTGTCCTCTGCAGGCCAAGCTGTTCCAGTGAGGCAGCACCTCTTCTCAGGGACAGGATGCAGGAACCAGCAGACGGAGGGTTAGGATCAGCTCTGCGCTCTGAGGCAAATATCTAATTGACAGTTCAGTGCAGATGAACTGGTTTTGGGGAGTGCAGAGAGAAAAGGGAACACCATTGATAGGATAGGGTATGATATGGTCAGATACAAGCTGACCCAAGGGCATAGCTGTGCATATACGATGGCATGCATATGATTGGTAGGCTGCTCTCCCTTTGGTGACATCAGGGGACACTTGTTGGGATCGTCACACTTCTGGGGATAACCCTCCAGTACCTGGGCTATGCCTGCAGTTGGGGCCTGGGCACCCTCGGGGCCAGGGAACTCACTTACACCCCATCTCTTTGTGCTCAGAACATGACCAGCACAGTGGTGAAGACCACACTGAGGAACGATCTGTCCCCAGAGGGCATCATCCACCACCTGCAGATCCTCAGTCCTATCCAGTGTGTGTTCCGCAATGACCTTCTGACTTCCTCGGGCTACACCCCACAGTGGGGGTGAGTGGGAGGCCACACTTGCCTCCACCCAGCTTGGGCTCCCTCTAGCACCTTTGCCTGAAGGCTCTTTGGGGCGTCAGTCCTTCGAGGGCTTTCTTGAGTGATCACACTAGTGAACAGGACTTGCGCTAACTGCCAGCTTCCCCCATTTCTGTCCCCAGTCCTCTGTAGGAGTAACTAGAGATGGCCAAATACTCTCTTTGTGGCTGATCAGCTACGAGGAAGAGCTTCTAAACAGCAGCCTCGAGCTTCTCAGAGCTGTCACAACCTCTACCATGACCAGCCACCCTCTTTCTGGGGCACATCCACCCACCCAGCTCCTTGCGGCAGCCAGCTGTGCATGCAGCACCTCTTCTTACCTGGGGGGGGGTCTTCCTTGACTTTTATGCTACCCCCAGAATCACCTTTTATGGGGAGGTAGTGGAAGAAAGGGCTGCATAGAGTGAGCTTCTGAGAGCCTCTCCCCAACAGCGTCTACACCATCATCGAAGACCTCCACGGTACGGGAAATTTTGTCACTGAAATGCAGTTGTTCATCGGCGAGTCTCCCATACCTCAGAATTATACTGTGTCTGCCAGTGACGAGATCAAGATTGAAGTGGGACTTCACAGGCAGAAGAGCAGTCTTAAGGTGGTACTCACCGAGTGCTGGGCCACCCCCTCCAGCAATGCCAGGGACCCCGTCACCTTTGGCTTCATCAACAACAGGTTAGAAACCACACCTTGCCCAGCCCCCAGGGCCTACTTTTGGACCCCTTGGAATTTCCAGGCAAATGCTGATGCAGCCTGGGTTTGGGGCCAGATGAGGCAGTGGCCTCTAAGACTTCCATGGAGGCTATAGGATGCCTGTGAAGGGCAGATGCTCGCAAGAGGTATGCCTGAGTAGCAGCCGGGAAGAGCAGCTGACTTAAGGCGCCGTGTTCCTTCCCCAGCTGCCCTGTTCCCAACACCTACACCAGTGTGATCCAGAACGGCAACTCCAGCAAGGCCCAGTTCAAGCTGAGGATCTTCTCCTTCGTCAACAATTCCATCGTCTACCTGCACTGCAAGCTCAGAGTGTGCATGGAGGACCCCAGAAACACGTGCAGGATAGTAAGTGCTGGCTCCTTCTGCTGCTTCTTGTGGTGTGGTGGTGGGGGTTTGCTATCCTGCTTGGCGGAGGTACTGGCCAATCACAAGAACACAGGGGCAGTGCCCAGAAGCATGCAGCTTAGAGGGAGGGTGCAGGACAGGGTGGCACATGTGGCATACGTTGATTCAGGCCAAATCTCTTCTTCCTGGGTTTTTATTACTTTTTTTGGGTTAGCATACAAAGAAATGAATTCCATTGTGACATCTTCATATGTATTTATTGCCATGCCTTGCTTATTTATCCCCATCTCCCCTTCCTCCTCCCATGGTCCAAGTTTCTGCTCCCATCACACACACATACATATACACACATACCATATATACCATACCATACACACATATACATACATACACACACCTATATACACATATACACTTACACACATACATATATCACATACATGCATATGCATATACACACATATACGTATATACATACACACATAGATGCATATACATATACTCAGACATACCACACACATATATCTATATACACACAGATATATATACAAGTACACATACAAACATATACACACATCACACACATATACACACACACATACACACACACACACACATTGCCCTTTCTCATCTCCTTCAGCTTCACCTGAGCTTTCTGTCCTAGTTTGCTTTCTATTGCTGTGATAAAATTCATGACCAACAGCAACTTGGGGAAGAAATGTTTTATTTTAGCCCATTTTTAAGAGAAACAACAATGGTGGAGTATTGCTTGCTTGCTCCTCTGGCTTGCTGAGACCTAGGAATAGCAACCACCCACCGTGGACCAGGCTTTCCTATGTCAAATAGCAATGAGGAACTTGTCCAACAGATGTGCACACAGGCCGATCCAATCAAGGCTAGTCTTCAGTTGAGGGTCTCTCTTCCCAGGTGTGTCAGGTTGACAATAAAACTAATCAGTCATCCCACTCTGCCCCACCCCATCACACCCCATTCTGCCCCACCCCATCACACCCCACTCTGCCCCACCCCATCACACCCCACTCTGCCCCACCCCATCACACCCCACTCTGCTCCACCCATCACACCCCACTCTGCCCCACCCCATCACATCCCACTCTGCCCCACCCCATCACACCCCTCTCCTCCCCAACCTACCCCACCCCACCTCAAACCACCCTTCCCCATCCCACCCCACCCAAACAGCTGCGGGAGTATTCCCCTCCAATGACATTGAAGCTTGGGGGTAAAACATTACCTTAACCCAATACCACTTTAGTGATATGAATGGTGCATGCACAGCTCTCAGCCTTCGTAGCAGCCTTTTCTCTCCTTGTGTATGTGTCATTTACATAGAGCTTATGGATAGTTTGCATTCTCATTTACCCAGACTATGTGTGTTCCTCCTTCGCTACTGTACCCATCTCTGAGGGTGACACAGATGTGCCACACATCTGGGGCTTTTCCGAGTGACAAGCCTTTGGCCATTAGCAGTGTGTGGCTAAGCAACACAGTGACAGATAATTAATTCAGTCATCCAACTTTCTCACACTTTCCTGCAGGCACAGTTGACTTCCCATGATGCTCACTGTGTGGCATGCTCCAGTATGTGCCTGGAACCATAGAATCCTCAGAAGCATAGGGCTAGCAGTTATAGGACAGGGCCAGCAGTTATAGCACAGGGCCAGCAGTTACAGCACAGGGAAAGCAGTTAAAGCACAGGGCCAGCAGTTATAGCACAGGGCCAGCAGTTATAGCACAAGGCCAGCAGGTGTAGCACAGAGCCAGCAGTTACAGCACAGGGAAAGCAGTTATAGCACAGGGCCAGCAGTTATAGCACAAGGCCAGCAGGTATAGCACAGGGCCAGCAATTATAGCACAGGGCCAGCAGTTCTAGCACAGGGCCAGCAGTTACAGCACAGGGCCAGCAGTTATAGCACAAGGCCAGCAGGTGTAGCACAGGGCCAGCAGTTACAGCACAGGGAAAGCAGTTATAGCACAGGGCCAGCAGTTATAGCACAGGGCCAGCAGTTACAGCACAGGGCCAGCAGTTATAGTAACCTGTTGTCTCTGCAGGGTCCGCTCTCAGGTGTTTGCAACCTGACCCTGATTATCCGCCCCCCACCTCTCCCCCCATTTCCTTTAGAGTGTAGCTTTCTTTCCATTAGTTCCCAAGGCTGCCAGACAAGAAACAACTGGGGTTAAAGTTCATCTCAACCAAATAAGTTGACCAAATATGATCATCTAGCCAGTTTTGTGTGAACTTGACACAGGCTAGAGTCATTTGACAGAAGGGAACCACAGTTAAGTGCCTCCACGGGATCAGGCTGTAGGCAAACCTGTAGGGCATTTTCTTAATTAGTGACCAATGTGGGAGGGCCCAGCCCATTGTGGGTGGTGCCACCCCTAGGTTAGTGGTCCTGGGCTCTGTAAGGAAACAGGCTGAGGAAGTCATGTCAGCACTCCTTCGTGGCCTCTGCATCAGCTCTGCCTCCAGGTTCCTGTTTGGCTTGCGTTCCTGCTCTGCCTTCCCTCAGTGGACTGTGACTCTGGATATGTAAGCCAAATAAACCCTTTCCTTCCCAAGCTGCTTTTGGTCAATGGCATCTCCTCACAGCAATAGAGACCCCAGGACAATCAGAGTTAGAAAACTGGGGTCAAGGTGCCAACATTTTCTTGGAAGACCATGGTGGGTGATGAGTATCCAGAGGGCAGATTGCTCCATACCACTGAGCAGTGATTTTTGAAGGACAAAGGAATCTGGAGGAGTGAAGGCCTGGCTGAGCCCGGGGGAAGACACAAAAGGGAAATCTGGGCCGTGTGGTTAAGGCATGGTCCTGGGGAGGGATCAGAGGTTTGTGTGGTTTCTCCATTGTTCCTCGGTGTGCACCCACCACACACCTCTCGTGCTCCGATCCTCCGTGCGCACCCACCACACACCTCTCATGTTCTGTTCCTCCGTGCGCACCCACCGCACGCCTCTCATGCTCCGTTCCTCCGTGTGCACCCAC
>OU015751.1:5055201-5068282 GCA_907169655.1 Acomys percivali
GCACCCACCGCACGCCTCTCATGCTCCGTTCCTCCGTGTGCACCCACCGCACGCCTTTCGTGCTTCGGGTGGTTCTCTGGTTTGTTTTTGTCAACTTGACACAAGCTAGAGTCACTTAGAAGAAGAAAATGCCCCCATCTGATTGTTTGTGTGCAACTAACTCTGTGGGGCGTTTGCTTGATTAGGGATTGCTGGGGGAGGGCCCAGGCAACTGGGGCCAGTGCCACCCCTGGGCATGTGGTCTGGGTTGTCTAAGAGAGCAGGCTGAGCAAGCCATGGGGAACACGCCAGTGGGCCACATTCCTCCCCAGCCTCTGTTTCAGATCCTGCCCCCATTCTTGGCTTCCCTTAACAGACTGTGAGGCTCCCCGGCTCCCACACCCCCATCTAGACTCACCCATATAATGGTTCAACGCCCTGTTCTAGAAGACCAAATAGTCAAGGTCAGATGGGGAAAATTCCAGACAGTGAGCTCAGGTCCTGTAAGCACTTTGAGACTAAACGTGAGGTTTCTCTTTTCGAAACAGAGCTGCAGTGACTTCCGGTTGCTGAGAAGCACTGAAGCCGAGCACCAGATGTCCTGGGGGCCTCTCCATCGGTCTGAAGGTGAGTCCTCTGGGTTTCAATGGCAAAGAAACTACCCCATCTTCCCAGCATGCAAAGTGCCTGTTTGAAATCTGGGGCTTTAAAGATTTCTCGTAAAAGACTCATGGCAGTGGCTAAAATAGTCCTCAAGACTCTATGTGCTTGTGCGGAGGGAGTCTAAGGTCGTCTCATGGAGGACAAGCTTTGTTCCTCTTGGTCACCCTGAGAGGCGAGATTTACTTCTGTGGCTATGCTACAGGATGAGTACCAGCTTCTGAGGTCCCGAGTGCTGTGACCCGAGTCCTAGGAAGCTGAGAAGGACTTTGACCCTGAGTAAAAATGTCAAATGGATACAAAGAGGAAGGAGCCAAGCTGTAAGCAGACAGCTGCAGCGTGTGTGTGTACATGTTTGTGTGCACGTGTACACATGTTTAATTATACATCCACATGGAAAATCTGTTTAATTCAGAAGATGAACAAAAAAGGCCTTCAGTTCCCCCTGAATATAAATGCCTACTAGATGACTATAGTCATGTATTTTCAGGATCAATTTTCCAAACATGCCCCCGTCCCATGATCTAATTATTTGGAAAAAAATGAGGGATCTGTGTGCCTTGGGTACTATGACAAGCTTTTAGATGTCTCCAAGTTTCTGTCTCCTCTCTATAGTAAGTGAATTTTCAGACTTTAGCTGACACGTGACTGCCTGGAATAAAAGCCTCGGCTCCCAGCTTCCTGGGCAGCTGAGTATGGCTGAAGAGGTCAGTATGGCTAGTGAGAGGGGAAAGAAAGCGTTGACAAGTCAAGGGGACCCTCCTCAAGGATCATCCAGTGCCACCCGAAGCCACTTCCTTCTTCCTTGTCCCCTGATGACCTCTCATCTTTTTTTTGTTTGTTTGTTTGTTTTGTTTTTGTTTTTGGTTTTTGGTTTTTTGAGACAGGGTTTCTCTGTGCAGCCTTAGCTGTCCTGGACTCACTTTGTAGACCAGGCTGACCTTGAACTCACAGCGATCTACCTGCCTCTGCCTCCCGAGTGCTGGGATTAAAGGTGTGTGCCACGACCCAAGGCTGACCTCTCATCTTTATGCCAGAAAGAAATTTAAGCTTTTCCCATTGCTCAGCCCAATCCTGGCTGTTTTCTTTCTGTTATTTTTTTCCTGTCAGCCTTGACTATCTGTGTCTCTCTGTATTTTCTTGCATAATGGCTCCTGGGATTCAGGCTCAGGGTGGGAGCTGGGTTTCAGGTAAAAGCAAGGACATCAGCAGGCAGGACCCGGCTGGCTGGTGTTTCTCAGCTATTGGCTTTTTATGCAAGCAGTGGGAAAATAAAGCTTTAGGCACACTTGCCAGGACACATTCCCAGCCCACTAACTCACAGTGTTCCAGTCCCTGGGTGGCATGGGGAGGGGGAGGGGAAAGCACAAATAATTGCTGACCCAGATGAGGGTCCTCAGGTAACTGCTGGCCCACGTTCTAGAACCACGTGCCTTTTCTTCAGTCATTATCCTCTTGCTGTAGAGAAGCCGGGCACTGTGTCCCACACCTGTAATCCTAGCACTCAGGGAGGCAGAGACAGGCAGATCTCCGTGAGTTTGAGGCTAGCCTGGTCTACAGCCAAGGCTACACAGAGAAACCACCCAGTCTTGATAAAAAGGAAAAAAATTGCTGTAGAGAACTGGTCAACCTGGGCCCCAATAAGAAAGAGTACGCATGTACCATGTGCTCTCACTAATAGAAATGGAATGTCTTCATTCATTCATAGACATCACGGGAATGCCAAGAATGTGAGAGGCACTGGACTTGGAGTTAGTAGACCTGAGTTTGATCATAGGCTGATGCATAAGCTGTGTGGTCTATGTAATATTATTGGCTCTATCCATCACCATCTCTCCATCCATGCATCCTCTCTCTGTACATCATCTACCTTCCAATGACCCATCCAGCCACCATCATCCATTTGCCATTCATCAATGTAGCATCTATATTCCATTCGTGCATGTATTTAATCTTCACTAATCCATTCATTTCACACATTCATCTATTCATCCACCAACTAGTCACCTATTCATCAGACAGACAAGACAGACAGACTTCTCTTTCTCCATCCTCCATGTGTCAGACAGGCAGACACTCTCTCTGAAAGTCCTTAATGTGAGAGGCTCTTTGAATTGAAAACCACGTTAATGGTAATACTTCTGGGATGTTGGGCACACACTACCTTCTCGTTCCTCATCTTCCAATTGTGAAATGGGGACATCATTTCCTACTTCAGACAGAGGACAACTTAACCGAGCTTCTGGAGAAGAGTTGGTTGTTGCTATTTGTACCAAGCAGAGATCTGTGTACACTAGGCCAGTGCAGACAGCATTGGAATAAGGGTGTAACTGATGTGTCCCCAAAGCTCTATCAATCACCCTCCTTTCTGTTCCCCACGCCTTCTTACTGTCTTGGGGCTTTTATTTTGACAACATTCTCAAACAAATGTGGCAGGGAAGCCACTCTCAACACATGGCGCCTCCAGTTGGTAATGACTGCTCTGTGGAAGGAGTGATGTTAGCAGAAGCACTGTGGGAATCTGTGGGGACAAGAGGAAGTCAGCAGGCCCTGGCATGTTCCTTCAGGGTCTGGCCTCTATCCCCACTGTTATCATCACTTCCACTTCAGGGATGCACGAAGTTCACCTTGAGGCCTGGGAGAATGTATGTGTGTGTGTGTGTGTGTGTGTGTGTGTGTGTGTGTGTGTGTGTGTGTGTGTGTGTTTTTACTTATGGCTGGAACTGAACTGCAGTGAACTGGGCCTCAGAGGCAGAGTCTGGCTGCTCATAACCCTCTGTTTGTCTTTGTCCCCAAGGGTCAGGGCAAATGACAAAACACCATGGACTGGGTGCCATAGACCACAGAGTTGTGTTCTCTCACAGTTCTGAGAGCCAGAAGCCTGAGATGGGGGTGGGTCAGGGTGAGTAGGGGTGGGCAGACCCTGTTTCCTCTGAGACCCACAGTCAAACACCTGTCCAGCCTCTTCCAGGTCCCTGGACTGTGGCCCATCTTTTCGTTCCCCAGCCCATAACTACATCTTACTGCAGCCAATTCACAAGAAAACTAAAGCCAAGCATGGTGGCGCACATCTTTAATCCCAGCACTTGGGAGACAGAGGCAGGAGGATCACTGAGAGTTTGAGGCCAACCTGGTCTACAAAGTCAATCCAGGACAGCCAAGGCTATATAGAGAAACCCTGTCTTGAAAAGCCAAAAAGGAAAAAAAAAAAAAAAAAAAAAAAAAAAACTAGCCCTATTATGTGAGGGTCCAGCCCCTTCAGTGTGGTTTCATCTTCCCTAGTCCCCCTACAGTGGCCCTGTTTCAGATGGGTCCTATATTTCTTGGATTTGGGCTTTAACATATCTTTTCATAGAGGACAAACTTCCACCTATAGTTTCATGTGTTGATGATTGTAGGGAAATATGGTCTTCCTCTTGAATATGTGCTGCCTGCTTTTAACCCAGTTTGGGAGTCTCCTGCAACCATTTCTTCACTAGTCACCTATTCAACCTGATGATTTTGCATTACTGGACAAAGACTCAGGTAGCATGAAATGGCTGGGGCATGTGCAGATGTCCAGGGCAGTTACTGAAGCTGCTGAGCCCTTCTAGAGTATCTGAACTGGGGTTCTCAGTACCAGGAGGGCTTGCTCCCACCCGGCATGGGTAACGCGTGTGCCAGGATGGATCGCTTCTGCTGTGTGGGGGCTGTGCGTGTGATAGGGAGGGATTTGTTTCTATTGTTTGAGGACTATACATGCGCCATGTGAGAAGGCCAGTACGGGTTGGTCATTTGTGTACCAGGAGCTGTCTGTCTGTCTTCACTTCCCACTCTGTAGTTAGGTCTTCTGTATCCTCCCTGTCTGCACTTTAAAAACTTCTGCCTGCTTCATAGACAGAGAGGGTGTGCCTGCAGGACCCACCCAGGTCACACTGTGATGTTTGGAGCCTCACATGGACAGACAGAGGCCCCATGCCAAGGGACACACTCACTGTGTCAAACTGTGCAAGCAATTCTGAGAGCATGCTCTCCATTTCAGACTCTCCTGAGGTGGACGCAGGCAGTAGTCAACCTGGCCTGGAGGCCCCACTCTGAGCCGGGCTGAGTTAGTGACCTTGTCAGCGGTGATAAGGATTCAAATGGACAGGCAGCATCAGGACAGGGGTGTGTTGTTCTCAGGGGCTGACAGTCTGGGTTGTCACAGTCTGTTCCACAGTGCCAACAGGGCCAGTCTCCTGCCTCTGCCTAATTCAATTCAGGTACCCCCACTGTGCTGGGTCTTCCTGAAGGCCCCTGGAGGCTGGCTGGATTCTGAGACCAGCTATTCCGTGTCCCTGGGAAGATGACTGGCCAGGCATGGGGACCCACTCTCCTGGGGAAGTTAAGTTGCACAGTTGCAGCTAGGGGGTGACACCCCACCCTGGCATGTTCAGACAACAAGGTTGTCTGGTTGAAGCTCTTTGTCTAGGTGGTCCAGAGAGAACCGCAGGACTATTGTGGGTCAACAGCAGCAACTGACAGCAACACCCCCTGGGCCACATCCTAGAGGACAGCTCAATGTCCTCTGTGGGGCCCAGAAGTGACATGGGGAAGGGAAATGGGATTTGAATCCTTCAGACCACACAGGCTGTGCCCTAACCAGAACTTTCTAGTATAGGGGAAGTGGAAGGGATGGGGGATGAGCGTGCCCTGGGCACATCTGAGATCCCTGCTGTCAATGCCCTTGACAATGTGTCACACTCATGCACAAAGCACTATGGGCCCATGCCAGTGGGGATTGTGTGAGTATGTGTGTGTGTGTGCGTGTGTGTGTGCATGTGTGTGTGCATGTATGTGCGTGTGCATATGTGTGTGTGTGAGAGCGCGCTTCTCCAGAGGAGGACATTGGTGTATTGCTCTATCATACTGCACCTTAGTCTCTTGAGGCAAGGTCAATCACTGCTCCTAGAGCTATGAGGGCAGCCAGCCCCATGCATCCTCCTGCCTCCACCCCCACAGCACTAGGATTCCAGGTCTGCAGCCTTTATGCAGATTCTGGGAACTTGAAATCTTTTGAGCCATCTCTCCCAGCCCTGACAGCATGGATTTTTAAAGACCGAGATCAAATTCGCCCATGTACCAGGCAGCCCTGATGAAAGAGAATTGAGTGGTATGTGGCACAGAAATCAAAGAGAACTGCCTTTTCATCTCTGTGGTGTGAATGAGCATCCACACCCCAGAATAAGTCTGGGCCCTCTAACAGCATCCTCCCTGCCTCACACCAGCCTCTTCCCCAAACCCCACAACTATCAGTCTTCTGTCTCTGGTTTGCCTGTTCTAGAGTGTTCTTATGAATAGGTCTCATTAACCATAGTCCTTTGTGACTCCCTTACACACTGTCTCCTAGGCGGCACGTGACATCAAAGCTCTGTTCCTTTTTGTGGCTTGATAATAAATCCACTCTATAACCTGGACATAGTGGGGCTCTTGCCCATAGTCCTACCACATGGAAGACTGAAGCAGGAGCATTTCTGAGACTGGGGTTACACAGTGAATTCCAGGCCAGCTTGTGCTACAGTATAAGACTATGTCTCAAAAAAAAAAAACAACAACAACAACAAAAAAAAAACAACTAAACAGGCAAAAAAACCAAAACAAAACAAAACAACAACAACAACAAAAAAACCCAACCAACCAACCAACCAAAACAAAACGGGGAAAAAAAAAAAAAAAAAAAAACCAAAAAACAAAATCAAACAAACAAGAAACTTTATTGTGAGTCCTGGTCATAGTTGGCCCATTCATTCACGTGCTGGTGAAGGTTGGGGCTATGTCCATGTTTCACCCATTATGAACAGCGCTGCTATGGACATAGTGTACAAGCAACCATTAGAGGACCCTTTCTCTCCATTCTTTGGGGTCTATAGTCTCCTGGACTTTTGGCTGTTACTCTGGCATGGGGCAGACCCTGGCCTCTGATGCGGGTGGTACACAGGACCCCCCTGCATCTCCCTATGAGGAGCTGGCTGGTTCTCCAGCTGTGATGGGGAGGGGGAGAGGGCAGAGGTTTGCACAGCCCTATTTCCGGGCAGAAGCTTCATTTTGCACACTTGCAGGCTGAGTTGTTCCCATTGGATGAGGGCCCCTGCCTCCCTTGCTGTTCCACAGGTGCACACGGGGCTTTGCCTTGAGGGGCCTCACATCAAACTCAGAGCACGCGGCTCAGATCCACCCCCTACCGCAATCTAATCGTACCCTCTGCCTCTTGCCAGCTTCACAGCTTCTGGGCCAGGGTCCAGCCACAGGAGCATGCTTCCCCTGACATTGGCACCTCTCTTACCCTACACCTATCTCATCCACAGGCATACCTGAATGTACAAAGCCAGGCCTGGGGACTGGCTACATCATTGCCATTGCTGTGGCTGCATTTATTGTGGTGGCAGTGGCCGCAACCCTTCTGATCTTGCGTTACCAGAGAATAAGGGGAAAGTACAATCTCAGAATCCAGTCTGATGACTTCGGCTACCAGGTGTTCTCTCAGTAGGAGACCCAGCCTGTCCAGGAGATGGGTAAGAGGGAGCGTGTCTGATGCCACACCCTGCCTCCATCACCTACGGGAGATGGCCGAGTGGGCGTGGCCAGGGGTAGATAGATCTATAACTGGCCACGCTCTCACTCCCAGAAGCGGCTGTGAGAGCAGGTGGGGAGGGAGCACGGACCGTTTGCAGATTAGCAAAGAGTTCTGCCATTTACACCATGGTCAGAGATGGTGCCGTGACCCCCACCCCCACCCCCACCCCCGCAGTGCCCACCGTAAATCTTAGCCAGAGATGCTTCCCAGCCTCATCCGTCAAGGCAAGCGTTCACATCCTGGAAGTACCCTTGGGTCTACTGTGTCACCAGCACCGATACGTTACACTTGAAGGCCTTCTGGTGTGAGGGTGTCAGTCTCATTAGTTTTGAGGGGAGGGTAGTTTGTTCCCACGGAGGGCAGTATCTGCATGTGATCCACGCACATCCCCCTATGTGCTTCTAACCAGCTCTTGATGAACTAAGCTAGTTCACAGTAGAAACGCTACAGAGTCGTCACACTGTGTTGTTTAAGTAACAGCAGCCAGAAATGCCCGTCCCTGTTTGAAGCAGACAATTTAAATATTTTTTTTTATCAATTTATTTATTTGAGTAGTGTGTACTAGTTGGTTTTCTTCTTCCACCATGTGGGTCCCAGGGGTTGAAGCCAGTCATCAGGCTCGGTGCCAAGTCCCTTTCCCTGCTGAACTACCTCACCGGAACCAGGGACACATTTTTTTTTTTTTAAAGAATGCTTTGACCCATGTTTGGTGGATCTGTGGCTGTGGAGCCTGAGGACATGGAGGGCCCCTTGTGAATTTGCTCTTCTCCTTCCAGTAGACTGACCCTGTGACCTCCTTCCCCACACAGACCACACTGTAAGTGAGGTCCAGTAGTTAATCGTCCAGCATAGATTGACAGGAGTCCACTCTAGACAGCGCTGTATCAGCACTTGGTGATGAACCCCCCCCACAATGCCACCAACCCCTATCTCCCCCCCCCCCCCAGAGGCTGAAGACGCAGAGCACCGTCCACCAGGCCAGTGACAGGCCTGCTGAAGATGTGAGCAGAGTGACAGAGTGGCCTTCCACCCTCAGATCCAGCACAAACACGGCCCCTCCTTCGCCCAAGCTACTGGCACAGCCTCCCCAAGCTTTGACATTCAAACTGCCCACGTGACCCTTGCTCACTGACAATTACGTAACACGTCACACCTTCACAAACATTCAACGGTGCCTTTGTTGGATGGATCCGTCTGATAAACTCTGCGCTGTGTCATTGTCCATACACAAACGCACTAACCCTGCTCTGCTTATCAGCACGTGGCTTTCACTTAGGCACCAATGACTCGACAGCCTACATGACCACGGGAGTGGGGGGAGTGCTTTCTAATAAGTAACAGTCATGTGATGTGTATGCACTGCTCTTCCCATGTTTCCAAGCACATCCATGGCCATTTTTCATGTAATCCCATGAAGAGGAAGGTGTAATTTACCTACCACACCACAAGAAAGCAGGGAAGGGGTAGGGGAGGCATATGCCATGCTAACAGATCCTCACTTTGAAAGGCCAGAGTTGGTTACATAGTTACTGCCTAAAGGTGATAGTGTTTCCCCTAATGAATTTAGGATTGCAACAGGGTCTTAGCTTTTCCTTAATAGGCTCAATTCTGTTGAGTGTGACTGTCACTTACATAGAACACTTGAGGGGACATGACCCTTGATGTATTGCATATTCTTGGGGTGAGGATGCCAACCAGGAATCTGTGTGGCTAGCCGACTTTGAGCAATAAATATCTGCTGGCACTGAAGCATGTCTCGCTGTGTTGCTTCTCTGTGTGGCTCAGCTCACGTGGCTGGGATTCCTCCATCAGTTCTGACGTCAGCTCAGCACCTCCCTTGACTGTTCTTGGGGGGGGGACGGGGGGAGGAGTGAGAATCTCATAAAATCCTGATGCTGAGCCCAGGACGAGGCAGCTCTTTGGAGTCTGAAATTTTCCGTCACACTTCATTTTTGCTTTTCACGCAGTCTCAGTGGACAGGCCATGCCAGTTGTGAGGCCAAACTTCAGGGTTCCGGAGACTCCAGTCCTCAGATGAGCAGTCAGGTCTGCTCTAGGTAGAAGAGATGGCAGGCATTTGCTCACTCAGTGCTCACCAGGCCCTCTCTGGGGCGGGGGGGTGAGGCCATATACCTATCAGTTGAGTCTTATAGAGTGTGCTGAGGACACAGAATTGGAACCAAAACCAGCCACTATCTGTTGGAGCTGACCTATCTGGTGTCAAGTCTGCATCTTCCTTTGCCTCCTGGGGGACAGGGGAGGAAGGCCTTGTGGGTTTCTGAATATACCTGAAAAGTCCAGATGGTCATGGAGCTTCCCCCAAAGTGGTCATCCTTCGCCTTCTGTAGTTCTGTCTGGGTCCCTGGGAATCCTCACCTTGGCCCTGATCTTCCTGACAGAGTATTCCAGATGGGAAATGACACACAAAAGACATCTGACCGAGGTCAAGGTCTGATCGAAGAGGGTCTGTTTGTAGTAGAAGGTGTGGTGAGGAAGGGATGTAGGAGGAGGTCTGCGGGAGGAAGAAGATCTGATGGAGGAGGGTCTGATGGAGGAGGCCAGATGGAAGTGAAGTTCTGAAGGAGGAGAAGTTCTGAAGGAAGGGAGGGTCTGATGGAGGAGGGTCTGATGGAGGTGAAGGTCTGATCAAAGGGGGGGTCTGGTGTAGGTAAATTCTGATGGTGGGATTGATGGAAGAGGGTGGAACAGATGGAGAACCTCTGAGCTTTGACCCACTCACTGCCTGGCCCAAGCTGCAGCTCTTCATTACCACCACTAGATGGAGCCCTGAGCCAAGTTCGCATCCAGGGCTGTCCAAACCCCTGCGTTTCTGCTGTAAAGATGGCTCCGGTGTCTCCTGTCTGTTTATTTGCAGGGTTTAAACCACCTGCCTGTAAGCAAAGATGAATCTAAAGTTTTTCTGTAGGTCTGCGCCTGATGGCACAGGGCCTCAGAGGTAATGTTAGTCTTTGAGAATAGGACCCAGCAGTTCTCTCCTGGCACACCGAGTTAGGGGGGTAGAAGTGGGGGGTAACATGTGTAGAGAGGGCGCACACTGACATCCACTGTACTCAGTAGATTTCTTAGGGAAAGCAGTCCCTCTCTTCCCTCCCTGTCCATTTCTACGAAGGAAAATGTGGTTGGGAAAGATGGCTAGGATTTCCTCATCTTTTAGTCAAGTGTACCCAAGGGACTCCGATTGAGCCCTGGCCACAATGGTTCTTGGTCACCATGCACTTACTCTGCAAAGTGAAATCATGGCTGCTCAGTACAGTGACTGTACTGGTAAGGCCCCCACAGCTACCCTGGAACCTTCCTTTCTCCCCAACCCCCTTTCCTTCCAGAAGCCTAGAGGGAAAGAAGATATGGAAACTACCTGGCATTGAATCAGGGGCTGGGACAGGTCATTCAACTCTCCCACCCAGCAAAGCAGCAGGTGGCTAGAGCCTACCCCTGCTGGGGCGTCACCTCCCGGGCTTGCAGGTGCTGCCCTGGGAACCCTGGGCAGGCAGGTGGGCAGCCAGGGCAGGAGGCAGTGCTGGAGACCTGAGTGAGGGTGCCACCACAAGTGGCTGGAGCGGCCTCTGGCTCGCGATGTCCCCATGCTGAGTTCTGGAGCTCAGTCTGGGAAGGAAGTGGCCGCTTGCCTTTCGCGGGGTACCCATATATGAATTAGCCTTACAGGTGCCTGCTGGCTTCTCTTCTTTTCTGCACCCTTTGCGTGTGTTGAACTACCATGTGATTTCTTGCCATTGCTCTCCACCCCGCGCTGCCCGTGGCATTTTTTGAAATTTAATTTATTATTAATACAGTACCCTGCCTGCATGTGTGCCTACACACCACAAGAGGGCACCAAATCTTATTATAGATGGCTGTGAGCCACCATGTGATTGCTGGGAATTGAACTCAGGACCTCTGGAAGAGCAGTCAGTTCTCTTAACCTCTGAGCCATCTCTCCAGCCCACCCATGGCATTTCTTGTCTATGACTCTTATGTCTAATGGCATCCAGGCTTCCAAAGGAGCTGGTTTAGGCTATTGTAGACGCCTATCCGAGGAATGGTTCATATTTGTCTTCCTCCAGAGTGGAAGGAACTAATTTAGTTTCACAAGAGCAGCCCTGAGCTCGCCTCTGTGCAGGTACGTTACACCTGCTCTGTCCCTACCCACCGTCACACATGTTCATTTACCAGATGGGTGACCCAAATGGGTTAAGCTAACCCACATGACATGGGTCCTCCTTGGAGCAGCAGGACCAGGGTACTGTGGCTGTCTCAGAGATTTTAGTTCCTGTATGAAAGGTTCTCGGGCAGGTGTGGGCAGGGAACAAAGGTGAGTGATACCTCCAAGCCTGCAGGTCCTTGCTGCCAGGTGCCAGCCCACTTCACACCTATAGCTAAATTAACCCTTGCTGGTACAGAGTGTAGGAGATGGGACCTGGGAAGAAGGGGCTTGCAAGATCAAAGCCACCCTCCCAGCTCTACCTGGCCTTCCGTTCCCTGGTTTCCTGGCTCTGGTCTCCTGCCTGGTGTTGATTATTACACCATTAAATAGATTTTCTCCCAGGAAGCCCCTGAGCACACACATTTGAATACATGCATACACACACACACACACATGATAACCAACTTCCTCTGACAAGAAAATATAATACAGATTCAGGTGAGATTAATTTTCAAAGGTGATTCCTTTTCCTTAAGTAAATTCAACTTAGAATTCTTATTTATTTGTTTGTTTATTTAGTACACACGTGGGAATTTTCAAATCATGTTCAAAGGGGCCCTTGTTTCGTATTTGACCAACTCCGTCCATGAAAACCTCATCAACAATTCTGCTTGTTAAGTCCCCCTCAGGCGCTCTAAACTGCATTTACAAATTTAATTTATTCCATTTGTTTTGCGAACAGGTCCAGAAGGACTGTGGAAAGCTAATGAGTGTACAGTTTTGTGTTGGTTTTGTTAGTGTGAAT
This sequence comes from Acomys percivali, assembly GCA_907169655.1. Taxonomy (NCBI): domain Eukaryota; kingdom Metazoa; phylum Chordata; class Mammalia; order Rodentia; family Muridae; genus Acomys; species Acomys percivali. Next base: position 5,067,399 of record OU015751.1, read on the forward strand.
GTCGGGTCCAGGGATGGAACCTGTGGGCCCTCTGAATGACAGGCAAGTGCCTGAGACCATGATTTCTCTGTGCACAGGTTGCTCCTGGACCCTAGCACACATCCAAATTCTGTTTATGTGTTTACTTTGCTCCTCCTGGTAGCTTTTGGCTCAGCACAACCAAGCCACAGTGAGGAGGACAGTAGAAACCAGACTCAAGCAGGCGTAGTAGGCAGGGGCCAGAGGTGCTATGAGGGGGGCCCTGCTGCACATGGCTCTTGCCGATATCACAGACACTTTAAACACAGAGTTTGCTATGTGGCTTGGGGTCCCTGAGCTCCCCAGCAGATGTTTCTCAAGTTCAGAGAGCATCTCTACCTCCATAGCCACACCCGAGCAAGGGCTGGCTTCCCTTCCGAGGTGTCGGTGATCTTTCAGGGTACACAGCCATGTTCCCAACAAGCCAGCCAGGAGCTGTCATGTCGGGGCCTGCACATCCCACAGAGGAGCTGGACTCCCAGGCCCTGTCCTACAGATCAGTCCCCCTTTCCTCTTCTTAGGCTGGCCTCTCTTAGAGACAAGCCCATTTCGCTTCTGACCCTACCCCCCTCTCTGAATTCTCTCCAAGCTTCTCCCATCATGGTTCCCATGGGGAAAGTCTCTGTGTGGGCTGCCAGCTTGGCGGCTCCTGCATGGAACTACACGCCCTGGTCCCAACTCCAAGTCCAGTGGTTTCCAGCCATTCCCCTGCGCTCTGGGCCCGGCTGTTTTATATTAGTACCAGGATTAGACGCACGTCCTCAAGGTTGTGTGGCAGGCTCTTTCCTGACTGAGCCAGTTCTCGGCCCTACAGGCAAAAAAATTCATTCTGGAATCTATTGATCTTTTACGTACCTGTGACACCC
>OU015751.1:5068292-5088589 GCA_907169655.1 Acomys percivali
TGTGTGTGTGTGTGTGTGTGTGTGTGTGTGTGTGTGTGTGTGTGTGTGTAATATTCTGGTCTACCTCCCATAAAGGTTTATTTCTTATTTCATGTCTGTCTGTCTGTCTGTCTGTCTGTCTGTCTGACATGAGTGCAAGATCTGTAGAGGCCAGAAGAGGGCATCAGATCCCCTGAGCGGGAGTTACAGGTAGTTGTTTCTTGCCCATCATGGATGCTGGGATCCAAACTCTAGTCTTCTGGAAGAGCGGCAAGTGATCTTGACCTCTGAGCCATCTCTTCAGCCCCCCAACCCCGCAATCTACTGCTAAGCAGAATATATGGAGCTCATAAATAATAAATAGACACTACTATCATAATGTTGTGTTGCCAATTAAACTCCACAGAACCATTGCAAGGATTTTTTGTATGCCATACTCTTGCATTTTCAATTCAACTATGATTTGACCATTGTTTGTAACACTGTAGATGAAACGGCATAGTGAGGAGGAATAGCCATTGCGGGCTGATTGGCCCACAGTGCCTAATACTTTCCTCTTGAGTACAATGGAAGTTTTTAGTAATTTCTCTCTACTTAGTTTATCAATCACTGAGACAAGAATATTTAAATTTCCACCTCTAATTTTTTTTTTTAAACTTTCAAAATTGTACCAGTATCATTTGAATAGGAAACGTCCCTCACAGTCTTAGGTGTTGGATGTTTTGTCTTCCAGGTGCTGGCGCTGTTTTAGGACAGTCAATAAACCATAGGAGGTAGGACCTAGCTGGGGGAAATGAGTCACCTGGCCCTCCGTCCTTTCTCCACTCTTTCTGCTTCCTACACAATATATGCTGAGAAGCCTCCTTCTCCACACTCAATCCTCTGTGACATTCTGCCTCACCGTTTGCTAAGCACAACAGAAGCAAATACTGTGGGCTGAAGCCTCTGAAATCATGAGCCAAAATAAATCTTTGCTCCGTGAACTTGCTTCTGTCAGATGCTTGGCCATGTCAGTGATAGAGCTAGCATAGAAAAGTAGTACCAGGAGTGGAGTCTGGCCAGCTGTCAAGGCGTCTTTCTCATCGTCCAGATACAAAACATCTGGTTTCTTTCTAAAAAATTTAAGAATTATTTTTAGGTACATTTGCTGTTTGACATACATGCATGCGGTTCCTCTGGAACTGGAGTTATAGGCAGTTGTGAGCTGACATGTGGTTGCTGGGAATTGAACCTGGGTCCTCTGGAAGAGCAGCCCATACTGGTTTCTTTTTAGTAGACCTAGTAGTATCTGTAACAGTCACGTCTTCTGTACTAATTACTTGTCTTGCTGCTGTGGGGACAGGAAGGGTGAAGGAAGGAAGGAAGGAAGGAAGGAAGGAAGGAAGGAAGGAAGGAAGGAAAGAAGGAAGGAAGGGTTCACTTTGGCCTCTTGAGTTTGAAGGTATAGTCCATCGTGATGGGAAAAGTCCTAATGGCAGGGGATGGCTTGAGGCAGTAGGTCATGTTGTAGTCACAGCCAGGAATCAGAACATTAAGTGCTTATGACCAGTGGGCTTCTCCCTTTTAGGCTCACCCCCACTGCCCGTGGAATGGCACTCCCCACATCTAGGGTAGACTTTTCCATCTCAATTAGCCTCATCTAGATAATGCCTCATAGACCTAACCAGAGATGTGTTTCCATGTGATCCCTAATCTCATTGCATTGATGATTGAGATTAACCAGCACATCCCTTCTTTGTGTCTACTTAGGGCATGCACCTTTCTGACTAAACTGCCCTTGCCAGCTCTCACCGTGAACCTGGCTAAAAGCAGCCACTAAGGCCCATGGCATTTCTGACATCACTCGTTAGTCCATCACTTTAATTAATTAATTTATTTTATGTATATGAGTGTTCTGCTCTGCTTGCAGACCAGAAGGGGAGAATTCAGATCTCATTATAGATGTTGTGAGCCATTCTGTGGTTGCTGGGAATTGAACTCAGGACCTCTGGAAGAGCAGCTAGTAGTGCTCTTAACCATTGGGCCATCTCTCGAGCCCCAGGTCTTACCCCAAGTCTCAGTACATGGACAACATGGAGACAAAGTCTTTGCTAGACTGCACTACAAATGGTCAGTAGTTTTACTCCCAGATGCCTTTGTTTCCACCTGAAACCTTAAGAGCATGGCTATCGTGGCTGCGCTTCTGAGTTCCTGATAGGTTCTCTTTTGCCTTGCTCATGCCCTGGGACTTCTTGACCCTGCGTGTCCTAACTTCCAAGACCCTTTCACACCCGTGGCCATGTTTGCTGTGCTCTGCTGAGCTCACCCAGACCGGAGCACCAGTGTCATTTCCTGAGCATCTGTGTTCTGTATCAGTTACTTCTGTGTAGCTATGACCAGAATACTTGAGAGAACAGGACCGGGGGGAGAAGGAGTTTAATCTGGGTCCCAGTTTTAGATGGCTCATCCTGTCGTTTCTTGGATCAATACACTTGGGCAGGAGGACATCACAGGGACAAGAACGCATGGTGTAAATTGCTCTTCTGGTCACCAAGCTTGGCAAGCAAGTTTAAACTTTTGGATCCACAGGTTGGAAGGCGATAACTAACTCCCACAAATTGTCCTCTGACCATAGTACACGTACTGTGAGATGCAAGCACACACATATAAATAAATAAATAATCAATCATAAGTTTTTTGAAGACATTCCAACAGTTGGGAGGGAGTTGCTGCTCGCCTTGTGGGAAGACAGGAAGCAGAGAGAGGGATGAGAAGGGACCAGGTGCCTGAAGGACTCATGACCAGTGACCTCCTCCCAGCTGGAGCCCGCCTCCTGGAATTACTAGAATCTTGCAAAATAATATCACCAGCTTGGGATATAGTTGTTAGCAGTCAAGTCTGTCATGGACATTTTCAATCTCAGTCAGTGACTTACAGATACTTCAATACCAGTTCCCGTTGTGTGCCCAGATCACACCACACAACTGCATCCTCTCCAACACTGAGGTCTCTACCTCTGGCTTCTCACTCGTTGGCACCTCCTTTTACATCTGCCAGCTTTTCCTTTGTGTGTTTCTTGTTGGCTTTGGGGAAGGAAGACAGACTCTCACTATACAGATATGGCCAGCCTTGAACCAGCTATGTGGAACAGGCTGGCTTTGAACTCACAGAGATCCATCTGCCTCTGCCTTCTGAGTCGATAGGTATCTACCCACTCCTTTATGCACAGTTTGAAGCTCTGTTTGGGGGTATTTGGGATTGACATGGCATTGTGGTGACTCTGCCCCTGTCATTCTGCAGTGTCCTCTTCCTGTCATGGCCTTTGAGGTGGACCCAGTAAATGTGGACCCCCCTTTTTAGTCCTTTTAATGCTCTACCTTTAAAAATCCAGCACTTGAACCCCAGAGATCAATTTGAGTGTGACTAGACTGACGTGCCTGTCTCATGATTTGTTTTCTTAATCTTATTATTTCCCTCTTTATCTTCGTCAGTTTGAGAAGTGAATAGTTCTCTCACTAGGGTGAAACATACGGAACACAATTTAAACAAAGCCTCTGCTCTAGGATCTCAGGTGGTTCTGTTTTGTTCCTCAGCCATTACCCTGCTGACTGTCAATGTCATGCCCTATGACATCGGTAGTTTGTGACCAGCCACCTGCAGGTGACTTTCCACCTCCACACCTGAACAGGCTCAGAGGCTTACAATGCCCTCACCTGTTGCTCCATGGGCCTTGTCCTTCTTTTGCGTAATTGTTTGTGTTTGTTTCACTTTCACACGTTAGGAATTGCACAACGTGCAATTTTGATGGGGTCTTTTGAAATCAAAACTGAATTGACAACTATTTGTAAGTGCCCCTGTCATGGTCGCCATGCAGTGAGGTGCCATAGTGGATAAACGGCTTCTTCTCTTGCTTCTGGGACGCACTATTTGTACTTTGATTGTGACATTGTTTTAGTGTTGTTTTTATTTGTTTGTCATTCTTCTGCCTTGGACAATAAGGTCCTTTAGGGACAAAGCAGCGTCTATTCGTCCTGGAACTCAGCACAATGCCTGGTATTGGGCAGGAGTTCAGCAAATGTTGGGCCATCGCTCATTTCCTGCCTGCCAACTGGCGTACAGGGTGCCAGAAGGATGAGACCACAGAAACACAAACACTGAGCGCAGGTTTGGACATGTCCCCAGCAGGCCGACCAGATAATGATACTTAGGTACGTCTTCTCCCTTGTCCCCACCTTCACCATCAAACCTTCCAAGCAAGATGCAGCAAGGGGGAGGCCAGCAGGTGCCATCATAGTAGGCTCCAGTAAGCTGACTATAAAATGTCCCCCACCTGCAATGAGGCCTCCAGCAGTCCTGACCTTGGCCTCCTTCCAGACACTTCAGTGGGTAATGAGTCCAGAGCCCTTGGGTGTGTTTGCATTAGAATGGATGTGACTGTGGGCGGGGATTAGGGCCCACGTTTCTAGCTGCCCTGGAAAGTGACTCAGAACCTCATGCTTGCTCTTGATCTTATTGGGGAAACCGAGGCAGCTTAGCGTCTTTATCCAGCACAAAGAATTTTCTGGAACTCAACTGATATGCCCCCTGCTTAATGAGATGGATAGGACTCATGCCTTAGGACGTGCCTCGGTGCTTAGCTGGTCTGTGCTGGTGGCCCTGTGAAGTGACTGGGTGGCTCTGGGCTGGACAAGGACAGGACTGCTTACAATAGGCAACAGTGTTCTCAGCTCCTCTGAAACACAAGGATGTGGAAATATTTCTCTTCTAGCATTCTGAATCCAGAACAATTCCAGCATTATGGCTTTTTTTTTTTTTTTTTTTTTTTTTTTTTGCCATGCTTGCCTGACCTTTCTGTCATTTTCTAAGCCTTGAAACGTTGAAATAGCTTGAAAAAAAAATGTTCACAATGTGCTTTATTGGACATTTCTACATAAATAAATTAAAAACCAGAACTAATATTTTTCCACTTCTCCAATCTATTATAGAAAAGGACCCATTTGAAAGTGGGGTGTGTAGGTGTGTATACAGTCTTGTTTAAAGGAGATGTACTTTCTTATGTAAAATTAAATGAAGTGCATTACTCTCCCCCATCCCCCCACCCCGTTTGTCTACTAAGTGTGTGATTTGGGACGAGGTGGGGTTTGTCTCCCATTGCTGTGGTAGAAGACCCATGTAGCTCCATGCCCCAAACAATAAGGCAGTATACACAGCATGGCTATCCATTTGTTCTAGATCTTTCTTCCTTCCCATGTACACACAGTTCGGCTATCAACTTCTGCATCATAGAGTCTTCATTTAAACACAGGGCTGCTGCTGCGTGGGAAAGATGCTCCCACAGGTCCAGCTCTCGTAGATGCCACCTCTTTCAGTTACATCTCTCTGAGACCCCTGGTGGGCAGTGATTTGAGTGGAGAGGAGAGAAGACTGCCTTGGTATATGACCAGTGCCCCTGGACTCTGATGAGGGGACTGGATAGCTACAGTGAAGGTGACTGGCTGGGTTGGTGGTGGCTGGGAATTCCCACTGTCTGTCATCCAATAGAGCACCTTCCTGAGCCTGTAGAAGGCTAGGATCTGATGGAAGGGCCAGTCGAGGTCCGTCTGGGCCTCAGAGAGCTGTGGTGTAGCAACAGGGAGAGGGGACCACTGATTTGTAGGCTAAGGATAAGCCAGGAGTCCAGAAGACATTGGGAGGAAGCTGGCTAGACTTGTTCTTTGTGAAGCACTCTATGGCTCCAGGCCACTCTCCTTACCTCCTAAGCCTCCTCAAGACCCCCACCACGGGAAGCTGTGTGAAATTGCATAAAGAAGCAATCACCCTCAGAGACAGGGAGCTTCCAGGAAGTGTTCAGGTTGACTTAACCAATCAGGGAAGCGACTCTGAGAAAGTGAGGCAGGAGGTATTGTCTGAGAAGTTTTATTAACTCTTCCAAAATGATGGCGTGCCATTTAAGAAGTTAGTACTCTGGGGCTGGCCCAGCACCTGGGGAAACTGATTTCATCTCATAAATAACACCCTGGAAATGGGAGTGGGGGAGGGGGAGGAGGAGAGGTACCAGAATGTACACATGCTTGAGAAAATTCCATGTAAATACAATCGTCTATCTGTACCTCTAACATGTCGGTCACATGGTTTCTCTTTTTGAGTGGCCTGAATTAACAGCTAGTTCTCTTTCAGTCGGGGCAGATATTAGCTATAATATTTAAAATGGTCCCTAAATTCCGCTACAGTAACACTCCTTCTAGACAGCTTCCTGAGCTACAGCCTCCTCCTCACACAGGCTTTTCAGGACAGGAGGGTCTTGGCTCATACAAAGGAAACCCAGAGACCCCCCGGTAGCAGGCACTACGATGTCTTCTTCATCTCTCCTCCCCTATTCCTGTCCTCCTGTCCCTCAAAGGTGTTCTCAAGACAGGCTGGAGAAGGAGACTGCCAGAGTCCCAACAGCAAACAGTCCTGTGTGTCCCATCCTGCGCCGCCCCCTCATCCCCACGCCCCAAACCCCCACTCCCAAACCCTCACCTCCCAGCCCCCCAGCCCCCACCTCCAAACCCTTACCCCCCGCCCCATCCCGTTGCTTCCCCATCAGAAGCTTTGAAGGGCTCTGATTGGCTCAACCCAGGTCACATGAATAAAAAACAGACTACTTAAGTGGCAGGTAGCAGGACTGCTGTTATAGAGGTCAGATCTAGACCAAGGATTAGCAAACCAGGCCTACTGCTTTGGTGACAAAGGACTGGTATCCCCCCAGGGAGGCAGGAAAGTGTACTGGCGTCCTAGCAGCCCTTGCGACAGTCATTCTCCATCTTTTTAGTTTATAGTTGAAACTGCCAGATACGGATCAGTCCAGGACTAGCTCCCGTTGTACCACTGGATCATTACTAGGGCCAGGCAAGCCCAAGCGAGGAATCTACAGCTAGCGGCATCTGTTGATGTATTTCGAAGCTTTGCCGCCTGCTTGCTGCCGGCGATATTCACTACGACTCTTTTCATATCAAGCCTGTTTGTCCTGGCACTACACCTCAAATCTGATTTCAAGAATTCTGAGAGACTCAAGCAAAGTTATCTCCCATTGCCTCGCAGCCACAGCTTCTTCAGCGTCTTACCGGCAGCTCACACGACTGAATTTGGGAATTGTGAATTTAAATTTTTATTTTTTTATTTTTTTGGCAATAGGAAAACGTTCCTGGGTGCTCAATGACCAAAAACTCAATTCAGTCAAGTGAATGATGAGTCTGAGGTGCGCCTGGTGGTGCTCACAGGTGTGGCCGCACACGATTTCACTTTATCCTTGGTCCTGTACACACGGTGTACGCTCATGTCTCCAACCTTACAATGCCAACAAACATTGCCTGAGATTCTTGGCTCGGATCTCAGACAAGCGTATGCTGTGGATTTGAGGTGTTTTTAGTGCTCTTCCAGAAACACCATGGTTTAATCAAGGAAAACAGCCTGTTCTTTCCCTACATTCATGCCTCAGTGTGTAAGAATCAAATCTGTAAAAAAAAAAAAAAAAAAAAAAAAAAAAAATGGGTTGTGTGGCTTCAAAATGTGTGGTTTTTAAAATTCCTGTTTGACTTGCCAGCTTGCCTTATTGTAAAGGCTAGTGTGACAATCTTCGTTGACGGAAGGATGGGATTCAGAACATCGCTGTGGAAACTCACTTTTCAGTGTGCCCGTGAGTGTGTTTCCAGGAGGGTTTAACTGAACAGAAAACAGTTTCCCTGAGTGTGGGTGCCACCATCCCACAGCCAGGAGCCCTAGAGGGAATGGAAAGGCGGAAGTGAGTGGAGCCCCAGCAACCATCACTCTTTGCTTCCTGACTGTGGCTACAATGTGACCTTCCACCCATCCTCCATGCCTTCCATGCCGGTGTGGACTGTCCTCTCAAACCATGATCTCAAATAAACCCCTTCCTTCCTTCCTTAATGGGCTCTTGTCTGGTATTTTGTTAGAGCAATAAGCAAAGGAACTAAGATGGAAAAAAAAAAATTGGACCCAGGGGTGGGGGCTTTGTGTTAGTGAAACTAACCAAGCGGTTCCGGGGCTTTTGGAAGAGTTTGGAGCTGTGAGCCAGAGAATCTCTAGAATAATATAACCACTGGGTGTCGTTCCCCCCCCCTCTCGCCCTCAGACAGCTCTGGACTCTCCCCACAGTGCCTGCCTAACAGCTCTGGACTCTCCCCAGTGCCTGCCTCACTGTGTGCCACCCATTGAGGCAGGTGCACTGTGTCAACACCAAGTTCGACGTTCACAAGTGTGGAGAGTCCCCGAGTCCTTCCTTGTCTGCTTCCTGGTGCCTTGCGGGTTAAAAAAAACCTCCTACTGTTAGATGTCCTTAGGGGCCTGGGCTCCTCCTCCATCTTTAGGGCCCAGGTGATGCTGTGACAGAACACACATCCAGGTTACTCCTTCTGTTTTCTTGGAACCTCTAAGTGGTTAGTTCTTGACGATTCAGGATCCAGGCGCGCACTAGCCAACACTACTGTATCTTCTCAGCTCCTGGCAGGGTTCAGAATCGCTGAGCCCACCCCAGTAGGGTCTATGATATAGCCCTCTAAGACTGAGGAAGGTCAACACATGTCTAGAGACACACTGTCCTTCGAGTCTAGCCAGGAACTCATAGGGAAGTCAGATGGAGGCCAGGCATCTTTCTTCATCCGGCTACCCAAAATGACCCCCTGCCTTCTGCGCCTCTTCTAACCCAAAGTCTTGCTTCTCAGGAGCACAGGGCCATGTTTGCAGGACCAGTGAGGAATTCCCAGAGCGGTCCTCGGCAGATGGAAAGATCTGATTGTCTTCTTAGAGACGTGGGTTTTCTCCAGCAGAGGCCCTGGATTCTTTTTTAGCAAATAGGCCATTTGTAAGTGGTGAAAAGTGTTCTTGGAAGCCTGCTCGCATGGCTGAGATGACTGCTTTATGCTACCATCCAGCTGAAAATACACCCACTGGGTTTTTCTGAACTTGCAATGGTGACACCCCTCATAATGAAACACTTAAGCGGCTGAGATCTGATGGTTAGATTTCCTATCTTAATTAAATATGTTGCAAGTTTCTTTTCTTCAAGTCACAAGAAAAATCATTAGGGTGAGCAAATTTGCAGTTGTTGAAATGTCTAAATGCTATTGGAGATGCGGTACAATGTGCCTCTGATTTTGAGAGGTAGGTGGCAGCCCTAGGTACAGCTGCATACTGCCGCACCTAACCTTGTGCCCTTGACTTCTGCATGCAGGCCATGTCAGTCTGACTTACGGGCCACTTACCTTTGATCTTTAATAGGGCCAGCTGACAGAGGCATCACAACCACTTGCTGTGGAAGGTGCCTGGCAGAAGTGCTGTTCATCTGTGTGCTTAGGGTACATGCTTGGTGTAGTCTTGTGTGGGCAGGGGTGCTGGGACTGAGATTGTATGTGCTCCCCAAAAGCCAGAGCGTTAGAGGCTTGGTTATGTATTGGATATTTCAAGATAGTTAATCCCGGGGAGCAATCTTAGGTCATTGGGAAGTGTCCTTGAAGTGATACAACACCGTCCTATCATTCTCTTCAAGGTCCTGGGGAGGCAAAGGTTCCTCATGTGCACCTACCACACTTGGCAGCTTCTCTGCTGACCAAGTAACAAGGACTGTGTTAGGGTTTCTATTGCTGTGAAGAGACACCATGACCACAGCAACTCTTATAAAGGAAAACACTTCATTGGGGTTGGCTTACCGTTCAGAGGTTTAGTCCTTTGTCGTTGTGGTGAGAAGCATGGTGGCACACAGACAGATGTGGTATTGGAAAAGTAGCTGGGAGTTCTACATCTGGATCCGAAGGCATCAGGAAGAGAGAATGATCCACTGGCTTGGTGAGCATCTGCCCCCAGAGGCACACTTACTCCAACAAGGCCACACCTACTCCAACAAGGCCACACCTACTCCAACAAGGCCACACCTACTCCAACAAGGCCACACCTACTCCAACAAGGCCACACCTACTCACCCCAACAAGGCCACACCTACTCCAACAAGGCCAAGCCTACTCCAATTAGGCCACACCTACTCCAACAAGGCCACACCCGCTCCAACAAGGCCACACCTACTCCAACAAGGCCACACCTACTCACTCCAACAAGGCCACACCTACTCCAACAAGGCCACACTCCTTCATAGTGCCACTCCCTAGTGAGCAAGTATTCTTGGTCACTCTTATTCAAACCACCACAGACTGAAACCTCTGAACCCATGAGACAAAATAAAGAGGTTTGGTTTTCTTTTTCCTTTTAAAGTGGATTGCCTCGGATTCTTTGTTACAAGAACAGAAAGCAGGCTAATGCAACATGATTGAGTGGAAAGTGGCAGAGCTGTTGTAATCCCCAGCTTTGTACTCATTGGCAACTCTGAGCATCTTCTTGAGTGTTTGTTGGGTGTCTGCGTTCCCTATGTGAGTTTCCTATTCATATCCTGTGTGCTACTTTAAATACAAGGCTGAAGGGTTTGCTATTGAGCTGTAGCATTTCTTTGTATAGTCTAGACACTGAGCCTTTGTGGTTGAGTGGCTAAGGATAGCTTGGGCTCTATCTTAGCCTTATGCCAGCATCTTGTAGTATTGTAAGCCTTTGAAGTAATTAGGCTGTGTGCACGTTTGTCTATTTCTTGGAGATTTGATGAAACCAGTCTGAAAACCTGTCAGAATCCTCTGGTAAGACTATGGATACTAAGCAAGCACTCATCAAACTGAGTTACTTTTCCTGTGAGACTCTAAAGTTACACTCATGTTTTGAGGCTCAGCTCAGCCCTGAACTCATGTCTGAGTCAGCATGGCTCTGGCCTTCTGCACTGGCATTGCTTTAGGTTAGCTTGGCTTTCTATAATGAAGCAACAGAGACTGAGTGACTTATAGACCACAGGCATTTGTGCCCTGCAGTTCTGTGGGCTGGAAAGCCAACGTCAGGTGGTAACAGCAGGGCCAGGTGACAACACTTCCTGACCCATTTGTTTTTCTCTTTGCTGTGTCCTCTTACCATGGGGAAGAGTTAATGAGCAACATTTCTGATATCTCATCATCTTCCTATCCTGTGACAGTCCTGTCATGGAGGTCTGTTACAGCCCAATCGCCACCAAAGGCCTTCATCCAAATACTAACACATTAAGATCCCAACATAGAGATTTGGAAAGACACACACTGTCTACACATTCTCAGCTTCCTACCCTGTGACTGTGGGGAAACTTAAACAAAAGCAACTTGAGAGGCTAAAGGGTTATTTTTAGCTCACAGTTCAAGGTTACACAGTCAGTCTCGGCAGCAGGGGAGTCAAGGCAGCAGGAGCTTGATGTGACTGGTAACATCTAATCCACAGTGAGAAGAGAGCAGTGAATGCCTGCTGCTCCTCAGCTCCCTTCTCCCTTCACATAGTCCAGGATCCCAGCCAGGGAATCGTGCCGCCCGCAGGTGACAGGCTCTCCTACCTCAAAGAAAGCAATCAAGATAATCAGACATGCCCAGAGCCCTGTGTCCCAGGGAATCCTAGACAGGTCAACTAGACCATTCACGCTATAGCCACTATACACACCAAACTGTTTGCCATGTGTATGCTCTTGGGAAATTAACAGACGAGAGAAGAGAGGACTAAGTGCCAGCGGCCCATGCCTAGCAGCATGCTGGACTCAGCACTAATGCAGAGCATTTCACAACCCAATCTTGCCATCAGGAAAGGATAAGTGATTATGGCGATGAATATGCTAATTAGCTCACTCGAGCCTTTGCTTCGGGTTTTGTTGTCTGATGTTGGGAATCAGATCTAGGGCTGAGCTATAGCCACAAACCTCTGATTTGATCTAATTATGAATCTTTCATACATCAAAATTGCACGTTTGGCCCCATAAATACGTGCAATCATTACATGTCAAACCAGACATTTTTATTAAGAAGAAAGAAAACGAAGGCTCTAAAGCCTTGTTTTCATTCATCTTTAGTTTTTTCTCTTATGCAGCTGAGATGCAGCTCATGATTAAGGGAGTTGCCTCTTTCTTTCATGTTCTGAACAACTCACCCCTCCTCATTGCTTGACTGAACAGGTGTTATCTGCCCAGAGTTGGAAGCTGCCATGTCAGGAGAAAGGAAGCAGGTTTCAGAGCATCCTGGGGCCTAAGCAGGGGAGGGCCAGGCTCCTGGAGGAGTCCTGTACTGTAAGAGGCAGAGCAAGGATGAAGAGGGTCCCGTGGAATCCGAGCCCCAGAGGAGAGAAGGTCCCCTCAGGTGGGCTGCAGGCAGCTTACTTACATGTGCACCTGCATCTTCCAGGTGACCTTGAGGCAGCTTGAGTCTAGACTACTAAGAACACCCTGACATGTCTTCACTTTTATGTCTAAGAAAGAGGAGGCCCTGAGAGAGCAGGCCCACAGGTCCTGGCTGCCCCTTCACCCCATGCTCTGATGAGCAATTGGCCCCTCGGTACCTCATCTGTGAAGTAGGAATAATGGAGTGGACACTGTGCATGGCTTCATTGCTGCGAGTGTGACAGCCGGGCTACTCCAGTTCAGGCAAAACAGGGCAGGTCGTGACTCTAAACATCTACTGTTCACCAAGCAAAGGGGCCGTTCAGTGTGGGGTAAGGAGGCCCTTGATGAGATGTAACGATCAGTTCAGTGGGCCTCCGCCTAGAGGGAGGGTAAACTGGCAAAGACTGGTTACAGGTCCTGATTATCAACAAGCCAAACGGGCTGGGGAGATGGCTCAGAGGTTAAGAGCACTGTCTGTTCTTCCAAAGGTCCTGAGTTCAATTCCCAGCAACCATATGGTAGCTCGTAACTATCTATAATGAGATCTGGTGCCCTCTTCTGGGGTACAGAGTACTGTATAAATAAATAATAAATAAAATCTTTAAAAAAAAATAAAAATAAACAAGCCAATTTCAGTGCAGGCCTGAAGAATATGAATTCTCCCAACCTCCTAAGGCCAGGGCACACTCCTTCCCTGTGCCCATCCCCTTCCACACCTGGTTCATGCTCTCTGTGGAAGCAGCCAGGGCCTGCCCTGGACTTTGTGGTTAGGGAGAGCCCCAGAGGGTGACTGTTTCTCCTCCATAGAAAGAGAAGGGCTTCCAGGAGCCTCAGTGACAAGGCCAAAGGAGAAACCAGTGGTCTCGGCTTGAGATCACATGACCATCACTGTGCCAACCAGCAGCTGGCGTGTAGAAGGGGGCTCCCCTATGTTGTGTCAGTCTGTAGCCTTCCCCTGCACAGCTGGGGCTGGGGCTGGGGCTGCCATTGAGAACTTAGAGTGGAGGTCAGACAAGGCCAGCAGGAAGGGTCGGGACCAGGCACTCGCCTCTTCGTCCCGCCTTTCCTTCAGAAGCACACCCCGCATGGCATTTCCTCACATGTGTCGAGTTCAGTGAAGTGACTTAAAGGTTCCTTTTTAAATATAAAAGGATGAAAGTGGGTTTCCGTGGTTAGCCGACATCTGCAAAGTCAGGATCCCCCCATTCTAGCCAGTTTCATACTCTGCACGTGCAGGTCTGCAGAGAGTCAGTCACAGACTTGTTAGTGCTTCTAGATTGTTGAGTAGAGGACACTATGGAGCCATGCACAATGGGACATCCCAAGGGCTGAAACCCCCAGGACTCGCACTATCTTTGGGTATTTGAAGCATCTCTCAGCAACCCAAAGTTCTCCCCGAAACACTGACATGAAGGGTTTTAGGGTGCAGGTGCAAGCGAGGAACACTTTTAAATGACATTAAAACTGTGGTGTGGGAATGTGCCTCGGTTTGTGTAATGCTTGCCTTGTGTGCACTAAGCCCTCGGCTCCATCTTCAGCACCTCATAATACTGGGTGCGCCGGCCTGAGTCCCAGCATCAGGATGTGGGAACAGGACAACCCTGAGTTCAAAATTACCTTCAGCGACATAGCAATGTGGGGGCTAGCCTCAAACTCTTGTGGGCTACACAAGACTCGAAAATAAATAAATAAATAAATAAATAAATAAACGAACAAACGTAGGGCTGAAACGTTTGGTGACAATGCTCCTGGAATATGTAATACCTTTTACACACAAGGCATGCAGAGATAAAACTGTGGTGGGAACTCAAGTGGGATTCACAGTGACTGCGCATGCACCCTGTAACAGAGATTCTCTGGACACTGGAATCAAGAAGCTGAATTTCCCCCAACGTTATTTCAGCTGCCAGCTAGCACCCAACTACATGCACAGGAAGCAAGACTTTTTTCCTCCGAGTATAACTAATTGTTAAAGTGATTATGTTTCATTTTACCTTGTGTGTTTGGGTGTTCTGCCTCCGGGTATGTACGTGACTGCTGAGGCAAGAGAAGGACATTAGCTTTCCTGGAACTCAAGTTACAGGTGGTTGTGAGCCACCATGTGAACGCTTGGAATCAAAGCTGGGTCCTCTGCAAGAGAGCCTTAACCACTGAGCCATCTCTCCAGTCATAACTACTTTTGACCTCCTGACACTGCATAGCTATCAGGTGACATAAGAATTCTGAAAAGGATGCAAGTGTCTGCCTCTGCATGGAGAACACACTTTTCCTAGGGGTGAAGGAGTGTTGTCCTAAAACCATAAGAGATCCTGCCTTCTCCAGTGAGACTCAAAGGCTGGCAAATACCCAGCATACTGCCCTGACCTCTCCCATGGCAGACATTACTAATTGATTAGGGTGGTGGGTGGATTTGGGTCAAATGATAACCCTACTAATCGATGAGACTAGGTATGCAAGGGGAGCCCTTTTTGCCTCTCCCCAGGCTGGTCCTTTGTGCTGGCCGGCGGCTGCTTCTGGATTCACTTCACTATCTCTGTAGTGGAGGGGTATTAAAACCTGCACAGCACCCACATCTATACCTTAAAAAGAAATCACAGTACTAACTGAAGTTCAGCTGCTCTGGGTGCCTGGTCTGAGACCTGGCTCTCCTCACCTGACCTTCCCCAGATCACCTCCCTGGCCCTGGGACTGGCCTCGCTCCTAGGATGCTGTCTGGGTGTGGCTGCCCCACTGGGCTGCCCCACCTGCAGCAGGTGGATCCTAGAAGATTAGGCCTGGGCAGCCACAGTCTTGTGCTGGAGTGGAGAAGGAGCCTGGGCCTCGGCTCCAGGAGCCTGGATTTGGCATCTTTTCCCGCAGACACAGCACTGTGCAGCTCTCCACCCCGGGCTTCCACAGCTCACTACCACAGAGAGCCACAGTGATACACTCTGCAAACGGAACAAAACAGGGCTTTTATGGGCTGGCCTGGGAACCTAACCCCCACCCGATGGGAAAGTGTGTGCTGCATTCTAAACAAAACGCCCACGGATGCACTAGCAAGCCTGTGGAGGGATGGCTGGCACTCTGGCCCAGCTGCAAGGCATCGCCCATGGGCCAAGGAGCTGACGGCACTGCCTGCAAGAGCTGCGGAAGACGGTGGGGTTCTGGAGTCTGGGTGATGAGAGACAGAGGGGCACCACACTCTCATGACAGCAACTCCAGGCTCTTCCTCCAGTGTTCCAGAACATTCTGTAAAGATTCTAAAGTTCAGCTTGACGTTTAAGCTTCCATGATTCCCAAGGACAAAACCCTTTGGAAGCTGGTGCCTTAATGGCAGAGTGAATTTTAATGGCATTTGATGAGGACCAAGGAGCCAACAGTCCTGCAAATCTGCTCAGTAGAAACAGAACAGCCTGCCACACCACGCTAGTGGAGTTTTCCTGGGCACTGGGGTAGGTTCCAGAAACCCCCCAGGCACAGCCAGTCATGTCCCCTACGTAAAATGTATATAGCCTTTGCTCAGAGCCCACACACTTCCTTTGTAGACTGTAAGTCACCTCTGGGCTCCTTACACCGAACATGCAAATGCCGGGTGAAGGTCTTTCTACACATCTTGCTTAGGGAATAAGAAAAATGAGTCCCTGTGCGTTCAGTTCCCAGTCCATTCTTTTATCGCCTGTGTCTTTGTGTATGTATATGATGGGGGCAGGATGTCTGGGCAGCTCCAGAGCACGGTGGCTGGAGAGCCATAGCCCGACAGCTTGGTCTGGGATGGGCCAATGAAGGAGACCCGCATGGCCACACTGGAGCTGCACAGGGGCAGCATGGAGATGATGAGGTGCTGGTGTACAGAACAAGGCGAGGCCAGGGCAGTTCGGTGTCTGGGGCTACTTTGTGTTGCTGTACTAGAATACCCAAGAGTGGATAAACTTTAAATACGGAGCTGTGTTACTTCACTGTTTTAGAGGCGGGAGTCCAAGACCAAGGTGCAGCGTTCAGGAAACACTTGGGTTTCAGGTGGTGAGGGAGGGAGGGAAGGGGACAGACCCAACCTTTAATCAGAAGCCCACTTCCATGTCTAAGAAGACAGAGCTTGCTGGGCGGTGGTGGCGCACACCTTTAATCCCAGCACTTGAGAGGCAGAGGCAGGTGGATCGCTGTGAGTTCGAGGTCAGCCTGGTCTACAAAGTGAGTCCAGGACAATCACGGCTACACAAAGAGACTCTTTCTCGAAAAACCAAAAAAAAAAAAAAAAAAAAAAAAGTGGGGGGGGCTCATATGGCTTTGTCACCTCCTAGAGGCCCTGCCCATCAGCGTGTAACATATGAACTCTGAGGGCTGAATTCAAATCATAGCACAGACAGAGGACGAGTTTGCTCTGATAGGATTAGCCCAGAAAGGCTTCAGGGACAGTAAGCATTTCTAGGTCCACCTCAGGGCTCCTCCACACAGCCCTCATTGACTGTTTCAGAGGTACATCCTGGACTGGCTGCCATTTTCTCACCTCCTCCCTCCGTAGGCAAAGCTATCCCACAGCCCAAGAAGCGTTTCTCATCTTTCTCGACTTCAGATCAGAAACAATGTAACCAAATGGAAAGCATCTGGACCGCATCAGGCTTAGAGCCCCGCCATGCCACACCGAGACTGAGGGACTCCTGGCCCTTCCCTAGAAGCAGACCGTCCTCACACAGTCTCACCTGCACACTGAGCATGCGTATGTGGGGTTGTCTGCAGGAACCACAGTCCTTAGCGTTCTGTTAAGTCCTCACTGATTGAAGCCAGCCTGATCTACAGGGAGAGTTCTGGGCCAACCAGGGCTACATAGTGAGACTCTGTCTCAACAAAATAGAGTAAAACAAACTCCCCACAAAATCTACCAAGGCCAATTCAGCTCAGTTTAAAAAAAAAAATAACATTTTATTCTCATTATATTATTGGGTGGGTTGGTAAGCTTCCTTGTGGTAAGGCCAACTCAAGGGAAGTGGTATAAGTGACTTGTTGGCACACTCCTGGTGTTGCCCTACATGGGCTCCCAAAGTGGCTGTGAGAGAGGACAGGCATCCCCTGACTCTGAGTCACAGGCCAATGACCTCATGCAGTGGGCAGTTGCATCTGCCACCTGGGTTCCTGGCATTTGGTAATAGCTCTGAGAAACGAAGGCCAGAGAGAGGCGAAACCATCATAAACAGCAACATGAAATGGGTGAGAGGCAACTCGGCTCTGGGTGACAGCTTCTGCCTCTTTCCCAGCAGACATTGCGGTGCAGAGTGAATGGAGCTGGCAGCCAAAGACTTAGAAATAATGGCAACAGGCTTCAATGGAAAGGCTGAGTAAGATGGCTGCAAACAGCGCTTCAGTGAGAATGCAGTTTGAAAGAACACCATTGGATGTACACTCTGGACACTCTGGGAGCACAAATGTATATTTGGACTACGGTGGTTCAGACAGCCTAGTGGCCAACTGACAGAGCAGAACACAATGTGACCTGCAAGCCTTAAGATGACCACCAGCCATAAAAATTACTTCATTGCTACTTTGTAACTGCTTTTGCTACTGTTATGAGTCGTAATGTAAGTATCTGATATGCGACTCCTGCCAAAGGGTTGTTCAACTCCCAGAAGGGTTGAGAACCACTGGTTTATAGTATGCATTAAAAACTGCCTGGAGAGATGGCTCAGAGGTGGGCTGAAGAGATGGCTTAGAGGTTAAGAACACTGTCTATTCTTCCAAAGGTCCTGAGTGTCAATTCCCAGCAACCACATGGTAGCTCACAACCATCTATAATGAGATCTAGCCTCTTCTGGCTTGCCAGCACACATGCAGTCAAAATGCTGTATACATAATAAATAAATAAATCTTAAAAAAAAAAAATAAACTGCCTGTCAGCCGGGCATGGTGGTGCACGCCTTTAATCCCAGCACTCAGGAGGCAGAGGCAGGTGGATCGCTGTGAGTTCAAAGCCAGCCCGGTCTACAAAGCGAGTTCAGGACAGCCAAGGCTAACACAGAGAGACCGTGTCTCGAAAAACCAAAACCAAAACAAAACAAAACAAAGCAAAAACCGCCTGCCATATTCGCAATGCACAGTTCCTAGTCTAAGTGACAATGTGACAGCAGGGCACAGGCGAGTTTCATCCCAGGGCCCTGGAGATGTGAGCTAGGTTCTGCTTGCCTCAGAACTGCCCTGGAGTGACCTCAGCCCTTCCTGCCTATGCAGAGACAGCTCCATTAGGCAATCCCCTCACAACGCATGACCACACTAGGCTCATTTTAAAACTGTTCTCCACGAAGCAGAAAACAGAAGCTGAACCCTTGTGGGTGGCTCAGGGTTTGTTTTGTATGTCTGCAGCAGTGAAAAGTGAAACCCTGTCACCCCTAAAAGGGAGGGTCCCCTTCCCTTGGTGACTTGCAGAGTCCTAGAATGGATAACAGAGGTTATTTGCAACCATGCAACGTATCGAGAAGTATCTATGCCTAAGGCAATATGGGTTTTTTAAATTTAAAAAATATAAATGTTTAGCCAGGCATGGTGGCACATGCCTTTAGTCCCAGCACTCGAGAGGCAGAGGCAAGTGGATCTCTGTGAGTTCAAGGCCAGCCTGGGCTACAAAGTGAGTCTAGGACAGCCAGGGCTGTTACACAGAGAAACCCTGTCTCAAGAAAAAAAAAAAAAAAAAAAACCTAAACAGAGAAATTCTGTCTTGAAAAACCTAAATAAATAAATGTTTGGGATGTCACTAACTAGATGCAGTCAAGGAAATTATAAGTCATGGCTCCCAATTTAGGCAGCAAAAAAATCATGGGAATTTTACCTTCAAGGCTAAGATCTATGACCTCAGTAAGTCATTCAAGGAATAGTGAGAGGTGCCCAGGAGGAAAGCATGGGCAAACTTCAGTGGCCCAGTGAGAACAGACTGAAGGAAATAAGAAGAAAGGGGGCCCCTGAGAACTTGATCTGTGGGGTGAAGACCTGGTACTTAGTATGGTAGGGATGGCTCTAATCAACTTAGCCATCCAGGGGTCCCTGCCACAGGGGTGTTGGCATCTGTAGGGAGCTGATTTGGCCTTTTGGATTGTTCGTTCCCTGGAAGGTCCCCAGAGACAGGTCCAGCACCTTTCCAGAGAAATTTTCAAAAACAGGCGCTGTACCCAGCTTCCTTATTGACCCCTAGTCAGCTAAGGAGGGGGTCCAATGAGTGTGCCCCCTGTGAGGATGCCCTTCTTAGCACTTGGCTGGTGTAACTTTCCATATTGACCCAGAGCCCACCAACCCTGGTTCTGGCTAGCCTGAGAGTTTCTTTTTCCCTATCTTCCAACAGCTCCTCTATCCCATCCCAAAACCACACCCCATGTGATGTCTCCTCTCCCCAGCCTGGGTGTGAGTCTCCCTCACTATCCTGTGACTTTCCAGATGTTACATTTTTTTTATTTTTTATTTTTTTGAGACTATTCAGGTTCATATTGAAGGGTTAAGAAAGAGCAGAAAGAACCAGCCATATAGCCTTTGCTCGAGTTTCAACAGTGACTTCTTGCCCAGTTGTAATGTCACAAGCAGGGTATTGTCCTTGACAACAGCCTAGAGACAGAGCACATCACCCTGAAGGGATTCCTCCTGTCACCCTTTTGTAGTGGCATCCTCTCCCCGTCTGGGTCCTTCTCCTTTTTGAGTTCACCCACTGACATAAGCCCATCTGTGTGACACCTTCATTTCAGGAAGGTTACAGCATGTACCCTCAGGATCCGCTTTTCCTAGGTGAATTCTCTGGAGATTCCTTCCGTCTGCATCTTGTTTCCAGATGCATAGTACTCTTTGCCCCCTAGGCGAACCAAAGGCTCGCTTCACTGTGAGCAACAGTCGGGCTGCTTACCAAGTCTGGTTCTCACAAACACACCTGCTTTAAGTATAGACGGCCAGGGCTTTGAGCAGCTAGGCCTCTCCGTGTCTGTAGTGCAGTTACTGAGTCAGATGGTAATTATATGAGCTTGTAAAAAGCCAGTCAGGTTTTCCTCAGAGGGGCTGCCCTGCTCAGACCTCCAGCAGTGCCTGGGAGATTGTCTTTCTTTCTTTCTTTCTTTCTTTCTTTCTTTCTTTCTTTCTTTCT
>OU015751.1:5102125-5128387 GCA_907169655.1 Acomys percivali
TTATTATTATTATTATTATTATTATTATTATTATTATTATTATTATTACTACTACTACTACTACCCAGGAAACCTATTGGTATATTTGAAAAGAATTTTCTTCTGGAAACCTGGCACTTTTGCTTTAATTTTTAAATGTCTGTCTGTCTGTCTGTCTGTGGTTATCATACCACCCTGGGACCACGGGTCTTGCCTGTTCTTGGAAGCCAAGAGAGGTCAGCCTGGTTGGTGCCTGCTTGAGAAGTATCAGCAGCTAGGAATTCCAGGTGCTACAGGCACAAAACAAAGATGAGGTTAATTTTTTTTTTTAATGTCCTATCTTAGTTATGACAAGACATCAAGATTTACTTTCTAGTCTCTATTACCATGGGGTCCTGCTGGTGCTGGCTGAGTGAGCTACAACTCTGAGCGGAACACCCTGGAGGGTGGCCAGAGCATCCAGGAGTACAGAGGTTGCAGAGACATACAAGGCAGGCAGGTCTTCCCAAGAGATAGTAGTGCTGGAGCTTCACGGCATTGTGAGTGGTCACTCAAGCTCAGGGTATGACGTTTGAACACTTTTCCTGTGGAAAATTGCTGAGGTTATAGGTTAGCATGTTTTCCTCGGATGTCCACCCAGCTGAGCATCATAGTTGGCCATGAGGAAGCATTCTTTTGAACGGCCCCCCAGCAACGGTCCCAAGAGGGTCCCCTCTGCACAAAGTCCCCAGGAATAGACTTCCTGGCTTCACCATCTGTTCTGTCAGTAAAAAACACATTCCATGAAGAAAGAGCACAGTGTCCAGACAGGAAGGTAGGGAAACAGACCAGCCAAGGGGGAGAGCAGGAGGGAATGGGTGTTTGTTTTATTTTTAATGAGCTCAGGAGGCTGAGGCAGAGCTCGCTGTAACCTACATTGCTAGCTACACGCTCTCATCGGAGGATGTGTTTCCAGAGAGCTGGTCTATTTTGGAGTGACAGGCCACTGCCTCATCACATAGGTTTCCATGATTTTATTAATTGGGTGAGGCCACTGGACACCAGTGGAGGAAGGGTGGGGCTGTTCTCTGTGATGGGGGGGGATGGGGCAGGAAGGCTTCCTGAGTTCCTGTTGGCTGTGCAGTTTACACTAAAGGAGTGTATACAGTGAACCAAGCAATGGTCAAATAGCTAGGCGGGAGGAGGCCAGCTCAGGCTTGGAAGTGTCAGGAAGCTGAGCCCCTTGGGCCACTTCCTGACTGCGGGGTCCTAAGCGAGGTGGGCAACCTTGTTTCTTTCCTGTGCTCTTCCAAACTGGAGCTTGTAGCCTCCCTACCACCACCAGTGCTGTGCAAATGCTAGGAGCATGGGCTGCAGGCTGGGTATACAAAGCTGAGTCTTACCCACTGCTGTTTTCGGTCCCCTGCCCGGCATGGGCAGGCACACACATGGCCTTCTTCTCGAACACTCCACATCCTAAGCAGCTGACTCTGGCTTCTTCCAACCTCCCTACTCAGTTTCAATCACCCAGCTAGGCCTACTGGCTGGCATAATAGGCTCCACCCCCACCCCCACCACCCTACCACTACCACCATTGATTAAGCTCTCCAGTCAGTTCTGCAGGTGACTGACACAGTCTTCTGAGCTTGGAGCTCCAGACTTGTGTTCCCCTTCAGAGTCCCCAGTACTCTTCAAAAATCTCTTTCCTAAAGTCTGCCTCTCTAGTCTCATCTATGCCAAGTACCCTGGTTCCGGTCCTCCTCTCCCACTCTGCACTGCACCCCCAGACCACATTCTGGCGGATTCTGCTAAAGGTCTGGGTCTCCATATCCCACACCCACTATTCACAAGAGGCCCTGTGCAGGGAGCATGGTACACAAGGACTTGCTCCCATCTCATTTTGCTAATCTCAGCCTGGACCGTTTCTACAGACAGACTTTGTGGTAAGTGGGGGCGGGGAGAGGGGGGCATAGCCCCCCCCCAGGGTCTGGTCTGAATCAAATAAACCCCCATGGCCTTTGCCTAATCCTGTTATGGGCTGCTCCCTTTCCTGGACTCAGTCTTGAACTTGAGCTTGCTAGGGTCAGAGGCCCTGTCTGTGTCTAGCTAGCTGACTGGCTTTATCTAGTATTCGGTCTGTCAAGGGAATGAACGTAGACATAGTTAGATCAGGTAGAGAAGGTCAGGATGTTGGCCTGGTGCCTGTCTGATATCTGCCCCCTCCAGCTGATGGATGGGGGGATGGCTGTGAGGCCCCTTACTCCTGTGGGTTTCAGCAGGAAAGGAGGCAAACGCTTCTTGGCTTTCCTGGAGTTGGACACTTATGGTGGGGACCTGCAGGGAGGGAAGGAGGGACTACCCACAGCAGCTGGGACCTGAAGGCGTAGAGCTCAGGGGGGCTATGATGGAGGAGGGCTGGCCACCACTCCCGGGGTTGGAGCCAAGCCTGGAGTACTTCTAAACTCACATGGCAAGGTGGGGTGGGAGGAACATGGCCTTGCCTCAGCTGACTGCCTTGCTGCCTCTCCACAAGAAGGACACCCTGCCCCTAAAGCCGGTACCTGGCACCTCCCAGGCCCCTCCATAGCCCTTGTGCCTATGAACCTGTCACGGCAGCTATAGCCACAAAAGACAGTGGGTAGGGTTGAGGGAAGGCCCCTGTACCTGCTGGGTGCATTTCTCCAGAGCCACTGAACTCTGACAAGATGACCCACCCCTTCAAGAGGCTTATCAGGGAAGGTTCCTGAGGCCGCACATGGATGCTCTCCACTGGACTCTGTGGGTCTCAAAGTCTTGAGCACAGACCTCATTCCTGCCCTTCTTTCAGTAGAAAGAGCATCCATGCTTCATGCTGCTGCCCCAAGCTGGAGTCCAAGAAATGTCTCTATACTTTCACTTTCTTTCACTCAACAGGAGTGTCAGTGAGAATTAGGAGATACTCATGGGGCTGGGGGTGTATTTGTGGTTCACACATCTTTTTTCCTGGGTGCAAAGCTCCCTTTTCCATCACTAAGAGACACTGAATCCCTAGGCCCACCTCTTCCAGGCCCTATTTGTGTTATGCATCCTGAGCCCCCCAAGCTCACCACTAGACTCTGAACCCCCAAATGCCACAATGTCAGCTCTTCCATGATTTGTTGCATGCTTTCTGTGGGTGGGAGACGACTTGTCGGGGTTCCAGAGATTTTCGCTGGTGGGTTATTTTTCCTTAAGGCTGGCCTCAAACTCACTTTGTAGCTGAGGATGACTTTGAACTTCGAATCTTCCGTCCTCCGCTTCCCAAATGCTAGAGTTGTGGCGTGCACTTGGTGCATCAGGTTCCCACAGTGCTCAGGGGCAGAGCCAGGATTTGTGCGGCATGCTGGGCAAGCATCCTACCGAGTCACCTCCCCAACCCTCAAGAAGTGAGGACAACTGCACTGCCTCATAGTGGCCTTGGTGACCAGAAGTGGTGAGGAGGGGTGGGCTTTCCCCCCAACTTCCCCATACACTATCAGCACCCTGGCTGAGCCTGCAGAAGGCCCACGCTTTTGGACATAGTCCCTAGTCTTGAGGAGACAGCTAGAAACACTTTGGTACAACTTGTCCCTTTAGGGTTCTGCTGTGTTTGGAGGTTCCTGAAGCTTATTGATCAAGCCCAGGTTGCCAAGCCATTAGAAAAGCAAACCCCTTGCTTTGCATAAATACTCCTGGGTCTTGGCCCACCTGCAGTGTGCATTTGATTCCTCATGAAAGGCTTAAAAGCTAAAGCTAAGGCCTCAAGGCCTCTGTGTATGACTTAGCGCTGGAGGCTTTTCTGAGGCCCCACCTATGCTAGCTAAGGGGTGCCTTGGTAATTAATACAGGAAGCATCTCGCTGTGTTTTAATGGCTCAGGGTTAGGCCTCACTCCCACTCCCAGCCAGCACCTTAAGTCATCGGTGCCTCAGTTTCCTCGCCTGTATAACAAAGAAAATACACAAACTACTGCAGCCCTCCAGTATTCTTAGAAAGACACACAAGTGTAGAGTTACAGGGATCTAGGCAATGTGACAGTAAAATATGATCAGCCACCACAGGCCAGTACTTTAATAATGCTGCCCGGGACACGTCAGAAGGGGGACACAGGAAACACGTGACAACATCTCATTTTAAAAAGGCCAGTTTCAGTTGTTCACTGTTCTTGGTAGCTTCTCTGTCTTCCCTGAGGTTTTTATGAGTAGAGTGGAAGGAGGTGACTTTCCATGGTAGCCCATGGAGGAAAGCAAGTCACTTATTAAAGTTTTATGATCAGATTTTGTGATCCTAAAGGAAGATACTAGATGTGTTTGGCATCTTATCTTAGGTGCCTCTTTTACTAGAAGCAAAAGGGATAGTTTGCTGGGACCGTTCCTGCAGGTGGCCTCTCTCTCTTCCAGGGCCGAAGGTACTCTCAAAGTCTAAAAAGTATCTCTATGGATAATTGATGACCCTGAAGCCAGCGGCATGCTTCTTGATGCTCTTTCTCTCCAAGGAGCACATTGAATGCATCTTACTTATCGCCTCTGCTCTCCTTTCTAGACTGCCAGCAGCTACTCTGCAGCAATGACGGAGCCCAAGTCCGTGTGCGTGTCGGTGGACGAGGTTGTGTCCAGCAATGTGGATGACGTGGAGACAGACCTGCTAAACGGGCACCTGAAAAAGGTGGACAATAACCTCACGGAGGCCCAGCGCTTTTCCTCCCTGCCTCGGAGGGCAGCCGTGAACATCGAATTCAAGGACCTTTCCTACTCCGTTCCCGAGGGACCCTGGTGGCGGAAGAAAGGTAGGGAGCGGCAGCGAGTGGGTGGTTGGGCTTCGGGGAGTCGTGAAGGAAACCACAGGTTGTTTGGGGAGAGAGCCTTGGTCTGCAGTTTGGAAGGCCGAGATGTTTTTTTTTTTTCTTGCAACACAGCCCTGCCTTCGCCGATCCACAGCTGAATTCTCTCCTGTGAAATAAATACACGGGCTGGATTAGGTGACCTCAGAGTTCACAGTGGCTCTCAACTCTGTGATGTTGGTACAGGTTCCGTGTCCCCTGTTGAAAATGCTTGGGACTAGAAATGCTTCTTGACTGCATATATATTTTGGATTTGGGGAGTATATACATATCCCTAATGAGGTACCTTGGGGACAGGACACAAACGTGTCCATGATATTCTTATGTTTCTTGGACAAGGCATTGTCCAATATTGGGGACTGGATAAATGATTTCTCAGAGCTCACCCAGAATCAGGGTTTGCTTGGTATTAGCACGAGGGTCCTCCCTAGCAGGCACTCAGTTTACGCCCATCTTTTAAAGAGGAATAGTTTTCCAGCCATTCAGAGAAAGTGGGGTGCTGCCTCCCAAGTGTCAACTGTTGAAGAGCATTCCAGGGTCTGGCATAGCCTTTCTGGGAACCAACTGGTTTTTTTTAGATCTTTGGAAGGACTGGTCAATGTATGGTGCTGGTAGCCCACAGAAGGAAAAACAGCCTGCCATAAAAATAAGCTGTGTCCATTAAAATGGGAGCGTGGGGAAGAGGAGGTCCCAGAAACACCGTGTCATGAGGGGCCTTGCCATATGCCAAAGAACCTTAACGGTCCCAATTGCTCAACCACATTCCCTCGTTCTCGGCTGGCTGAGGTTTGAGTGCACACATCTTTCTTTTTGTTTCACATGGTTTTGTTTTGTTGTTTATTTTCGAGACAGGGTTTCTCTGTCTAGCCTTGGCTGTCCTGGACTCACTTTTGTAGACCAGGCTGGCCTCGAACTCATAGAGAGCTGCCTACCTCTGCCTCCCCAAGTGCTGGGGATTATAGGCAAGCACTGCCACCCAGCTTGAGTGCATGCGCCTTTCTGACTGGTTTTTTTGTTTCCCAGTCTAGTCTGCTGTTTGTAGAAGTCACTGGGTAGCTGGGGAACAGACCAGGCAGTCCCTGGTGTCTACTGAGTCACCACATGCAAATTAGAAACTTGAAAGGAACCTGGGGCATCCAAAGTGAATCAGGTCCCACCAGAAGACTATTTTTTTGAGGTGGGGGCGGGGTTGGGGTCAGGGCACTCTTAACTTAAATATTGCCACAACATATTTTTTTC
The DNA here is from genome assembly GCA_907169655.1 of Acomys percivali. Classification (NCBI taxonomy): domain Eukaryota; kingdom Metazoa; phylum Chordata; class Mammalia; order Rodentia; family Muridae; genus Acomys; species Acomys percivali. The sequence continues at coordinate 5,108,159 of OU015751.1, forward strand.
CCAAGAGGACCAAGTTATACTCTTTTTTAAGTTTTTCATTGTCTCCTCTTTTCCTCCCTTTCTTTTTTCTTTTTTTCTTTTTCCCCCTGCCCCTTGAAACTAAGCCTGTGAGATCATTGGCACGGGCAATCTGGTGTTGGTGGTAAACACAGTTTTGGAAACCTGAGAAGCCAATCTCCCAGGTCCTCAAAGCTCGGTGGTTGTTTAACAATTGTGTCTGGGTGTGCACAGCTAGGAACAGGCCCAGTCCCCTCTCAAAGGCTGATTGTAGGGCACTGTTATCTGATACTCACATTTCCAGGTGCCAGCCTCTTTTGTTAAGAAAGAAACTGTGCCAGGCTCAGCCATGGGCCCATTCTGTGGAGCCTGCTCCAATTGCAAAGTAAGCATATACAGATTTTACAGGAAAAAAAAAAATGTACCAAGTGGGGCTCATTGGTTAGCGTGGATAAATCATGGCACACCTGTGAGCTGCACAGTGATCTCTGCACATGTGTTGTGTGTGGTCTTGGGGGTTTGAAAACCCACGCTGTAGGTGAGGACACCTTACCATGTAGGAGTTCAGAGGTTCGAAGCCTTGTGTGTTGCTTGCTTATCTCACCTATTGCAACAAAATGCCTTACAGGAAGAAGTTAAGGGAGAAAGGGTTTGTTTTGGCTCAGAGGTGGCAGGTACAGGCTGTCATGGCAGACCAGTCATGACAACAGGAACATGAGGCAGCTGTATCCGATCCGCATGAGGCCGGTTGTATCCCCATTCAGAAAGCAGGGAGAGACAATGGTGGTTTTCTACTCTCTTTCTCCTTTTTATTCAGTCCAGGACCCCAGCCCATGGCATGCTGCCACCCACATTTAGGGTGGGTCCTCCCACCCCAGTTGACCTAATCTAGGTAACAGTCCCCCACAGAAGCGCCCAGATACCTGTCTCCATGGGTGTTCTAAATCCTATCAAGCCAGCACTCAGATGAGCCATCAAACCATGGTAGCATCTTGGGTTGAAATCCAGGGGCAACCCTCTAGGTGCTGCGTCTGCCTCCGTAAACAGGGCACATTCACCATCAGAGTCAGCCAACAAGTAGTGGAATCTTAACAAAGTTGAGGACACTTAACAAATGTCCCTTCTCAGCACCTTCATGGCTATTCAGCCGGGTGGCTGCTTGCCCTGTAGTAACCTCTGTGGGTTCGGGCATGGGAGGAGCCGAGCGTGAGCCCTGCGGGACTTGCTCATGAGTCAGAGGATGACAGACATGCTCAATCTGGTGTGTCCCTGTTGTTGGTTTGTTTTTTTTTTTTTAATCTGCAGTAGTGTGTTTCAGGCAGTGTTGTATAGTGTGATGGCTTGTGTGGTGATTGCCAACTCGGTGGAGCCCAACATGGTGGCCAGGCCTTGCCCACTTCTGAGCCATATGGCTCACCTTCATGCAGCCAGCAGGGAAACAGGGCTCTTCCTGGAGGCTCAGGTGCCCCTTCCCCTCCCCCCCAAACACCGGGAAATAGTCATTAGCCTGCAAACCCATTCAGTAAAGTCTAGTCATTTGTCCCATCAGCTGCGAATGGCATGAGTTGCAGACACCCCTATAACTTCCCTCTTAGCACCAGTACGCTCTTCAGTGCTATATCCTGGTGACTCTGAACATCCTCAACACACAGGAAGAAGCAGGCCATTGATAAAGTGCACGCTTTTTTTTTACCCATAAAGTGCACGCTTTTTTTTTTACCCAGAACCAGGCATCAGGCTGGCTGACACACTCTACACCTCTGGATCCCCTGCCTTTTTCTCACATGAACCCCACTCACCCCCCACCCCCACTCCACTGCCACCTCTGCTCCTGAGTGTCCAAAGATCCCGCTGTGGGACCTTTTCCTTTCTCGTTCCTCTGATGGCTAGGGACCCTCATGAGCTCCAGCAGTAACTGGAGTGGTGAGCTTATATCCTGGCTGCCTCTTTCCCTCTCTTCTCCTCCCCCCACTCCCAGCCCCCTCTCCCCTCTCCCCCCCCCCCCATAGTGATTTTTGAATCTGCCATCCTCTCTGTGAGGCTCCAAGGTGACCTTCAGCATAGAAGCCACTTCTCATACGCTGCCACCTGATTAGTTTTGCTGTCTGTATATCGAGTCGATTGGTTGTTGGCTTTTAAGATTTCGCCCCATGTGCTGAGCTGACTGTAACTCGGCGGGGGGGGGGGGGGGGGCTGGCTGCCACACAGCACTGCTGGAGGGAAGGCTCCCCGACTTGACTTGTAGGAGTGAGGGGCTCCAGGAGAGCGTCTAGCCTGTCGTCGTCGTCGGGTCTATAGGTTGAGAAGGGCAACAGGAGAGCCTGGGAGCAGAGGCTGTTCGCCCAAAGTCAAAGCTAGAGAGGGACCCCAGCTGTTCTCTTCCATTACCCAGATGGATGCTTGACTACTTATTCTGTAGACACCCCTCCCCCCCATCCCCAACCCCCACCCTACCCCATGGAAACCACTTCCTTCCTCAATTCCTCCCAGAATGTGGAGCTACCACACTGGCCCTTCTGAAGTCAGTGACACTATAACTATTTTGTCATGTTAAAGAAAGCAGGAACAGTAAGAGGATGCATAGTCTGTCCTGCTAGGAGGAATGGGAGTCAGGGAGGAGCAGTAGCACCCTTAGCTTTAGGAGCGGCCATTCTGTCTCTCTAACATCTAGGAACTGGCCGGACTGCTAAGAATTGACAGCGGTGCTTAACCAAACATGTATTTTTCAATTGTACTTAAGTTTTCATCTTATGATTAATGATGTCTTTGGAGGAAAAACTAGATCATGTAATAGATTCCTGGTAGGGAACGTAATTGTGAAAGGAGCCTGTCTCGGGAGGAAACAGCACACCCCAAGGAGCATCTCACCAGCTTCTGATCTGGTAATTACTCTCCCTCAAGGAACCCACTCACGTAGTGTGAGCTGATGGGACAAATGACTCGGAACAATCTCGCCTTTGGTGCCGTCACACTGGCTGTTGTGTTAGGGGACTGATGGGAGCAGTGCCCCTTCCTCCCCCCCCCCCACAGGCCACAGTGACTGTGGGAGACAGCCTATGCTTCCTGGATGGTGGCGTTGCTAAGCATCCCCCTAAAGAGAATGAATACACATGGCAGAACTGAGGAGCTGAGAGCGATGGGGTCTTACTGTTCCACGTTTCTTTTCCATTATGACGTGGTTGGCTGACGTCACAGAATGGGCTGTCTACTGTCCCCTCTGCCACCCAAACACCTCTTGAGTGGTTTTCTGCATAGCTGACTGACTGAGGGAACTTCTTCAGCTAGCTTGGCTCCTGAAGCCGCTTCAGGAGGTGTTCTGACCCCCTCTGCCCATCTCAAGGTCGTGGCTGCAGGAAAGACCAAGTTGAAACCAGCTTGTCGTGTTTCAAACCAAGATCAGTTCCCTGCAAGGAACCTCATGAGTGCTTCCCCCTGGTGGGGGAGGGGGTGGAAGACTCACCTTGGACCACCACAGTACAGATGGAGTTATTTGTGGTTGTCCTGCTGCCCCTGAGACAGGCAGTTCACCCTGGACCGCCACAATACAGATGGAGTTATTTGTGCTTGTCCTGGTTCCCTACCTCATGGTCCTGCTTGGGTGTAACCTTTGATATGCCTATCTAATGGGCTTTGCAATTCTATCCTCCTCCAGAGAGATGTGTCTATCCTGCATCCTTGCCAGAGAAGGGGACTGATGGCAGGGAGCAAGTCTCTCCCTAGCCAACAACATGGCTCTTAGGAATTAAATACACCTGCAGAGGTCACCTAGCTGTGAGGTTTAGCTTGAGAAAAAAATGCAATCAAGCCCAGGCCTTCCACACATTTTCTTTCCTGCCCTTTAGCCAGGCCAGGCCATGTCTCCGCATGCCACATGCCATGGACAGAGTAGACTACACCACAGCCTATGCTGAAACTGAATCCACCGGTTCCAGCCCTGCCAAACCAACCAGGAAGGAGTTAAGCAGTCCAGGCAACTCCAAGCCCGATTATGTGTATTGGTTTGCTTCTGAGTTATGAAAGGCCTCTGAACGCCCTTCTCAAATTGAGGTTTGCTTTCTCTTAATTTCCATCACTATTTCACAAGGCTTGTCATTACAGGCTGGCTAAAATGAGTGGAATGTGCCATTAATAAACCCCTTTCAGGAATTCCATTAGGAGACCTGGACTTCAACCAAACGCCCAAGATCAGGAATGGGAAGGGGAGCCCAGGCTCTAGGGATCCCCAGGAAAGTGTTGGGTTGCTCAGGTTTTAATGGGGATTCCCGGGCCCTTAGCATGGAAGAATTCCATTGACCCTCTTGGCCTGTCTAGTGCTGGTCTTTCTTTTGGGCCCAAACAGAAATTGCTTTTGAACACACTGTTTGCTTTATTTAGGCTCCCTTTCAGGCAGCATGTACACCAGGCCACTTGCAGAGACTTCTTGTGACTTTAAGTGTTTTTGGAGAGTACCCCAGTGGCCATCTGCTGCCTTGGTGAACTCTTAGGTCAATTCTTGCCCTTCAGTATTTGGTGACTCCTGAGGACAGATGGGTAGGCCATCTATTCGGGGTCCTGAGAGCAGCACCCTTGGTGATAAGGAACTTCTTTGGTGGTCTAAAAATAGAATTTAAGGGACTGATGATAGACTCACCAGACAGAGCAGTGTGAGAGCCATTGACTTGCCAGTTTATAGTCTCAGCGGCCAGGGTCTTGAGTCTCCCCTCTTTTGGCTGGCAAACCTTTTCCATCTAGTCTGCCCACAGGAGGAGCCAGCTATCTCCAGGTAAGGTCTGGAGTCAGAGGGATGCGTTTCCAAAGCATTGTGTGGCCAGGGCTGATACCTCTGGACATGGGTCAGGTGCACTGATGACATTGACCCTGGGTTCTTATTTTCCTGGGTGCTCTGTCTGGTTGTTTCTTTATTTGGGCATGTGACCCCATTGTCACTTTCCCAAGATTGGCCCTGTTCTCGGGCCATCTGGCCTCCGTAGGATGGCTTTGCAGGCCTGTGCACTGCTGCTTGGCAGGTGTTGGTGTCACTATTTCATTTTCCAAGGACATTCTTGCCACGCTTGCCCTGTGTCCTGCTTGCTTGCATTTAGCACCTCAGTGTGGGCTTGAATCCAGAAACCTCCACCTTCTGAGGCAAAAGACCCTTCTAAACTGAAGCTCATTCTCCTGGTTCAAGAAATAACCGTGGCTGACAGCTTGCCGAACATAAAACCGATTCTTTTGTTTATAAACTGGCAGGCAAACAGTGTTTAGTAACCACACACCTGCTCTCTTTGAGTTCAGTTCTAGCATCAACAGATTCCCTCGTTTAAGGAAAAGAGGCAACCACGTGGGTCAGATTAAATATAGTTAAGACTACACTACACAATCGAGGTGATGGTCTCAAGGCACATTCTTCACGAGACAAATGCTGATAAAAATCCCTACTGTGCAGAGGAAAAGGTAGTTTCAAATCAGATATGTCTGTTGCTAGAGCTTTGCTCCTGGAGAAAAGGTATGAAAGGGCTCTCCAGAGTCAAGGAAGGTTAACATGCCTGCTGGGTCCATCCTACATGACCCAAAGCCAATAGTTTCGCCATCCGCTGAGCCAGCTGTGTGTTGGTAGCCACCTCTGCACAGTGGGGTAAGTGGCATTTGGTGTCAATGCGGCTGTGATTATGTCCAGCCAAGACATATATTTAGAATCTAGATCTTGGAGCCAACAGGAGCCTTAGGCCTACCCTGGCCTGAACTCCCGTGGGGGGGGGGGGGGGCAGGGGCGGGGGCAAGCCATCTGCATCATCCCACCCCACAAGTCAGCCTGTGTGATCATTTTAGCCATCAGGAACTGAGACTCCAGGATAGCACAGGTGTGCTTGCACAAGGCTCATTCTTAGAAAATGTTTGTGAGCTAGATTAGTGTTCGGGTAAGGCTCATGAGTCGACTCTGCTTCTGGGACTCTGTAGCCAGGCTCACAAATCAGGCAGTATAAGAGCCTGCCCAGGGCCAAAACAAAACAATAACCAAGTGCATCAGAGTGGGCAGCCTTGATGGGGGACAGGAGGCATGTGACATGCAGCCATCCAGGAAATGGGGTTCCAGTTTTGCTTTGTGGTTACACAGCACAGTGATGCTTGTGGGTAGCAGGGCAGGGGCCAAGCCAGAAGGTTCTCTGTAACTGGTAAGGGTAGATAGAGCTCAGAGGAGGAACAGCATACGTCACCTGCTCTGTGCCTGTCATGTGGCAACTGGTGGCACTGCCCAGAAGCCCCTGGGCCAGGCATCCCAGCATGGCTTGTGGGAGGTCTCTGTCTTACGCCTCTTCTCCCACTTTTGAGCGAGTCGTGCTTATTTTCAATTAAAAATAGCAAATGTTTACTGTTTTCTTTCCCACATTGTCTCATTACCCCAGAGCTTAACTCCTGCCTCAAAATGTTTCAGGAGGCCCAGACGCACGTAAGATGACCTGTGCTGTGTTCTTGCTCAGGAGATAAGCACTGTGGATGTCCACACGAAGGCCTGCCTCTTTGCCTCTATCAGTGAAGGTTCTGGGGGCGGCGGGGGTGGGTAGGTGAGGTGGGGGTGGATCTTTCAGGATTGGGCAAGAGGCAGCTTTGGCCTCTGCCTAGAGTCCAGAACCCCTCCACCGCCTGCTGGGCACATTGGATCTCTGCTCACTCTCCAAGATGGAGTTTACACATCTTCACCCAGAGAGAAATTGAGGTGGGGGGGGGGGCGGGGCTGGGCGGAGGGAGGGGGAGAGAGAGAGAGAAACATGAATGTAAACATTAGGAATATGAATGAGAGAATAGTTCATTCCAGCCAACTGTCATCTACACGGCCCCAGTATTGGAGGCACTGGCCAAGGGACGGGGTTTTTAATTGCTTAGAACACCCCTCCCCTCCCTCTGTGGTTCTGTGCTCATCCTACAGGCAGCCGGGACACACTGGCTCCATCGCTCACATGTAAACATGGCTGCAGGCTCTGCGGAGGCTGCCCGCAGGATTTCTGAGTTCTTAGGAAACTGAATTCTCAATGACTGGAAGGAGATACAGCAGGGAGCTGTCTTCCTCTACCGTGCAGGTGCGGGCGGGGCAGGTGTGTGCTGCTGCGCAGGCGCAGTGCATGCCTGCCTGCCTGCCGCCGCCGCCGCCGCCTGCACCGGGGTTACTATCGGTCAATGCTCGCTAGTAACCTCCTGCTGGCGGCCGCGGGGAGCTGCGCGATTGGCTGCTCGCGCCACTGTTGCTAAGAGAAGGATGTTGCTGCTCTAGAGGGCTCAAGTGGTCCTGATGCTCCGCATTCCTGCAAAGTGCAAAGCCCCTGGTCACTTCTCCACCCCCACGTCCAAAAGGCACCCAAAACTGAGAGCTCTTCCAACATGTTTCCTGTTTAAGCTTAATTGGGGTTTGTGGCTGGGTGGGAATAACACAGCAGATACCAGAACTCTACAACCTTCTCTGTGTGCTGGCTATGGCCTTGAAGTTTTGATCAGTCTTCTGGGGTCGGGGGTGCTTCTAAAAGGCTGTTTAAAGTCAAAGAGAGCTTATGGCTCCAGGTCACACCCTCTTCCAAGAGACACTGCTGGTCCTTGACTCCTTGCAAATGGTCCTATTCACTTCTAAGTTCAGAACAGGAGAAGGCATAAGAGGCAGCTCTCTCTATGACCAGCCTTGGAAAAGGACCAGGACGGGTTCCCAAACCTCGGAATTTCCCTTTGATACTGGTTTGTGGATCTACTAAGCCAGCTGGAATCCGGAGGGCTCCCTGCCCCGGTTGAGTCACTTCTACCCTGGGCATGTCAGAGGATGAGCGATACTGAACTCCAGGAGTGCACTTTGTCATGTCTGTGCCTCTGTGTCCTCATAGATGTAAGAAAAGCACGGTTTCTCCCATTTGCCTAACTGGAAGGCCCAGGACTGACTGGGAGGAACAGGAGGTGCCATGTCGCGCCTTCCCAGGGGACCCTGGCCTGATAGTTCCTTTGGGCTTAATTTAGCCACCTTGTAAAGTGCTAAGCACTATCATACATATGATCTGTTCAACCTTTGGGGCTCCTGCCTTAATGCAAGGAGGCCCCTTGGGGCTGGTGACTTCTCTGGCTTGTGTTTTCACTGCTTGCTTCTCTGCCTCAGTTTTTTTTGTTTTGTTTTGTTTTGTTTTGTTTGTGGTTGTAGAGTTAACATTTTGCAAGAGGGATGATAGTTCCAGAGTGTCAATTCTCTGAACCAACAGCAGACTGAAGCGATCTGCAAATTTGTGGCAGAGAGTAACAGTGACACAGAGAACCCTCTTCTGTTTCCTGGGGCTTGTCAGGGAGGCAGGCGGAAACCTCTCCCTGAAAGAAGGAAGTGTGCATGAGCGATAACTGCAGTGTTGCTGAAGACACTGACACATGACCACACGCCCAGCAACCCCATGTGGAAGTGTCCTTAGCTCCCCGTCTTGTGAGGGACAGAAGTGCTGGTGCATAGAGGCTAACAGAGGGCTCTGAGCTCTGTTCCCTGTGTAGACTGAAGGAACTTCCTGGAGACACCTTTAACAATGGTTCCCAAAACATTGGAATTTCCCCAGGAATTTCAGGCTGACAGAAGGAAAAGCCAAAGAAGAACTTTCCCCGCCATCCCAACCCCAGGACTAGATTTCACACCTCTCTGACAGCCTGTCAGACCACCTTGCAGGAGAACCCAGAGCCCAGACATTGATTAGTCCATGGTGGGTGGGCAGACGTTTTGACCGGGATGCTCAGTTATATATACTCTCTGTCCCTCTCCTTAAACCTGAGCCTGAAGGTGGACTTTGGGGTCACTGGACCTTTTATTTGTTTTCCCATTGTGGCTACATTACATTTTCTTTCTCTGCTGTTCAGTATTATTTTGTCTCTTTAATCAACATATTCGGGGCAGGTGGCTGAACATGGCTTGTTAGGGCCACCAGGGGTGGGTCAGTGTCCCTAACAACTCCAGTCCTGTCCATCTCAGGGACCCTCTGCTGCCGTCCTAAGGCTTTCCACTTGTGTCTTCCTGGTGGCGAATATCAGAACTGAGTCAACCTTCATTTCAGAGGCATTGATAAACACGCCTTACTTAGGACTCGGCAGTACCCCATACACGACAGGTCATAGCTGTGTCACACCTGAGAGGCCCTCTGAGAACTTTCAGGTCATTGGATGATGAGTTTTGCATCTCGGAGACTATTTATATTTAAGCATCGGCATTTGTGAGTGGCTGGGTGGAAATTTCCAGCCTTGAAACAGAGCTGGGTAGGCAAAGTTACACTTCAGAATCTGCCTCCCGAGAGAGGTTAATGTAGGTCATTCTGGGAGGATGTGAGACTATCAGGCCCCACGTATTTTTGTCTTGTGGCTGGATCTTCATGTGTGAACATGAGAAAGCTGTACCCATGGCTCTAGTTGTACCCACAGCTCTAACTGGCAGCCGCAATGGGGACAGGAGTAGGGCTGGCGGAGAAGCAGCCTCAACCCCCAAGGCCAGGTCAGAGTGTGAGCATTGCTCTTGGATCTGTGACTAGTAACAGTAAGTTCCATAATCTCATATAGTTACAGAAAATGCATTTCTCTTTTTTCTTAAAAAAAAAAAAAAAAGGCTAAAATAAATTAAACAACAATCTGAACTTAGTTTGAGTTTCAACTTCTCTGTCTCTTTTCTTAATAAAATGGTTCTAACTCTTTAACATCATTCCAGTCAAGGTAAAGGCCAAAGTAAGGACTCTGGTGCTTGCAAATGTAGGTATAAAAGCCCACTCACCAGCAGGACACTGGCAGCCTTTATCTTCCCTATAAAGTAGGGAGTCATAGCAGCAATAAGCCAGATCTTAGTGGGTCAAAGAGCTTGACACCTACAGAGCATTATGTCACACAGGCAGGACTGAACAAACAGTATTATGTGTCACATCAGAAACTAATTATAATAGAATCAATAAATAAAGTGAATTAAAAGCTTTTTAGTCATTGTAAAAGAAAGTGTGATTAGCCTAGCGTGGTGGCGCACGCCTATAATCCCAGCACTCGGGAGGCAGAGGCAGGTGGATCGATGTGAGTTCGAGGCCAGCCTGGTCTACAAAGCGAGTCCAGGACAGCCAAGGCTACACAGAGAAACCCTGTCTCGAAAAACCAAAAAAAAAAAAAGAAAAAAGAAAAAGAAAAAGAAAGTGTGCTGTGACACCAGGCTTCAGATGTCAGTGAGCATGGCTGTTGGCTGATCCTGGCTCAGCCTTTCCTGGGCTATGGGTCCTCAAAGCCCTTGGGTGTCTGTTCAGGGAGCCTCACTCCTGCCTTGTGACAAGAGATGTGTTCAAGACCTGATCAAGGTCACAAGTCTGTGGGTGGTAGAGCCTTAAATGATCTAGGCTGCTACCTCACAGGCCCTGGATAGATCTCCATGCTGAACTACCTCAGTATGTCTGAGTGTAATATGTACTTTGGGAGTGGCCCATCCTGCATCCTTGTCAGTCCCCCCCCCCCCCCCCCCCATGCAGCTGCCACAGGCAGATAGATGTTCATGACACTCAAATAAAGAACAGGTGGTATCTTCAGAGTCAAGGAGCTAGACAGGCACTGTTCTAGAAGGTTCTTCTAGTCATTTGGGTATGTCTGATGATGTTCAGGTTTCTAGCACCTCATTCCTCAAATCAGACCCCAAGAAGAGGCGTATGACGATGACACCTCTGCGCCAGGTCCTGGCAGTTGGTGGCACCCTCTTCTGGTGCTGAGAGCCCTGTGTGTGTTTATCGTGGGCTACGAGGGGAACTGGATTATGCAGGAGAGGAAGGCAGCTGAGCCTGGTGGTGCAATGTTGAATCAGCGTAGGATGCCAGCTAGTCTGTGCCCCCAGCAACCCAGTAAAGCACCGTTTTTTGTATTATCAAAGAAGAGACCACCGCATGAAGTTCAGAGACCCTGCTGATGACAGGAGGGACTCTAAGGCAAAGCCCAGCATGACTTGACTCCCAAGTCTCCCCTGGAGGTCATATGAAACAGTCAGTGAGCACCAAGGATCATGGCCACCCAGTGACCTTGAACACTCATGTGCTTGCTGCCTACATGCGGTAGCTTTCAGTGAGGAGGAAGTAGTGAACCTAGAGACAGGTTTGGCGAGCTCGGGATGTTTCAAGGGGTGGAGGCCCCCAGCAGGTCTCCCCAGGTGACACCTGCAAGCCGTGCTTGGGGAGGACAAACAACCAAGATCAGAACATTCCACACTTACTCACACCTGGCCAGCAAGACCTTCAGCTCCACCCAAAGGTCTGAGGGTACAGGGGGAAGGTTTAAGAGAGCATCAGGTACTGGGCAGTGGCAGCGCATGCCTTTAATCCCAGCACTCGGGAGGCAGAGGCAGGTGGATCACTGTGAGTTTGAGGCTAGCCTGGTCTACAAAGTAAGTCCAGGACAGCCAAGGCTACACAGAGAGACCCTGTCTCAAAATAAAAACCAAAACAAACAAAACAAAATAAAAAAGAGAGCATCAGACTGTGGGCCGGCTCAGAAGGAATTTGGCCGGCAGGGGTGTCCGGAGTAATCACTCCAGCACTCTTTAGTACTGCTGAGGAGTTTCTGAGTTTCTGAAGACCTTACATTCTGAATTTCAATGGTATGTGGTGAGAGCATTGCACATGCGCAGTTCAGCTACCCCCTCAGAATGCTGATGGAGCAGCAGGGTTCCCTACCAGCTCTCAGGACCCATTGGCAAGACATTGAGGTACAATAGGTCCCCTCCTATGCCCAGGATATCAGCAAGCTTAGCACAGGTGGGAATGGGGTGTGGGTGCCCCCGGGTATGTTCCACGGGGAGGTCAGACTCATAAGCTTACGTATTCCCTAAGAAACCAATGCCACAGCACGGTGTGTTTGCTGCGCACACCTGCTTAAGAGAAGACACTGAAGCACCTCACAGGCGCGTGTCCAACCATTTGACCTTGACTTCTCTAGAGTTCATGCTTGAGAGCTCCACAATCAAGTTATGAGGTTTTTTTTCCCTAAACGTTTAGAATGTTCTAAGTACGTTACAATTGTTGTGTTAGGCCGTCCGCATCTAGCTAGGAAGTGACCCTAGAATGAAACGGTAAGGCTAATCAGTGTAGACAACAACAGCCTGGCAGTGTGAATTCTCCCTTTGGAGAGGACGCATGGCCCAGGAGCTGATTCATTTTGCCTCACAGTCCCACACCCACAGCCCTTCAGAGTGGACGTGACAGGGCAGTGACCCATGGCACTGTTTGTGTGTTTTGCTGATGTGGTCTCGAGGGCTTGGAACACATTGACTCTGTGATACTCCAGTGCTCCTGAGTTATGGAACATGTAGTAGTGGGAATTCCCATCACTCTGGCGATGCCCGATCCCTGTCGTACAAGGAAGCCAGGGAAGTTCATCTTGAGAACTGCTGGCTCAGATCAACGAGGAGAGCATGGCCACTTGAGAGCCACACTTGACCCTTTGAAAAGCAGAGTCGGGAAGTATCGCTGCTCCTCATCGTTCTCCTGGATTCGAGATGCAGGAGGAGTGGGGACGGACATTATTGACAACAATGGCAGGATCTTACAGTGGTTCATGCAGCCCCCACATATCAGTAGATCCACCAGCCCTGGAAAAACATTGGAGGATGAGAGAGAGAAATCATGTGAACCCAAGGAGCTGCTCAGTCCCTTTTTCCTTCGTGGGGATCTGGGTGGAGGATCATTTCCCCCAGGGCATCTGCCAGGGACAGAAGACTTTGGTGCTGAGTGTGGGACAAAACGCCTGGCTTCAGCAGTTCCTGTTACTATTATATTTAAGAAAGTGCAGATTTTATTTCTGTCTCACTGACCCACGCCCGCCCCCCAGAGGCACATTCTAACTCCCCTTTATGTGGTCTTGAACGAGCAGCTGCTCTGTCCCTTGGTGGGTGGGAAAGATGGGGTCCCATCTACTGGTTTGGGAAGCATCTCCATCCCTGCCTGCGAGCTAGCACCTGAGGACTGCCGCAGAGAATGTCCTGTGAGTGGAGGAGACACGTCTATCCCAGGATTCTAGGGCCATGTCCTGTCAGAAGTGGCAGGAGGGAAGTCTAAAGATGGACCATTCTGGCTGGGGAGGTCTTTGTATCCATTTGTAAACCGTCTTTATCTTTGGCTGGAAGAAAACTCGCCCTCTGTCACTTCATCACTGGAAATGACAGAAACATTTGCAGAGCCTCAGGTGGCACCAGGGTAGGAGTGTGTCATAGAGTGCAACCAGCTGCTCAGAATTTGGTTATATATAACATATCAGGACAGAATACAGTAGACATTCCCACAGTCCTCTGTTCCAGACTCTTAGGGTCAGGTAAGAAACAAGTAGAGCTAGGATGTGGCAGAGTATTTCTATAGCAGGCACAGGCCCTGGGTTCAGCGCCATGCGCAGAAGAAAAATAAAACCTAAATTAAAACCTGCAAATAGCAGTGTAGCCAGCTGTGGCGCAGCACTCAGGGACGCAGAGGCAGGCGGAACTCTGTGAGTTCAAGGCCAGTCTGGTCTACAAAGTGAGTCCAGCACAGCCAAGACTATACAGTAAAAGTCTGTCTCAGGAAAAAAAAATTATCGCAGCCAGTGCTCCACACAGAAGCCCCGGATGCTTAGCTTCCTAAGTCTCCTGCAGCCCAATTTCTGTATTGTCTAACTTTGCAGTTCTCACCCTTGGGGAGAGAACAAACTTTAGTTTTTCCTTATTTAAATAATGGAAGTTTCTAATGTACAAGGATCATAACCCCTGGATTTTAAAGATTGCACTTGGAGCATAGACATGGCCACCCTGGTCCTAGTGTACAGGGGATAATGGAGCTTCTTAGTACTCCTGCTGATGGAGGTCTGGGTTGGTTATGAGCAACTCATGTCCCTACCAAGAAAAGTGTGGAAAACACCCATACTTCTGAGGCTCTAGGTGACCTTTGCATAGAGGAAGTTTTTTTCACATACAGGACCATCACAGGGACTGGTGGAGGTGCCAGGAGGTGACTTGCCAGAGTCAGATTCAGAGGGGGTGGGTGAGAGACGACGGTGTGAACACCCCATTTCTGGCAACGACACTCCTTAGTCACTGGCCCGAAGCTGTTTTTGGGGCCTCACACAGGTGCCAGGTATCTGGAGGGAAGGTGACAGTTTGATGGATCCACTGTACCTTGGTGCAGCCCGGGCCTCCTAAGGAGTCTACATGGCTGTGCTCTGTACTGGGGAGTGGGTGAGACAAAATAAACTCCTGCGTCACCAAACCTCTGAGACAGAACCAATTAAGCAACTGCAGGGAAAACTGTTTGCTAGCAAGATGAGCCTCTCCATGAACAACAGACCCGCCGAACAACCATAAGGTGACTGACTGATGGATTGAGAGCACTGTTATACAGAATATTAAGGAGCTAGAAGGCTACTCTCCTCTCACTTGAATCCAGGATGGAGGGTTGGATAGAGGGATGGGAGGATGGGGCACTGGGGGCTGGGGGGCACAGGTGGGGAGATGGAGTGCAGTAGAGTGCTAACCCCATGTACTCCAGAAGCTGTTGTAAGGAAGCCTCCTGGCCCAGCCCGGCTTTCTGTGTGGCAGTGGCTCCCAGTGCTTGCAATGAAACACAGGCCCGGTGGCTTCTCAGACCAGCCTGTGGGGACAAGAGAAGGCCAGGGCAAGTACCAGAGCAGAAACAAGACTAAAGCTGTCATTCAGGAGAAGAGAGCACCTGGGAGGCTCAGACCCTGGGTGTACATGTGGGAGCCCCATCAGAGCCAGAGCAGCCCAAGGCTGAGATGAGGACAGGAAGGTCATTGTCCCATCCTAGGGGCAACCTAGCATCTCAAACGCCATTTTCCTATCTATTCCCGAGACCTACCCTTTCTGGGAACTCTCTTCGCGGGGAAGTGTGGTGGAGGGAGGTTGATGGAAGGACCACACTGAAGCCAGCCTGAAGGGCTCGTTCAACAGTACACGACCCTGTCCGCCTCTTCTTGGTCAAGTTCTGTGTCCCATCAGGAATGTCCTGGAAGGGCCAGGGCAGGGCAGGGACTGTACCCTGGGCACGTGTGGATGGCTGAAGGCTGAAGGGAAAAGGTCGCAGAAGGGGCCCCTACTCCTGAGTTAGTGCCAACATGGGGTGTGGGTCTCTTCACATTCTAGATGCAGGGCTGCTGGATTTGTGAATCAACCATGCAAGCACTTCAAAACTGGGCTGGAAGACTCCTTCAGAGGGTGTCTGTGGGAAGGCGCTTCTATAGAGTCTTCAGTGGGTCCAGAGTAGCTCTGAGAGGAATTATTATTGAGGCGTTTCAATTCTGAGGGATACTGGCAGAGCACCCAAGCTGCTCTAGTAATTTACTTGTTAATAAATATTTCATAAAACAATCTCAGTCCATGTGCACAAACAATAAGAGCTGCTCTGCTCGGGGCTGGGGGGGAGGGGGGCCAAGAAAGAGAAGAAGGAGAAGAGAGGGTGGGGGGAAGGGGGAGAGGAGGAGAGAAGGGGAGAAGACAGACTGATTCACAGTCACAGCCTAAACTCACTGAAATTAGGGACAGAAAAATAACCCATGAGCATCTCACTGTCTTTGTGATTTTGCCCTGCAGATAGTGAGAAATGTCATCTTAAGGTACAGTGGCACGTGTGTGTGTCTGTGCATGCTCAGCCATGTTTATAATGTGGACATTTCTTTAAGTTAGGAAAGGCGTGGTGGCGCACGCCTTTAATCCCAGCACTCGGGAGGCAGAGGCAGGTGGATCTCTGTGAGTTCGAGGCCAGCTTGGTCTACAGAGTGAGTCCAGGACAGTCAAGGCAAACACAGAGAAACTCTGTCTGGAAAAAACAAAAAACCAAAACTAAAACCAAAACCAAAAAAAAAAAAAAAAAAGTAGGAAAGGCCCTTCCTTGCCCAGCCATGCTTATTTTGTAGATTATAAAGTGCTGTGAATCCAGGGTCAGGAACATATACGGACACAGTTGTGTCTTTTTACAATGTCAGCATCTACTGAATGGCAATAAATTACAAATAACATTAACTTCATGGCCTTTAAGTTTACCAGGTGCTGCAGAATTCGTTTTTATGACCTGTGGCAATGTCTTCTTTCTTTATCCCAATGATTTTATATTCATGTATGTGCCTATGTGTGGCTACCCACAGAGGCCAGAGGAGGGCATCTGGTCCCCTGGATCTAGAGGTGCAGGTGCTTGTGAGGTTTCCACCCTGGGTGCTAGAAACCAAACTTCTCTTCTTTGCAGGAACAGCAAGTGATCCTAACCACTGGGCCATTTCTTTAAGTTTCTTTTCTTTATTCCGGTTTTAATTACTAATTTTTTGTTTTTGTTTTTGTTTTTAGAGACAAGGTTTCTCTGTGTAGCCTTGGCTGTCCTGGACTCGCTTTGTAGACCAGGCTGGCCTCGAACTCACATCGATCCACCTGCCTTTGCCTCCCAAGTGCTGGGATTAAAGGCGTGTGCCACCACGCCCGGCTTAATTACTAATATTAATCCTTGGACTAAACAGTAGACTTCTCACAACTGTAGAGATGCTATCCTAATTGCGGAGGGAGACAACTGACTGAGATGCAAGGAATGTCTCCGTAGGGACCAGGAGGAGATTTACACACAGTGGGTGCACACACAGTTGGGCACAGTGTATCCCATGTAGGACCAGGTGGCAGGCGGTGGCCAGCATCAGCCTGAAGTGGGCCATGTGTCCCAGGCAGATGTGCCTCTTTACTGGGCTGACCCTTATGGTTGGGGTCCATAATACGTCACCTGACTGACAGTGTCCAATACTGCAGGTCCCTTCAGGTGCAGAATCGCCCCAATCTGAGGTCAACACTGTCCATGCCAAACACTATGTGTCATCACTAGAAAGAAGGACTAGTTAACAAACCGCAGATACACTCGCCATGGACTGTTCTAGAATTTTGTAGAGAAGTAAAACCTAGTCTCTTGACCAATAACAACAGCAACAAACCGAGTGATTAAAAAAACACCCCTGGGACAGACAGTACTTCACCATTTATATAAATTCCAGAAACATGCAAAAATTACTCAAACTCTTTAAGAGTAAATATAGTTAGGCAGTAAAAAGAGGGAAAAAAATGGTCAAATAAAAAAATCAGTAGAGGTGCTGTGTGGAGCAGGGTTTGAGACTGTGATCAGGAAGGGTTGAGGCCCACGAAGAGGCTAGGTGCATGTCTCAGACTGGAGACAGGCTGGTTGTTGTGTAAGTTTTCCTGGAGAGACATGATCAAACACTGTGCACCTTTGTGTTCTGGTTTTCTTCCTGTTGGCATGATAAAACACTCTAACAGAAGCAGCCTAGGAGAGGAAAGTCTTTGTTTGGCGGCTTATACTTCCAGACCACAGCCCATCACTGAGGGAAGCCAAGACAAGAACTGAGGCAGAAGTCATTGAAGAACACTGCTTGGTTGTTTATTTGCAGGTTCACCCTCAACCTGCTTTCTTAGATACCCCAGAACTACCTGACTAGGGAATGGTACCACCCACGGTGGGCTGGACCCTCCTACATCAATCAACAAGACAGTTCACACAGGTAAACCCACAGGCCGAGCTGATTTGGGCAGAGTCCCTTTTCAGATGACTCTGTGTCAAGTTGACAGTTAAAGCCTCAGAGAGGGCACCGACAGCAGAACAAACCAATGATTATACACAAGTTCATCTTGGTGAACCAGTGAGTTTATTGGAGACAGGAATATGTGTGAGGGATGACATAGGAGTTATAGGTGATTCAGACAAGAGCATCATTAATTGTTTGCCCCAGCCTGTGTGGCAAGTCGCAGAAGCTGCCTCTCTGAAGGTTCCCACACAACCTGGGGGAACAGCTCCACCTAAGACTCCCACCTCCCTGGCCTCAAGGAGAAGCCTCTGGAGCCTTGGAAGTTTCTCAGGACTTCTTTAGCTTTCTTGTGGGTTTTCCTGAGATCTTACCACCTTCTTCCTTGAATAGCAAGCATATTCAGTTAGTCTCACAGAGGTGACCAACCTGCCATAGAGAGCAGGTCATGGACTCTGCATCCAGGTGACTCTAAGTTCTGGCTTTCCATGTACCTGGTGTGGTACTCGGGGATAATCATTTCAGCATTCCTTCTCTCCGAAGTCAGTGTACTGAAAGTGTCCCCTGTAGCATACATACATCAAGAAGAAGGCAGCAGGCCTGGTGGCGCACACCTCTAATCCCAGCACCCAGGGAGGTGGAGCCAGGTGGAGCTCTATAAGTTCGAGACCAGCCTTGTCTACAGAGCAAGTCCAGAACAGCTGAGGCTACGCAGAGAGACCCTGTCTCGAAAAATGAAGGAGTTGAATGAGGCACATTTGTTCACATTTGACCCTCCAGGCAGTGGCAGCTCAAGGAGACTTTGAGGTGTAACCCTGAGACAGGAGAGAAACTAACGATAGATGGGCACGTTAATGACACCTGAGATAAACTCCACTGCCCTGCCAACTTGGGGTAAAGTGTGCATGCGTGGGTGTGTGCATGCATGTGCATGTGTGTGTGTGTGTAAATATAGAGGGCAGAGATTAACTTTCTTTGTAAGATGTGGCCTGTTTTTCACTGGCATGGTGCTTTGCCCCAAGTAAGCTAAGCTGTGCTGTGGGGGCTGCCTTTCAGGCTACCTGGCTACCCAGGCATCTGTCTTGAGATTTCCCAGCGCTCAGTTTATAAGTATACACCATTGCACGTTTGCTTTTGGTGTGAGTTCTAGGGCTCGGCCTCAGGTCTTCACTCTTACTTGCAAGCATCTTACTGACTGAGCTAGCTCCCTAGCCCCTGCCTGGTACAGGTTGCTTTCCTGAGATGCCCAGTGTCTTGCTGGACTCAGTTTTCTTTCTGCCTGACAGAAGACTCGGACTCCCAGGTCTGGCAGCCATAGTGCTCACTCTAGCTCACTGGATCATGAGAATGTTCTGGATGGCTCGGGGCATCCCAGAGAGAACTGGCCAAGAGCAGCCTGGGGACTTGTCTTCAGCCCAGCCATGACTGTCCTTGCAGCAGCTCATTAACTGTTACGGTTCTGCTCTTGGGTCACACTTACTGCAAGCCTTCATCAGTGTCACCTCTGTGCCCTCACTAGCATGAGCCATCTTTAGCCACTGTCTCTGAGCTTCAGATGCTATTAGCTATTTTTGTCTTCTTGTAACTATGCCTTTTCCTACTGTGTAACTGGAGGCTGGCCCAGGATTGATAATGGGTTGGATCAAGACTTATCCATGCAGTGTGTGAAACACCTGATGACACTAGTACTGGCTTATAGTTTCAGCAACAAGAGGAGGGATCAGGACATAAGGCAATAGTGAGTCCCAACACAGGCCATCTTGCATACTTTGACTTACCTAATCCCAAACACAGTCCCATGACCTCACTCTTGTCCTTTTCTGGGGGTAGGAGGTGAGATGGTGTCCTGACCAATCAATATGGCTTACTAGTTGGACTCCCTGAGGGTGAAATGGACAAGAAACAAAGGAGAAGGGGGAGTAGTGGCCCCTTGACCTGGAGGAAGGCGTCTGCTGTGGGTGAGGGTGTGGATGATGACAGAAGGAGTCTGTGAGGCACAGACATATATCAAGCACTGTGTAACCCTCCCACTGTGCCTCAGTGGTACTGGGTGCTGAGTGGGTATCCTTGTCCCTAAGTCACAGAAGAGAAAGCATAGCCCATAGGGACACATGGAGCTGTCCCATCATATACTCATGATATATAAGTGAGGTTGGAGGCATGGCCAGTCACCCTGTCAAATCCATGTACTTCTTGGGGGCTGAAAACTGGCTTTAAGCATGTGCAGGATCGATTGGACTGGCCGACACGTGTTTGCGAGACTCAGACCAGATGGACAGCTGGGGGAATATTGAGGGTAAGAGAAGATGGACCAGAGGCCTCTGTCATGGAAGGTAGGCCCAGAGCCACAGGCTGAAGGAAGTAAAGTTGGTCCTATGGAAAGACAGGATCCCATTAAGAGGGAGATGCTGAGTCCGTCATGGAGACTGAGCTCTCCTCCGTCAGCAACACCAGAGCTCCCAGGCTGAGCAGGCCTTCTGAAGGATGCTCCTGCTTGGGGTGGCTGCTGCCTTATAAGGTTCTCACTATGTCTACCTAAGTCAGAACAGCAAAGAGAGGGTGGTCCAGGAGGTAGCCCCCACCCCCACCCCGACGGCAGGTTGTTGAAACCAGGTATGGAAGCTGTCCTGAGATGTCTCACAGACATGGAACACACACACACACACACACACACACACACACACACACACACACACACACACA
>OU015751.1:5136177-5152671 GCA_907169655.1 Acomys percivali
GATGGACAGTTAGACATGATGGACAGTTAGACAGTTAGACATGATGGACAGTTAGACAGTTAGACATGATGGATGGTTAGACAGTTAGATATGATGGACAGTTAGACATGATGGACAGTTAGACATGATGGGCAGTTAGACAGTCAGACAGTTAGACATGATGGACAGTTAGATAGTTAGACATGATGGATAGTTAGACATGATGGACAGTTAGACATGATGGACAGTTAGACATGGAGGGCTTGGACAGAAGACAGTGAGGGGCTGCCATGCCCAAGGCCTGTGGTTCCCGTGGTTGTTGAGGACTTTAGGGCTCACCATTCCCAAGGTCATGCCAAGGTCTCTCATCTGTGAGTGATTCGAAAGTGCTCAAGAGAGGCTTTCTGAAAATACTCTCCTTCAATCCTCACAGGGTTCACTTGATACCTAGAGTGAGCGTGGCGGTAGTAAAAGTCAGTCCATAGTTAACCATGCTCAGAAAGAATTACAGTTCCATTCTAAACTATTCAAACCTTACTTGCACACATTTTAGAAAAAGAAATCTAATGAAATCTGATGCCACCTTTGTTCCACCCAGGACATGGATTCATTGTATCCATATTTATGCCTGTTGGCTGTCCAGGCTTTAAGACTGGCTGGAGAGATGTAGAGTTTTGTTCAAGGGGTCCTTGTTTTCCTTAGGAATGTCCCCAAATTACAAGCATGGGAATGCTGACAGCTTTGTTAAAACACATTATAATTGTTGCAATAGAATAGCAACTACTCTGTTAGTTATTATTAATCTCTTGCCATGCTTAATTTATAAATTCAGCTTTCACACACACAGCCACGTGTATGCACACACACACACACACACACACACACACACACACACACACACACTCATACACACAGCATAGGAAAAATCATGACCCATATAGTGTACAGAATACTGCATAGTTTCAGTATCTACCTAGATCACGTGTCAGTTACTTTCCTGTTGCTGTGGCCAAATCCCTGGAGCAGAAGCAACTTAAGATAGAAAGGGTCCGTTTTGGCTCACAGTCTCCGAGAGCACAGTAATAGGAAGGAAGGCGTGGCAGCCGAAGCCATGGGTTTGTGGTGGGCTGCTTCCACAGGTGAGGGCTGCTCACTTCCTGACACTGCCCGGGATGCAGATAGAGTAGAGCCAGAGGCAGAGGCAGGCTTCAGCCTTTAAAACCCTGTCCTCAGTGGCCCACCTCCACCACCCAGGCTCCACAGCCTCCCTTATCAGTACCACAGTCTGGGGACTGAGAGTTCAAGCACACCCTGTAGGCAGCATTTCAGATGCAAGCCATTGCATAAAATTACTCCTGAGAGTAATAAATAATGGATACCTGTAATGCTAATGATTTGGGGGGGGGGGGAGAAAGATACATCTCACCATTCCTTAGAGCTCTGAATTATCTCTTAATATCGGAGATTATTATTTTTCAAAATCATCACTATAAGTTCCTGTTTGGTGCACTTACATTTAAAGGCGAAAGCCAAATTCTCAACCCTTCCCACTCCCCCACCCCCCCACCCCCGCCTCCCTCAGAGTCAAGACCGGCAAAGAGCTGAATGGTATATCTTCTTGGGGCTGGCTGTTTTTCAGACCACCACAGCAGTTCCTAGAAGACCAAGGGTGCTTGTGTATCCCAGAGATGTAGAGGCAGCCCTGCCAGGCTGGGTACTCAGAGGAAGCCACCAGGGGAGCTGCCCATTGCCTGGGAGGAAAGTAGGACCCACGACAAGGCCCTCAGCCTTGACAGTGGGCTGCAGGAAGCTGGGACCCAGAATGCTTCTGTTAGTCCCCGCAGGTTCCATAATGCTACTGTTCTCCATGGCCATGGGGAGGGAGAGTTGCAAAGATGTGTCCTTGGGAGGAAGGGAAATGGAGGGGGCCTCTGGAAACTAGCTCTTCTGGTGCTTAGACGCACCCAAGAGGCAACAGGCACAATGAGGAGCTGACAGGGTGGCTGCCGCGGTGGTGGCACTCCATCCCTTTCAGGACACAGGAGGCTCCCAACCTCCTTACCTACAGGCCTCGCCTTGTACCTGGGCCAATCATGGGGCTGAAAACTGTCATGGCTGGACTACTGCCTCTGAGCCACCTGAGCCTGAGGCACCTGCTGGGTACCCTTGTGGTCCTGGGGCAGTTGGTGTAGTCTGGGCTTCAGATAGAGAGTACCCAGTGCTGTACATCTTTGCCCTGCGGTTGTACTGAGGGCCATCCCCGGGCATCTTTGGGTAGTAGGCAAAGAAAGGATGCCATTTCCATCTGGTGCGATGAACATGCCAACTGGGAGAGGCCTGGTGTGTGCCTTGTCTCCCTGCTGACCACTTGTTTCCCCGGAGGAGAATACTAGTGTGGTACTCTGGGTCACTGGTGTCTCTGCTCCACCTTGTTGCCATGGTGACTGGTTCTTCTCGGGGGAGCCCAGGAGGGAGGGAGGCCCCCTCTCTGGTTTGCTTCTCCAAGCCACCTAAAGGTGGCTGGCGGGCTGCCGAAGGAGCTGGGCTCATGGTCTCCTTTCTCCTTGTCACTGCAGGGAGACTGGCATGAAAGGGGCAGTTCTCATCAATGGCATGCCCCGGGACCTGCGCTGCTTCCGGAAGGTCTCGTGCTACATCATGCAGGATGATATGCTGCTGCCTCACCTCACTGTTCAGGAGGCCATGATGGTGAGCCGCCCCTGCCCTTGGCACTGTACTAGACTCGCTGCTGCGCCTGGCCACATACAGTTGCCCCCCTCTCTAGCCGAGTTACAGCCCTGGTCCTGCTGCCTGCGCAAGCTATGTGAAACAGAATCCCAGAGAGACAGAGGAATTTTAGTGGAAAATTCCTTTAATGGCAAAGCCACAGCCAAGTTTCTGAGATTATTGACCACTAAGTTGAATGTCTGTTTCCTTGGTAACCACTTTCCTATTTCCCTAGGGCTAAGCAACTTCCCCTCTGCTTAGTTAGGGTTTCTATTGTTGTGATAAAACACCATGACCAAAAGCAACAAGGGGAGGAAAGGGTTAATTTCATTTTACAGCTGTAGCCAATCGTCCAGGGGATTTGGGGCAGGAAACCCAAGGCAGGAACTAAAAGCAGGCCCATGATGCAATGCTGTTTACTGGCTTGCTTCCTGTGGCTTTCTCAGCCTCTCTTCCTGCGGCACCCAGGACCACCAGCCCAGGGGTGGCTCTTGCCCACAGGTCCATACACACACACACACATACACACACACACACACACACACACACACACACACACACACACACACACGGCTGTCCTTGAATCCCTCTGCCTTTGATGGAGTCCTACTTCTCTTCTGTCTTCCAGGGAAAAGACAAGAGTCAGCCATTGCTGGGTACCCACGAGGTCTTGGCTATGCAGTCTCTAGGGAACTGGGGTGAGCAGAGCCTCCAAGAGTTAAGCAGTGAGGCCTGGCTCTACAGGTCGGCCAAAGCCGCGTGGGGACTCAAGCAGAGCACTCTGGCTCCAGGCTCTCCGAGTTTCTCTGCTAAACTCTACCTCCTTCCATGATGTCTCTTCAGCCTTTTTCTCATCTATGGGCCTGTTCCAGCGTTGCCAGAGTTGTGGTGGATGGGGACCACAGGAAGGCGGGGGGAACCTGGGCCTTGGGGCTTATTAGTGCTATCCTTATAGGTTCATCCTGGTTCTTTCCACCCCTCATGCGTCTTCTCACTGTATCTTCGCATGAGACTCCAGTGCCTAAGTCTAGGAGGAGTTTAAAAATACCTTCCCCTCTGGGGCCACACAAGTGTCCAAATGGAGCCTGTGGCATAGGTTTCCAGAGCAGCCAGGCTGTACTCTTTGGCACAGACCATGTCCCCACCAGTACAGGAACTCTGGGCTTCTAGGACTTTTTTTTTTTTTTTAACTAAAGGCCTAACCCCACAGTCAGTGACAGCCCAGGTGATCTCACTGCCAGTAGAAGAAACCCCTAGAATGTCTCTCACTAAAGAGTGGTTTAAAAAACGAACACCGAGCTCTACTTGGTAGCCTCTGCTTGTCGCCCGACTCACTGTGTGCCTAGCTGGCGCTGTTTCTCGCTTTCTCCATGTCACTGCGTAGAGTACCCCAGTAGGGTTGTACCTCCCCTGGTCCTGAAGAAGACATTGCCAGAAACCCTGCGCTTCGGTAGATGATGGGGCGTTCGTGTTGGCCACCTTACCTGGGAAGGTCTTGCCCTTGTGTTCGTGACTTGAATTGGGCAAAGCCCAGTGGCCACCCGCACAGCACTCTGTGTGGCTGTAGGGGACTCTTAGATGAAGAAAAGTGGGTTAAGATTTTAAATCTGAGATCTGCTCTGCCACCTGCTTTATGGGGTAAGAGAAAGCGGGGTGCTGTTAGGGCTGCTTTCATTCCTCTGCCCTGATGCTGGATAAGGGGACACCTGTCCACCACCCAGTCTCCGTGAACAGTGGATTCAGGGAGCTCTGCCTACTTACCTGGCCTCCAATGGGGGGGGGGGCTTTGGAGGGCTAAGAGGATGCAAAAGTGTTTGCACACAGACCAGGCCAGGAAGCCCTCTGAGGTTGCCATCACCTCGAGGCTCGGTCCTCGTGTACTCATGCACTTCTGTGAGTCCCCAGGGACCCTCTGTGTGTTGGGTGACCTGATTGTAGCGCGTGGTAAGTCACTAGAGGACCATGAGGTTGCAAGTATGGGAACCATCTCTCTGAGCCTCCAGCTCTGTCGTGCCCATCACTGCTCTCTTCTGTGGTGACCGTGTCCCCTCCAGGCTTTGCTGTGAAATGCATCTGTTAACAGAACCACAGAGGCTCTGTTGGGGGCTTTCACAGAGCCATTGGAAATGTTTCTCTCTAATATTTTAATCTTTGAGGTCCTGTCTCCCGTGGGCCCCACTTCCTGGCCACTGGCTACTGACCTGTGGCAGTGGCACATTTTTATGTGCTTCTTTCGCCTCACCTCCATCCTAACAACCCCTTGTGACACTCAGGGTCACAAGACAGGCAGCTGGCCCTGCAGAGGTGATGCAGGCCTACTTTGTCCCACTCTGAGGCCCAGGGTCTCTTTAGTCCCCTCTCCTGCCTCTCAGTCTCTGATCTGATCCCTTCAGCAAGTTCTCTTCTGTGGTGACCACATCTCCTCCAGGTCTTGCTGTGAAATACATGTTTTCAGAATTATTAAGGAGGTAGCTTTTAAGCTTGTTTTGTGATGATGAGAGGAAACCGAGGCCCAGGCGAGCCTAAGAACACAGAGTCTGGTATAATCAAAACAGGGCTCAGCCTGGGCTAGGTGATTCTGTCTCAGGGTTTCACCAGGCAAGGCTGGAGACCCCACACTACACTAGTAAACAGGATCTGAGTAAGGGAACCAGGAAGCTCACCCTGCTGTCCCACACCTGCCACCTTCCCAGGGTGACAACTTCAAGTCAGCAATGGTTTATCACCTGAAACGTGGCGGTCCTGAGTCGGATCCCCTCCTAGTCTGTTTTCAAACCCTGCTACCTAGGGTTTCCTCATCTCTGTGTGTGCACATCTGAGTCATCTCATGGGGACACCAGAGATAACTGAAGTATGGCCAACCCACGTAACTCCCCCAGGACCCCACACCTCTACCGGGCCGTGGGCACGGGGAAGCTGAGATCCGTCAAGCAGCTCTAAAGAGTTGATGGGGAGCCGGGCGTGGTGGCGCACGCCTTTAATCCCCAGCACTCGGGAGACAGAGGCAGGTGGATCGCTGTGAGTTCGAGGCCAGCCTGGTCTACAAAGTGAGTCTAGGACAGCCAAGACTACACAGAGAAACCCTGTCTCGAAAAAAACAAACAAACAAACAAACAAACAAACAAAAAAAAAGAGTTGATGGGACCCTGGACCGTGGTGTGGCTTTGGCTGTGGAGTGCCTTTGACCGTGGTGTGGCCCTGTGGGACTCATTCTTCCGGAAGCCACCTCACTGTTGCCTCTTGCCCACAGGTGTCCGCGCATCTGAAGCTGCAGGAAAAGGATGAAGGCAGACGGGAGATGGTGAGTGTGCGACTCCAAGCCACACGTGGCCCAGAGCGTGATAGAAATACATGTGAAAAGTCAGGGGGTGGGGGGGAGGCTTGTTCTTCCCTTCTGTTTTTTTTTTTTTTTTTTCTTTTTCTGTTGATTTTCTTTGCCTCCTCTTGAGTGTGTCTGTGTAGGTGGGTGGGAGCATGAGAAAGCATGCGGTAGGATGCAGTGGCTGGAGTCCAGGGAAGATGGTTTCTGGGGCTAGAATGACAGGTAGATCTAGCAATCAGAAGCCTCAGCGCCAGAAGACACAAACCTCAGGGCCTGGCCTAGGGCTCCGCCCCCTTGGATGCTTAATACATTTTAGATAAAACTATTTTTTTTTTCTACTGAAACACTGACAATGGAGACGGTTAGTCATTGGTTTAAAAATAACCCCCCCCCCCATCCACCCACATACCTTTGCAAGGAGAAATTGGGCTTTTACATATTATTAACCAGCCTTTACAAGGATAATTTTTAAAAAAATTTTTTTTTCCAGCCTATCTGAGATGTTTCTCCTCCCTTTTCTCAGTTTTCCTGGCTCCCTGGGCTCTCAAGGAGCAGGGTAGGACACAAGTAAGCAAACCCAGCAGGAGCCCCAGGAGGTCCTGCAGGTAGGGAGTGCCAGTCAGTCCATAGTCCCAGGCCACCTCAGGGAAGCTCAGCTTGCCTTCTTCTTGCTGTCTCTAGTGTTACTGGGTTGCTCAGTGTAACAGAAGGTCACCTTACCCGATGTCTTCTGTGCCTTTTGACACCTTGCAAGGCCAAGGGGCAGTGCAGTTGACTGGCAGTTGCCAGGGATATTAGTGTGGTGTGGGCAGCATCAAAATACTTACCTCAGGAAGTATCTGTTGCCAATCTGCTCACTTGCTCTCCTCCCCCCGCCCCTCTCCTGCCTAGAGGGGCTCATACAATGTGGATTAAGGTGGCTTGCTGTGGGAAAGCAGCACCAGGCAGCCCGAGGTTCCCCCTTCCCCTTCCTCACAGGACCCTCCCACTCTTGGGATTCTCTGTCACGGTAGTGGAGTGTGCAGCGTGGAGAGGAAGAACTCATTTCTGAGATGAGGACATTTCCTCAGAACTACTGAAAATGTTTCCTGTGGCATTTTCTTATTCTGAGATTGAGGGGAAGAAATTGAACCATTTGCACCCAGCGCAGAGAAGCTGTGGAAAAAATTCAGGGGCCGCGCGTGGGTGGTGGTAGAATGGGGCTTGCGACCTCATCATGTAGGATGAACTTCAAGAGCCACTATGGTCTCCAGTCTCCTCTGAATAGTGTGACATAGAGAGACGCCACTGCCTGTCCCTCACTGACTCCCATCCTCAGATCTACGTCCACCACCCCTGAGAGTGAAGACAAGAAGAGACAAGGCTTAGGGGCTGACCCCCAGGGAAATGTGCTGCAATTCTAACCCCACTGCTTCAGAATTCACAGACTGTTTGCGGAGTCCTTGGCATGGCCCTGATCCAGTCTCACTGTGCCCTTACAAGAGGTCAGGACAGACACTCACTCAGAAGGGTTACAGTTGAGGGCCCAGGGAGAAGACACCATCTGCAAACCTGGAAGAGAAGGGTCAGGGGAGACTGGGAGAAAGTACCACCCACACCGTGGGCTTGACCATCTGTTTTCAGACTCTG
Organism: Acomys percivali; assembly: GCA_907169655.1. NCBI lineage: Eukaryota > Metazoa > Chordata > Mammalia > Rodentia > Muridae > Acomys > Acomys percivali. The sequence goes on from OU015751.1 coordinate 5,143,835, forward strand.
AGGTGCCGTGTCCAGGGTCTATGCCTTCAGTTTGAGACACTTTGTCATGGCAACCTACGCTGACTCAAGTCAAGCAACAATTGGGATGACAAAAGAAAGGTCTAGAAAGGAAGAAGAAAAGAGAGGAAACCAAGTGTCAGAGCACAGTGTGCCAGGGTGAGCCTGAGGTGGCCTACACCAATGGATGGGGTCCTTCATCCTTTATCTGAGGCCTGCTCCCACATTGCCTGGTCCTGCATTCCATTTTTCAATGGTGAAGAGGAGGACCACTCATGGTTGGACCAACAGTGAGACGGGCAGAAGCCAGAAGTGAGTTCAGATGGAACACTCTCCTTCGGAGCATCCTTGTGGTTCCTGGTTACTGAGGAGAGGGCTATGGTAACCCTGGGACCAACCTCCATTCCTGGTTCCTCCAATCTACCAGCCTCACGATCTCCATGAGGGCCCTAAAGCTCCATCCAACCTCGATGAGGCCTCATCAGTGTCTGACAGTTGCCACCAAGCAAAGCAACGATGGCAAGACTGATTGTCTTCCCTGGTGTGGAAGATGCTGGGTCTCTCTGGAGGGTGAGCAGCTGGCAAAGGGCTCAAACCAAAGACCCAAGGTCAGGGCTGACCACAGACTCTCATAGTGTAGAGGTGAGCAGACCACAGGGGAGGGTCCTGCGGAAAAGCAGAATTGACCACACTGGTGGTGGCCTCTTTAGCCGTGGCTTCCCTGAACCTCTCTGGGTATCTTGGCCTATGTCATTCATACACAGGGTGCCCCCTGCCTTTCAGGCAGAGTCAGGCGAATGAGACAGTTTCTTTTAAGTTTTCAAGCTAATAAGATCAATGAAAGTACAGGATGGAGAGATGGAGGCAGGGCTGTTTCTTCATAGCTGTGGCTCTATGGTCAGCCTTTCCCTATGTAGCTGGGAAAGAAGACATCACTGGACTCGGGCCTCTGAGCAGGTGACCACTATGGGGCATGCCATCTTTGCCTCTGATGCTGTTCCGTGCTGTCAGAGTCTAGCTTCTAGATTCAGCTCCTCTTGTGGGTGCTGGCCAGGGCCCCAGGAGCCCACTCCGCTGCTGGAGTGAAAGGTGGCATTTTTGGAGAAGCCTGGAGCCTTCTAGAAAAAGTCATAACTAGGGCTCAGTCTGACAGGCCTGTCATGTATGCACAGCATCCATTATTCTGTTCTTAGAAATGTCCCCAAGAGAGCCAAGCCCCAACTCCTCCTCCAGTCATAGCCCATGTTGAGTGTCACAGTAAACCAGCCATGCAGGCCTGAGGCACTGGTACGTCCTGCATGTGTTTGTACCAGAAATCTCACTTGCTCTGAGCCTCTTCTCGGATGAAGAGCCTGTAAGAGGCATCTCGAGGACAGACTTGCGGCTGGACACTACCCTGACTCATTTCCCGTCAGCCCCTGCAGCAGCACCTCAGCGTATAGCACGTGGGTGAACAATGGACTGGCATTCTCCAGCACTTCATGGAGTGTGCTGTTCATAGCCTGCCTTGTTTCCCAGAAAAGGCACCTTGGCCCCGAGAGGTGTCTGGTAATGCTGCTTCCTCAAGAGGGAGGTCACCGGGAGCCAGTCTTGTGCTGCTGAGACGGTCCCTAGAGGGCGAGGCTCCACGAGGCCTTGAATTGCAAGTGACCATGGGGAGTTTTGTTTGCTTATTTAGGAAAACATATAAATGCAGCTTTTTTTTTTTTTTTTGCCCCTACTGACTACTTTTAAACCCAAACCAACCTATATAGATAGAGTCACTTCTGAGACAAGGCTGGAGAGGCCAGGCCTGGCCTAATCATGGCTGTAGAAACACATTAGGTAGGCAGAAGGGCAGCCACAAATTGATGGCCTCTATTTCCACTTCCCTGCCATGAAAGTGAAGAAAAGGGCGGTGTACTCGGTGTATGCAATGTCCCTCAGAGGAAAGCACCCCCAGCCACCCTGCAGGATCAGCCAGCTGTCTGAAAGAGCCTGAAGCCTTGTCCTTGAAAAATCAGCCAGCATTGTGGCGAGAAGCAAACTGCCAAAAAGATTGGCCCTGCCTCTCTGGCCCTTCCCGGACAGCCACTCGGAAGCCATCTCAGGTTGATGTCCATCTCTCAGGGGCATGGCATTCCAGGAGGCTTGGTTGAGAGCGTCCACAAGAAGAGGCAGACAGGACTTGATCCCGGGTCCCTGGCCCCGAGTTCAGCCACCAGAGTTTCACTTCATACCAACCACGCGTAAATAATTCAGAAGTCCAGAGTGGAAAGTTTCTTCTTTGTGAGTTTTCCTCCTCTTGGATGACCTCATCTCCCCAGAGAAACCACTGGCCAACGTCCTCCTGGTATGGCCACCAGGGGCTGGCTGCCTCAGAGCTGTCCTACCTCTGGGCGAATTCTGGAACCAATCACTGAGGCCTCCTCCACCCCCAGGAGAGGAACAGGCTCAGCATCTGTTTCCCAAGAGCCCGCTGACCTGTTTGCTCCCTCGGCCAACATTAGGTCACCGTCCTAGGCCAACCAGAGGGCCCTGCACGCAGCTAACTCTGTCTCTATTCTCCGCCTTCATCCCAGGGCCCTGGACGTGGTGGGGTGACCACTCTGTCTGTTACAGCACAGATCTGTTCGCTGCCTTGATCCACTTACCTGTGCACAGTCTCAAGTGGCCGCCTCCTGACAGGGCTGGCTCGGGGTGCGTGTTAGGGAACTTGCAGAGAGATTGCTCATATGGTTCATGTGAGATGAGAACATGGCTAAAAGCTGTTGGGGTTACTTACCGTGTGCCAAGTGTTCCATCACTGTGCTTGATGGTCACTGACGCTTGGCACTGGTCACAGACCTGATCATCCATCTAGTTATGCATCCATTAATCCATCCATTGGTCAAAAACATATAGGACATTTCTTCATGCCAATCATTGCACTCGGCTAGAATTGAAGGATGATATGAGGTCACGGAGGCTGAGTGAAGATTCCAACCCTTGGCTTGACCTCCCAACACTACTTCTTCCCTCTTGACAAGTCTGCCTATTTCTCCAGGAAGGACCACAGGTTTAGAGACAGCACGTCCCGCTCACTTGAGATGGCTTGAAACAGACCAGCACTATGTATGGTCTGTGTATGGACTAGCGAGGCTGTGCCAGGCAGGGTATTCCATAGAGCTCATCAGGACATCCCACGGGGATCAGCACATGTTCCTGATAGTCACAAGCTTAGAAGGTTGCTCCCTAATAGAGACTCTGGTTTTGTTGCCCACAGGTCAAGGAGATCTTGACAGCACTGGGCTTGCTGCCCTGCGCCAACACTCGCACTGGGAGCCTATCGGGTGGCCAGCGGAAACGCCTGGCCATTGCCCTGGAACTGGTCAACAATCCTCCAGTCATGTTCTTTGATGAGCCCACTAGGTAAGCCCATGTCTGGTCTCTGAACTGGTGACCAAAAAGAGACAAGGAAGTGTCACTTCTAGAGTCTGTTGTGAGGTTCTAAGAGATGGCCCTGCCATCTTGGTATGGCCTTGGAGGAGCTGGCATCTGCAGGATGGCAGGACAAAACCACTGGCTTAGAGGCTTGTGTGTGCTTGGGACATGGGGTACTGAATGTAGAGATATGTTTGCGGTTTGGAAACAGCCCTTCATAGTATCTGTCTCCCACTTTTCCTTGAGTTACCCTTGACACAGTACCCTGAAAGCTAGTGCTATGGGGTACTTTGAGAAAAGGGCCTGATATCTTAGGCTTGTAGCACCCCCCTCTCATTTTGAGTGCCATACTGCCTTTGTGTGGCTGTGAGAATTCTGACTTCTGTCCTGGACACATCTGCTGACACTTGGGCCGATGCTGGTCTCAAGTCCTGGCTCCAGAGTACACGGGTCACTGGTTAATCAGCCCGCCTTTCATCCAAGCATGTTGTATTCATGCATTCCCAACACAGTAGGCTGGCTGCACAGGGCTGGCCCGACTGACTTCATCCAGACCTTTTCATCTCCTTCCCATGTGTGCTCATCTCGTGGCTGCCCACTGAACTTGAGAGGCATCCCAAGCATCACAGGGAGGGTCACATATACCTCAGCGCTGCCGAGTGCCTGGCCCACAGTCGGGGCAGGGGTACTTAAAAGGGCCCAAAGGACAACTTCAAGAACCTTTAAAATTCACACACACACACACACACACACACACACACACACACACAAATTGCCTCTCACAGGCAGGCTTGGTACTGTGGGGAAAGCCAGTGCTCAGGGGTGCCCACTGTGATGCATTCCCATTGTTGGGAGGTACACAGTAGAAGCAAGACAGGCTTGAGGGTGTACAAGCAGGAGAGGAGAGGAGAGGCGGGGAGGGGAGGAGAGGGGAGGGGAGAGGAGAGGAGAACCCACCCATGGGTGCCAGACACTGGTAAAGCCCTGCAAGCCTCAGGACACCACTTCAATACAAAAGGCATCAATATAGTCAGTAAAACATCATTAGGAGCATAGCCGCTGCCCCGCTCGCCCTTTCTAACAGCCCCCACGTGGGTGAAAGAGGTTGGCATTGTGACTACTGCTTACTTTGGGGCCCAGCTATTTACCCAGACAGTTCTGATGTCCCTTGCCTGGTAGGTGGGGCACCCCTCCCCCTCCCCATTCTACAGCCAGTCCTTGGGGAATCTGCTGGGCTTCTCCCTGCTTGTCAAGAGCACCACACAGCTTACAACCCCCATGGACGTGTGACCCTTGAACAGTTACGCAGGCCAAGAAGAGCCTGCCCCCCTGGGGGGTGTAGCTACAGGTCCTGTGTCAAGCCCCTCCCTCAGCAGTGACCTGGGACACTGGGCTTGTCCCTCACATCCTCAACCTTTCCTGGTGATTTTGACTTACAGTGGCCTGGACAGTGCCTCCTGCTTCCAGGTGGTGTCCCTGATGAAAGGGCTGGCCCAGGGTGGCCGCTCCATCGTCTGCACCATCCACCAACCCAGCGCCAAGCTCTTTGAGCTCTTTGACCAGGTACGTGGGCCCAACCACAGTCAGGGTCCTTGACCTAAATTTCCACCCCAGATTTCTACCTCAGACCCCATCTCAAGATCTCTGATAGGACTGAGAAAGCCTGGAAAAAAAAAAATTAGACCCTGGATCCTTATTCTCTCTACTAGTTTTTAAGGTGATTAGCTGACTGTTGGTCAACTAGCTGGTTGACTGACTGAATAGCTGGTTGCCTGGCAGACTGACAAGCTGGCTCATCAGTGGGATGGATGGATGGATGGATGGATGGATGGATGGATGGATGGATGGATGGATGATGGATGGATGATGGATGGATGGATGATGGATGGATGATGGATGGATGGATGATGGATGGATGATGGATGGATGGATGATGGATGGATGGATGGATGGATGATGGATGGATGGATGGATGATGGATGGATGGATGATGGATGACAGGATTGAAGGACTGACTGAGTGGGAGCCTCTAGTGCTTTACAGAGGTGAGGGCTATGGTTGATCCCTTTCTCTCGTCTTTTCTCTCAGCTTTATGTCCTGAGTCAAGGACAGTGCGTATACCGGGGAAAGGTCTCAAATCTCGTGCCGTATCTGAGGGATTTGGGTCTGAACTGCCCTACCTACCACAACCCTGCAGACTTTGGTGAGTAGAGCCCCGCCCAGCTGGAAGGAGAGGGAATCTCCCCCAGTCTAGTGTGTTCCGCTTTGGTCTGATGCCTGAGTCAGGGGTTACTGACCGATGGGGTGGGGGCCATCCTGTGGTGGTACCTGTGGGAACTCCAGGCAGGCCTCTCTTCAGAGGACTTGTCTAATGACCAGGCTCTACCCTGCCTTTGAATGGCCTCACCCTCTGTCTCTCAGCTATCCTACATATGTGGATACTGGTCACTAGACTCAGGACCAACCCTACATCCATAGATGCTACTCAGGGCTACTCAGGTCCCAGCTGGACAACCCTCCTTTATGGCTCCCCCACCGCCAGCTGTATTTCTTTCAGACCTCTGGCCTCGCAGCTCCCAGGGTTCCATATGTCACTTCCTAAATTGTGTTCAGGAGCCCTTGACCCTGGGAATGTTCCTCACCCACAGGAAGCAGACTGCCACGAAGTGGGGAGGGGAGGAGACAGGCGAGGGAAAGTGCCACTTAAAGGGAAGAACTGGACATATTTAAAAGCCAACAGAAAGATCTTGCTTGCAGTCGGCTTATTCCCTCCCATGCAAGAACAAGAGAGAGGTGATAAGCACCACTAAGCTGGGGAAAGGAGGTGGAATCCCAAAAAGGGGGACAGCAGGAGGGAGGAAAACATGGATCATGGGAAGATGGAAGTATCTGGTGAGATGAGCTGGTGAGATGGCTTCAGCTTGATAGCCACATAGAAAAGGAGTTGCTAGTTCACTAAGGGTTATAGGGGCAGGAAGGGTCTTTGACATCTTCAGCATGGTATTGGGATGAGGGCTGTGCTATCCAGGGAGGCAGTAGAGGAAGGAGAAGGACTCAGAGGTGTCTAGATAGCAACAAACTGTCGTCACCATGGAGTAAGTGGGGACCGGTCAGCAACCACAGAAGTAGTCTAGGCAGAGGGACCTTGGACGGGGTCCAGGAAGGACCAAAGAAGCCAGTGACGAAAACCAGAAGATGGAGCTGCTTGCTGGGAAGTGAGGGGTATGGCCCATGGTGCCCAGTCTCAGAACAGTGGAGCCTGTGTGCTGTGAGCTGTCGTCCCCTGTGGACCATTCATTCATTGTTCCTTATGCTCAATGCTTGAGCAAGGAGCCTTGCTTCCTCCTGCCGAATCCACGCTCTAGCCTGTGCGGATCCAGAGCAAGGGATTTGGTGCGCGCCGCTGTACAGATGGTCACGGCACAGATGCGTGAGATGCAGGCACGTGTTTCGGATCTCCTGAGGGTTGTGAGCGAACGTCAGTCATTTGGCAACCTGCTGCCATGGCTCTCTGGTGGTGCCTCCTTTTAGAGCATTCTCATTTTACCATATAGGCTTTACTATTACAAAGCTACAGAGTCCTTCATTCCCCACCAGCACTGTGGTGCGTCTTCCCAGGAGCCCCTGCCTCACTTCACCCTCTGTTGTCTTCTGCAGTCATGGAAGTGGCATCAGGAGAGTATGGAGACCAGAACAGCCGCCTGGTGAGAGCCGTGCGGGAGGGCATGTGTGACTCTGACTATAAGAGAGATCTCGGAGGCGACACAGACGTGAACCCATTTCTTTGGCACCGGCCTGCTGAAGAGGTGAGCCAGGTGAAGGGATTCGAGTGGTCCGGAGATAGAGGTCCTGCAGCGTAGCTCACGTGCCCGATGCACCTGCCGCATAAGGGCCTTTCTTGAACAAGGTGGGCATGGTGGGCATGTGGCTCACTCGCCCCCTTCACTGTGTGTCCTCAGGACTCTGCCTCCATGGAAGGCTGTCACAGCTTCTCGGCCAGCTGCCTCACCCAGTTCTGCATCCTCTTCAAGAGGACCTTCCTCAGCATCATGCGGGACTCGGTAAGGATGTCCTTGGTGGTCAGTTCCCTCGCGCCCTACTCCAAGCACACTTTCAAGTTGGTGGTCCTCAGTTTGCATCAATCGGCTGTCACTGTTGTGCCTCAGCAACAGAATGCCCCCATGAGGTCTATGTCCACACGGCCCAGGTGCTGGTATCATATATGTGCATGGGTCAAGATGGGCTTGGCCCTACCTATCTTCCCATTCCAAACCCCAAACTGGATAGTTCTAATATGGGCCTACAGAAAAGTGCTAGAGGAAGGCAGAGGCCTGAGATCATGCAAAGAGGGAAGCAGGGGAAGATAGAGGGGTCCAGTGGGCACTAGGCAGCGGCCTGGGGAGGCTGAAGTCCAGTGTAGCCTCACGGCCCTAAGCTGGGAGACCTGTAACTTAGCCTATGGGCTCCTGCTCATAGCAGCCCAAGGCGCAGCTCAGCAGTGAGGTCTCCTGTAGAGCCATGCCCACTATTGCTTTGTCTCCTCGGGAGGGAGACCAGCCTTGATTGCCAGATTTGAATAGAAGCAACAAAGCCTAGTAATTCTTTTGCTGTTTCAGTAGTACATGAGTTCAGCATGCGTATGTGAACACACACACGGGCATGCGCGCGCGCGCGCGCGTGTGTGTGTGTGTGTGTGTGTGTGTGTGTGTAAATGTGAATGCATGCACTTGGTAAGGACTCTGATTACTTCCCTTGAGAAAAGGGAAGGTGGCTCTTATGATCTCCTGTCGCGGGGAGTCGGAATCTGATGGCCCCAGTGGCCTTGGCCCTGCTCTCTCACTGCTGTGCACTGGGTGAGAGCTGTGCCTGCCCTTAGGTCCTGACACACCTGCGGATCACCTCCCACATCGGCATCGGCCTCCTCATTGGCCTGCTGTACCTGGGGATTGGGAACGAAGCCAAGAAGGTCCTGAGCAACTCCGGCTTCCTGTTCTTCTCCATGCTGTTCCTCATGTTCGCGGCCCTGATGCCCACCGTTCTGACCTGTGAGTGTCCCTCCCTGGCTAGCCGGGACCCCGACCCAGGCGTGGGGGCTGAGGCCTTGCCTCGGCCAAGTGTGGCTCTTACTGCCACATAATGAATGTCCTGATGTCTCAGATTCAACCTTTTTATGGTGACAAGACAGGTTGTGTTAGATTTACTATTGGGTAAGAAACTATTGTATAGTGGGTTGAGGGAGATGCCTCGGTGGTTAAGAGGACATCGTGCCCTTTCATAGGCCCCAGATTTGGTTTCTAGGATCCATGTTGAATGGCTCACAACCATGTGTAATTCCAGCTGTAGGGGATCCAATGCCTCTGTTCTCTGTGGACACCTGTACATATGTGGCATACACACACACACACACACACACACACACACACACACACACACACACA
>OU015751.1:5152681-5167476 GCA_907169655.1 Acomys percivali
CACACACACACACACACACACACACACACACACACACACACACACACTACTGTGTCTAGTACAAATGATCAAATCTCAGCAAAGGGCAATTAGGCTGGTGGAAGGCATTGGAAGGAAATTCCCCAAAGTTTGCTATTTAAGAGACCCTCAGTTTGGCTGTGCCTACCTGACCAGTGGAGTTCAGCTAACCAGACAGCCTGGGCTGGTCAGCTCAGGCCTCTCTGGGCTGCTAGGTACAAAGTGGAAATCTAGTGGTCAGATGACCCCATCAGAGACAGGGCTGGTCAGAACGGTCCCACAAGCCACCGTGGGGACACTCAGTGTTCTCAGGGGCATGGTCCACTCTGAGTCTTCAGGGGACCACCCGGATTGGTTTCGTTTTTGCTACTGTGAGAAAATATCACAACCAAAAGCAGCTTAAGGAAGAAAGCATTTATCAGGCGTACAGTCCCAGAGCCAGCATCCGTAAAGGTGGGGGAGGTGCGGCGGGCCCGCAAAAAGCAGGAAACCGGCTGGACACACTTTATCTGCACACATGAAGCAGAGAGTGAAAACAGGAAATGGGTCAAGGCTGTAAACCTGTAAAGCCCACCCTCCGAGTGATGCACTTCCTCCAGCAAGGGCCCACCTCCTGAAGCTTCCGGAAACTTCCCCAAACAGCTACCAACTGGGGACCAAGTGTCACATACATGAGCCTGTGGGGGGACATTTCTCATTCAGACCACCATGAAATCATTAGATTAGAGAAATGGCTGGTGATTTTTTTTTTTCCCGAACCAATGAACTGGGGTGGCATCTTTGGTTTAAGGTTGGGGTTTGGGGGGGTGGGGGGGGCGGGGGGGGGGGGGGGGAGGGGGTGGGCCCACACTGTGTTATAGGTCAGAACCTTAAGGACTCAGCCCAAGGCCATCCATGTACCTTTCTGACTCCCTGGCTGTGCCCACCTGACCCATCTCTTCTGTCTTCTTTCCCTAGTTCCCCTGGAGATGAGTGTCTTCCTCCGAGAGCACCTGAATTACTGGTACAGCCTGAAGGCCTACTACCTGGCCAAGACCATGGCTGATGTCCCCTTCCAGGTACGCGAGCCACCAGTGACTTACAAGGGGGAGCGGACATCCTCCGCACCCTGCGGAGCTAAGTGGGACCGGTTTCCACTAGGGTTCTGCTGGGAAGTGGAGCAGGATCTGGTGGGATCTGTGGGATCTGCGACCGGAAGGGCCACAGGGGATAGCTGCCCGCTGGGGACAAGCCGAGCCCCCCAGGGACACAGGTTCTGTCCTCGCAGATCATGTTCCCCGTGGCCTACTGCAGCATCGTGTACTGGATGACATCACAACCATCAGACGCTGTGCGCTTTGTGCTGTTTGCCGCTCTGGGCACCATGACCTCACTCGTGGCCCAGTCCTTGGGCCTGCTGATTGGAGCTGCCTCCACGTCCCTGCAGGTACATCTGAGGAAGTACTGAGCAGCGCTGGGCTTCCGTCTGCCTCCTTGGTTTAATGAGGTCCTGTGGGGCTCGGCGGTTGCCCCGTACCCTGAGTTCTGTCATGAACTTCCAGTTGTCTTCACACTGTTCTCATGGGAAAGAATAGCATTGCTACCCGTGATCAGAATATTATTCTCACAGTGGTGACTTGCAGTGTCTGAGCCTACACACTGCACATGCCCAGACATGCTCATGTAGTACCAAGCACACTCCAGGACCTCATTTTACAGGTAGGGATGACTAAGGACCAGAGATGCCTTGGCTGGTTGGCAACACACAGCTGGCACAGAGGCCAAGCTCTTCACACCTCTAGTCTTCCCTCAGTAAGTCCACTTGGCCACCCTTTGGCCCACCAGTGGTAGACACCCACACCTCACCCAGAGCCTCGCATAGCGCTTCTCTGTCTCTTTGAGTCTGGTCTCGTCTCCGACTCCCAGCTCCCTCCCTGTCCTTAGAAACCAAAGCCAACTGAGGCTCTTGAGGTCCCATGCCGTGTTCCAAGGGCTTCTGGGTGCTAATGCTTCCCAGTTCATCGCTAGTGTCCCCAACAATGGCTTCCTGGCCTCCAGGGTCCAGGTTCCTTACTCGGAAGTGGACTCATCCTTGGTGTCTGCCACACAGCATTCTCACAAGGGCCAAAGACAGCACTCTGGAGAAGGGCCTGGGACATATCAGCCCCAAATCAGGCCTGTAGAAGAGCATCTGTCACCCCCATGTTGACCTACCCCATTAGTCCCACCCAGACATCAGAACCATGCTGTTTTTATAGATGGCCTTTTCCCCTATGTGGACCCCCATCTCACCTTCTCAGATCCTCCCCGACCCCTCCACCCAGAGCTTTGGACCTCAGAAGGTGTATCTGACTGTGTGCTGGGTGTCCTTTAAGCTCATACGTACAACATGCACACTACATACCACATGCATGTCACAACCACATCTCAGAGTCTTTTCCTCAGAGCCCGGTCAGTGGGAGCGGCTACTTTCCAGCCTTGTCACGTGTTGCTCTTAGCTCTCAGGGACAGCAGGACCCCAGAGGAGGGGCCCACTAGTGGGTCCCATGGGGTCCTTGAAACCTGTCTCTGGCATTTGGCTCCACAGCAGGTGACAGCATCTTTACCACTAGGTGGGACCCCCAGAGAGGTGACCCTACCCAATTATCAGCTCCAGGGAGAGCAATAAGCTGCTCACTAAGACTCCTTAAAGACAATTCCCAGAACACATTGGCCTTTCTCCTCAGGAAATCCTGTTCATTTTATTTGGTCTCCTTCCTCAGCTGGGCTTTTAGGGCCCCTCTTCAGTAGATTAACTTCTGGCCCTGCCAGGGGACATTCTTGGCCACTGTCCTGGCCTTGGCCAGCCCAGGAAGACTCTGTCCCTTCGACACTCCTCCTTTCCAGCCACCGGGATGTCCTCAGGGTCACCTGAGTGGGTGGGTAATGCCCTGCCCCCTCCAGTGAGCACTGCTCAGGTTCCTGCCCCTGACTCACTCCAGGTGGCGACATTTGTGGGACCCGTGACAGCCATTCCTGTCCTGCTTTTCTCCGGATTCTTCGTCAGCTTTGACACGATCCCAGCCTACCTGCAGTGGATGTCTTACATCTCCTACGTCAGGTACATGTGGGCAGTGGCGGTGGAGGGGGCAGGCCTGGGAACTGAGTGGTGATGAAAGGGCTTGGCCACCCATGGAATCTGCACCTGCATTTATGTTTCCCTTAGTTCTGTGCCCCACCTCTCCGGTGCGCGCGAAGATGCTACGGCATGCCCTCAGATTATGGGTATTTCCAAGGGTGTGCCCGTATTTATGTAAAACGTGCCGCTACGATATCCTGATTATAAAACCTAAACAAGGCATCCGGGGCACAGCTGAAACACCCTGGGACCTTCTTATCAACAGGAATTTCCTGGCAGTTTGAGTCCAGGGCCTACCAGCATTCCGTCCCTCTGCTGAGTGACTGACTCTGCACCATGGGCCATTCCCTGGGAGGTCAGTGTGCATCCTTAGCACTCGGCCTGTATCCTCAGTCCCCACCCCCAGCTGCAGCTATTTTCCTGCATCACAGAGGTCCACGCTGGGAACAAGCGCTGCTTTCCTGAGGTGTCAGCTTAGACCCCACCCGCATTGTTTAGGAGAACAAGACAGACACAAAGCCCGTGTACCGGGTTTCAGCTGCCTGCGTGCTTGCCAATTCTGGGAAACCGGAGACCGGCGCCTTTCTTCTGAAGATGGGTGCTTTTGTTCTGCAAAACAAGGCTGGACCAAAGGGGCTTTATTTAAATGCTCCAGTGTTCTTGCCAGGATATCTAACCCATAATAGGACCTCACAGTGAAGAGGTGTGCAGGTTCAGAAGGAAGCCAAATGTGATTATTTATTTATTTATTTATTTATTTATTTATTTATTTATTTATCCCCCCCCCCCCATGGGTTGTGTGCAGTTCATTCCATTTTGCATTTTCTTTGATGGCCTTGGAAGCAACAGGATCAGAAAATAAAGTTGGGAAGCTGCTAGAGTGCTGCTGGCTTAGGAAGACTCAGTGACAAGTAGTGCGGGGGGGGGGGGGCACTGAGAGTAGAGAGCCTGCAGAGTGACCTTCACACCTGGTGCTCCTCCTCTTAGATACGGCTTCGAGGGGGTCATCCTCTCCATCTATGGCTTGGACCGAGAGGATCTGCACTGCGACATTGCTGAGACGTGCCACTTCCAGAAGTCAGAGGCCATCCTGCGGGAGCTGGACGTGGAGAATGCGAAGCTATACCTGGACTTCATCGTCCTGGGCATCTTCTTCATCTCCCTGAGGCTCATTGCCTATTTTGTCCTGAGATACAAAATCCGGGCCGAGAGGTAAAACCCCTGCAGGCCAGCAGCGAGGCAAAGCAGACATTGTGACCAAGGGCACCGCTGGGCGGCAGCAGTGCACATGCTCCTGGTGACACAGACTCTCCCAACCCAACCTGGAGCCCATGCAGGTCGATGGTGACCAGTGTTCAGCACCTCTGCCCGCCCGGTTGGAACTGTTTTCATTTCCTTTTCTAACTAGGAAGACGTAGGGCGGTTGGGGTTTTTTTGTTTTGTTTTGTTTTTACATACGGGATTCAAAACACAGCTGGCACAGAATGCTGTCCTCTGATCCAGCTGGGGACAAGAAGCTTCCTCGGTAGAGTCTTCCTGGAGTCCAGGGCACCTTGGCCCTGGATGGAGGAGGTGTTGGCCACGTTGGTCCTCAGAGAGGTGGATATCTTAGGGGGAAAGTCCATGCAAGGTGGGATTCCGTCCACTTGATGACTTTTCGTTCCTTATGGTTTCTTTCATCTTTCTAAAGTTCATCTCATTTATGATGAAGTCAATTTCCGAGCCAAAGTCGATAAATTTCATCCATTTTTGAGAGATTGTATCTTTTTAGTACTTTTTGAGGACTTATTCAGGGTAGAAGGTGTGTTTTGCTTAGAAACGGGAGAAGCCCACACAGCAACCGAGTGGGGCTCACAGCCACAGCCACAGCCACAGAAGGTCAAACGCCGGCTCCAAGTGAGGGAGACCGCCACACCAGCTGCGCTGGCCAGCCGGACTAAGGGCAATGCCGACCAGGCGGGAGTCCGCAGGCTCCTTCCAGACTTTCTTTTTTCATGCGATCTCATTTTAAGCGAAGTACGTGGTTTCTTCCTAGTTTTCTGGCCACTTTCATGTCGCCCAAGAAATACTAGATCAACCTTGTTGATTTTGGGAGAGCATTTGTCCTTTTCTTCCTGAGTTACCTTAACTACCTCCACTAAGCCTGGGAAGCCGGCCTGGGGTCACAGTGGGCGTAGCCCTCAAACTGTGGGGCGTCAGTGATGGGCAGGCCGGCCAAGTATAAGGGAGGTACCCTGGATGCCCCCATCAGGAAAACACACCTGCTTGCTTCTTCTGGAGCACGGCCCTCCTAGGATCAGTCTCCTGCAAAAACCTGTATTTATGTGGGTAGGTCAGTTTACCCCTGGGAGCCTCAGTTTCCACACCTATAAGTAATTGCACTAGATCATGTTCTGACAGGTCCTGAGATTCCTTGGTCATGGCCTTGAAGCTTTCATATCTTACTTGCAGAGAATGAGAAGGGTCCGAATTTTACTTAACGCATGGATGTGCTTTGAAAATATTTAGAGATTCTTTTTATTTTTTTCACTCCTAGATCTTTTATAGAGAACACGATTGAAATGCATATTACAATGTAATTTTCAGTTTGCTTGTTCTATACAAACATGGCATTGCCTTCCAGATTCAGCTTTTAACCAGGGACACGATTCGCCTTTATAAAAAGTCTTCATTTAAAAAAAAAAAAAGTCTTCATTTAATTTCAAGAAGTTAGGTATGGCATCCAGAGAGGGGCTGCCTGCGAACAGCTGGTCAAGTGTGAGCTGAGAGGAATGGAGGATGGTTGGCCAGATCTCACACTCACACTTGGTGAGGTCGGTGCCAAAGGACCCATCCCTTCTGTGTCTCCACTTGGGGGTTAGTGTGCTGGGTCATGCCTGGCAGGATGGGCCAGGGGCTGCCATTCTCTGCAGACTGCTCTGCTGTCAGTCGTAGGCGGAGTGGCCCATGTGTCAGATCTGGAAGAGCTCCTCAGCCACTGGGCCACCGAGAACGGCTTGTCACTGCCCCTAAGCAAGTGGGGGTGTGATGAGGTCCTTCCACGGGGCAGAGTCTAAGCTGAGGATACAGGAGCTGGTAGGCTGGTGGTGGGCAGGGTGACACAGGCAGCCGGTAAAGGGTGTTGAGCAGAACAGGCAAGGGGCCTGAAGTCCCCTCTCGGGACAGCATCGCTCATTTGTTCTGTAGACTCGAGGAACATTGACAACCATACTAGGGCACCCTACATTCCTTGTCCCTCACCCAGTGTCCACAAGTGCCCTGATGTGTGGCTCCTCTCATCACCATCTGTAGCTTGGGTTCCAGACATGCTATCTGTATTTCTAGATCACTCCCCAGGGTAAGGAAGCATCCGTTTTGCTCATGGTAGGAGATACCCGGAAGTGTCCACCTTTCCCGATACTGATGTTAAAGTCAGACTCCCTTGCAATTGGGTTCCGTGTGATCCTAAGGACCCAGTCCCCTCCTCTCATCTCCAGTTGAGGTTCTTCAACGGAAAGGAAGGAACCCATCAGGCTAAAGCCTACACTACCCCTGCATGTTAGCAGAGTAAGACGAAAGTCTTTATGCAAAAAAACAAAGGTCCTAAGACAGAATTTACCAGGGACCTCGGCATAGAGTGAGGCCTGTGGCCTGCCAGGTTCAGGCTCAGAAAAGGCTGGGTGCAAGGGTGGGCCTGATATCCTCTGTCCAGCCCCATCCTTTGTCCTGTCTAAACCCCCCCGCCCCCTCACCCCCCCACTCCCATCCTCACCCCTGCAATCCCAGCCTCTTCGGCCTCCCCTTCTACCCTTGGTCTAGAGAGAGTTAAACTCCCCAGGGGGGCATCCCAGGGAGGGAGATGAGCCTTCCAGTGCTGCACACAGTAGGTGCTAGAATCTCCCTTCTTCAGCCGGAGGATGGGGAAGAACACAGTAGGACTTGAGAAATGGAGATACAGCTTTCATCTCAGAAACCCAAAGAAAGGTCATTTTATCGGCTGAGGCCAGGGGCAGACAGTATCTGCAAAGCAGAAAACACCTCTGTGTGTGTCCGTGACAACAGATAACCAGTGAGCGCCTCCCCTTGGGAGTGTCCAGGCCCTGTGCAGCCCCACCTGCTTTTCCATGCTGATTTCATCCCTCGTACCTTCACTGAGCTGGTTTCTCTGTTGTTCCAGGCCCTGGGTGCAGGGAAAGGGCCTTCCTTCAGGGCTTGTCCGGGTGGAGAGCTGCTCCGCTCTCCTCATCTGTGTAGCACAGAGGCAAGGTGGGGAGGGGCTGACGAGGTGCTGAGGGCCATCAGGCCTGTTCTCTGGCTTTTCCAGCTGTCCTTGTTCAAACAATGCAAACAGACTCAAAGTGGGTAGACAGATGCTACTGTCTACTCAGCCAGTCACTCTACCACTAAAGAGATGGCCAAGGTGGGAGGCCACTCTGCTCTTTGTCCCCCGAAGGATTGACATCCAAGTGCCCGTGATGAGTGTCACTAGCCCATGCAGGGGCCGGCCTCACCCGTGTCTTAGTGGAGGCAGTCCCTGTCTTTCCCATCTGAGCTTCCCAAGGCAACCCTAGTGGGCCACCGCAGGCCAGTGACACTGGTGTCCATGCATTTGTGTTTCCGTGTCTGCACATGAATTTGCACATACACTCGTGCACACACTCACATGTGCTTCCCACACGTGTCTCCTAGTGTTATTCTGTGTCAGCAGCACACCAAGTCTCCAAAGTCCTTCCCTATTTTGCCTTTACCCCAGGGAGGAAAGGCAAAGTGTATCTATGCCTATAGCACAGGAGATGAAAGTGCAATGGAAAAATCCACCAAGGCTACTGACAAACACCAGCTAACGAGAATGTGACAGAAAGAATGTGACAGAACCCAGCAGGGGAACTCAAGGAGCAGACTGTGTTAATATAAAGTTAGATCCTTGGAAGAGATAAAAACTGATAATAAAATATTTTATATAAAAACTCTCACATGCGTTCGGCGTCAAATGCTTCAAGTGGCTTTGCTTGCGTTTTGCTGAGTCAGATCCGTGGTTCCACTCTCTGAAGATGGCATGTGTCTGCCTGGTGAAGGATTCTGATCGGCTTCACGGTCTGACCCACTGTGCCCACTGTGGAGTCCGGTCTGCCTTCCCCAGCACTTTCTGTGTGACTGTCTTTAGGTTGTGTTCCCCAAGATGCCTTACCCGTGTCCTCTGCTGGGATCCATGTGACCCTGGTCTCCAGCAGCACCGGTGAAGCACCAGGTAAAGCCACTGGAACATGGAGGCTGCCACCACCGCCAACCCAGAGGCACAGCCCACACAGCCCTCCCTATTGCTCCTCTCCGTGGCCTCGCAGCTGCATCAGGGTGGTCTGCCCAGGACTCTGCTTCTGCAGGAGATAGGCGTCAGGCTTAGGCTTGGGCTCTGGGAAGCGGAGGAAATGACGCATGTTCCTGACACTGTGTGAGTCTTAAAGCACCCTGGTGACAATTCAGTGACCTGCTCCGTCTTGCTTTCATCCAGGTGAGAATGGAGGGTTTGCCTCAGGCTCCACTGGCCATTGTCTCTGGGCCAACATGGGGCCTTCCTCTAGCAGATATTAGCAGTGTGCTGAGAGACCAGGGAGGAGGAGGCCTATTCTATGCACAGATTGCCTGATGGATTCCAAGACACACAGGCTAGACCCTGATGCCTTCGTAGCCTTACGACTGTCCCCTGCCACCAAAAGGAGACAACAGGCCAACAACCACATGTCTCCCCAATCCTGGTCACCAGGGGGTGTGGCCCCAAGGCCCCTCCTCCTGAGGATCACTGCAGAGCAGAGTGCCCAGGAAAGCAAGCAGAAAAGTCACCTTGTTTGACACAAATGCAGAGCTACCTCAGCCTGTCCCCTGCTCTGTAAGGCTTCAGGTGTCAGGGAGGTACATCTACATGCTGGGGCTCTAGAGCTCAGAGCTGTGACTGTCTTAAGATGCTGTGAGGACCTTCCTACAACCTCTCCTTTCTAGGTCCCCAGGGATGGCTCAGGGGTGATGTCAGTAGAACAACCTTTCTGCACTGTGATCTTGCGAAGGGCGCACGTCCAAGTGCGGTTTCTATTGCTGGGATGAAGCACTGCGACCAAAAAAAAAAAAAAAAGAGCAACTTGGGGAGAAAAGGGTTTGTTTGGCTTACATTTCCACACTGTAGTCCACCATTAGAGGAAGTCAGGGCAGCGACTTAAACAGGGCAGGAAGGTGGAGGCGGGAGCTGATGCAGAGGCCATGGAGGGATGCTGCTTACTGGCTTGCTCCCCATGGCTGCTCAGCCTGCTTATAGAACCCGGGATCACCAGCCCAGGGCTGGAAGCACCCAAAATGGCCTGGGCCCTCCCCTGTCAGTCACTAATTAATAAAGTGCCTTACAGGCTTGCCAACAGCCCAATCTTATAGAAAGAAGCCTTTCCTCTTCTCATGACTCTAGCTTGCGTCAAATTGACATAAAACTATCCTTCACAACTCCATAGACAGAACAGCAAGCCTTGGCATTAACCCACGGCTCCTTCAGCGCTGTCTCTCTCAGTGCAACAGTGCTGGTCTCCTCTGCCTGCCAGCACTGGATGAACCAAACAGAACCGTCACTCCCTCGGGATGTTGTGGGCCTGTGCCTTTGGTGTGGAGTGAACGAACTGTGTCCAGTTAAGGGGTCGTGTCTATTTTACGTTCACTGAGCCCTGAGGTCTGGCCTCCAGAAAACCTGGAACCCTAGGTCCCTCTTTGCAGTGGGAGGCAGAGGTGCCGAGAACAGTTGGGGAGCAAGCACCTAGCTATGTGGTGGCCCTTGCTGGTGACCTGCTGGAGCCAGTACTTGGTTCTCCACGAGCCGTCCTAGCTTCGAGCAGCCAGCATGTTACTCCTGTTGCTTTCCCCTTGCCCCAGGCACACACAGCAGCTCTGAAAGCTCCCAGCACACGTTTCTGACTGGAAGTTTGGAGGCAGGAGGATGGCACATAGGCTCACCTGTCTCTGGGGTGTCAATAGCACAGTCTCCCCTCCTGGGGGACCTGAATGCCACATCATTTGCCTGCTTGGGCTTTGAAAAGACAAGGACAAATTCATGTGAGTACTCACTGGCGCCCTCTAGTGGTTACTGGGGCTGAACACGCACGATGTGCCGAGCAGATCTGTCCTCTGGAAGAGAGCAAGGGAGACAGATTAGGGCTGGGGAGGTAGAGTCACAAATTGGAGAGACTGCAGGGGCCATGCCAGCGTGGGCTAGGACAGCTGCAGGGAAAGGCAGCTCATAATCTCCGTGTCCAGAGAGAAGGCTAGAAATAGAACAGGGTCAGACTGGACGGGGACAAGCCATGTCAGAAGCAACGGGCAGGACCAAGGGCTTATGTCCCCGGCAACATGCTCAAACCCCAGACTCTGCCTAAGTGGGAAACTGACAGAGAGGTGAGGTAAGTGAGCGAGGGTGTGCTGATAGTCACACTGTTTGTTCTTTTGAGGCAGGCCATAGAACTCACAGTCTAGACCAGGCTGGCTTTGAATTTGCAGTGATCTTTCTGTCTCTGGTTTCCAAGTGGCCCTATGGTATAAGACAATTTATTGAATCCCCTTTTATAATACGAATGCATTTTGTTCCTCTAGTGAACCTCAGCTAACACACAGAGAGAGAGACAGACAGACAGGCAGACAGACAGAACTCATCCCCTCCACATTACATACCATAGTCAAGTCTGCACGCAAACTTTCGAAAAATACATACTTTCCTATTAAGTATGACAGGATAAACTAATGCAACATGTGCTGGCATGCCACACCCCACAGGATGTAATGGGGACCAGGGTGCCAGAGCCCCCAGTAGGCTGGATGGGCCGCTGTGTAGCGTGGGCTTCACCGCACTGAAATGGGCATCATCCTTTAAAGCTCCACACTAGGTAACTGCAGGACACTGTAAGCCAGAAAACAAAAGCAACTGCTCTGGCTATTTTATTTATTTATTTGCCAGTTTGACACAAGGTTGAATTGTGGGGGAAGAGGGAAACTGGATTGAGAAAATGCCTCTCCCTCCGATTGGCCTATGGGCAAAGCAGTGGGGGTGTTTTATTGATTACTGATTGATGTGGGAGAGTCTCCCCTAGGCAAGTGGTCCTGGGTTCTATAAGAAAGCAAACTGAGCAAGCCAGGGCAAGCGAGCCAGTAAGCAGGGGTTCTCTGTGGCCTCTGCTCCGGTTCCTGTGCCTAGCTTCCTGTCTTGAGTTCCCTCAGTGATGGCCTTGTAAAAACCAAGTCAACCTTCCATCTCTGCCCCACCCCCCAGCCCCAGAGTTGTTTTTGGTCTTGGTGTTTATCACAGCATCAAACCAGGACATAATCTGTATCAGGATGCAACATGGGACAGGGCCTAGGTTCAAATCATAACAACGAATTTGAAGCCACCATGAGCAGTCAGGGCCCTGGATAGTCACAGTCAGGGGCAGGAGACTGTGGGTGACACATGGCACATCATGGACTCCTGCCATCTCTGACCTTGTATCTACTCAAAGCCAGCCTTATCCCCACATTTATATAGCACCAAGAAATGCACCCCAAGTTTCTGAATACCCACAAGGCAATACAATTAGACTTCATCTCTGAGCCCCAGTCTACCCCAATACCTAGATAGGGAACAGTAAAAAAAAATGGGCTTCACTGGAAGATACTTTTCTTTTGCCTATGTGAGTCCTGCGTCTCCCACAAGAGATCATAGGCACGCAGCTGGGTGCCGCTGGGCTGGCCAACCACAGCCAGGAACAACACTGGCTCAAGTTGACAGTGTCAAGGAGAATTAACAACTGTGGACATGACACAGGCTGGCCTGGGATTGGGTGCTGTCGGAAGGCAAGGAAATTTAAGAAGCTAGAAAGTTCATGAAGGTAGGTCAGGGAATGCGAGGGGATGAGCAGCCATCATGCCTAGCTGCCAGCAGAGGGCGCTGTAAGGCCCTGCAGAGACGCCATTACTCCTAGCTACCAGCAGAGGGCGCGATGAGGCCGTGTGAGTTTTATTCAAGGCGGAGAGTGGTCTCGCAGCTGGCTTCACTCAGGCATAGAAGATGCTCCTACGATGTGGACAGATTGCTTTCAGCTGAATCACATCAACCTACCCAAAGCCCCTGACTTTACACATCAGAGAGCTTGGCGGGTACTTTACCTCCAAAATCAACCAGATCTGACCTCCTAGTTGGGGGTGAGAAGACAGAAGCTGACCCAGCCAGCCTAGGGGCTCTCTGATGATGACCCTGGCCTAGGACTTCTGTCTCAGTCTCTATCCGGGCCCCACAGCAGAGCCAGGGACCACTGACTTTCGTGGAGGCCTCCGTGACAATGTTCTTTTATGTCCTAGAACCTCTTTAATCTGGTTTCTTGTCACTGAGATTACACCTCTGCCATGGGACCTTCAAAAAGCTTCCAACCATGCTTGGGGTTACTAACCGTTTCCCCAGTTAAGCGGCTCAGCCTGGGTCCCTCCCTTCGCCAAACAGTAGGGTCTAGGGCGAAGGTAGGTAGGCACTTACCCTCCAGGACGGTGTGCAGGGGCCCCAGGGAGCTAGGCTGGAGACACGGCTTAGTAGTTAAAAGTGAGGTAAACCTAAAAGTGTTCCTCCTAAGCTTGGCAGGCAGACAGGTTGGAGAACCCTTTAGATTCTAACTAAGGACATTGTGACAGCTTCCCTCTTAAATCGGGGATTTGGGACACCGTGCCTACAGGAAGGCTTCCTGTTGTATGTGAGCCTAGGGCAGCGACATCTTATTTCTGATGTGCTTTACAGGCTGTAGCTGGTCTTTGCTACTTTGTGGGTTCTTCTTTATCCTTTATCACCCCCCCCACCCCCGCCATGTTTCATCCCCTAACACTAGATAGGAGAGAAACAAGGATGGAGGGGTAGGGGTGACCCCTGAATCTAATTTCTTTCCTTTTGTTTCTTCTTTGACCACGGCTACTAACAAACCACAACCAACCTCCGTAAACAATCAGCAACCACCCACCACTCTTGGAACCTTCTGAAAAGTTCCCGGAATTCCAAACGTCACATAAACACAGGAATTATTTGCAGCTGGCAAAACAGTGCTTCTGCTAGAGCACGAGGCAAATCATAGTCAGCTGCTTCGGACAGTCCGAAGCCGCCAGAAGCCCCTACTACCCCTGGGAGGAAAAGGAAAGCTCATTCTTAATATTTCCGTGTTTTCAAAAAGGGAACCAAAATTCCAGAGTTCTCAAGAATGTCACTACAAAGGTGAGGGCCCCAAATCCAACAGTCACTTAGCAGGGTGGGGACCAGAGTGAATTGTGGTATTCACCTTGTATGGAAATGTACAGAAAACTCAGCCATCAAGACAGACCACAGCATTTAGAAATCAGAAGTAAGCCATGGTGGCACATGCCTTTAATCCCAGCACCCAGGGAAGCAGAGGCAGGTGAATCACTGTGAGTCTAAGGCCAGCTTGGTCTACAAAGTGAGTCCAGGACAGCCAGGACTACATTCATGGCCAGCCCTGTCTACAAAGCAAGTCCAGGATAGCCAAGATTACACAGAGAAACCCTGTCTCGTAAAACCAAAAGTAAATACATCTGGCATTGGTGTGAATTGTTATTTTCTGGGTACTGACCAGCTCTGATTGAGCAAACTTCCTAGAGGATCTTATTGAAGATGTACTTTTTGTTATTCAGATGAATTAATCCCTGATTATGGAACTCCTGATTTGACTCAAATAGTTTTAAAAGTTAAAGTTAGTTTATGGCTGCAATAAATACCTTTGTGGATCTCCAGATGCCTCACTAGGATAGCCTACCAGCAGATTTGTGGCTTCAGATAAGCCTCCACTGCAGATGGCACCACGAACTCTGGTATTTCACTATAAATATAGCCAAATTTGTTTAAACTCCATGTGAACCTATGTGGAATGAAGTTACCTAGAGATGTCTGAATTTACTCTGTTTCTTAGAATGAAAGACAAATTATTGTCCTGAGCTCATAGTGAACTAAGAGATAGCTGGATAGTGTATAGTCAGGTCCGTCCTAACTGATAAGTTGTATACTCTTGTAAGTTTCAGACCCTATTAACCTTAGACTCTGCCAACCTTCGTCATTCTGAACTCACCATGAACTTACGTAATGGATACATAGATAAGAAATGTTTAGCTTTAAAACATGTAACCTGTTGTATTTTAGGATTCATCTGTTTTTGTGATTAATTGTACTCTTTTGACTATGAGGTAATTCCCTTTTCTCAGAAGTATAAGTACTGTCTACAATAAACATGGCAGGGAGAAAATTGAGCAGCTTAACTTCAGTTGAAGGTAAGATGCCTGACTTCATCCACCTTTTCTCCTGATCCTCTTCTCTTGAATGTATGTGTGTAAGTGGTTTATTTTCTATCTCTCTCTTCTTATTTCTCTGTAGATTCGCAAATAAGTTAGCAGACTCAGGGCCATCAGCCTTCTACGGCTAATAAGCCTAAGTTTACACCAACTTATTGGAGATCTCCGCAGAGAGGCCTATCTACAGATCAAAGAGCCTCCCTTTATGACCCCCGTGCGGTTTCCAGCCAGGAGCTGCTTTTACAGCCTCAGCCATAGGAAACTTGTAGTCAGTTTAAGTTCTCCTCAGCCGCAGTACAGCCAGTCCCTAGAGAAGAAACTTTGGGCTCTTTTTCCCCTTCCTTTCTTTTTCTTCTTTCAATCCTGATCG
>OU015751.1:5167979-5185126 GCA_907169655.1 Acomys percivali
AAAGAAAAGAAAAGAAAAGAAAAGAAAAGAAAAGAAAAGAAAAGAAAGAAAAAATGGCTGCCTACAGTGTGGCAGGTGTTTAGTATAACTGCAGATAAGGACAAAGCGGGCTGGTGTGTAAGATGGTTTTCTTAGGTCGTAAGTCTTGCAGGAGAGGTGGTTTGTTTGCTTGTTTGTTTGTTTCTCATCTTACAGAGGAAGTGTGCTGTGAAAGGTTCCACCCACCTGCTCCCCTAGCTTGGTCTAAACTGAACATTTGACTCGGCTTAGAGGCGCCTAAGGAAGCATTCTCAATTGAGGGCCTGCCCAGCTCAGATTGGCTCCCTGGAACACCTAAGGATGGAGGGGGGTGGGGTGGGAGACTGTTTCCATTGCTAACTGATGTACAAGGGCCCAGCCCTCTGTGGGCGGTGCCATCCCTTTGTAAGCAAGTCAGCTGGGCTGGAGCCTGAGACCCTCCTCCCCGGTTTCTTCCCGCAGGAGCTCTTGCTGTGACCTCCGGCAGTGACAGGACTGTGGCCTGGAAGTGTAAGCCAAACCCTTCCTCCCCTAAGTTGATTTTGGTCAAGAGTGTTTTGTCACAGCAGTGGAAGGAAGCTAGAGTAATTGCCTCGGGGGCTCCTGGCTTGAGGCTTTTGCCCCCAGGGTGTTGCAGCAACTCAGGGTCAGTTCTCTACTGGCCTGGGACACTCTCTCCTCAGTGAAGTGTGACCCTTCACCTTCCCCACCGTGAGAGCGGAACACAGGAAATAAACACAGGCGCAGAGGTCTCAGCAGTCAAGGCAGCCTTGTGCTGACTTTGGGGGGGCGGTCTTTATTTTTCAGGACTCCCCGGCTCCTACATTAGTCAACAGCGGAGGGAGCAGAGCAGGCATGAAAGCTGCCCTCGGCCAACACCATCTGCAAGAGTCCGGGGTGCAAAGCCCAGTGCCTGGACGGCTTCAAAATGTGCATTCTGGGAAGAAAGGAAAAGGTCAGGGTGAGTGCCTGGCTCCCCAAGGTCAGGACCAGCTCCAAGGCCAGCACTAGTCAATCTTCATCCCCCAGGCAAAAAGGAAATGTGAGCCCTGGCCCCCTCCCCTTGCCCAAACCTGGGAGACAGTGTGCATCCTCCATGGTGTTGCCAAACCAGATAACTAGACCCCCGCCCCTCCCCTCTCCTGCCCACGGTGGTCCTGACAGGGGCTATGTGAGATGGTACCTTGAAGGGAGCCAGAAGCAAGTGACCTGCCAATTGTGAGGCAGTGGCTAGCTCCTCCCACTGCCACTGCTCACTGCTCCCTGCTCCCGACTAAACTCAGCTCCCTTTCCTGTCTTTGCTGAAGGGAGGGAGCCTGCATGTGGTATGCCTCCATTCATCCCGGGCTCAGCCATCTGTTACCCAGACCAAAGAGCACATCTGGCTCCTTTGAGTGCCAGCCCAGGAAGACGCCTTGTAGAGATACAGCCTTCTGTATACCTAGAAGGTGAGCCAGCATTTGGACATGACAGATGGTTCACAGTGGGTGGCTACCGTAAGATGTGGTAGGTTGGGACCTGGGTAAAGTAGGATTAGCTGCCCCCCCCCCGCCCCCCCCCCCCCCCCCCCCCCCCCCCCGTGTGCCTGGCCATCTGCTGTTTGCACATGGCCCTACCCAGGGGTTCTCAGGGGACTTGCCCAGAAACCCACTCCACCCAGGGTGGGGTTAAGAGAGACAGGGAAGGGGAAACCAACAGGGCACAAACACAGTCACCTGGCTACTACTGGTCTGCTGTGAGTATGTCATGGGTGACAAGGGACTATGGATGGCTTGTTTGCTAAAAATCAGCCCAGATCCACAGCTACAACAGTGCCGCTCCCCAGTCTCTCTCTCTCTCTCTCTCTCTCTCTCTCTCTCTCTCTCTCTCTCTCTCTGTGTGTGTGTGTGTGTGTCTGCCTCTCTCTGTATCTGTCTCCTTCCTCCCCCTCCCCCACCCCCACCCCCTCCCACAAGGTCCCCTCTCTTCTCTCTCTGTCTCTCTCTGTTTCAACTAGCTCCCACCATATGGCACCTTGTCACTGTGGCGTGCATGTGCGTGCATGCCTGCATGTGAGAAGGGGTGGGCAGAGGTCAGCTCAGGTGTTGCTGCTTTGGTGTGTGTGTGTGTGTGTGTGTGTGTGTGTGTACACACGTGTACATCTTCATATATATTTACTATATTTACTTTGTGTGCATATGTGAAGGGGCTCATGTCAGTGCACACATGGAGGTCAGAGGACAACTTGGCAGAGTCAGTTCTCTTCTGCCATAAAGTGGGTTTCAGGAATTGATCCATGCCATGTGCATCTCACAGGTCCTACCGTGCTTATTGAGACAGGGTCTCTCACTGGCCTGGAACTCATCTACTAGGCTAGGCTAGCTGACCAGCAAGCCCCAGGGATCTGCCTGTCTGTACCTCCCCAGTGATGAGGGTTCACGCATACAGCACCAACCTTGGCTTCTTGACATGATTTTGTGACTCAACCTCATATCCCCATGCTTGCGTGGGAAGCATTTTATTGATTGAGCCATCACCCTGGCCCTCAGAACACATTTTTATATTTTCTAGAAAGGGTCAGCCACTGGCCACTAGCTGCCCTGGGTGCAAAGCCCCTGATAAGAGATCTCCTACATGAGGTTTCCACCAAGGAATAGTGGCAATGCTGTTGTCCTGCTGAGGCCCAGACCCATGGAAGGACAGGGACACCATGGGCATCACCAGCTGGCCTTACCATTCTCCTGCAGAGGTTTGAAGCACCAGGGCACATTTGGGATGCTGGAGTCAAAGCAGCAGCCACGGTTGTTGCACTGTTCTTCTGAAACGCTGGGGTAGCCACAGTCCACCCTGACGTTCGCCGGGACCATACACTGGCTTGGAGCTGTGCGAATGAGACACAGTCAACTGCTGCACCACTAGGGCAGCTGGGGTGACTTCCTTGCTTCCTGGGGCACCCCCTCAACCCTTCCCCCCAAGTTCAACGATAATGATGCTCTTTGCCCCACGGGGGGATGTCTAGAGAGAGAGAGAGAGAGAGAGAGAGAGAGAGAGAGAGAGAGAGAGAAAGACCCATTACGAAATGAAGTTTCCTGGGTATCTCCCTGACAGCGGAGAGTGGAGATGCAGAGCTAAAATCATCCTGGGCTGGCCCTAGTTTCCGTCTTAGTCATTTACCTCCCATGGGTGCATCTGACTAACATCCTTTGACCATCAGGTGAAACCTTTGGAATGTGTCACAGTCACAGCGCCTTAGCTGCCACCAACTCCAAAGCTAAGAATGTCATCAGAGCCCCGACTGACCCCCTGCTCTGACATCCTGGCAGTGTACTTGAGAAATGCCTTGATCTGGGACCATCTTT
Organism: Acomys percivali; assembly: GCA_907169655.1. Classification (NCBI taxonomy): domain Eukaryota; kingdom Metazoa; phylum Chordata; class Mammalia; order Rodentia; family Muridae; genus Acomys; species Acomys percivali. The sequence continues at coordinate 5,171,336 of OU015751.1, forward strand.
CTTCTTGTGATAGAAGGGGACAGCTTCCTGGCCCTACCCACTCACATTTAGCTCAGGGTGAATCTCTGGTTTTTGTGTTGTTGTTGTTGAGACTAGATCTCATGTAGCCTAGGCTGGCCTTGAACTTGCTGTTAAGTCATCGATTTGGAAGGATAGCTGTGCTTTGCAGCCCACCGCTGAATGCTAGCCCAAGGAATTGGGCCATTTGCCTGGGGCCCCTCACCTACCTTAGTCATCTCACCTGATCAAATACAGGTCTAGATACCCTACAGCTGCCAAGATCCCTGGACATCCAGGGGCCCCTGAAACTTGAAACAGGGTTCTCTTCCTTGTTTGATCTGTAAGAACTGCCTGCCCCGTCCACAGTGAAAAGTGTCCCAGGAAATACCAATGCCACAAGGAAAATCGCCATGTGTACTATTTTAACGTCTCAGCTGCAGCTCCCCGCCCCCTGGTGGTTAGCTCCTGTCCTAGCCGTACGTTCCCTCCATCTCCAGAATTCCTGCTTCCAGAAGATGGGATGTTTCTCCTCCATATGTTTCTCCGATTTCCCTTATGGAAGTGGAGCCCAGCCACCTTCTACATCTTCCCTGCTGCCGCTAGTGGGTCCGCCATGCCTTCCTTGGCTACTCCAGACCTTGACACAGGTGGCGGAAGAGATTTCAACCTGGCTCCAGCTCCCAGATGCTCTTAGCTGACACCCTCAGGGCAGCAGGGTTTCATAGGTTCCCAGAGGACCTACTGTCTTCACCTGGTCAAGGGTGACCTGGCGACAGTCACACCCAGTGCCTCTGAGCTTGGCCACTTCTCACCTAGCACTGTGACTCAGTGGCCAAGTGAACCTGGGTTTCTAGAAACTTCCTGGAGCTACAGCCTGTTCAATTGGTTCTTTTTTTTTTTGTTCTGGTAACTTGCCAGCATGGTCAGTATGCCCAGAAATCTCTGGTGAAGAAAGAAATGGGGGGTAGGGGGGCACCAGAGATCCTCTCCTACCACAACCTTGATTCTTAACCCCACCGCGGACTCTGAGGAGGAGAGTTCTCCCAAGTATGTTAACTTTCTTTGAACCGCCATTATCTTGTCTGTGAAATGGGTCAGAAAGAACCTTTCTGTAGGACTGCTGCAAGAAGCCGTGTGCCTGATGGACGGTAATTAATTATTAAATCAATATAGAAGGTAGGCAGTTTCCTCAGATTTCAAACTCACAGCACTGTCTTAGCCTGGGTCTTTTCTGTTCCCTCCTCATGCTAGGAAGGTTCCAGCCTAGTTCCCAGGGAACCAGATAGGTACTTACACAGGCCAATGTACTCTGCAGCTACCCCAGAGGACCCAGCAACCAGGACCAGCAGCATTAGCCAGAGGGCTCTGGTCTCCATGGCAGCAGGCTAGTGTCAGTGTCACCACCCAGGATGTGCAGGGTCACAAGGAAAGCCCTTTTATATCTGCTGGGTTATGTGGACTCTGGACTCTATCCTGTGAAATTCCAGAAGACTCCTCCCCGATCCTAAGTGGGGTGGGGGAGGGAATGGGGGGGTGAGGTTAGGGAGGAAAACAGGGAAGGAGTACAGACAGCCAGGGCAGATTCCAGCCTGGAAGCAGGGTCTATCAATCATTGTATGATTTAGTCTTGCCGTCTCAACCACCCTCACCAGGAACAATGAAGGAAAAACCCCTGGGCCACTTCGGCCACAGCAACACCAACACATAAGTGACGTAAGTGACATGAAACAAAAGTGACAACTAGGCTGGGTCCCTGGGCCTCCCTTGTCTGTCACTCTTAAAAGTGGAAACTCAAGCCAGGTGTGGTGGCACATGCTGTGTGTGCCGACATTGCTCCAGCAGCTGGGGCTAGCCATCAGTTCAACATGCTCCACCCCCACCCCCCCAGAAGATGGCTGCTGAGGAGCTGTGACTAGTCTCACTGCCTGGCGTTGTAGCAGGGACCACTGGAGAACCCTCCGGCACATTTTGTACATCACCCCCACAAAATAGCTACATCTAACTGCTCAAACTTGGCTTCCATGTTGGGCAGGTATGAGAGTGAGTACCCAAAAGGGTGTCCAGGAGTTACCCTTCACTAACTTGCCAGTGGAAGCCAGGTCTGTGTGCAGGGTCTAACGGATGGGGCTGCACCTGCAGGCTGGTCCCAGTGTCAGAGATGCACCATGAGGAGGCAGCGTTGCCAGAGCAAACATAGCCTGGATCATAGACCAGACAGTCAGCCTGCAGATACCGGGACCTCATGACACCTAGCAGAGTCCTTAACCTCAGAGGTCACAGCTTGGAGAGGAGTGAAAAGCCTCAAGTGACTATATCATCTAAGAATCCCAGCACTCCGGAGGCAGAGGCAGGCGGACCGCTGTGAGTTCAAGGCCAGCCTGGTCTACAAAGCGAGTTGAGGACAGTCAAGGCTACAGAGAGGAACCCTGTGTCTGGGGGGGTGGGGGGGTGGGGAAAGACTTGCCAGGATGAGGTAAAGTCTGCTTGGGTCTTGAGGCTATGGCTATGAGAGGGGTGGCATTGCTGTGGTACTGCCTGCCTTGTCAGCATCCCGTGGAAAATGAGTCCTCAAGGCAGGTGAAGGCCAGTCATGGTGCCTCTCTGACCTTATCTGAGCCAGCAGTTAGGTGGGGAAAAGAAGGCAAAAGCCGGGCAATGTCGCCAGGAGTTCCTGCTGGCCACCTGTCACCCGTTCTGCAGCTGCACTAGGCGTGGTCCCTCCCTTGCTGCTGTGACTTCTTCTCTCACCTCACAGCCCCTTCTGAGTCATCAGGACCTGGCTGTGGATGTTTGGGGAAGCAAACACCATGGCTGGTTCAGGGATGCCCCTGTCTTTCGGGAACAAATGCGGATGCAATATACTAACCGCAGAGGGTGATTTCCACGTTGGGCTGAGTCTCTTGCCGTCGGTACTGAGACAGTACCCAGCCACCACCGTCAGGAGAATATAGGACAGGCCCTGGAGTTCTGGGATAACAATGTCGAACTTAAAGAATACCTAGAGTGCTGGCGTGGTGGCGCACGCCTTTAATCCCGGCACTCGGGAGGCAGAGGCAGGCGGATCGCTGTGAGTTCAAGGCCAGCCTGGTCTACAAAGTGAGTCCAGGACAGCCAAGGCTAACACAGAGAAACCCTAAAACAAACAAAGAAAAAGACTACATAGAGCCCAGTTTCACCTGCCCCACCCCCCAGGACTCATCACGTGATCTCTAGCTCCAGAAAGTCTGTAGGTTGGCGGTGCTATGGCATGGAACACCTTAGGGACAGAGATAAGTCTGAGACAGAGAAGCTGACAGCTGTGTAGCAGGGCACCCTACCACACACACACACACACACAGCCCCGCCTTTTCTCGGCAGCTTCATGGTTCTTACCACAGTGACAGCAGCCACCTCAGAAGAGCCTGTCTGTGGCCTTGCAGTAACCTCGACGCTTCAAGGAATCCGAGAGTCCTTGCCTCCCAGGTCAGGAGGCACACAGCTTTTCTCTTATGTTCACAAAAGCAAAGCTGCAGGTGTGGGGTCAAAGCCCTGGACGGACAGGGTTGGAAACCCCCAGCGGCCAGGACTGCCCACCAGCAATCCAGATGAGCCACTGTCTAGGGTACCAGATTTCCTTTCCGTGAACCAAGATGGTGTCACGGAGATTTCCAAATGTTCTGTGTTGATCAGTGTCCACAGCATGTGACCTTGTTTAGAAACAGGGTCTCTGTGGGTGTGAGTCAGTAAACAGCGATACCACCAAACAGGAGTCAGGGTGGCCCTCCAGCTAACAGGCATCCTTTTAAGACTTAGGAGGAAAGGAGACCCCAGAGATGGAAGACAAAATGAGCAGAGACACGGGAGAAGATGGCCACATAACAATGGGACAGAAGGAGGAGGGACAAGCTCCCAAACCAACAAGTGCCATCAGCAGCCACCAAGAGTGAAGAGCTGTGAGAAAGTTCCCTGCCCTTGAGCTTGGTATGATGGTGCACGCCTTTAATCTCAGCACTTGAGAGGCAGGGGCAGTCAGAGCTCTGTGAGTTCGAGGCCAGCCTGGTCTACATAGTGAGTTCCAGAACAGCCAGAGCAATATAGTGAGACCCTGTCTCAACAAAATGAAACAAAACAAATAAATTCTCCTGCCCCCTGGGGGTCCCTGCAGGGAGCAACGCTGTGCCAACACTTTGATCTCGGACTCACGGGTGGAAATTGGCATCTCTGTTAGGAGAACCAGTTCTCATGGTCCATTCTACAGTAGCCGGGAAGGAGTGGCCACAGCCAGTGGCTCTGAGTCCACTTCAGCCTCTGCTTCAGGCAGGAAGGACAAGAGGTATGAGGTCATCGTGCTCAACAGGCAGGCCCCAGGGACTCCAGGAAAGTTAAACACACAGGCTTGTCTATTCAGAGGAAGGAGACGCATAAAAGTAACTTTTATTCTCCTGGCTTGATTGTTGTCTGGGAAGCTTACTGCCTCCTCCTGCTAACCTAGGCCTAGTCCTGGAAGCTTCTAGCCTCTGTACAATCTAACCCAGGCCTAGAATGTTTTCAGCCTCTGAGACTTACTGCTGAATAAGCTCACCGTTACTTGTTCTTTGTGAGCTCTGGGCAGGCTGGTTCATCTCAGCTGTTCTGGCTCAAACTCTTCTCCCAGCTGGCTTGTTTAATCTGGCTTCTCTCTCAGCCCAGAATTGCTCTGCTTGGCCTCAAACTAGCTCAGCAGTCTGCTCTAATCTTCTGGCTTCTTCTCATTTTCTGGCCTGTTCTGTCTTCACCTGAGTTCTCTCTCTCTGTACCACCCATCTCTCTATTACTGACCTGGTGAAAACTGCCTCTTAAGTAGCTTCCCTTTCCTCTCTCTTCTCCTGAGAGTTGGGCATACCCTATTCTGTCAAATCTTCTCTGATTCATTACTTTTTCCTTCTACAAACTAACTTTATCTTCATTGTTTGGGACTAAAAAGCATGTGCCACCATGCCCGGATCTAAGCTTTTCTTTACCTGATGCTTGCTCTATACCAGGCTAGCCTTTAATTTAGATCTGTTTGTCTATGTCTGCTGGATTATCCCAGACTCTTCCCAGTCCACGCAGCCCATCTTCATGAGAGATGTCACTTGTATTTTACAACAGCCTGGATGTCTTCTGTGTTAGACCACTCCTGACCCCTCCACGTTACTGTCTTTACCTCCGTCATTTTCCGTAGACCAGTGCCTTGAGCATTGTTTCTCGGCCAACAGAACCCATCTTGATGAAAGATGCCATACGTACACCGCGAAGAGTTCCAGTGTTAAACATGTCTTAAGCTGTACTGTATACACAGGGTTGGGCTCCTTGTCAACAGGTAAACGTTTTCCCAAGAAACGTTTTTCCTGGAATGGTACGCTAGAAAGTTGAACCAGCACCAGGTAAATAATAAACACTGAACCAGAGTTCCCTTTTCAGCTCCTGTGAAGAATTTCTCCGCTGGCCATAAGCAACGGCAGGGACGCTGCACAGCTGGTACCCAGCACGGGGGGCTCGAGGAGGTAAGAAAAATGTTATTTAAATAGAAGCAGAGTACAGAAACCTGGGGTCAAGGGGTCACGACTATACCTCTATACCTGAGAGGGTGGGGCAAAGCATTTTGCAGAATTACTCAGCTATTTGTTAAAAATCCATAGGAACAAAATATTCAGAGCAATAGCTCTGCAGCTTAATTTTCACAGGAATGCAAAGAGAGGCCATGAAAAGGGAAGGAAAATCTCTGTTGGTTATTCTGCAAGATGGGATACAGCAATGTATTGCATGGAACCTTCTAGGAGGTGGGGGGGAGTGGGGGAGGAGAGTTTTTGTTTTTGTTTTTGTTTAATGCCAGACATATCTCGGCGAGTCTTAGCAGGATGGACCTATGGGTTGCAAAGCCACTCTGGCTTGCCAGCTGTACCCAGCCATACAAGTTGGCGGCTCCTGCTCCTGTGTAGTCTGACTGGAACTTGGAGCCCTCCCATTACGAGCAGCTGCCTTGCAGCCTTTTTGGCCACCAGCATTAGAGCAACAGCATCCGATATATCTAAGTCCAAGGAACACCAGGGGACCCTGCTGCCTCCCTCCAGCTAGGACTCTCTGCTCCAGAGCTTAGTTTTCCACGCACTTGTTCCTTGTTTTCCCTCACAGCAGGATTAGCCCCTTCTTGAGGAAAGATGAAAACAAGCCCAATTTGTAGCACGAGAACAGTTGCAATTAGGACATAAAGCACGCAGCTTAGTGCTGATTAAACGTGCCGGGGTAGGGACCATGCATTGCACGGATGACGTTTTGTCTCCTCATCGGATCAATACTTAAGTGAGTGCTTAACTTTCTTCATAAGAAAACTAAGCAAAATCAATCCCAGCACTCGGGAGGCAGAGGCAGGAGGATCGCTGTGAGTTCAAAACCAGCCCGGTCTACAAAGCGAGTCCAGGACAGCCAAGGCTACACAGGGAAACCCTATCTCGAACAACAAAAACAAAAAAACAAGAAAACTAAGCAAAATTTAAACATACCCTCAGGTTAAAATACAGATGCAACCACCTTAGGATTATTTCCCATATATTATTTACCCAACAACAAACTCACCACCATCTTCTCAGCTTAAAACTTCCTAATCAATTACTTAGAAAAAATTTTTAGGCCACATCTTTTGCTTGTTTTGGTTTGGTTTTGGTTCTCCCCACCCCACCTCAGCCTTTTGGTTTTTGGAGACAGGCTTTCTCTGTGTAGTTACCAGCTATATTCTTATCTGCCTATCACCAGTAAGGCTTTAGCTCCTGTCTTTGAGTTGGTTTCTGGAGACTCTGATTAAATCTCTAAGAAATATATCAGAGCAGTGGCTGCTTCCGGGGAGGGAGCGGGGAAAATGGCTGTCAACCTGCTAGACCTGGGAAGAGAGAAGCTCAACCGAAGAATGGCCTCCATCAGACTGAGCTGTGGTCTGTCTGTGGGGCATTATTTACTCTTAACGGAGGGCCCAGTCCACTGTGGGTGGTACAATCCCTAGGCAGGTGGACCGGGGCAAGTAAACCGGCTGAGCCAGCCAAGGGGATAAGACTGTCGGCTTCCATTCCTCTGTGGTCTCTGCTGCCTTCAAGCTCCTGTCTTGCGTTCCTCCTGCCTTGGTTCCCTCCATGACGATTGTAGTGTGTAAGACAACACAGTTTCTTCCCCATGTCTCTGAGGACAGTGGCAAAGGAAGCACTTTCAGAACTCCATTTCTTTATTAAGAGGCATTAAAAAAAGAAAAAAGAAAAACAAACAAACAAAAGCCAACAGTGTGTGGAAGGCCACTGTTCACACTGTTTGGGGAAACACATTTGAAAAACTTGAAGTCTATGAGGAACAAATTCCGACAACAGTGGGGGATGGGGGGGGAACAAGGCTGCGATGACCAGCAGGCCTGGAGGAATCCAGACTTGGGGTTGGGATGGAAGCTGGGGTCCTGGTATAGATCAACCTGGAGGACAGGTCAACACTACAGAGTCTCACAGGGTCAGGAGTGAGGGTCCCACACTAAGTTCCACCCAGCACCAAGCTTCATCGTGAAGAGCGTCATCTCAGATCTTACGCTACCCCTTGATTCCTGGGCCTCTGGAGGGCTTTTTCTCTCACTGTGTTCTGTGAAATGACACACTAATCTACGGCAAAAGGTGCGTAGTGGGATGCCCTCCAAAGATGCTGAAATGCCCTGGTGTCATATGTCATGTCACCCCGTGATCATCCATGTGTTTATGCTGAAGCTGGCATAAAGAAGCCCAAATTTCTCCTCTCCTCAGCCATTGTGCAGTCTATGCCTGACAGTTCTTGGCCAAGAAACAAAAGGAAAATTGTCCGGTTTCCCAATAGATTCTGATGAAAATAGGTTTAAAAGAGATCAGGTACAAATTTTAAGATGCTGGTGGAGACCCACGCTGGGTCTGTACTCATAGTGCTCATGGTGCTCGTGGTACTCACGGTGCTCATGGTACCTTACAGTGCTCACAGTACTCATGGTACTCACTGTGCTCATGGTACTCACGGTGCTCGTGGTGCCTTACAGTACTCACAGTACTCATGGTACTCATGGTACCCTCAGTGCTCATGGTACTCACAGTACTTGTGGTGCCCACAGGACTCATGGTACTCATAGTACTCATGGTACTCATAGTACTCGTGGTACTCACGGTGCTCGTGGTACCTTACAGTACTCACTGTACTTCATGGTACCCACAGTACTCATGGTACGCATGGTACTCACAGTGCTCGTTGTCCCTTACAGTGCTCACAGTACTCACAGTACTTCATGGTACCCACAGTATTCATGGTACCCACAGTACTCATGGTACTCATAGTGCTCATGGTACTCATGGTACTCACGGTGCTCATGGTACTCATGGTGCTCATGGTGCTCACAGTACTCTCGGTATTTATGGTGCTCACGGTGCTCACAGTACACACGGTATTCATGGTACAATGGCACAATGAGTATTTATGACAAATCTTGGATACACATCCATTCTACCAGATGAAGCTGAACATTTTTAACCTCTGCAGATTTGATAATATTTAAATTGGGAAACAGATCTGATTTTTATCTATTCCGCATGAGCAAATTGGTTGGCTCCTTAATAACATTATCACACACACACACCCCAAAAAAAACCCACCTACTTGGCTGTCAGCCACAGCAAGTCATAGCAGAACATTTAGCAGTATGGGTATATCCCAGACACATGTCTTCTTCTCTTAAAAAAATGTTATTACAATTAGTTACGTATTGTGTGTGTCTGTGTGTGTATACATGTACACATGGCATGTATGGTGGTCAGCAAACAACTTGAGGGATTGGTTCTTTCTTTCTGCCATGCTGCCAGCAAACATTTTCAGCCTTTACCTGCTCCCTGACCCCCCACCCCAGACAGAATTTTGCTGTGTAGTCCTCGCTATCCTGGACTCACTTTATAGATCAAGCTGGCCTTGAATTCAGAGAGATCCACCTGCCTCTGCCTCCCAAGTACTGGGATTGAAGGCGTGCGCCATCACGCCCAGCTCACATGATATTTGGTCATGTGTTCCCTGCACTCTGTGCTCTATCGTTGCTTTATATGTTCTCTTAGTTAGGATGTCCATTGCTGTTGATAAAACATCATGACCTAAAAGCAATTTGAGGAGGAAAGGGTTGATTTCACTCACAGTCCCATAGAGTTCATCATCAAAAGCAGTGAGGGCAGAAACCTGGAGACAGGCAGGTGCTGATGTAGCATGGAGAGGTGCTGCTTACCAGCCTGCCCCCTATGGCTTGCTCAGCCTCCTTTCTTACAGGGACCCAGGGCCACCAGTGGAGGTGTGGCACAATCCACAACAAGCACTAACTAAGGAAATGCCTTATGGTGGCACATGCCTTTTTTTTTTTTTTTTTTTAGATTTATTTTATTTATTATGTATACTGTGCTATGCCAGCACTCCGGAAGAGGCATCAGATCACATGATAGATGGTTGTGAGCCACCATGTGGTTGCTGGGAATTGAACTCAGGACCCCTGGAAGAGCAGCCAGTGCTCTTAATCTCTGAGCCATCTCTCTAGCCCAGGTGGCACATGTCTTTAATCCCAGCACTCAAGAGGCAGAGCCAGGCATATCTCTGGGTTTAAGGCTAGTCTGGTCTACAAAATGAGTTCCGGCACAGCCAGGGCTACACAGAGAAACCCTGTCTCGGAAAAAAAAGAAGAAGAAAGAAGAAGAAGAGGAGGAGGAGGAAGAAAAGAATAAAGCCCTACAGCCAGACCTTATGGAGGACTTTTCTCAACTGAGGCCCCCTCCTCTCTGATGACTTTACCTTGTACCAAGTGGACATAAAACCATCCAGCACAGATGTACTCCTTCCACTAATTAGAGCGGATTTGCTACCCCAGCATGTTCATCTCATGCTTGCTGCGTCCATGGAATCGGAGCATTCTGAGTGATGTGCTATCTAGTGTGTACAAGAATAACCTGGGTGATGTTTGCACAGCAACTGCTCAAGCACATATTTCTGAGACTCTGTCCTATTGTTGCACATATTGGCTGCGTGGGGCACGGACTGCGTTCCTGAGCGGGGCAGAAGCAAGGACTAGCAGATGGGGATCACCTTCAATACTGTGACTCTACAGCACCAACTGTGTCCTGGAGCGTCACCCAGGCCAGGAGCCATCTCAGCATGTCACACAAAGCAAAGGAAAGTGGCTGTTCTGAGTTCCAGAAACTACCACCCACTGTCCCAAGATGGGGGATTGCTGAGTGCTTGTCACCACAGGGGGACAAATGTCAACAACAGACAGTGGGAGAGAGTCCCTCACTTTTCACAAAATCCACCACATCTGGCACCGGAATCTTTTTCGGCGGCGATGGTCACCTCTGCAGCCCAGTAGACAGCATTTTACTGTTTTGGGGGAGACAAAAGGCAGAGTCAGCCTTAGGAAAGATGTGGTTTGCCAAAACATCACAGCTACAGAAAGGATGTGTCAGATGGACCAAGCCCTCCAGTGACCCTCGAGCCTCAGGTCGGGCAGCTCTATAGCAGCCATCAGGACAGGCCTGCTGGCTTCCTCTGCTTGAGAGCAGCATCTCACAGCTTCCACCACCCAGGATGCTGAGGATGACAACCAGTTTGCTGTCTGTTGAGGAGACAAAAACCTTACATCTCTTCCCCTTCACTGTCCTGCCTACGTCTCCTCCAATTCTTCTCTCCAGGCACCCCATCACTGGTGTGTAGCCCTACCACAGAATTGAAGCAAACGGTAAAGTCTGTGGTCAGTTGAACACGAGCACAAATGCGCCTGCATGATCCCTATGTCCTAACAGTCTCATTTTCCACACCCACACACCAAAATCTAACCAGCCTCCTAGAGCCATCATGCCCAACTTGTTTTTAAATGTCTTGGGGCAGAGGGCTGGGGGGGGGAGAGTTTTAGCTGAGAATTAATAATTGCTGAGTTCCTGCAGGCAGAAATACTCCTGAATGGAGAACAAACAGTCGATTTTTATTAGCCATCACCATGTGCACAGGTTCCAACCAGGTGCCATGGGAGATACAAAGGGGACCATGTGGCTGCTGTTGATAAAATGCTTCCTGTCTGGGGTCGGGGGGACCTTGACTTCCAACCCCAGGAGCAAGTCCACCTATAGGGTCACTGTCCTCTAGCAGCTCAATATATTGGGAAGGATTGAGTGGGCGATGTATTCATTTTGTTGCACGTACAGTGGGTGGACAGGAAAGACCAGTGCTGCACGGCCTTAGGACTAGCACATCCCTATGTCTGGCAGAGGCCAAGGTGGCTCTGAGCAGAAGTGGCGTGGAAAGTGACGGGAGATGCTACTAAGGCATGGGGCATGGAACGGTCCAGAGCACTATGTGCCAGAAGAGACCCGAGTTAGACATATAAAGCTCAAGGACCAAGAAGACACAGACAGCAGCTGAGGCCCCGGGGCCTCTCACCTTTGTTTGGAGGGGAAGGCACTGCACCTATCTATATGCCACCTTGTGCTGCCTCTGGGCTTGATGGATGTAACTTACCAAGCTGGGGCTTTCTTTGTAATTCCATTGACCATGAGCGTGATAGGAATTAGACTCGGCTAGTCATACTGGCTCACTTAGAGAAAGTGATTTCTTAGTTTTATAACCTGTTTGTGAAAGGTTATATATCCTGGGAGGCAGAAGTTGTGAGATGCTTCTCTCTCAAGCAGAGGAAGCCAGCAGGCCTGTCCTGACGGCCACTGTAGAGCTGCCCGACCTGAGGCTCTAGGGTCACCGGAGGGCTTGGTCCATCTGACACATCCTTTCTGTAGCTGTGATGTTTTGGCAAACCATATCTTTCCTTAGTTTTCTTCTGTTTAACACTGTATCAAATCATTCTACTATAGTGTCATTTTATACGTTAATTGTATTGCTAAATGTAAAGTATGTTTTGAAAGAGGAACAGGAGGAATGAAAAGAGGAAGAAGATGACCCTGATGATTGACAGGGAAAAGGTGGGATAGATCTCATTGGATGCTAATATCTTAATGTCATATTCACAGGAGTCATCACAGGAGATACCCGGAGAGTGAAGCAGGCAGTTGGGTCTATATGAAGGGCTTCCTCACAAGGGGAGACTTGGTGTCCTCCTTTGAGAGACATGGAACAGCAAAGAGCTCTGTTCAGTTGCTTGGTCATTGCTGTGAGACAACTTAAAAGAGGAGAGATTTACTCAGCTCCGAGTTTCAGAAAGTCTCTTGATGCCATATACGCAGGCAAAACATAATGATGGCAGGGTGTGTGATAGAGCCACACGATGGACCGGAGACCAGTGTGCCACTGCCACTCAGTATGATCATGGCCGTCTTGTACAGCAAACTCCACAGGCACTCAACACAAGGGCCAGGTCGACTTGCCCCACCGTGCTGGTCAAGGTCCACTCTTCACACCACAGTGACTCCCTTCCCCAGGCAGAGCTTTGGCCTCAGTTGTCCTTGATTTTCTCTCACTAGCCTCTCCTACTGGAGGACAGTGGAACTACTTCCTGCTCACCTCCCGAGTGCCCCCACAAGACAGAGGGTAGCCTTTGCAAGGGTACAGCAAGCAGACAAAATAAGCCTGAGAAATCAACGTCGATGCCCTGGCCCAGAGTATGCCCGTCAGAAGTGTGTGGCCCCAGCTCTGCACTGTAAGGGCAGGCATTAATTCTCAGCGATTGCCTGAATCTGAGCAGCCATGGGGCTCCTGGGTAGATTAGAAAATTGTCTCCAAGGCTGTGCAGTTGCTTGCCATTCTGTCTTGACAGAGCCAGGTAAAGCAGCAGCAGGCAGGATCCTGGGCCGGCTCCCACTGCTGCTGCGAGGGCTATTTAGATTATAATCGATACTTTTGTGTGCCCAGGTACATGGCAAACAACGCAGCCGTAAAGCAGAAGGGCTGATAAGTAGCTCAGGGGTCATTAGGAGGGTTCTGAGTGATAAGGACTGAGCATGAGGAGCCAGAGGTGTCCACCCTTCCTGAGCTGGCATGCCTTCCTGTGGGAAGCCATGCCAAATTCTGCCATGACAGAAATCCTGTGCTTAGGCTGTATGCTGTGCCCTTCGAGTTGCTGACCTTTGCCTCACGACGAGGTCTCGTGTTCTAGGCTATCCTTGGACTATTTACCTTTGAAAAAAGTAAGGAAGTCCCAACTTGGAACCACCCAGAGGATCAAGGAGGTTCTTACAGGGAACTACTCAGAGAACTAGGAAGTTCTATAGGGAGCGATTTAGGCTATTGTATTCTTGCTGGGGGGGTGGGGTGGGGCGGGGGCTACGGTGAGTGGGATTGGAACAGATCCTATTGACCTTGCTCTATATATGTTCCTACTAGTCGGGCATTAAAGTGAATCTTGATGAGAAATTTCCTGACTTGATTCGTTCTCACGTCTCTGTATCCTCCTTTCATTCCCCACTCCCTCTTTCAGGTGAACCCTGATACGATTTTTCCCGTGGGCTGGAACACGACACCTTCCAAGGTAACCAACACGAAAGATCTGTAAATCCCTGTAGAAATTGCCTAAAGTTGCTTAGAGGGACTCACAGCATAGCAGAAGTGGGACAAAAAAGGGTATTGAGATGTCTCATCAATAAAACAATGTATAGCTAGGTGTGGTGATGAACACCTTTAATCCCAGCACTCCGGAGATAGAGGCAAGTGGATCTCTGTGAGTTCGAGGCCAGCCTGGTCTACAGAGTGAGTCCAGGACAGTCAGGGCTGTTACACAGAGAAATCCTGTCTTGAAACACACACACACACACACACACACACACACACACACACACACACACA
>OU015751.1:5185136-5208514 GCA_907169655.1 Acomys percivali
ACACACACACACACACACACACACACACACACACACACACACACACACACACATATATATATAATTTTTGTGGATATACTTTGTGATACCGTAGAAGAGTTTTAAGTGGATTTGTCCGAGGGAAAACTCTAGAAGCATCCATTGTCTGGCTACTGTCAGGGTTACAGTTATTCTCCACTTTAGTCCTGTGTGTTTCCTGACCAGCAGTCCACTCCCTTTCTGCTCTCACGGACTCACGCTGACCACATGGCATTCAGTGGGTATCCAAGCAAGGTTTATAAAACATCTCAATGACCAGAGGTGATTTAGTTCCCAGGCCTCAGAGCTGGGACCAGGGGCTGTGGTTTTTAACATCAGACAAGACAGAAGCCACACAGACACAGTATGAAACATGTCAAAGAGGACACCGCATGCTACAGTTTATAGCCAAGGTGTGACAACAGCAAGCAGCCTGTGACGGGGGCTGGGAAAACCCATCTGCTCTGTAATCCATGAACAGGGAGGTTGGGATAGAAATGGTCCGGAAGCATCATCGGCACAGGAAACACATTGAGATAAGAAAAGCTAAGTGGACAAAGCCAGTAAGATAACGTTTGCGGAGGCAATTGCGATACCGAATCTGTGGTTATGTCTATCGGACCGTAATCCTGAAATAACACAATATCTTACCTGCCCAACATTTGACAGTGTACATATGCATGAAGAAAACAGCAGACCCTATAAAGTGGAAACGTTAGAGTCACATTACCATCAGGCTTGACAAAACCAGGAAATATTGATGTTTTTAAAAGAGCAATGAGCAAAGACATGGCTCAGAGGTTAAGGACACTGATTGTTCTTCCAAAGGTCCTGAGTTCAATTCCCAGCAACCACATGGTGGCTGACAGCCATCTATAATGAGATCTGGTGGCCTCTTCTAGCCTGCAGATTGTACATGCAGACAAAGCAATGTAGATATAATAAATAAATGCATCTTAAAAAAAAAAAAGAGCAATGGGCCAGTAGGATTGGCGAGGTGGTGAAGGCACTTGCCACTCAAGCCAGGCAATCTGAGTTCCATTTCTGGACTCCAGGTGGAAGGCGGAAGGAGAGGCCAGGCTCTACAGGCTTACCTTCTCACCACCACATGCACGCCATGGTTCACGCAATCACACACACATGCAATAGTAGTCGGTAGCTATGAAAAGAAAATGGATGGGACAGATGAGTTCCTCAGAAGACAACAGCTTGGCAGGGTTGTTCCAGCAGAGACGTAGGCTGAAGGATACCACGCAAAGAGTACTTCTGAGGAGCAGACCTGGAGCCAGGTCCCAGTGCTCAGCCTCAGGGAACCCTAACAAGCTTCACACTCCAAGCAGCCCTGCTCTGGAGGACCCTAAGAGGTGTCACACAGGAAACGCAGGCAGTGAAGTCATGAGTCTCCTAGAAGAAAATGTAGCAGGAAGTTTTTGTGCCTTGGTTAAAGGCAGGTGTTCACACACACACACACACACACACACACACACTTATTCTTTGCCAGACACTAGGATGAGTCATGGTCACCAGAAGGAAATATCTGCACAGCACACATCCATACAGGACTCGTTTGTTTGTTGGGTGTAAACCTAGCCTGGCCTAGAATTCACTACACCACCAAGGCTGACTTCAACCTTACAAATCCCTCCCTCCCTCCCTCCTCCTCTCAAGGTATAGGAATTATAGGATGAACCTGTATCAGGGCCCCAGACTTTAGCATGACTGACTCCATGATGGAAGTGCCATTCGGGCTATAAAACTCAGCATCTAGACAGCACCATCTGTCAAAAATGAAAACAAAGACCTAATTCATCCAAGCCTATAGTTCTGGGAAGTCACTAAATGTACTAACCTTACTTGTTGGCTTCTGTTCTGGACAACTGTTCTTTGTTTGCTTTGTTTTGTTTGTTTGTTTGTTGTTTTTCGAGACAAGGCTTCTCTGTGTAGCCTTGACTATCCTGGACTCGCTTTGTAGACCAGGCTGGCCTTGAACTCACAGGGATCCGCCTGCCTTGGTCTCCCAAGAGCTGGGATTAAAGGCATGCGCCACCACCACCCGGCTTGGACAACTGTTCTTAATTGAAGTGTATCAACCAAGGATGTGTTTCTTGGGCTTAAAAGCTCACCCTGGGAAAGGCTGGGTGCTGCAGTGAGATCCTGAACACCCAGTCTAGTCACTGGTTGGCCAACAAAGGCATCGTATTGCCTTAAACCCATGTCCAAACAGTCTTCTCTGGCGAATACCTCACACCACAACACTTGGCTAGGACAGCGGAGTTATGGGTGGGATGTAAGAACACTGACAGAAAAACAGAAACAAAAACAAAAATCAAAACAAAAAAGCCTAAACTAAACAAAAGGCCTCACCTGAGTAAAAACTGTATAAACTGGGGCTGGCGGGATGGCTTGGTAGGATAAGTACTTCCTGTCAAGCCTGAGGACTTGACTTCAATCCCCGGAATCATATGGTAGGAGGAGAGACCTCTAAGAGAGATGGAGTAAGGGAGAAAGAAAGTTGATTATTGGCTCTTGGAGGGGTATGCCATGGGCACAGGGCGTTGGCTCTTGGAGGGGTATGCCATGGGCACAGGGCGTTGGCTCTTGGAGGGGTATGCCATGGGCACAGGGCTCTCATTGCAGAGGTTCCAGGAGTGGGGCAAAATGATGCTCATTGCTTGACAAAAATAGTTTTTACACAATTGTGTGCGTTTGTCAAACTTGATGAATTTACTTAAGTTTTATTATTTTTTATTTGAGACTGGGTTTCTCTCTGTAGCCCTGGCTGTCCTGGAAGTTGCCCTGGAGGCCAGGGTGGCCTCAAACTCAGAGATAGCCTCTAGTCACTGCCTCTGAAGATGTGGGATTAAAGACCTGCGCCTCCCCTGCTGGGCTACTTACTTACATTTTAATGTGCATGACACGCGCACCAATACATCAGATTTTAAATAAAAGTCTGTGCTATAACTATTACCCTTATGAGTTCTACTAATGAAAAGGCACTGGGTTGGTTACCTGTCAGGATTGTTGGCACCTACCAGTGGCTACTGAGAAGTTGGGAGGCAGGCTTCTTCCCCGAGTCGGCCAGCAGAGGGCACCAGAGAGCAGTGGTTGCCAGATGGGAACTACCAGGCAGGACTCAGAACGTATTTCATTGGGCTACATGGGTATCAATTTACTGAGTGCTGAACAAAAATAAGTATGGGGGCTACTGGCCTTGGGCCTTTGGGGAAAACCTGGTAACTGTGACTCTTTTCTCCAAGCCTCCAGGAGACGGAGTAGGATTGGGGTGGGTCCCTTCCAAGTAAGGCTTGGAGCAAAGTGGCCTAAGGCTGGCTTCCCAATACATTTTTCATCCCTTTGCCTTTCCCCAGCCTTTCCCAATCCATATGATTAACCTGGAAGCCAAGGCTGTCCCGTGGATAGCCTGGACTCCCTCCCTGGGCTGTTTCCACAGGCACAGGGGTCTGGGGAAATAGGAGACAGCTGGAAGTGGTCACAGCTCACAGTACTGAAGGGCAGGGAGGGGACTGTGACCAAGAAGAAGGGACACATGGGCAGGTCTGAGACCCGCAGAGCCAGGGCAGGTGAACTGAGGGGCCCAGACCCCTTCTTCATCTGCTTCTTATCAGATTGACGGCTGCAAGACCCTCCCACCAGGCCCCGTCTTTCCCAGTTCTCAGAGGTTCCTCCTGTGGTGGCCCGCACGATGGGTGCCTCTGACAGCAGATGGCATGGAAGGATGGGCAGAGAAGGCAGAAGCCATCGGGGGACCTTAGGGGGAAGGCAAGGGGAAGGAGACGAGATGAAGAGGAGAAAATTTGAGGCGGTGGGGTTAAGAGGAAAAAGAGAGGCTGCTTTTCTGATTGCATCAAAAGTCACTATTGCTCCAGAGCCAAGAGGAGACTGATGGTGGCCCTCTGGGGAAAGCAGAGGATGACACAATCTGAATACTGCAAGATGTCACAGGGTCAGCTAAGTCACAGTGTGAGGCAAGCAAGAGTAGAGTAGCTGAGAGATCTGTGACTGACAAGCGCAGCCCAGAGTGATGCGGACAGCTCTGCTGTG
The DNA here is from genome assembly GCA_907169655.1 of Acomys percivali. Lineage (NCBI taxonomy): Eukaryota > Metazoa > Chordata > Mammalia > Rodentia > Muridae > Acomys > Acomys percivali. Next base: position 5,189,217 of record OU015751.1, read on the forward strand.
TTTTGTCAACTTGACACAGGCCAGGGTCATTTTGGGAGAGGGACTTCAGCTGACAAGATGTCTCGATTGGGTTGGCCTGTGGGCAAGCCTGTGTGTTTTCTTGATTGGTGGTTGGTGTGGAAGGGCCCAGCTCAGTGTGGGTGCTGTCACACCTAGGCAGGTGGCCCTGGGTTCTATAAGAAAGAAGGTTGAACAGGCTATGAGGAGCGAGCCATAAGTAGCGTTCCTCCACGGCTTCTGCATCAGCTTCTGTCTCCACGTTTCTGTCTTTTTTCTATATGTGTATTTTTTTTTATTAATTTATTCATATTACATCTCAATTGTTATCCCATCCCTTATATCCTCCCATTCCTCCCTCCCTCCCGCTTTGCCCCTTACTCCCTTCCCCTATGACTGTGACTGAGGGAGACTTCCTCCCCCTGTATATGCTCATAGGGTTTCAAGTCTCTTCTCTGTCCTTCCTCTGAGTGCCATCAGGCCTCCCCATCCAGGGGATGTGGTCAGATATGAGGCCCCACATGTTTCTGTCTTGACTTCCTGCCCTGAGTTCCTGTCATAGTGGTCTGTGATAGTGATGTGTAAGCCAAATAAACCCTTCCCTCCCCAGTTGTTTTTGGTCAGCGGTTTCCCCTAGCAACAGAAGAGCAAGCTGTAGCACTATCCTCAGCTGAATATGACTGACTGGCTCAGAAAATGGAGCAGTCATTTCACCAGAGTTTCCCAAGAAGGAAGTGGGGTTGGAGTGGAGCAAACTAGTGGTCCGGGTGTTAGTCCTGGAACTCAGGATTTCCCTAGGCAGCAGGAGCAGGCCACTGGGTGATGCTAACCAGCCTTCTTAGGCTGGGGAAAGGAAAGGAGATGAAAAACTTATTGGAAGCCAGCCTTCTGCCATCACTGAACTCTCCTGGCCCCTAGCTGGATACCATCAACAGCCCTTAGGCCCTCCTAATACAGTCCCTTATGTTGTGGTGACCCCCGCAACCATAAAATTATTTTCACTGCTATTTCATAGCTGTAATTTTGCTGCTGTGATAAATCATAACATAAATAATTTTGGAGATCTAGGTTTGTCAATGGGAGTCACAACCCACGGCTTGAGGACTGCTGTCTCAGGCAATGCAGTGGGGAGTAGCCCCTACTGGAACCTCCCTACCCACAACTGCCTTAGTGATGCTTTCTCTTTTAGCAACTTCCATTTGAGTATGTTATTAAGGAGGCTTTCAGGCCAAGAAACACAGTTCAGGGTGCACTCCCAAGCCCCAGACCCTCACTGCTCTTGCTCACATTAGGAAAAGGAGGCAGTTAGTAACCAGGGACCAGTCAAAAGTGAGTAGTCTGTGGAGCAATGGGTAAAAATGAAGGATTTTAGGAACTGAACTGTGGTTAGAAGTCATTTGTTATTCCTATAGGGCCAAAAGTCAGGGTCTACTGAGTTCTTTATTTGGTTTGGTTTGGTTTTTCAAGATAGAGTTTCTCTGTGTAGCCTTGGTTGTCCTAGGCTCACTTTGTAGACCAGGCTGGCCTTGAACTCACAGAAATCCAGCTGCTTCTGCCTCCCCAGTGCTGGGATTACAGACGTGTGCCACCACTCCTGGCTTCAACTGAGTTCTTTAAAAAGAACTGAGTGTGTCGACTTGTAGACATGGTGGATTCTGAAGTTCACATAAGCACATAGCTGTCAGTGCTGGAGTGGCCTAGAAGTAACCAGTGGTTTGCTGCTCTCAGAGGGGATAAAGAGGTGTTAGGAATATACCCTTACACACCTGTATATGCACACATTCACACATTGATGCTCACAGAAGCACACACCGATGTATTCACACACATGCACTCATTCACACACTATTGCTCACACATGCACACACTGGTGTGTTCATACACATGCACATAGTCACACACTATTGTTCACACATGCACATACTGGTATGTTCACCATGCACATGCACATATTCACACACTTATGCACACACATGCATTCATATGTGTACGCATATACCCACATACATACCCTGTATTCACACCCAAGCACACACACTCCCACACATACACACACTCACATACACACTGCCATCATCCATGGGCTTCAATGAAACCAAGGTAAAACTTGCCAGGTTTTAAAAGTTTTCTTTACTTGGAAAAACCCTGTGTCTAGCCACTGCTGAGGGTCAAGATGGTTTAAAAACAAAACAAAACAAAACAAAAACCAGAAATTGATGGTGTCTGGTTGAGACTTTCTTCTTCTGGCTTGCAGCTCCCAGGGAACCGGTGGTTTGGCAGCAGTACCTCTCAGTAATGACAGTCTGGAGATGGAAAAGCACAGTGGTTGGTAAGCACACCAAAAAGCCTCGAGAGCCTGAGCTCAGAAATGTGGTTGTCTCATAACAGACAAGTTCTGAGGGAGGACAAAGTGGGGCAAGGATGATACCCAAGCCATAGCATCCTCTGAGGGCCTATTTACCCCAAACCATTAGAAACATGCTGGCCAGTGTGGGTGGTCACATGACAAATCACTGGGAGAAGGGTGGATGGCTCAATGAGCAAAGCACCTGCTGTACAAGCCTGAGTGTCTGCGTTCGAGTCCCCGGAACCCACATAACAAGGTAGGTGTAATGAGGCATGTTTGTAATTCTAGTGTTGGGAGTGGGTTTTAGGGGGGCAGGGGGAGATACTCAGACCCCTGGATCTCACTGCCCAACCAGCCTAGCCGATTGGTGAACTCTAAGTTCAACGAGAGACAGTCTTAAAAACTGTGGTGGAAAGAGGCTATGGAAGACACTCAATGTCAAACTCTGGCCTACACACACACACACACACACACACACACACACACACACACACACACACATGATGGAGGGGTGCACCGCAGGTGGGAGTGGGTGGGAGCGGCTCATGCCAGGCCCCAGGCAGACCCCCACCTGCAGCCATTTACCTTCCACAGACTGTGGGAAGAAGCACCAGGGCACCTCAAAGATCAAATTAGAAAAGCAGCACTGTCGATCGGCACATGCCTCGGGGCTGATGCCCGGGTACCCACAATTCCTCCGGGCTGACACTTCCATGACACACTGCTCTGATGCTGGTTATAGGGAAGAGCAACATACAAGGCTGTCAGGCTGGCCACTCACTGAGGGCCACCAGTTCTGCTTTCCCAGGGACGTTGGATTTGCAGCCCCAGCGCATGCAAGGATCATCTCAGGATGATAATACCTAGGGGCTGGCTGTCCTTCCCACAGGAGGGCCCTAGTGTGGGGAGGTCATCACAAGTGAGACTATCTACAGAACTGAGACCTCAGGAAAACCACGACTGGACCAGATCAACTCTGTGAAATAAGGGTAGCCCACTGTACCAAGCCCAGAAGAGGCGTGAAGACACTGATACCAGAAGGAACCTTGCATACAGCCACCCACCCCCTGCTATTCTTTCGTAGCATGCTGAACATGGGGGAAGGATGCTCCCCACCGTGAGTGTGCCTGTGGTGGATTTACACACAGCTAGCCATGTGCATACTATATTCTGTTTGCCCTGACTCGAAACCCATTCCAAAAACAAAACAAAACAAAAGCAAACAAACAAAAAAACAGCTGCCAGAAGCCTCAACACCCTCTTAACATCTGAAGCCTGTTTGCAGGGTTACTAATGCCATCTTCTCTAATGCCTCCATTTCTCTCTAGAAGTTGCATTTTTAGGTACAGGCATGTGTAGGTATAGGGTTTGGGATGGTGGTCAGGGTTGAGGATAGAAGAGGCACTTTTAAGGCTTCCTTTTTGTTAGCCTAGGCTAGCTCCAGACAAACAGCCTGGCTTCTAAGTACCTGCTCTAGGCTTTGCCCAGGGCCTCTATCCTAAGCTGATGGCTGGCAGGAAGACCCAGCTCTCCAAAGTTTACCTTGGTTTGGAAGCGGGTGGAAACACCAGGGGACCCCACCGATGCTCGAGTCAAAGCAGCATCCAAGATCGAAGCACTGGTCACTGGTGATGCCGGGGAAGCCACAGTTCTTCCTGTTGTGGGGTGTCAGCCTAGAGCACTGGCAGGGAGCTGTGGGGAGATTCGTTGTGGTGAGCTCTACCCAGTGTGCCAGGTGCCTGCCCCCAACCTGCTCTGGGGTCTTAGGAACCTTCCAAAATCCCATTGCCCACGGAGTGACATGAGGTCTTATTTTGCCCATGTTAGAGCTGTCCGGCTTCTTCCTGAGGAAACCACAGGCTTTTATTGAAACTTTGTTTCAATTGAAGAGAGGGAGGGAAGCAAGGAGGAAGGGGGGGGAGAGAGAGAGAGAGAGAGAGAGAGAGAGAGAGAGAGAGAGAGAGAGAAAGAAGAAGAAGAAGAAGAAGAAGAAGAAGAAGAAGAAGAAGAAGAAGAAGAAGAAGAAGAAGAAGAAGAAGAAGAAGAAGAAGAAGAAACAAGGCAATACCACAAACCTTCTAAAGAGAGTGACCTTGAGGCAGAGGTCAAGGAAGAAGGTGAGTGAGATGGGTCTAAGACATCAGGCCCTCCTACCCTCCTAACCAGGCTGACACCTGTAGACATGGCTCTTCCGAATAAGAGATTTTGGGTGAGAATCACACATCAGCACACGGACCGCTGTCCAGCTCCTTACAAGCTGTCACCGTGCCTTTGTCCTTTGAGTCAACATAAAGAAAAGCCCCACAGAGTACTGGTGATGGGTGGCCTACTGCCCACCACTCGTGAAAAGTTGAACAGGTTCCTCCCCTCACCTGCAGAGTCCCCCATGCACTTTTACTTACAAGGTTTCTTGCCTTCCACCAGAGCACACAGCCCTAAGATGAGGACCACTGCCAGGAGAGGGGCACCTCGAGGTACCATGTCTGCTCCGCTGTTCCTAGGCAGCCTGCAGAATGCTCAGTTCCCACTGGCTGGTATTTTATTGGCTCCTGTCTGTTTGCTCAATCATTCTGATAACTTCCCCTATGAGTGGCCCCAGCCTTCTAGATCTTTTGTGAAAAAAAAAAAAAAGCTGACATAGATCCAAGTGGAGGCCCGGAGGAGGCGGGAGAAACCCCTGAGAGTGTAGTCACAGGGTGGGTCACTTAGCAGGAATCAGGGTCCGTGCCAGGCTGCTGACTGGGGAATGGGCCACGTGTGCAGCTGGATCTGGGCACGAGCAGGGTCACACCCAGGAAGGGATTAGCCTTGTGCCCTGTTACTTGGGATAAAGTTTGTGGCTCCCATAGTGACTTCTGGTTTTCCATTTTGTTTGTACTCTTTGGAGTGAGGCTATGGGGGAAATGAATGGCACAGAGAAGGGCATTCCACCCAAGAGCCTTCTTGGGGATGGGGAGCATCTCTCACAGGACCGTGGGAGGCACCTCTAGGGTACCTAGTTTGCATCCCTGATGCAGGGCACACTACTGGAAGTGAAGAATTAAACTCTCACCATTGGAAAGGCAGCATTTAACAGTGCAATTCAATAATCGTGCTCACCTCAAATTACGTACACCCCCACTGTGCAATGCCACATTCTAAAAGGGGGAAAGTGATATAGTGAAGAAAAATTGATCCGAAGAAAACCCTGAAAGTAGCATGGCTAATATTGAATCCAAAAACTCTGTGCCTGGCACCAAGGGCGCATGGTGTCATCCCGGGGGCCTCTAACAGGTCTGGGCAGCCCCATTTATTTGATAGCTCTACTAGTTAAAGCACAGGCTCTATCCACTCACTGCCTGCAGCACTCACTCCTCGGCACCTAGGCAGACATTCCACAACACTAACGTCTCTAAAGTTATGCGTCTCCACTGCAACCTACAAGTCTCTTTTACCAATTCACTTCTCAGCCCCTTACGGCCTCGCTTCAGACACTCTGGCCTGGTCTCACGGCCTTTTCTCCAGAAACCCAGAGCAAGCCCTCCATGGCTCCGTGACTCTTAGGAGTTGCACTTTATAAAAGCGGTGACTAGGTGATTGGTCTGCTGCCCGATCATATGTGTCTCTTGGACCAGTGCTACCATGCACCCCAGGCCTGACCAAAGCCTGCACAGCTGAGCCTGGGATCTGTTTCCTGCATGGCTCTGTTTGAGCAGCAGGTCCTGGTGACTCTCTCCTGTCAGCTGCTCTCTTTGCAGTGACTCTTCTTTCTAGTGAAAGTCTTTCTAATGAGTTTGCAAGTTTACACCCGGGAGCTTTTGAAGAAAAGGATCTTGCCCTCCAGTCACCCTTTCTGTAGTTCCAGTGCAGGGAATGCGAGGGGTTTTTAGAGCAGCACTAAACGCCTTAACAATTAGATGCGCCCACTTACCAGGAGATTGAGAAAGATATGAGTACTTCCTATTGGGACTCTAGGTGAGAGAAGTATGGAAGAATGGGGAAATAGAAGGATCCAGAGGGTCCTAGAAACCTACAAGAAGAACATCATGACAGGCAGATCTGGACCCAGGGGTTCTGCTCAAACTACTGCACCAACCAAGGACAATACATGCAGTAAACATTGAACCCCTTCTCAGATCTAGCCAATGGACAGGACATTCTCCACAGTTGTGTGGAGAGCAGGGACTGACTCTGACATGAACTCTGGTGCCCCATATTTGACCACTTCCCCTTGGGAGAAAGCACAGAAAACAACAAAAAACAAAAACAAAAAATTAGATGCTTCCTCCAGCCTTGCTTTGAGCACAACTTTAAATATTAACACATTCTGTTTCTTGCCAAACCTCACATTCTTCTTTTCTCTTTGCTTTTTGCTCTGGATTCTCATCATAAATTTGGGCCAAAGCAGTGAGTAAGAGCCGTAATGTAGCCTGAATATTATTCTGTCTCGAAACTTCCTCCACTAAAGAAACTTAGTCCATGTCTTTGTTTAGGATGTGGGCAGAGTGTGTCCAAATTCTTTGGCAGAATAGAGGACAAATGGCCTCTCAATCAATTCCAAATAAGGTTTCTTCTCGTCTCAACTCTGACGAGCATCTCTTTGCAGCTATCTCTTTCCTGTCTACAGTCTGGGGTTCTGAACTCCTGCCAGAACATCCCATTAACTTCTGATTGTAGCCTTCTAGGACTTGTCTAACCTCATCTGAAAAGTCCACTGTGTTGTTCCCAGACAAGTGACAAAGGCTATGGCCCCTGAGGTCAGGTTTAATCACGGCACATCTCTCCACACTGAGTCTTTTGTATTAGTTATTTTTTCCTCTTGCAGTGTTAAAATATTGACAGAAGCAACTCCAGGGAGTAAGGGTTCTTTATGGCTTACAGTTTGAGGAAGATTTCACTCTAGTATAACAAAGAAGCCAACGTGGCAGGGTGGCACCATGGACGTGAATGTGTGTGTGTGACAGAATTCTTCATATGGCTTCCAGACCAGGAATCAGAGGGCTCAGACCAGAATTAAAGGTGATGTTGCCTCACGGCCTTTCCTAGTAGCCTGCCTTTGCCACACAGGCATTTTTTTTTTCCTTATATGTTTCACAACATCCATTTAAGTGTCCAAACATTTGAGCCATGACAAAAACAAAATCTGTAGAAACAAATCCAGAAATGGGAAAGGGGGGAAAAAAGACAAGGAAACAGCAAGAATAAAAAAGACCCTCTACAAGGAAAGGGCTTAGAAACATGAAAGTGGAAATTCTTAGAATAAAAAAAATGCATCTGAAATGGAATATTTGCTGTGTAGTTTTAGATAGATACAGCAGAGGCAGCTGGTTTCATCCAAGCCAATGGGATGTCAACCATTTAGACCACACTAGAGTAAAGGGACTGGAGAGGTGAGGATTTCAGTGACTTCTAAGATAATGCCAGACAGCCTCACCTAATCAGAGTACTGGTGGGAGGGAAGAGGAAAAGAATTGTTTATGAATGACACCTTGAAGAAATGCTGGTCAGCTTCTTAACAAACTTGATTAGAGGTACAAATTCACAAATTCCAGAAACTCAAATGATTTTAAGGAAGATAAATTTATATATATATATCACCTTGTCAGAAAACATTAAGAAAAAATTTTTTTTAAGATTTATTTATTATGTATACAGTGTTTCACCTGCACGTGTGCCTGCACGCCAGAAGAGAGCCCCAGATCTCAGTATAGACAATTATGAGCCACCATGTGGTTGCTGGGAATTGAACTCAGGACCTTTGGAAGAGCAGCCAGAGCTCTTAACCTCTCAGCCATCTCTCCAGCTTGATTAAGAAAATTCCTAACCATCTCAAAAGTGTTTTGAGATATATAGAAGAAGTCATTATTTGGAAATCTGTCCTCCAAGGTACCCCACAGGGACTCCAGGCTGAAGTCTCTCTGTGTTGCCTCTGTCCGGCCCTTCCCCTAACTCTCAGGCTGGGTTGGCTCAGTTATGGCACTTGCTTGCTTGCTTCTCTGTTAGCTTCCAACATACAGCTTAATCGAGTCGGTACAATTTCTTATTTGGTTTGTGCATTGTAGGGAGCCAGACTGACCCAAGGCCGTCTCAGAGGCCCTAGGAAAGGACAGAGGGAACTTTAGTTCTATGTCCTGGTCCAGGAGTGGGCTTGGCAAGCCCAGTCTCAAGCTGGAGCCAGTGCAACCAGAGGAGTCAAATTTGCAACTTCTGGGGACCCAACTCTCCCCCCCCCCGGGGTGTGGTTATCAGTCCTAAGGCAGCTGTGTCTGAGATACCCTGTCCTTTCTTTGCCTACATTATCTGATTTAGCTCTCTGCTGAAGTTGGCCACCACTACCCCAAATACACACACACACACACACACACACACACACACACACACACACACACACGATGCTCTACTTCTTAATTAACTTGCTTGGCATAAGTCATCAGCTTATGTAAGATCTCCTGGCCCCATCTACTGCTTTTGCCTTCTCTCTCTCTTGTCATTTTTGCTCCTCATCTCTGGTCCTCCCACTTGACACCTTGCTGTTCGGGACCCTTATTACTATGGGTTCAGGCCAGTACATCAATGACTTGCCATGTTGCTGTTGAGAGCAGACCGGGGCTTATGTGGCTCACACAGTTCCAGGCTTCGCTCTGAAGAGTTGCCCCATGGGGGCACAAGTCCTGAAGTTAATCATCAGTGCTGAAGGATTCCATGAATCCTGGTTGAATTTGGGAATTTCGAATGACTCAGACACAAGGGCCACTTTTCCTCACTCACGGCTTAAGGAACATCTCTTTAAGGGGCCATACACCTGTGCCTGCTTATCCAGCAGTAGCCAGCTATGTCTCCAGGCTGCTGCCCACCCACGGAACTGCTTAAAGATATTACTCCAGTCCTTCTACAGAAACACCGGCCATCACACCTTGCTACTGCAAAGCCTGGATCCCATTCATACTAGCCTGAGCACCTCCCCATGTGGTCCCGTGTGTGGGCTTCTCTCCCAATCTTGAGTGTATGAGTCACAAACTCATTGTTTTCAGTCCAACTTTGTGGGTGAAATGTGTTTGGCCATCCTTGTAACTCTAGGAAGGGGTCCCTCCCTCTCCAGAGAGCTGTAGTCTTATCTTTGGACTATCTTCAAGGATGTTTGTGCAGTAGATAACCTTGGGAGGTGGATAAGATGTCTCTCCCAGAGCAAAGGGTCCCTCAGGGCAGGGTTCCTCCCCATACACAATGCATTGTACATGGAAGTACCCTCTAATCCTGTCCTGTCATCTTAGAGAGGTGGCTTCAGGACCAAGGGAACATTCTAAGCAGTATGCTGTTTGTGCTGCTTGTTCCACAGGAGTAGGAAACCCTTTGTCTCTAGCCTAGGTGTGGCCGAGCTTACACCAGTGCTTGTGCAACTAGGACAATGCAGATCCCGGCACACTAACTTATGGGTTTGGAAGTAGCATCATATATTGTCCCTTCTCAGACTGGATGGATTCACCTCCTGGGATGGTTCAGGTGTGAATCCTTCCAAGGTGTGCCCTTCCAAGCTCTCTACTAACCCAGATGAGGTACACACACACACACACACACACACACACACACACACACACACACACTCATCAGCACGTGTGTATGAATGTGTGATAGCTTTGCCTAATTGCCTTTTTTTTGCTGCTCAGAAAAGCGCATCTTAGTATTAATCACTGAAAAAAGAGGTTGAGATACACCTTTGAAACTGGCCACAGTGGTGCACGCCTGTATCCCAGCACTCTGGGAGGCAGAGGCAGATGGATCTCTGTGAGTTCAAGGCCAGCTTGGTCTACAAAGCAATTTCAATACCACCAAGGCTACACAGAGAAATCCTGTCTCGAAAGAAAGAAAGAAAGAAAGAAAGAAAGAAAGAAAGAAAGAAAGAAAGAAAGAAAGAAAGAAAGAAAAATACACCTTTGAAGTTCCATTTCTTGTCCTTGGGCCCCTGACCACAATCTGCCTGATGGCTGTCCAGGAAACTCCTTGGCTGACACTTGCCAGGTCAATGTCTTCCTCCTTAGCTTCCGTCTTCCACGAGGCTCCCAAGCAGTAAATAGTTCACCACGTGGCCCTCCACCATCACAAAGTCAAGGATGTTTTCTTAAGTTAGCATTATCATTCTCCGGTGTTCTAAATGACCCTGCAAACACGATCAAAAGCCACAGCTTGACTTGAACACTAGTTCCTGGTCTGGCCTCTGGTTCAACATTGAACAGAAGCCCAGGTTTATGTGGGGTGTTATCTGAACCCAATGCTCCAGACCTGAAAGATTCATAGACCAAGCAAAGGTACAATCCACACAGGTTTGCTGTATCACCTCCAGTGCACAGTGGTAAGTTCAGGGAAGAAGAGGTTCAAGTCCAGGCAAGACTTGAACTCATGATCCTCCTGCCACTCTGGTGCCAAAGTGCCTGGAAGGGAATACCAGACCGTTAGCTATGAGATACTCAGGGTCCTTCCCTGCCTCTGTGTCCTCCCTCTCTAGATGCCAAGGGTTGATTGAATCTAGGACCATCCATGTATTAGGCAAGCACTCTACCCTTGAGCATACATTTTGTGTTTTATTTTTGAGACAAGGTTTCAACAAATTGTTTGGTCTGTTCTTGAACTCACCCAGACAGGACTTGAACTCGTGATCCTGCTGCCTCAACTTCTGGAATAGCAATGGCTACTTACATGGACCACTAGGCCCACCTCCTTCCCGTCATTTCTACCTTGCTGACTCCTTCCCTCTCCTCATCATATGGCATGCCTTCAAGGTTACCAAGTCACTTGCCGTCTACAAAGAATAAGTCTTAGGAGAGTCACTCGTGCCTCACAAGTGCCTCTGAGTGCCCACTGTCTACGCTGGATGCATCTTCCATTCTTCAGACTTTCCATTTATAGGACTTAACCAGTCTCGAAACACAACAAACAACTAGGACACCAAACCTTTGACAAGTGCATTGGTCAGGGCCCAAGGGCTGCAAGTCACCAAGTTTCCTAGGATGGCCTTGAACCGGTGATCCTCCTTCCTCAGCCTCCTGGATAGCTCTTTTTGCAGGTTTGAACCACCAGACTGGGGTAGTATGAGCTGAGTTGATCCTCTGTGCCCTAAACTCACAGGCCAAAGCCTAGCCGCAGTGCCTTGGAGCTGCCTGCATTTGGAGATGTTGTTTCCAAAGCAGTTCATCCACAAACTGTTCACCGTGCCAGCGAGTTTCTCACATGTGGTTGTGCTAACAAAGATGTCAAGAAGACTTGACAAGTTCTCAGCATTGGGTTAAAATCAAGTGTCTGGGTCTGAGCTCATTGCACCACGGGGCTCATTTGACCAGCGCCTGTTGAAAGAGTTTTATTTTGAACAGATGGTGGTTTTTAAAGTCTTAGATTCTGAGGATTCTGAGCGGGCTGATGGAAGGCAAGCTGCTTCCCTAATTCTGATTCATAAGCTTTGGGTTTGGGTAGAGAACAGAAGCAAAAAAAAAAAAAAAAAAAAAAAAAAAAAGCAGAGGGGGCCTTGAGTACAGAGCAGAGCTCTGTCCACCAAGCATGGGTGAGCCCCAGGATCGATCCGACTGCAGAGATTAATGACTGGGTGACGTGGCGATTACACAACACGCTATTAGCTTTCACCGTTAATAGCTTAAGTAGCACTGTGGCACTAATTGCTGCTCAAAATCAGAGCCCTTGTTTCTTCATCCTCAAGGAGGTGGCCAATGTACACAAGCCATGTCACCCCGCACTTAGGGGTGTGTCGCCGAATATGCCAAAGGGAACTCCGCCTTTAGGAACGAGTCACCGTGTTTGAAAGAATGGCTATAATCATGAAATTTTTGAGTGCACGAGAGGTGGGGCGGTGTGCTTTAACCAAATAGATATCGCAGCAGTGGTCCTGGCAGGGTGGGAGTTACTCCTGCCGTGAGAAGAGCTAATTCGTACTCCGACAAGACAATGAGCACAGAGAGCGATTTTGTTGAAATAGAATCTTAAAATAAAAGCCATTCCCAGGGCTTTGCAGCAATGTGTGTGTGTGCGTGCCAGTAACGTGCACAGGCACAGAACACCCTTGGGTTCCATACTTGTTACAGGAAGTAGGCTGGGGCTGGGAAGCTGGGCGAACAAGAAGAAATGCTTGCTGCCACTGCAAAATATCTAAATCCTGTTCCCATGGTTCCCAGGACCCATAGCTCCTAATTGCCTGTTGCTCTGACTCCTGGGGATCTGATACCTTTTTCTGGCTTCCTCAGGCCCCTATACACAGCATACACACACAGACACACACACACACACACACACACACACACACAAGCACACACGCACACACGCACACATGCATGCATGCATGCAGAGTCTTTTTAGGAAAAAAAAAAGTATTTATATTATCCGTGGCTTGCACTAAACTTAAAAAGCTAACAAGTGCATCCTCATCCCTCAGACAGGGTCCTGGGCATCAGTATGGCTTTAACAGCATCTCTAACACTGGTTGTCAATGGAATAGGAAATTAAAAAACAAACTCAAGCACTGTTTCTTGGGAGTGGAGAATCTCTTGTCAGAAATAGAAGGAGTCACCCCCATATCACAGATTCCCCCATGAGCAGGCAGACCAGACCGACAGGAAGCAGCCAGTACATTACAGTATTGCAAATGAAGGTCTGTATTGGGAGTTTCCAGTCCTATGGAGTCAGTGTGGAATGCTATCAGCTGCTTATCTTGTTGTGCAGTTGTGCCCTTTGGAGATGTGGTTGGTCTTAGGTCAGCTCCAGCTTCCTTTTGTGCACAGCTCTACAGCCTGGAAGAAACCCCTGAGGGCTTTGCCCATACTCACCACACACCTGCCCCATCAAACCGGATCCTTCATGATGATTGAGTGTAGGAAGCAAAGTGACACGGTGGCCCAGTGGTATAGCACTTGCCTTTGTTGCTGTTGCTGTTGTTTTGTTTTGTTTTTCTTTTTTTTTTTTGTTTTTTGTTTTTTGAGACAGGGTCTCTCTGTATTAGCCTTGGCTGTCCTGGACTCGCTTTGTAGACCAGGCTGGCCTCTAACTCACAGGGATCCGCCTGCCTCTGCCTCCCGAGTGCTGGGATGAAAGGTGGGCACCACCACACCCAGCCACTTGCCTTTTTAATCCCAGCACTTGGGAGGCAGAGGCAAGTGGATCTCTTGAGTTTGAGGCCAGCCTGGTCTACAGAGAAAGTTCCAGGACAGCCAAAACTACCCAGAGAAACCCTGTCTCCAAAAAAATCCAAAACAAAATCTCATCTGTCTTTATTTACCTTGATCTGCCAGGAATACTGGCCATGTGACCTCAGGGGGTGCACTTGCCACTAACCAGAACTGAACACATAGTCTAACCAAACTATGAAGGAAGATGAGGCCCTTAGGACTGTGCTGAGTCCCAGAAGAAATCCCAGCATGCCGTGGTTCTAACTGTGAAAGACACCATTCTTGAGGCTAGTCCTGGACTGAATAAAAAGAAGAAAGCTTGGTGAGCAGCAGCATGGCGCCCTCTCTGCTTCCTGACTGCAGATGCAATGTGACCCCTCAGGCTCCTGCCACCATGCCTTTCCCGCTATGATGGACTGTATCCCCAGCAACTGTGAGCCAAAACAAAACTCTCCTTCCTTAAGTGGCTTTTTTGGGAGGGTAGTCTATTCTTTCTTTCTTTCTCTCTCTCTCTCTCTCTCTCTCTCTCTCTCTCTCTCTCTCTCCTGTTTTTTGAGACAGGGTCACTCTGTGTAGTCCTGGCTGTCCTGGACTCACTTTGTAGACCAGGCTGGTCTCGAACTCACAGCGATCCTCTTGCCTCTGCCTCCCGAGTGCTGGGATTAAAGGCGTGCGCCACCACTGCCTGGCTCAGACCTTTTTTCTTGTCATTATTTCCTAAAAGATGTGGTAGGACCACCATTTAGGACTGTGCTACCACTGTCCTGGCATTTTGAGTAACAGGTGATTTCAACCATGTAATGGGACAGTGTAGGCTGCGTGCAGGTTACCACACCATTCTACCTAAGGACTTTGTTGTCCTTGGAAGTTCCTAGAGCCTGTCTCCCAGGGACACCAAGGGGCAAATGTGTACACTTGCTATAGGGGACAGGTTCCTTCTGTCCCATGTGTTTCTCTTTATGGGAGATGTCTCCTGGATGCGCTCATTTCTCTATTCATCCTCATGTCTGACTAACATAAAAAGAGAAAGGGAAGCCAGGTGTGGTGGTGCACATGTCTTTAATCCCAGCACTAGGGAGGCAGAGGCAGGTAGATCACTGTGAGTTCGAGGCCAGCCTGGTCTACAAAGTGAGTCCAGGACAGCCAAGATTACACAGCGAAACCCTGTCTCGAAAAAAAAAAAAAAAAAAAAAAAAAAAGGGGGGGGGGAACCATATACAATAAGCATCTAGGTAGGGTCTCATATGGGAAGAGGGATCCAGATGCCCTGACCTGCTTAGTTGAGCTCTCTGGAGTCGGCTTGCTGCCCCCAAGAGGTGGGCTTCCCCACCCCATGAGAGCTGTTAGAGCTGGTGGCAGCTGTGATCCCCTTCTCAGTGAAGCTGTTTATCTATAATGGCTATGCCAGGCAGTGGCAGCTCCAGGCGGCCCTGTGTCCCTTTACTGCCCCTAACAGAAATGGGCCCAGAATGTGAGCCCACTGCTACATGTCTGAATGACTTAATAGTCAAAAAAGATGGTGGTGTTGGTCATGCATTAAACCTGCCCACAGCAAACGAATGAACTGGAAAACAGAGTGAGAGCCAAGAGAGATGATGAGGTTCAAAAGCCCCTCCTCACCAGGCAGAAGAAGCCTGGTGCCAGCTGAGAGTGGAACGTGTCTCCTTGGAAGAGATGCACAACTTGCCAGATCATCTTGCCAGAGAGACTGGAGCCCAGACAAAGTGATGGATGGAACCACACTTTGACCAGGCTGCTAAGCTGTACACACTTCCTGCCCTCTATTTAAAGCTAAGCCTCATGTCAGGGTCCCGAAGATGGACTAGGGATGGAGGGCCACTGGACCTTTTTGTTCCTCTTTCCAAATGTGGCCACATTAAATGAATCTCTGTCTGTCTGTCTGTCTGTCTGTCTGTCTGTCTCTCTCCCTCTACTTCTCATTGTTGTGTGTTGACTGGTCTTCTCCCAGGACCGGAGACTGATCCTGGTTTGTTAGGAGTTGACGATAACTACAGCATCATGGGAAGATGGGTCTTAGCTCTTGGTCAGTCCCTCCTCCCCTGGATGGTGGCATTCATGGTGGCAATTGATGTCTGTCTTCAGGATTGATGAGGCCACAGCTCCAGATTGTGTTGGAAGCCCGTGAGATCCCCCTCACTATGCCCCTGAGACCTCTGTCCTTGGTCTCAGCCTCAGTGACAACCAGCAGAACTAGTGACAACCAATCAACTAGATATAGGATATGTCACACCCGCTTCCAGCTACCTCCCTTGGACACCTGCAGTTAAGGGTTGACCCACAACAAGAAATCAGTACCCAAAAAATTGCATTTGACTACCAAAGAAAAGAAAGTGGTTTGTAGTTTTGTTTTGTTTTGTTTTGTTTAAAGGAATGAAGAACACAGAGTAGCATTAATCTCTTTTAATTTTCAGCCGAATTTGAGGACTAGAAGTCAGAGAGGTTGACCTGTGTCACCAGGCCAGATCCAGCCACAGAGCATGTGTGTATGCAGTGGCTGGGCCAGGTGATTCCGGTGCCTGGGTTGGTGGTGGTGCCAAGTCTTGATGCAGCCCAGTTCTCTCGGGCAGAATCTAGAAGGGACATTCTTCTAAAGAGAGCACAGATGAAAAGAACTCATGTTGTTTTCCTCTTTAAACGACTGCAGGAAGCTTTGACTCAAAGTACCAATGGGAACAGTCTTTGTAATGCATAAACTGTCAGGACTGGGGAAATGGCTCAATTGGCAAAGTGCTTGCCTTGCAAGCAAGAGGACCTGAGTTCAATCCCCACACAAGAACTTGCACTATGGTGAATCCCAGTACTGAGGAAATGGAGCCAGAAGGGCTCCCAAGGCTTGCTGGCCATGAAGCCTATTACTCATCTCAGTGAGAGACCCTATCTCAAGAAGGAAGGTGGATGGCTCCTGAGTAATGAGACATGACGTTGACCTTGGCCTCCATGCACATGCATACACATGTCCACATGTGCCTGCGTGCACATGGCCACTTACACAAATGCACAGAGAGAGGCCGCCTTGACAGTTTGCTTGCTGACCCCTTCACTCCTGTTCTGGAGAGCATCCCGAGGACATATCTTGGATTCAGGCAAAGAGCCAAGTAAAAGTGGTCCTCTCTCTTGCCAGACTTTCAGCCCTAGACTTCACCTCTAGACCTGGATCCAGCCATGTCACAGGCATCCAAGCACCACCAGACAGGCAAAGACCAACCAGTGACACCACCTGGCCCCACAGTCTCACCTAGTTCTCCCTACTAACTAAACCCTTATCTCAGCGATGTTAAAAGTGACTGTACCTTCTAGAGGCTCTTGGATGGCCAGAGGGTGGAAACACCATGGAAATCCACGGACAGTGTTATCAAAACAGCAACCTTTGTCTTTGCACTGCTGGGGGGTGACACCAGGGAAGCCACAATTTATTCTTTCTCGGGGGTTCATGGTACACGTCTCTAAAGTAAGGACAAAAAAGCAGAGAGGTAAGTCATGGGCTAGGTTCGTCAAGTTGCCCACAGTCTCAGTAGCTTCCTTCTCTGAGGAAACAGGACACTACCCACTGGGAGCCAGGTTCAAATTATGCAAGGGGACATATCCTCACTTGCAGATGCAGAAAGCCTGGAGCTCTGGGACAGTTCGAGGACCCAGGCTGGCACAGCCGCACCTGCTAGGTGATGTACCACGTGGTCAGCACACTGTACTCAGCTAACAAATAAATTCTTGGTGAAAACTATACATGCTGGCTAGGTGTAGGAACTGGCTTGGCAAAAGCCAGACACTGGGCCCAGGGACAGCATGCAGAGATGGAAACAGAGGTCTTACCATGCCCTTCCTTTGGCTCCAGGAAGCTCGTGCTCATTCCCAAGGATGTAGCTTTGTTTCAGATTTGACAGACAGCCAAGTAAAAGAGGGCCCCCTTGCCAGGCTTTCAGGCCTGACCCGCCGCCCCCAGCCCTAGACCCAAATCTAGAAGCTAACAGACCCATGAAGGACAGGAGCCACATAGTACACTCATCCATCCCAGTGTGTGGAGGATAAACTCAAGGATTGCCGGGAGCCCTCAAGAAGGGCTGAGGACCGCAAGACTAATGGACGGAGAGAGAGCTTCTTCTAGAAGAGGCTGAGTGGATGACAATAGGTGTCCCAAGCACATGTCAGAGGCCAGAGGCCTGGGAGGGCGGGGGTCATCAGGGGCTGCTCTCAAGGCTCTTTTCTTGTGTGAGGATCTACTGAAATATTCTGAAGAAAGGGCTCTTATCTTTCAAGATAAGATCGGGACCTGGCATTCATCTGCTGGTGGCCTCTCACGGCACCAGTCTCCAAACTGTGGTTCTATTATAAAGCTAAGGTGACTATTGGCCACCCCTCAGGACAGCCAGGGGTCACAAAAAGCCCTTAAGCCATGGAAGAATCAGCAGCCAGAAGAGGGAGGGATATTTCTGCTCTCCTGGGGGCCTCCAACTCCTCTTCCCAGAGGACTTAAAGATCTCTGTCCTGCCCACGTATTTGTGGACACGTGAGGAAATTATTGAAAGCGGGTTCCCTTCAGGAGTGGCACAAGCAGCCACTCTATTTTATAGGATGTATCTTTATATATCTATGGATAAATCTCTATGGAAACAGGATCAAGTACACCATGTGACCCAGAAACAGGTGTTGAGCTCCTGAGTCCAGGGAATGGGGTGGGGTTGGAGGGTGGGGGGGGGAGCACAGCTTCCACACTGGCCACTGTTTCACACCTTTTGTTGATACCCACCAGGCAGATGCTGTTCCCAGTCTACAGGCAAAGCAGCTGAGAAAAGGTCATGGATCACAAAGTCCTCCATCCCCAGGAGGGATGAGGGCCAGGTCGATGACACAGGGCTACGGGAGGGATTTGGCTCCAGGGACTCAGGATCAGGATGGATTTGTTGAAGGCCTAGTTACATCATAAGTGGGGCAAGGCCGCCTGCTGGGGAGAGACTGGCTGAATGTTTGGAAATGAGGCTTTAAGATGAGTATAATATCCACATCATCAAGGGAAGATGGAGCCCTGCTGCAGAAGCCTCACTCTCCCTGCACCCTCATAGGTCCTCATAGCACCCCGCCCTGCTGCTCCATCCTTCCCTGCTCTTGTAGTCTTGTAAACAGGGTAACGGCCTTCAAGGGCCCAGACCATTGACTGCATAGGGAAAGACTAGAAACAAACACCTGGTCACAATAGCCTCTGGGGTCCAATGTCTGCTATGATCAGTGGGAAACAAGAGGCTCTCCTTACCTGCCTGCTCCTGGGCGAGGCTGCTGAGGGCCAGCATGAGGACCAAAGCGAGGACACAGGTTACCTTGCGCTCCATGGCAGCTTCACAGGAAGACCACGAGTGACAGGTGAGCCTCTGACCGAGTTCTTGCCTTTATACTGCTGGTCTGTTTGCTTGGGGTGAGATAGCATTTGCCAAAGGAGGGTCCACGGTGAGTAAGATTACAAGGTGTTTCTGAGATGCAGTCATGGGCTGAGAGTGTGCTGATAGGGGAGGCTAGTCCCTCTTGTAGCGTACACTGGGAAACCAGGGTATCTCCCTGGCATGACCTTGATCTAGACCCAGGTGGTTTTAGCAAAACCCTCCTGCTGAGTTAACAATGCCTCCTCAGTCAGAACTGACTCATAGCAAGAGACTGCAGGGAGGGCCTGCTGCATCAACAACACCCCCTTCCAAGTGACCCAAGAAGAGCCAGTGAGCCCCCAAATGATCCAAGAAGAGCCAGTGAGCCTCCAAATGATCCAAGAAGAGCCAGTGAACCCCCCATGATCCAAGAAGAGCCAGTGA
>OU015751.1:5208524-5248205 GCA_907169655.1 Acomys percivali
TCCAAGAAGAGCCAGTGAACCCCCCATGATCCAAGAAGAGCCAGTGAACCCCCAAGTGATCCAAAAAGAGCCAGTGAACCCCAAGTGATCCAAGAAGAGCCAGTGAACCCCCACGTGATCCAAGAAGAGCCAGTGAACCCCCAAGTTATCCAAGAAGAGCCAGTGAACCCCCAAGTGATCCAAGAAGAGCCAGTGAATCCCCAAGTGATCCAAGAAGAGCCAGTGAATCCCAAGTGATCCAAGAAGAGCCAGTGAGGCCCCAAGTGATCCAAGAAGAGCCAGTGAGGCCCCAAGTGATCTCAGGAGAGCCACTGAGTCCCCAAGTGATCCAAGAAGAGCCAGTGAGCCCCCAAATGATCTCAGGAGAGACAATGGGCCCCCACGTGATTTAAGAAAGAGCCAGTGAGCCCTCAAGTGATCCAAGAAGAGCCAGTGAGCCCCCATATTTCCAAAGTGGGTACATGCATTGTGTCAACCACTTGGAGGATCCAGGTCACCTGGTAGCAGGAAGTATGTGGCTGGGCAAGATAAGAGGGGACTATAAAGAGCCAGCTGCCTGCTGCCGTGGCTCTCTTCTCTACAGAGATGAACCTATAGGATGCATCTTTCTAGCATCCACTTCATTCTTCCATGTGCATGTGAGCAAAGCATTCTTAGGTCCCTTACTGAGGAGCCGTGCTCAGCGGGAGCCTGTCCCAGTGACAGCGTTGGGCCCTGAAAGTTTGGAAAGAGCTCAGGGTCCTCATCAACACTGTACATGGATCTTGACCAGCTCACCTAAGTGATTCCTTCTTTTATTTTTCTATTTAAGATGAGACCAGGCACATTCTGGGTGCTGTGGCCATAGACCGTTATTGTCTTTGCAGCGGAGTCCTTTTAGGAATAAGAACAAAAGAATGAAGGAAGAAAAAATAATCATATACAAGAGCTAAGTGGAAAGCAGACACAGTGTGCTGCCCGGCACCTGCTGCTCCTTGTCCTCGGCCTCTGCCTCAATGTCCCCAAAAGGCGCTCTACCTCCTGGGCCATAGTCTCTAAGAGGATGCCCTGTGCCCAGCACTCTGACTCACCCTCCTCTGCCTCTGCCTTCATGATTGATCTCATGATTGAGCACATGCAGCCACTCTGTAATGTCTGCTCATTGTTTGTACCCTCCCCCCTACCCTAGACTGGAAGGTTCTTGAGAGCAGACTGTTTTGTTCTTGGGAGTGGCCCAACTTCAAGACTACAGCTTCAATAGGCATCAACTGTAGCTGTGAAGACATGAGTGAGTGAGTGAGTGAGTGAGTGAGTGAGTGAGTGAATGATTAAGTAAGCCCCAGAGATCCTCGGGAGAAGAGCATGGCTCAGAATAGAAGTGCCACTCCCTTTTCCCTCCCCTCCACTCCCCTTAAGCAAGGCCACAGGAGAGAGCCTGACAGGTAGAACTGGGGGCCTTCCATGAGAGAGCTGAGTTCATCATACCCAAGGGATGCAGGGTTTCCTTGGTCCACAATGAGAGGGCTCAGAAAGCAGCGTGGAAACCGTGTGACAGTTGAGAGACACAGAGCACAACCGACTGGCTCTACCGGCTCCAGATTTGTGTGGACCCCAGATAAACATTCACACACATGAAGACGCAAGATGCGCCCTGCCCACCTGTCTGTGGTAGTGAGACGGGGGGGGGGGGGGGGGGGGGGGACGGGGAGAGGAGAGGAGGCTCACAGGTGCTCATCAGCAAAAGAAAGGCGGAAGGCTTGAAGTATATGGAAATGTCATTTTTGTCACATCGTGGCCTACTCTACACGCAGTATTACATTGGGTACCTTGCATGAGAAGGAAATGAATTGGCAACACAAAGACATAGTGGGAACACAGTTATGTGAAAAGAGTCCACCTAAAACTGTAGATACATCAAATATTGGCCACACTAGGCCATCACCCAGGTGAGAAACACGCAGACACAGATGGAAAGGGAAGGGCCCCAGCCTCAGCACAATGGCATGTAGGGGAAGAAGGAAATGGAGACAGAGAGGGATACAGAAGCCCTCCATGCTTCTGCCGGGATGTGTTTTGCTGAAGAAAATAAAGAAATTCTTCAAAGGCCAGTGAAAGCCAGTGCCATTCCCTGGGGGTGGATCTGGGGATGCCCAGTGCTCCTGCAGGGCCACCCAAGGACCTTGAAGCTGAAACATCACAGACACACCTACAGACCTTCACTTGATGCAGTAGAAATAACCACATTGCAGAAGCAACCACAGTGTCTGTCAACAGATGAGTGTGTAAGAAAGTGATGACGTATTCACAGTAAGGTTTGTGCAGTCATGAAAAAGGATGGTATTTTGTCATCTGCAGGAAAACAGAGGGGACTGGAGAGCGATGTGAGCAGAAAGTCCGGCTTGGAAGAGTACCATCTGTGGAACGGAAATGAAAAGGAAGGCACCATGTTCATAGAGATAAGCCAGGCACAGAAAGACATACACTCATGTGCAGAAGAAGCTGAGCAACTGAGCTTACCATGGAGATGATGCGCACTCGGGGGGGGGGGGGGCTGGCTGGTGTATCAGGAGCGAGGGTTGGAGAGGGTGGATAAAGGGCATAGGGAACAGTTAAAGAGGAGGCTAGCTTCTGATGTCCTTAGACACACAGTAGGACAGCCATGGCCGATAACAGTTTAGTGGACCTTAGTGTTGGTGGCATAGAAAGTTGACGGTGTCAGGTGACAGACACGCCAGTTGCCTCCATCTCATCGCTGCGCATGGCTACCATACTCAAACATCACACTGCACCCTATGAGCGCGTACAATTGCCTTGCCAGTTTAAAATAAAGCTATGGGGCTGTGGAGAGGGGTCGGTAGGTAAAAGTGTATGCTGTGTAAACATAGGGACCTGGGTTTGGATCTCCAGCTCCTATGTAAACAGCCACGTGTGGCAGCCCATGCCTGTAATCCCAACACTGGGGAGGTGAAGATAGGAGGGCCGTGGGGGTGCCTCACTGGCAGCCAACTTAACCTAATTAGCAAGTCCAGGTTCAGAGAGACCCTGGCTGGAAAAAAAAAATATGGTAGAGAAAGAGACCTGATGTTGACCTCTGGCCTGACACAACTGCATAGTGAGTGCACCCAGCCTACACACTTACATATATACAAACAAAATAAAAGCAAAACCCTGCTACTGGGTCCTGTGCGGTAGCAGACTTGCATGCTTTGCAAGCTGGCCCATCTTGCTGCCTATGGGAGCAGCCCTCCTGTGGCTTTCACGTGTCTCAGCTGGGGCTGACAGTCTCCTACTCCGGGTCCTTGGAGGGAACTTGGAATGGGGGTGCCGGTTTCTCCTGTGCTTCCTGCCCTCTCCACCCAACCACACCCAGCATGGTGCACCCTGCCTCCACCTCCCCTGGCTCTGGGTGCTTGAGTGGCAGGAGAGGGGTTGGGAGGAAATGAGTTCAAAGTGCACCTGCCCTCCCCATAGTGGTATCTGGACTGGATCCAACAATCTTGGGGCCACATTCTTGCTTCTCCACCTTGCTGGCTTTAGGAGCCCAAAGGAACTCACAATGTCTTCCTTCCTCCTCAAATAGCCCAGGATGGGGAGGCAAGCCCATGTCCTGTCAGGCCTCAGGCTAACACAGAAATTGCAACCAGTGAAAATGAAGCCCCTCACCTACCAAGGTCCTGGGAGATCTGAGGCACCAAGCACTCAGTCAGGGATGCTGAGACACCCTAGCCATCAGGGATGCTGAGACACCCTAGCCATCAGGGATGCTGAGGCGCTGCTGAGCACAGCACTGAGCTTCCGAATCCTCCTCCAGCCAAAGGAGGAATGGATGAGCAGTGAAGTAGGGTGAGGGTGCCAAGAGCAGCTGGTTTATGGCAAGAGAAGGATGACGAGGATTGGGGTCCACTGGCTTCTTTGGGGAGACCTCTATAAGCTTCCCAGAAGAGGGAAGAAACAGCTCTAAGAATGTCCCCCAAGAACAAGGCCAATAGACTGTGGGCAAGGGAACCACAGGCGGGAAGGCTGTGGATAAGGAGGCCAGAGAGAGTGGTCAGGGAGCCGGGACAGGAAGGCTATGGGTCGGGGGCGGGGACTGGGGCCGGGGAGACTGCAGGCCTCTGGCTCTCTGAGCTGTGGACCATGAGTAGGCGGACATATCTGGTTCACTCTCCCCAAGATCTCGGCTCCAGGGAAGAGGATGGGGCTCCCCACCCCTGCCTGAAGTGGAGCAGCCCTCCTCTCAATGAATGTCTCCAGACAACCACACCGTGAAACCGTCTTGTCATTACGATCGGTGAAACGAGTCACACGCAGACACACAGATACTGCGAGATCTCACACGCCTGTGAAATGGTAAAAGGCTGGCCTGGGGGAGCAGGGTATCGAACAGTGGTGGCGAGGGTCAAGAGGGCACATGAAACTGGAGCACTGTTGGTCAAACCAAGAGAAGACTAAGCTTAAGAGATCTTCGGGGCAGTGCCATGATTCGTACTAATGACACTATTAGCATGGAAAATTCTTTTTTTTTTTTTAATTAGATTTATTTATTATGTATACAGTGCTCTACCTGCATGTAACTCCTGCATGCAGAAGAGGATACAAGATCTCATTATAGATGGTTGTGAGTCACCATGTGGTTGCTGGGAATTGAACTCAGGACCTCTGGAAGAGCGCAGCCAGTGCTCTTAACCTCTGAGCCATCTCTCCAGCCCTAGCATGGAAAATTCTAAGACCTGATTTTAACTATTCTTAAATTAAAAAAAAAAAAAAAAGCCCATATGGTGATACTCAAGATACTTCAGTAACTTGACCTGGGCCAGAGGGATGGTTGGTGAGCAAAGGTGACTGCCGCCAAGCCTGACAGCCTAAGTTCCGCCTCCAGGACGCCACATGATGGAAGGAGAGAGCTGACTCCTGCAAGCTGTCCCTTTGACCTCACATGGGCACACATGGCACACGTGCACCCCCACAAAAATTAAGTAAATAGATGAATAAATGTGTGAAAGAGCAGTTTGACTTAAGTGGCTCACGAGGTACACGTTTTGTTTTTTAATTGTTTGAGGCAGCGGAGTAGAGGGCACGAGATCGGCGTGCTCACAGGGAAGTACTGGAGAAAGCAGGAATGTTAGGCACTCAGCCTTGTCTCTTCAATGGAAGGGATTTATAGCTATTTTCACCCAGCAAATGGGGAGTGGAGGTAGCTAATAGCCTGGTGATCTGTGTTATCTGTGGGGCCACTTGAATCCCCCAGACTACTATGCTTACTCCAGACTCTTCCTCCCTAAACCTTTATCCTGAACAGTATTTCTCAGTCAAGAGAACCCATTTTTCCCCCCTTCAAGACAGGGTTTCTCTGTGTAGCCTTGACTATCCTGGATTCATTTTGTAGTCCAGGCTGACCTCAGACTCACAGAGATCCACTTCCCTCTGCCTCCTAGCGTGCTGGGGTTACAGGTATGCGCCATTGCTCCTGGCTGTTTTTAAAAATGATTTATTTATTTTTATTTTATGTGCATTGGTGTTTTGCTTGCATGTATGTCTGTGTGAGGGGGTCAGAGCCCTTGGAACTGGAGTTACAGACAATTGTAAACTTCCATGTGGGCACTGGGAATTGAACCTGGGTCCTCTGGAAGAACAGGCAGTGCCTCTAACCATTGAGCCATCTTTCCAAGCCCTAGGACCCATTCTTATGTGAAGAGGCCAAACGTAATTTGCAAAAAGACTTGTACTTTGCAAAGAGTTTTGATGTAGTCATTCTTTAACTTTTATCGTGACAACTGTCACCAGGAAACTTTTTTCCAAAGTTGTACTATGTTTAAAAATGTAAAAAATAAACTCCCCGGGGGTCATACGCTAAACATTTAAACCAACACCAGCTAATTAAGTCAGGTAGAACTGGATTTCCGTCTTGCCTCACACCAAGCAATCATTACTCTGCCAGCCCTGGTGTTCACATAGTCTCCCACACAGCAATGTATACTTGTGTGTATATACATATATATTATATATGAAATGACTTAGTAAGGGGCCCACAGCAGTTTTCAGAAGTCCAGAGGCTCCAGTTGGAGCTGATGTGGGATCCACAGTCCCTCAGCTAGGATGGGGGCCATGTCCCCAATAAAGGGCCCTAGAGTGAGGCTGTGAGACCATCCGCAGGTGTCTCTCCTACACCATACTGAAGCCCTGATCTCCAGCAGCTGACACTGTGCCCTCAAAGATGATGGAGTTCAGGTGGAGACAGAGGGTGGATGTGATTGTTTCCTTATAAAACAAGAAACCTGGCCACAGACACATCCTGTGAGTTCGCTGAGGCAGCCACAGAAACCAATGCAGCCTGGATCCTGGTGAAGAAAACCATGAGGCCCTTCCCAGACAATGAAGAAAACCGTGAGGCCCTTCCCAGACAATCAGTACCAGCTCTGAGCTGACCCAGACCCTCAGACGCCCAGACTCTCCAGACTCCATCCGAGTCTCCTGAGAGCAGCTGTGGGCTGCAGGTGCCTCTGGCCCCGCCATGTGGGCAGCAAGGGCTCGCATCCTCCCGTACTGGAACCATCACTTGCAGAGTTTGAGGATTTTCATCACATGTCGAGAATAATATTACTATACTGTTACATCCAAAGGAACTGGGCCCTGAAGTTTAAAACAACTTGAGAGGAAAATGGAAGGCAGCACAGGTGCTGGGATTGACAGGGTAAGAGAAGACAGGTCTGTGACTCCCTCTGAGTTCCACTTCCCTATTAACTCAACTACTAGACGTGAAGGATTAGCATTCATCATTGAAAAGGCAGTATATTATGGTGCAATTCAATAATTTTGCTCTCTTCAAATCAAAAGGAGTGACGCTGCCTTCCTTTCCCGACAGCTGAGTCAGAGGGTAAGATACGAGGCTGGTGTTTGACTTTGGGGGTGTTCCTTGGACCCACACCCCACTGATGAACTTTCCCTGAAGCTATTTCTGCACACCTTCCCTGAAGTCAAACACAGACTTGAGGTGAGCTATGGGCTCCCGTAATCTTTCAGATATCAGCCGCAGGCGAGCGGAGCCACCCATTCCTGCCCAGTGAGCCCTTTTTGCGCCACCCCATAAATCCCAGCGCCTCACTCCACGTGGGCCAATGAGGAGGCAGAAGATATCCAGGCTCGTCAGTGGTATATGATGCAGATCTCCAAGCCCTATGCCTTGTCCTCTTTGACTCTTGTCACCCCCCTCCTCTGCCTCCCACATCAGCAGCTTCAGTGCTGGCTCAGCCTGGCTGTGAGTGAGCATGTTACAAAGGGGACACCATGATTGTGAAGTGTTTAAGTGGGAGGTTTGGATAGTTTCCCTGCGTCTTTTCTATTTCTCTATAAAATGAGACAGTGAAAAAGGATTTCAAAAAACTGCAGAGACAGGCAGATCTCAGAGAGTTCGAGGCCATTCTGGTCTCTATAATGAGTTCCAAGCCATCCAGAGTTACAGAGTAAGACTCTATCTAAAAATAAAAAATAAAAAAAGGTTAATAATATTGACAAGCCTATATTAAAACGGACAGCATTTAAAAGAGATAAGACACAAATAACTAATGCCATGAATATAGCAGCAGATATCACCACAGACCCTACAGCCATCTAAAGGATCAGAAAAAAAAAAAAAAAAAAAAAAAAAGACTTGTTTTGCTCGTGGTATAGTCTGCTAAGAAGACACAGACCAATTCCTCAAAAATTCCAAACTGCCAAACTCAATTAAGGTGAAAAGTTGTTCCAAACAATCCTACAATCTTGCGAAATTTTGAATTCATAGTTGGATTTCTAGGTCCAGTTTTTAAAATTAATACCAATTTCACTGGAAAACAGAGAATGGTGAATACTTTTTTTTTTTTTTGGTTTTCGAGACAGGGTCTTTCTGTGTAGCCTTGGCTGTCCTGGACTCACTTTGTAGACCAGGCTGGCCTCGAACTCAGCAATCCACCTGCCTCTGCCTCCCAAGTGCTGGGACTAAAGGTGTGTGCCACCACGCCCGGCTCTTCTTAAATAATTTATGAGCTCATTATCACCCAAATACCAAACAAAGCCAAACACAACAGACCAGTGTTATTCATGAATTTAGGCACAGACTTCTTCAAGAAAACACCAGGGTGTAAAAAGAAGTGTATACGAAGCCAATTAGGATTTCTTCTAATTAGGTAAGGTCAATAGCGCTCTAAAAATGACCATAACGTGACTCGCCATAATAAAAACTAAACAAGAAAAATCATACAACCATATCAACTAAAGTAGAAAAACTAACTAAATGTAGCTCCTGTCTGTGGCTTTAAAAATCTCTTAGAGGGAGCTGGAGAGATGGCTCAGAGGTTAAGAGCACTGGCTGCTCTTCCTGAGGTCCTGAGTTCAATTCCCAGCAGCCACATGGTGACTCACAACCATTTATAATGAGATCTGACGCCCTCTTCTGGCCTGCAGGTGTACATGCAGTACAGGGCACTGTGTACATAATAATAAATACATACATAAAAAATAAATAAATAAAAATAAAAATCTCTTAGAATTGTGGTTACAGAAGAGCATCCACAAAATGCTCTGGCAATGTCGTATTTACTGGTGAAAGACTGGATGCTTTTGTCCTAAGGTTGGGAGTAAAGAATGGATGCTCCTTCTTATTCAGTGTAGTAATTGAGATGGTAGTTACATAATTAAGAGAAACATACACAGATGAGACTAAATAAAACTGTGTGAAGATGTCATGACCACATCCACCTACATAAGGTCTTCAGGAGGTAGGGTTGCAGCTCCGGAGTAGAGTGCCACATCCTTAGCATGTGCCCTCGAGGTCCTGGGTGAGATCAAATCCCAAGGAAACTAAAGAGTTCAGCCAGGCGCAAAAGCCAGCTGCTCCTCTACACACTGCCAGTAAATGTACAGAAACACTGAAAACCCTACTGCCTCTACAGTCCCTCAAAAAATGAAATACAGAGTAAGACCTGTGTGCAAAACAAAATCAATGGCAAAACAAAACAAAACAAAACAAAACCGACAGACTCCTGAAGACAGTTAAAAGGAAGTAAAGAGCTGGGCGTGGTGACACACGCCTTTAATCCCAGCACTCGGGAGGCAGAGGCAGAGGCAGGTGGATCGCTGTGATTTAGAGGCCAGCCTGGTCTACAAAGCAAGTCTAGGACAGCCAAAGCTACACAGAGAAACCCTGTTTCGGAACCAAAAAAAAAAAAAAAAAAAAAAAAGGAAACAGTGATGGATACAGAATACTGACGGTGAATCCCAGCACTTGGGAGGCAGAGGCAGGCGGATCGCTGTGAGTTCCAGGCCAGCCTGGTCTACAAAGTGAGTCTAGGACAGCCAAGGCTACACAGAGAGACCCTGTCTCGAAAAACAACAAAACAAAACAAAACAAAACAAAACAAAACAAAACAGAATACTGACGGTGGGTCTGGGCAAGAGATGTGTCAGTTCTCCCCCAGCCAGATCTGGTTCCCATGGAAATCCCAGCAAGGTTTTTGGTAGACATAAAAAAGTTTATGTTAGACTCTCCTTGGGGAGATGCTGGCCACAGAAGAGCTGAAACAATCTTAAAAACAAAGAGTGATGTGGGAAGAGTCCCTGATATGTAGGTTTACTATTGTGTGGGGTCAGTACTGGAGGCAGTGTGGCTGTGGCCGAAGGGCAGACACACGGGTCAATGAAGAACAGCTGAAGATAGATATCGCTGGTGGAGCAAAGGAAGTCTGTGGTGTGTCCGGGGTGGGGTGGGGGTGGGGGGCTGTGGGCTGTGAGGGGGGCATTGCATCAATTACACCTCATTCAAAACACAATATGCATCACAGAACTAAATGTAAAACATAAAACCTTTAAGAGAAACACAAACAGAATCATCTCCCAGGACCTAAAACTAAGCAAAATGTTCTCCAAATTTTTTTTTTCTGTAAACTTGAGACAAGAACCAGCAATCGGACCTCACCTCATGCTTTGTCAACTCGACACAATGGAGCGTTGTCTGGGAAAAGGGTCTCAGCGAGGCATTGTCTAGGGCAGGTTGGCGTGAGTTTATAGCTGTGTTTGTGTTGGTTCTGTTCACTGAGGTGGGGAGGACCCCGCTCACTCCAAGCAGCATCATTCCCTAGGCAGAGGATCCTGAGCTGTGTAAGCACAGAGGTGGGACTGAGCACAGGAAAGCACGCATGCGCACATTTCTCTCTGCCCTTGGCTGTGGGTGCTGCGACTAGCTGCTTTAGGTTTCTGCCCTCTGGCCTTC
The DNA here is from genome assembly GCA_907169655.1 of Acomys percivali. Classification (NCBI taxonomy): domain Eukaryota; kingdom Metazoa; phylum Chordata; class Mammalia; order Rodentia; family Muridae; genus Acomys; species Acomys percivali. Next base: position 5,218,747 of record OU015751.1, read on the forward strand.
TCCACCATAACCTAGAATTACCAGCTGAACTAACCCCCCTTTCTGGCCTCAGACCTTATAGTCAGGAGATTTTATCATAGTGACAAAAATGAAACTAGGACATCAACCTTGAATTGGCTTTTTGTTTGTTTGTTTGTTTTTTTGTTAAGACTAATTTTATTTTGAATGAATGTATATTTGTGTGTCTGTGTGCACACAAGTGCAGGTGTCCACGGAGGCCTCAGATCACCCTGGAGCTGGAGTTACGGATGGTTGTGAGCATCCCCGCCTGGGTACTGGGTGACTGAGCTCAGGACCACCAAAGAGCAGCTCCTGCACACCAGCCACGCCTTCTAGGGCACCCCAGAGCTCGTGAGAGCAAAGAGAGGGACGGCAGTAGGGCCAGGGGCTGCACCTCCACAGGTGACTCTTGACAGAAAATGAGATGACAAGTGTCCAAAATACACATAAAGGAGAGCAAGTTCAGCTCCCCCAGAGAGCAGGAGCCTCAGTTAGCACTGGGGTACAAAGGAAAGGAAAAGGCCAAGAAACCACAATGGGGAAAGCCAAGAGTCCAGGTCCCGCCCCTGAGACATGAGCCCAGTGCTTGGAAAATAGCTTTGAAGCTTTGAAACTTTGAACAGGCTTTGCCTGTCATTCTGGTAGAAGAGGAGGAGGGAAGAGGAAGGGCTGGGTTAGGGGAGATAGAGGGGACCGGCTCTGTCCGGTAACTTCTGTGCTGTGATAACTGAGTTGTAACCCCGCCCCCTCCACTGCGATCATACTCTGGCCATTTCTGTGTGAACTATACCTCGAATCATCACTTCTGCCTGACTCACACCACTCAGGTAGCCCGGGATATGGTCCAGGTCTTCTGGGAGATATCCTGGGCTCCAGTTTTCCGGTAGCCTCTGATAATGTTTGTTCTTTGGAATGGAAAGATATGGAGACTTTTAAAGCAAATGGTGACGTTAAAGTCTATCTTTGGGTGGCTTCTCTTTATTTCCAAGTCAATGTGCTGAAGCACTCAGGCGGTCTGTGGTGGTGGCTTGTTCTTTTTTTAGGTTTTTCGAGACAGGGTTTCTCTGTGTAGGCTTGGCTGTCCTGGACTCACTTTGTAGACTAGGCTGGTCTTGAACTCACAGCAATCTGCTTGTCTCTAGGCCTCTGTAGTGCTGGGATTAAAGGCGTGTGCCACCACGCCCAGCTGGTGGCTTATTCTTATAACCGTCATTCATTCATCCCACTGGAATGTGTGAGCATTGTGTAGGTCCTCAGACCCAGTGCCAGGGACACGGGCATCAGTGGACCAGCTTCATTCCCAACAAACCTTCAGCTTAGAGTGACAGACAGGCTCACCCACCAATGACATTGCCAAGAAGGATGACAGTCCATGTGTACACTCATGTGCAAACAGTCACATGCGCTCCGATTTGCACACACGCACACTCGCGCGTAGATCAAGAAGGCCATGAAGAAAGAAGGGATGCAGCGGTTTGAATGAGATGTCCCTTGAAGGCTTGGGCATTTGAACACTGGGTCCCCAAGTCGGTGATGCTACTGGGGGAGGTTTGCATGGCGCAGCCTTGCTGGGGGAGTTACATCCCTGGGGATGGGCGTTGGGGGTAAAGGGCTGCTCTGCATTTGAAGGTGGGAGCCTCAGCTTCTGCTCCAGCCACGGTGTCTGCCGTTTGCCGACGTACCTCTCTCCCATGAAGGACTCTCACCCCTCTAGAACCATAATCCAAAGTGAACTCTCACTTGCTTGCGGTGCTTTGTCACAGCCACAGAAAGGTAACTAACTCGGAGGAGGTTAGTGAACATGAGGGATAATAGAGTCTATATAAGCACACAGATGGGGGCGGCGGGGGGCAGGGGGAGGGGGTGCGTGTAACGAAACTGGAAAACAGCCCCGCTCAGGAAGGTGCCGTTGGCCAGCCAGCCAGCCAGCATGTCTCTGCATGCTGATCTCCCCCACAGGCTCTGCTCAGACACAGAGAGTGGTCTGTGCCTGAAGCAAGTGAAATAAAGCTTGCTTTTTCAAATGCTCTAGGTGGGTACAAGGCCCAGGAGGAAGTTTCTTTAAGAGAGATTTATTTTAAGTTGGTGCCATTTAAAGATGTATACAACAGAGGGGCTGGGCAGCTGGCTCAGTGGGTCAGATCGCTTGCAGGCAAGCGTGAGGACCTAAGTTCAGATCCCCAGATCCCGTGTTTAAAACAAACAAACATGTTCAACATGGGCGCATACACCCGTAACTCCAGTGCTGGCCAGGGCAGCACAGAAACAGGGCATTTGCCAGGCCCTGCTGGTCAACAAACGGCCAAACCCCAGATTCAGTGAGAGACTTTGTCTCAAGGGAATAGGGAAGACAGAGGACAACACTTGACACCAACTGCTAGAAAGAGAAAAGCATGACCTCCCTGATGACCTCTGGCTTGAGTGAGCAGCTGTCTCCGGGAAGACCAAACACTGCCCTAGCGGAAGGAGTCATCCAGGAGCTCAGATCATAGATGCCTCTTTGAATGGGTTAGCAAAGGGTCTGGTCCCACACTGCTTTTGTTCCTGCTGCCGGGACGATGAGCCGTTCTAAGTCAGTACAGTGCTGGGCCAGTGTGTGGCCTTGGGAAAGTGCTTTCGTCCTCATGCCCTGGACGCCTCATCACAGAAGAGGGACCACACCAGTCCAGTCTCTTAGTGTCACTGGGCTAGCATTTGGGCATCTCCACTTGAAAGCCAGTATTTGGGAGGTGAGAGCTTGTGGAGTTTGTTCAAGGACCAGCACCTTAGCAGATGAATAAAGCTGTCCTTAGGGCTCTGCCTTGGAGAGTTCAGGGATGCAGCTGATGTTTACAGGGAGGGGGGAGGAGGAGGAAGAGGAAAAGAGGAGGAAGAAGAGGAGGAGAGGAGCAGAAAGGCTTCGTCTTGAATGCAGTCTTGACTTCTAGCACCTTTTTAAACATTTTTTGTTTATTTGCATGAGCGCCCTATCTGCATGCACACCTGCCTGCCAGAAGAGGGCGCCGCCAGATCCCGTTATAGATGCTTGTGAGCCCCCATGTGGTTTCTGGGAATTGAACTCAGGACCTCTAGGAAGAGCAGTCAGGGCTCTTAACCGCTGAGCCATCTCTCTAGCACCCTTTCTGTTTTGCCTGAACTCTGCGGTGGAGTTCAAGCTCCTGAGAGGAGCTCCTGCATTCCCTTCTGAAGGGCAGGGTGGTTTCCGTGAGCCAAGCGTCACAGAAATGCCTGTGCTTCTTGGTAAAGACTATGGAAAGGCAGTATGTTTTATGTCATATGAGAAACACTAGATGTTCTAGATTCTGTAATCTAAAGAATTATGATTTAGCCAGGCATGGTGGCGCATGCCTGTAATCCCAGCCTTCGGGAGGCAGAGGCAGGCAGATCGCTGTGAGTTCGAGGCCAGCCTGGTCTACTAAGCGAGTGCAAGACAGCCAAGGCTAACACAGAGAAGCTCTGTCTTGAAAAACCAAAAACACAACAACAACAACAACAACAACAAAAAAAAAAACCCAAACCCAAAAACAAACGAACAAAAAAGTATAATTTAGCAGCTAGCGTATTGATCCTTTAGCGGGTTTCTTTCTTTAGAATTTTGAGTACCAGGTAAAAAGGAAGGGACTTGAGGCTTGCAGAGGATTAGGGGAGGTGAAGCAGGCCTTGGAGGTAGGCAAGGGGGCGGGGCGGGGGCGGGGACAGGGGCGGGGCATTTAGGGACCGGAAGTAGGCCTGGAAGGAGAAGGCCTGGAGAGGGGCAAAAGGAGACGCTGCCAAGAAAGGCTCCTAAGGAGCAGCGGGGCTGTCATGGTAGGAGTATAGCGACAAAGAGCTTATTAGTAAAATGTGCAGGGCTTGCTGATTGGGTTTTTATCCAAGACTGTCTGTAAGCATCACTACAACAGTGATCAGAGAAGGATGAAGTCGCAGCCGGCCGGAAACTTCCTTCTGCCAGTCTCACAGTCCGGCTCCCTCAAGAGGGATGGTTATGTAGGGAAATGCCTCATCTCAGCTTACACATATCACATAGACACTAGCAGTATTTTCAAAGAGAATTTGGCAAATCGTATGTGGTCCAAAGGTAATAAATGGAAAAGTCCAGAAAGAAACTGCTGGTATGTCTTCAGTTACTTTTCTGAGTAGCGTGAGGAAATCTCAAACTTTTCCGCTCCACCCCCTCCAGGTCATGAATGGTGCCTTTGTGCAGTGTGTCCACACTGTATATGCTATCCACCCACTAGGTTGGGGGATAAGGGTTTCACACCACATCAGTGACCTAACCTGAGTGTTAGGAACTGAGCAGCTCTAGACAGGAGAGTGAAGTTGTGGCTTAAGATTGCCTTGGCCAGGGCTGGAGAGATGGCTCAGAGGTTAAGAGCACTGGCTGCTCTCCCTGAGGTCCTGAGTTCAATTCCCAGCAACCACATGGTGGCTCGTAACCATCTATAATGAGATCTGGTGCCCTTTTCTGGCCTGCGGGTGTATGCTCAGGCAGAGTACTGTATACATAATAAATAAATAATTCTCATCTGTAGGTCTGCTTTCTACCTGAAGTTGGAGAGTCTGCAAAGTACACGGCTTAACTTCTCCAAGGCTGCCATATCTAGTCTGTTGTGCTGGGTAGTTTTATGTCAACTTGACACAAGCTAGAATCATCAGAGAGGAGGGAACTTCAGCTGAGAAAAATGCCTCCATAAGATCCATCTGTAGAGCACTTTTTGAATTAATGATTGATGAAAGAGGGCCCTGCCCATTGTGGGCGGGGCCATCCCTGCGCTGGTGGTCCTGGGTTCTATAAGAAAGCAGGCTGAGCAAGCCATGGGGAGCAAGCCAGGAAGCAGCACCCCTCCGTGGCCTCTGCATCAGCTCCTGCCTCCAGGATCCTGGCCTGCTTTGAGTTCCTGTCCTCGCAGCTTTTGGTGATGAGCAGCAATATGTAAGTGTGAATGGCCACGCGTTTCTATAACTGCTGTGCTTTATTGTTAGTTATGATTGTCCATCTCTTCCTATGACTAATAGATAAATTACACCATATAGATGAGCGCATAGGGGAAAGAACCATCCGTAAAAGGCTCAGAGTCACTCGCAGTTTCAGGCACCCACCCTGGGTCTTGGGACATTTATTCTACTCACAGAAATCTGAGTCGTGGCTCTGATCTGGACAGGGTTGAGTCTAAGCACAATGGCTATGTGCCAGTTTGTCTTGGTGGTGTGTACACACACACAGAGGCACACACACGCCCCTTTCCTGTTGCAGCCACAAGGCAACCGATTCATATTCTGAAGACTTACTCTGTGACAAGCTTGAATGAGCAATGGCTACATCCTCATGTAACCCTCTTCTGTTCCTGGGTAATCTGGGAACCACAGGACTGTGAGCCATGCAGGAGGGTCCCGGACGCCATTGGCTGTGGTACATTAGTGGACTGCATGAAGGGGTGGGACAGACCTGATGACTTAGGACCCTTCTATTCAACTTGCTTTTAGTGTCCTTCAGTCTTGTCTTTGCCGAGGCCTGGGTCCCTTACTCTTTATGAGTCCCATGATGCAATATGAGATGCCTCTAAAATGCTGAGGAACCTGTTCTAATAGGAAAATGCTAACTCCTGATGTGTGGAGCCCGTGGAAATGTGTGCCCAAGATTTCCATTCCCGTGAGCCATCACTACTCATTCACTCACTCAAGCCTAAGGTCAAGACAAGCTAAGAGAAGGGGCACCTTCCAGAAGCAAGGCATTCGTCAAGCACCAAATGCTGTGAGAAAATAGTGGAATAAAACCTTAGGCTGGGCCGGGCGTGGTGGCACATGCCTTTAATCCCAGCACTCGGGAGGCAGAAGCAGGTGGATCACTATGAGTTCGAGCCCAGCCTGGTCTACAAAGCGAGTCTAGGACAGCCAAGGCTACACAGAGAAACCCTTAGGCTGAAGCATTCACAGAGTCTGCCCACTCTGAAAGGGGCTGTTGGAAGTAGACATTGGGTTGAGATCCTGGCCTCAGGTCTGCACCGGCAGGGGTTGATGGTTCTGCAGGAGAGCTTGCCTGTATTGGCAGTGGCTCTGAGGAAAAAAATCTAGGGAGATGGCAGGGACAGGTGTGGCTTATGTGCATGAGTTGGGGGGAGGGGTGCTTTTGTCTTTGTGAAGCACAGACAGAGCTCCAAGGTCATCTTAGCCCCAAAGCCCAGTGACTGACTGGGGTCTTTAGTAGCAGGCAGCCCCAGGCATCAGGGTATGGAGGGTGCTCTTCCCTCTGGCTCTGTTTCAGTGCGATGGGCAGAGCAGTTAAGGCTGGACCTCACTTCCACCATGGCCACACAGGAGTCCAGGGAAGCCTCAGGCTGTGTCCACCCTCAGGAGCTCGGGTGCTGGCTTGTTCCCTCTCGTCAAGTCTTCAGGTCTCTCTACAAGTGAAAACAGAGGTCACCATCTTTTCCCCTGCAAGCCACGTGTTGGACATTGTGACTGAGTTTCCAGTAAACGTTATCAATGGTCATTGGGGACGGCTGGGTCTCTGAGGGAGGAGGGTGCCAGCTCTGGATGGCCCCCACCCAGAAAGGCCTCTGCACTTCTCATCTCTGCCCTAGATTGTCCCCAGTCTGCTATATGAAGGTGCTAGGTCTTAGCTGCATCTTCCTGAGGACTAATCTGAGGCAGAATAAGTTTGTTTTGAGCCCTAAGTTGAGAGAAAAACATGGTATGGACAAGTCAAACCTGGGACGCTCTCTATGAAAGGGAAGAGGGCTTCTGGATCTTTCTTGAGCTACTCGGAAAGAGATTTAGAAGCAGGTGTGTCTGGAAGGTGACATCTCCTGCAAGTCATCAATGGTCAGAGGCACCTGATCACTAAGATGCCCTGAGAGACTGTCACAATGCCCAACCAGCCACTACAGCAAAGCCCCTCAGGGAACAGACACTTGAGGAAGCAGCCACGTCTTTTCCTGATGGCCAGGGAGTCTTGGTACACCAGCCCTTCTAAAAGGATGTTCAGAACACTAAGATCACCTGGTCCCTACACCAGATCCCCATCCCCCAACGAGCCTGACTGGCAGAGGGTCCTGTCTTAGCAAAACTCTAGGGAAATGGCAGGGACAGGTGCAGCTTATGCGCATGAGTTGGAGGCGGTGGGGGGCGGTGGGGAGTGCTTTTGTCTTTGTGAAGCACAGACAGAGCTCCAAGGTCCTTAGCAAACAGCTAAGGGAGGATTTGTTCACCGCAAGTTTGCGATCTGTTTATCCCTCTGGGCAGAGCCAGGCTGAGGTCCTGATCTGGGTGTGGCTATACTCATAATGAGTCCTTACTAGCTCAGAGAGTGTTGTAGGACCCTCCACTGAGCATAGCACACTGGCAAGGAAGGACCCCATCCCTACCACGCACGGATTCCCAGCCTGAATCCCTGCCACGGCTTCCCAGCCTGAATCCCTGACTGCCCCGTACTCTTGGACAGCTGACACATGACAGGAGTAGCTTCTTGGCTTTGTGGTGGTTTAGCCTTTCAGAACAGTCACGTGGGACCTGTGTCCCAAGAGCTGCCACAGGAAGGGCCACTTGCTTTCCGGGGTTTCTCTATCGCTTGCCACACACCTCCCAGGTACACATGGTCCACCTGTTTTCTAGTCTTATCTGCACAGTGCCGTCAGTGGCCTCTGCACAAGGAAGTCACCTGCTCAAATGCCCATTTTCACAAGGGGAAGACAGGTGTTGGCTAAATTCTGTACTGAAGAAAAGCCTGTGGTACTAGTATAATAAAGCCAGCAGACTGCTCCAACTGGCAGCTTCCTACCAGTCTGGGACTAGCAGCCAGGCCGACATGTGCCAGCCCCTTTGGGTTCCATCATGCACCAAAGAGGGAAGGCAGGCTGCAGAAAATCACAGCTGTGGCTAGCAGTTCTGAGACCTGAATATGCCCGGCCTCACCAGCCGCCACCCCATCTCCAAGCTACCCCAACACAGAAGCCGTGTTCAGTGTTTTTTTCTCAGCTAAGACCAAAATACAAATGAAGAAGCAGAGAGCTGGGGGGGGGGGGCAGCTCAATGGTGGAGCCCCACCTAGTACACACAAGACCTTACATTTAGTCCTCAGTACTAAAAATGAAAAAGAAAAAGACCTTGAGTTAAACCAATAATGAAGAAACAGTAATTAGGACTGGAGAGATGGCTCCAGAGGTTAAGAGCTCTGGCTGTAGAGGACCTGGGTTTGACTTGCAGCACCCACATGGCAGCTCACAGCTGTCTGTAAGTCCAATCTGAAGAGAGCCGATGCCTCTTCTGGCCTCCACAGGCCTCAAAGACACGCACGGTGCACAGACATACAGGCAGACAAAACACCCGTACACATAAAACAAAAATAAAATTTAAAAAAAAGAGAGAAAAGAAAAGAAACAGAAATTAACACCTGAGAAATGCTAAGGGAGTTATTGAACGTAACTTTTCTTATTCAGCCAATGGCTTCAAATGACAGGAATTCTTTATGAAGGTCCCCTTGGTGGCTCAGTGGTTAAGAGCACATACTACTCTATACTGCAGAGGACATGGGTTTGATTTCCAGCACCCACATTGGGCAGTTTATAACAGCCTGCCACTCCAGCTCCAGGGGAATCCAACCTCCTCTTCTGACCTTTGAAGGCATTGTACACACACACACACACACACACACACATATACACATACACACTCCTCCATATGAACACATAGAAAGACAAACACACACACACAAATACATGCATACATACACAAACACATACATACACACACACATGCATACATACACAAACACATGTGTACACACACACATAAACACTCACACAAACACAGACAGACAGACACACAAAACACACACACACACAAATACACACACACTCCCTCATCCCTGCACATAAACACACACAAAGACAAATACACACACACAAACTCCCCTACTTCCCTCCACAGACATAGACATACACACACACCATTACAAAATAAAAGCAAAATCTTTAGTTAAATAAATAATAACTTTTTTTAAAAAAAAGTCTGTGTGCAGCTCAGTGGTGGATTACCTCCCTAGCATTCATGAGGCTCTGGGTTTGAATCCCAGAGCCCCATTAACTAAGTATGTTGGTACACACCTGTTATCCCAGCAGCTGCGAGGTAGAGGCAGGAGATCAGAAGTTCAAGGTCATCTTCAGCTACACAATGAGTTAGAGGCCAGTCTGGGTTTCACAAGACTGTGTGTCAAACACCACAGACACACACACACACACACACACACACACACACACACACGTATAACTTATGAAGGTTTTGGAACCCCACAGCTGAGGAGACTTAAGGGCAGGAAGGAACACGGTTTTCTCTTGGGATGACAGGAAGATTTTTTGGAACTGAACAGAGGTGATGACCACACATGTCACTGTATCAAATGTCAGGAGATACTGTCTTTTAAAAGTTTGTCTCTGTTACGTAAAACTCACTCCTACTATGTCAGGAGAAAATATCTATGAAACTGCACTAGGGAACGATGTGAGGCCAGTCTGGGGTAAAGTTATTAAATATTTGCCTAGTCTCTGGTCTGTGGCTGGACCTTACCTCCCTGCAGGGCTTCCCCACTCGGAAGGGAGTGGGGTGTGGACATCTGGCTCTCATTGCAACAGGGCCTGTGTCCGTTGGGACATCTCTTTGCCTGGTGCCCAGTGACTCTCAGTTCTTTGGTGGCTCAAGGTTCCCCTGCCTTCCTCTTGCTGACCAGGAGCCTCTGTAGACCTGACCACAGATTCCCATCTCTGAAGCGATCCTTCCTGCTTTTAGGAACTCCCTGTTTCACCCTGGCTCTCAGCAAGGTGTTAACTTCACAAGGGCATTTGGGAGTCCCCCTCACCCGCCTCTACCTCATCTGGACTCAACCCACCCACCCCTCTGTTCCATGCATATATGGCATCCTTAACTCACCCCATTCCAAGGGGACACCTCATCCACCTGTCACCCTTTTCCCTGCTGAGTCAAGCCGGGCCCATTCCTCCAGTCCCTCCCCTGTGTGTGCCTGGATCACACCCGTGGGATTAACTGTGCTCTAGAGCTGACACCCAAAGCCACCAGATCACTGCAGAATCAGCATCCTTTCCAACCCCTCCTGGCTCCCTATGGCAGAGCTGTGGTCGTCACACTGGGTGTGACCTGGTCAGTCACCTCCACCTCCAACTGGGGGGCACTCCACCCACCTCCAACTGCTCATGAATCCAATCCAGGAAGGAGGTGATGCGGGTGTAGACTCCGGGCTTGTTCACCTCAGCACAGCCGATTCCAAAGCTTGTTGCCCCCACCAACTTCCACAGTCTCCTCTCCTGGCACACCAGGGGTCCCCCGCTGTCTCCCTGGAGAGCAGAAGAGGGCAAAGGTCAAGAGGATGGAGCAGCTCACTGCCCGGGTGGCACAGACGCTCCCATTCACAGTGCGCATGGGTGATACCACGTGCACATCTCTGCCTGTGTAATTCTAGAATGGATGCTGCTGTCCCCAAGCTGTGGCTTCTTGCCTGTGTGGGAAGGTCTCCCCGCCAGGTCCCAGCCACTAAAACTGTGGAGGTCAAGGGTGGCCTGTGCAGCCCATGGAACTGGAAGGGAAAGTGGTGTGCGGGAGCCAGCCCTCACTCACTGTGTCCACAGGTAGTACTGAGTCTCACCTACTGTAGCTTTTGGGAGCCCAGACCCATCAGCTCATACCTGCCTGCTGCTCTGGTTGGCCCCCTTACACATTGAGAATCAGGCTGGGGAAGATGAGGGAAGGCAACACCCCATGCCCTGGAAGACTGGGAACCTGGGTAAACACAGGCTGGGCCACCACTGGGAAAGCCAAGGATATCTCTTCCTTGTGCCATGTAAATTTGCTTTTTGTTCAGTCACAGGGAAGCTGGCAGGGGCTTGTGTGCCATGGGCTGGGTCCCTATGCCGGACCCTTGCCTGCAGCCATGGCCCCAAGGGTAACTGGAAGTCCTTTACCTGGCAGCTGTCCACGCCGCCCTTCAGATAGCCTGCACAGAGCATGGATGGGGAGATGATACCACCGTACACATCCCTGTGGTTGCAGATCTTGTTTGAAATTAAAGGGACAGCCGCGTGGTTCAGGATAGGGGAGGCGTCACCTGCCTCAAAGTAATAAGAAATGTGCAGTGAGGAGCCTGGTCAGAGAACAGAAAGACAGGAAAACCAGGGGACAAGGGGCGTGCCCCCTGACACAAAGCAGTCACAGTTTGGGACTGCCACGGAGCACATGGAGCCCAGAGTGTCCCTGCTGAGGGCGCTGTGTGTTCTCACCTCTGTGTCAGGGCCACTTACTCCCCTAAGGGACTCAAAGTGGAAGAGAAGAGGGAAACAGTAGACAAATGTTTCTTCCCACAGCCAGCCAAGCCCTTAAACCACCCCAGTCAATCCACATTACAAAAGGGAAACTGAGGCCCCTGAAGGCCACACACATCTGAATGTGGCCAGCAGTAGGGTGACCCTCCAAATAGAGGTGTGGGCCCTGGACCTGCGGCCATGCCATTAGCCAGGGAACCTCACAAGTGTTCAATTGTACAGCTATGCAATAGCCCGGATGACGTGGGCAAACTCATTAGGACTACAAGGACTTATCAACAACTCAGAAGCAGAATTTAAGAGACAGATCAGCCTGTTGACCTTGAAGCCTAGGATGAGGCCATGAGCCCAGGAGTATAGAAGGGTCATGGGATAGCTGTCATTGGAGCCACCTAAGGATCCAGCCTACCAGCACCAGTGACCCCTGAGGCTGACTGGTGACTTCTGACCTACAGCTAGAAGGTGATAAACATGAGCTGGCCATTGGATCCTAGATTTTGAGAGTTGGAGGCAGAAGAGTTGCTGGGAAGTTTGTGGCTAGCCTGGGCTACATAGTGAGTTCCAGGTCAACCTGGGCTGTAGTGAGAGCCTGCATGGATATGTCTCCAAAGGAAAACACTGAAATTCCTGCACAGGCTGAATTATAAGCCCCGTCTTATTTGTCTACCTGTAACCAAGACACGTGACCTTGTTTGGAGCAGCCTTTACAGAGGCCACTAAAATACCATCACGAGGCCAGGTCATCTTGCATTTAGGGCAGTCTCTAAACCCAACATGGAGACAGGGATCAAGGGACTGAACCCACCTAGAATCCACATTAGGGAAAAACAAATAAACAAACAAAACAACCACTAGACACTGGGATTGCAGTGATGCATCATCATCCAGCCAAGGAACACTGAGAATTACGAGACCACCAGCCCCTGGGGAGATGCTTGGACAGACTCCCCACCTCAGGCCTCTGGACACCTTGACCTCAGACTTTAGAACTATGAGAGGACTCATGCCTGCGTTTTGGAGCTTTTTGAGCCATCCAGACCACAGTAGTTTGCTACAGTTTCTACTGACAGCTGCCTGGCCTGTGTCTAGAAAAATGCACAAAGCAAAGCCATTGCTGGGGACCTTGAGCACTGAGGCCATGTCAGTACTGTGCCTTGATGCAAGGGACACAGATGTCCTTGGCAGGTATGCGACTGACGGTACTACCGCTACCAAAGCAGTGGTGGCTCCCGGGAGCACCGTCTATTCCATGCTTGTAGGCAAAAATGATACATTATGCCAGCTCTCTCAGGCATCGATTCGTTACCTTGTAGCTGCCTGCTGCACAATGCTTGAGAGGCCATCAAGGTGAGCTTCACGTACTACGTCAGTAGAGTGAGAGGGGAAAAGGGGAGGGGTGGGTGGAGGCCTCTCCATGGAGAAGTACCCGCACGTCTCCCTCATAGCTCATTTCTCTCCAGAGAAGCCTCAGAACTTCACACTGTCCGAAGCTGAGTGACGTCATGGTGGCCCAAGGCTACTCTACTCAGCTGTGTGTCGCTGTGAACAGTCGGCCCACCCTAACGCCCCCCCCCCCCCCCCCCGAGCTGGGACCTCCAAGCATCCTGAGAGGACAGCACAGTGGAACATTGGAGGGGCCCTCCCAGCCTCTGGCTTTCAGACCACTGACCTCCATCCTCCGTGGCCCCCCATCCTGATGTCCAGCACAGTTTGCCGTCGGGGAAGTTCTCTTCAGAGTTGGGCAGACAGATAGGCTGGATGGTCTCTGTCAGAAGGAAAACAAGGATGTGAAGTCCCTGATCCAACTGACCTTGTGTTCAGGTTTCCGAACCTGCCACCTCCTAGGGAGCGGTTTGGCTTTGGTCATCGGTTTGGCTTTGGTCATCGGAGGCAGCTGGCTTAGAGCAGAAGCCCCGCCCACCCCTCCCCCCCCCCCCCCCGCCCCAAGTAGCCCTAGACTGTAGCCTGAGTCCCCTGGCTGTAAAAGATGGTTCAGGCTTGAGGCCTAGGTGGACCTCATCACTGTGCAGGAACCACAGGAGAATGGTAAACAAAAGTTTGATTTATGACAAGATTTTATTTGCCCAAATGGGCCCTGGGTCACACTTGGCCCTCGGGTCCAAGGTGGTCGCTTCTGGTCCAGACCTTGAGTGTATGCTGTACTTCCCAGAACATCACACTGTGGATGTTCTCACTGCCTCTGGTGTTTGTAGTGGCAGCAGGCCTGTATCTAGGCTGTGCCACTGATACCCTATAAAGCCGAGCATCTGCATATGCCCAGGCCTTTCTTATGAGCACCACCGGAGATGCCATCCCCATCCCCATCCTGTGTGGTGATAGCAGAAAAGTGGAGAAGGGTAGAGACATGTTTGACTCTTTAGCTAAGTACACCAACAGACATCTTTTCTAGAACCAAACATCATCACAACAATTAGCAAATCCGCAACCCAACCCCAGCAGTTTTTCTCTCTGTTGCTCTAGAAATCACATGGGTTCATCTTGGGGACGTCCCTGCCTGCCCTCCAGAGTGCTTATCCTTGGGAAGGTCGGGACTTTCACTTAGGCCAACATCCCTCCTGTTTTGTGCCACTGACAGAATGACAGAGAGTTCTAGTGGGGCTGATGCTGTGGGGATGAGCTTGGACTCATAGCCGCAGTCTCCATAAGTGCTTAGAGTCAGATAGAAGAAGCGGGGAGAGAGATCGGGTCTAAGAACGCCCAGTGAGCTGAGGATGCCTAGCACCATCCCAGAGGTGAGAAAGAGGGAAGCTACTGCCGAGCCCTCAAGTTGCCCCATCCTGGAGATGCCCTACAAGATGTTCCACGCAGCAAACACTAGGGCAGGAAAACGCTGTCTGCGCTAGGTCCGGGAGGACAGGCGACTCTCTTGCACCACCTAGAGGCAGGATGTGGAATGGCCTAGAGAAGCTCTTCCTGCCTGCGGCTGGCACCAGACTGAGGCCAGAGAGTAGGACCTGGAAGGCTGTTGAGAGTAAGTTAGCACTAGAGCCACAGCCGAAATCAACAAACAAGATGGAGAGAAGGCTACGGGCTGGAGCCCTGTGAGAATGCTCAGTCTTCTGACATACTCACATCGAAGGCACATCATTTGGGCCAGGAAGATGGCTCAGCTGGCAAAGGGCTTGCTGCACAAGCATGAAGACCTGAGCTTGATCTGTGAGACCCATGTGAAAAGCCATCTGTAGAGACACTGAGCCTGTGACCCAGTGCTGGGGAGGTACAGACAGACAGGTCCATGGGACTTCTTGGCTAGTCAGCCTATTAGGTAACTCTAGACCAGTGAGAGAACCTGCACCCCCAAAAAAACAAGGTGAAGAATCCCTGTGGAACAACATTCAAAGTAACCTCTGGCTTCCATGTGTATGCACACACATACACACCTACCTTTAATGAGCAAACACAATGCACACACATACAGGAGCATGTACACACACACCCCATGCACACCTTTAATGAGCAAACAGGAGCATATATACACACATAGACACACCACATGCCTTTAATAAACAAACACAAATGCACATACAGGAGTGTGTTCACACATACACACACCCCTTTAATAAGCAAACAGTGCACACACAGGAGTGTGTTCACACATACCCCTTTAATAAGAATACATGATGCACACACTCAGGAGTGTATATACACACATACACATCACATACCACACACCTTTAATAAGCAAACACAAATGCATGCACACACAGGCGCATATACACACACCACACAGTAAGCAAATGCAATGCTTTTGTACACACACCTGTAATAGGCAAATATAATGCACACACAGGAGCAAGTATACATGTATACACAGCATACCATTAATGAGGGAACACAATGCACACACACACACACACTTTTAGTAAACAAGCACAGTGCACACACATAGTATACACACACAATTACGCACACCTTTAACAAGCAAGCATGATGCACACACACAGAAGCAGGTACACACACATACACACCACATTGTTAATGAGGAAACACAAAGCGCACTCACAGAAGCATGCACACAACACATACATACACACACGTGCACACACACACTTTGAATGATCAAACACAACAGACCTATGTCAACACCCAGCTGAATCAGATGTTGGAATTTCCTGGCAAGGATAATTAAGCAGCCGTCCTAACAGTGCTTCAACAGGCAGCCCCTTGAGACAAAGTGAAAAAAAAAAAAAAGCAGCTGCCAGGTGTAGAAGCCCAGACGTACCGTCAAAGGTGAGTGGCTCAGCCAGCTTCATGAGGGCGATGTCATTGCCCAGCCGCTTTGGCTTGTACTTGGTATGGTAGATGATTTTCTCCACCAGATGGGAGGGCACAGGACTATCCATCAGGGACACCAGACCCACCTGGACGGCCCAGGACTTGGGGTGATACAGGCTGAAATGCACAGAGAGGTGAATCTCGGGACAGACCCAGCCATGTTGAGCTCTAGTGTCCCAAGAGAGCCGAGGGAGATGGTGAGAGATGTCACCAGGCAGGAGATGGCCCAATGCCCTACACATCTGTGCCCCACATTGACCACACTCCCAAGTCCCACAGGGACACAGACCACCCCATGTACATCCCAGATAGGCCACTCTCTCCATTGACACCCAAGAAACATGCATTTAAGAACTGGGCTTAGGGCTGGAGAGGTGGTTCAGTGGTTAAGAGCACTGCCTGCTCTTCCAAAGGACCCGGCTTCAATTCCCAGCACCCACATGGCAACTCACAACTGTCTGTAACTCCAAGATCTGAAACCCTCACACCAATGTACATAGATTAAAGTTAAATAAAATACTAAAAAAAAAAAAAAAAAAAAAAAAAAAGAACTGGGCTTGGCTTTGCTCTCTGTGGAGGCCATCTGGGTCTTTTTCCATTGGACAGTAACCAAGCAGGGAGAAAAAAGGCAGAGAACCAGCCACTGAGTCTAAGATTCTTTCTGTGATTTCCTTGCCATCTAAACTCCTGACAGACATCGGCTTGGTGGGGGTTCACTGTTCTCTGGGTGACCTGCACTTCCACCTCATGGTACCCTGCTCTGCCATAGCATGGATGACCTCCATGGGTCTCGTTCTGCCCTGAGCCTCCTTCCTCCTTTTTCTACCTTTTCTGTGCCAGCCCAGCTCATGTCACTCCTAGACACAGCGACAGGTCCACTGTGAGGAAAGCGAGGCTGCACGGCTGCATGGCTGCACGGGGCTTTATGGAGACTGGCTTCTTGCCTTCCTGCCTTGTCTTCACTCCCAGACCACCCGATCTCCATCTGACCCAGGACCAAACAAGGCTCTGGGAAGAGCAGAGTCCGCGGCAGCAGGCTCAGGCACTCACTCGTAAACGCAGTGTGCAGCAGTGACGATCCACAGCGGGGTGATGACGGAGCCGCCGCATAGGTGGTACCCCTGGAACTGGAGGCTGACCTGCCAGGGCCACTGCTTGAGTGAGGATGTGTTTCCACCCACAATGCGGGGGCTGTATCCAGTTCTCATGCCACAGGCTGCAGAAGAACAAGAGTTTATGGGTAGGCTGTGTGGCCTTTTAGGGGGGAAATGCTGTCAGCACCCCAAACCTGCTACCCTGTCCCTGTCCCCCACCCAGAGTTCACACCAATCCCACAGTGGGATCTGGGATAATGAGGGTTTGTGGGAGGCAGTGGGAAGAGATGTTAGTGCAGAGAGCATGTGTGATCACCCCGCCCTTCTGTAGTGTCCCTGCCGACAATGACCTCCTGGCCCCACACTAGCATCCAGGAGAAGGGGGGCTTGAGCTGTCCCCAGGTGGAAGAGATGACTCCACAAGGATGGGCTTCCATGTGGCCTACATAACTTACCTGAGCACGTCAAGGTGACCACGTGGCCTGAGGCACAGCCTTCCCTACAGTGGAAAGGCACAGTTCATGGACAGGCAACAAGCTGCTGTTTGCAGGGCAGAGGTCACAGACATGGAACCTGGGGCCTGGCTATCAGAGGAAAGCCTGGCTTCAGAGCACCTGTGGCATGTGGTCTCTACTTTAGCCTGGGCCCCAGCAGGGAGCTCTCTCAGAGCTGGGGACCTGACGTTGCTAAGGGAACCTGGTTTTTCTTTCCCAGAGTTTTTTTTTTGGGGGGGGGGTGACTGTGAAAGCACTTTGCAAAGGCTACTGTGTTAGCTTCCTCTTCCTTTCCTGCTTGTTTGCTTACTTTGAACACACACAACCACACATATACAACACATACACACATAAACACACAAATGTACACATACATACAGACAGACAGACATACTCACATACACATACATACATATACTCTCTCATACATACATATACACACTCACACACATATATGCACACACAACCACATACACACATACTAAGATACACTCATATACATATATACACATACATAGAAATATACACATACACATAACATGAATGTACACACATACACACACATACATGCACTCACATATTCACACACATACATACATAATACACAAGTGCTCATACATACTCACATACACACATATATACACTCACACATATACATACCCTCAAACACACACATACATACACTCATACACTCACATACACAAACATACATATACACCACACAACATGTGACACCACACAACTCACACACACATGCATACACACATGTATAAAGATAGACACAACATACATACACACATACATATACTCAGAGACATGCCTATACACATATACTTACACACACACACACACACACACACACACACACACACACACACATACACACACAGGACTCTCTGTTGTCAGGCAGGCCCAGCAGTGGTCTGATGGCATACCTGCCTGCCACTGTTGCTCTTTTACTGCACTTCCTTCCCGACCTCCACTGAACCATATTTTCCAGGGTTGGGGGTTTCATCCCTGCACCCTGGCCTATGCACCACCATCCTAACCATAGCAGTGAGCTCCACCCTTGCTTGTGGAGGTGGCACTCTTTTCCTTCATAGAGTGCACCACAGCCTCACACACCCAGCCTGTGCCTCAGCACCAAGGCGACAGCAGTGGCATCTATATAACCCCTTACCTCGTGTACACAGAGTGGTGTAATGCGGTCACCTTGTCATCTGGCAGTAGGTGGTTGATGGACACAAAGTCGCCCTGGAACTGCTCCTCAAGTGCGTCCACTCTGAGGTGGTCCGAGCTTACATAGCTGCAGGCACATTGGAAACCCAGACCCAACAGTCATGGTGACTGAAATGTCAGTCACCCCACAGCACTTACCAGGTTACAACATCACACTTTGGGGACCTCACTTGGTCCTCCCCAAATCACCAAAGGCTTCATTTTGCTGATGAAATGCACACGCTGTAGTCAGGCATTCCAGGCTGGCTGTGGCCTGCAGATCTGCTCTCTGACCCACAGTCCACAACCTAGCCTGCCCACTCACCCAGCTCCTGCCACAAAGAAAGACCACTTCCTGCCACATATAAGTGGTCTCCACCCTGCCCACTCTAATGTACTTGATTTGTTGGGAGCCAAGCCTGTGGGGAGGCAGCTAGAAGTCTAGCTCCTGAGGGTGAGGGTTAGGGGACCAGGAGAACCTGTCTACTTTGCCCAGCACTGTCATGGAAGGCAGTGACTCAAGAACCCTGGGGCAAAAGCAAATGGGCTCAGTGCCAGGAGACAGATGTACACAGCCATGGTACAGAAGACTTAAAGAACCTAGAACGTGGTAGAATGGCTGAGCACATACCTAGAATATAAGAAATAGAAAAGAAAAAATGCAGAATTTAAAGAGTCCCCAAGGGAGGTGAGGAGCAAAGCATCCTGCAGATGCCTAACATCTCACTAACCCAGGAGTTTGTCACACCGGATACCACTCAATTGCCACTAAGCACCACAGGGCAAGGACTCATGTAAGTTCAGCTGAGTATGGGTTTGAAGAAAGTGCCATCAAGATGTTTTTTCAGAGCTGGGCGGTGGTGGCACACACCTTTAATCCCAGCACTTGGGAAGCAGAGGCAGGCAGATTGCTGTAAGTTCGAAGCCAGCCTAGTCTACAAAGCAAATCCAGGACAGTCAAGGTTACACAGAGAAACCCTGTCTCGAAAAACAGCAACAACAACAACAAAAGATGTTTTTCAGGCATTTCCCTGCTGAGGGAGGCTGCAGCAGAAGGCCTTGTGTGAGGGAGCCTGCTTTTGCTGCGATGTCAGGTCATGGGGAAGATGGGGAAGATGGGGAAGATGATGAACTGGCCCAGAGGGAGCCTAAGTGTCACAGGTGGAACCCACAGGCCACCTCAGAGCATCAGCCACCCCCAGCACAGCCACAATCACTCCCTCACCACAGCCACGATCCCTCCTACTGACCACTGAGCCCACACAGCCTTTTAAGGTGGATGCCGACGTTATCCATTCTAAGGGAGGAAATCAGCCAAGCCTCACAAGGCTGGCTTGAATCTGCACCAAGATTTGAGCCAACTGGCTTGACTGGTTTGGGTTCTAATTTTTGTTGTTGTTGTTGGTGGCGGCGGCAGTGGCATTTTGCTTGTCTGCCGCTATTCCAGATGTAAGAGCTAGATGGCATTGGAGGAGGAGGGATTCTAAAGAGAGAAAGGGGGGGGGGGAGAGAATAAATAAGAACACAGAGTAAAACCAGAGGGGCTGAGGCAATGAGAGGGTGCAGGAGAAAATGGTACAGGGAGACGGGTATAACCCTAACCACCCCTCTCAGAGGGAAGAAATGGAGGCGCGGGGGGGGGGGGGGGATTAGAACCAGGAGCTGCCAACCCTGTCAGGTGGCTCCAATGTACCCGGAGGCCTGAAGCTCCTATCCAGGGTCCACAAGGAGGAGTGCCGCAGAGGACTTGAGCTGAGCGTGTCGGGACAATATGGCGATGGCCAGGGATTTGGAAGGGAAGAATATTCCAGAAGAGAAAAGGCGGAATGAGAAAGAGACTGACAGGAATCAGATACCTGATGGGGAGACTGAGGCTGTTTTGGTGTATGTGCACGCGTGTGCATGCATGTGTTTTTGTGCTGTTTGAGTCTCCTCCTTTTCTTTAAGCAGTAAAAGCTATATAATT
The DNA here is from genome assembly GCA_907169655.1 of Acomys percivali. Lineage (NCBI taxonomy): Eukaryota > Metazoa > Chordata > Mammalia > Rodentia > Muridae > Acomys > Acomys percivali. Next base: position 5,239,139 of record OU015751.1, read on the forward strand.
TTCATCATTGTCTCGGAGTAACCTTTGCAGCTGTCACTGAGTTTCAGTCGCAGCCTGTTTTAGAGCCCAGGCAGGCACAGTGTACAGGGGAGACAGACCTGAAGGACCTCAGCTGCAGGGCATCTAGGATCCCGCTGGCTTGGATTCCTCCCCAGATGGTGTGTGCAGCCATGTGGTTTTGAGGGCCCTGCTTCCTGAATTACAAACTAAGATGTCGGTCTGTCTGAGTTTGCCACTGTTGATCTGGCTCAGCTCCTAAGATGAGTGTGGGAACATGGGAACCTGTCTGTAGTAAATTGTGACCTATAGAATTTAGAAGTCAAGAGGTAATGGCACCCAAGGAGGCAAGGCATGGGTCAGGAGTCAGGAGGGACAGCCGTGAAGGAGAGGGTGCCCTCAGTTGGGCAAAAGCATGTCGCCGCAGTATGGAAAGCCAGCAGGTGGCTCCTAACACTGAAGGCAGAAAGACACTGTCTTAGATGGCCTCCTAAGGCTGAGGGTGTTTTGAATAACTGCTTCCTTTGGGACCCTTGAGGATGTGTGTGCAGACATGGATATGACCTGCAGGACCAGGTGCAAGCGTCTCAACATCTGCTCCTTAAGCTGCAAAGCACTGAGCCAGAGTATTTATTTTTCCACCCAGAACTTCTGGGCTTATAAAAACTGTTCACTTTCCATTATGGTTTTTCTTTTATTATGGTTTGCATTTTGGTTTGGATGATTTTTATTTTTGACAGGAACTCACTTTTCAGCTCAAGCTGGTCTCAAACTCTCCATGTAGGCCAGGCTGGCCTGGAACTTACATTGCTTCTGCCTCCTCTGCCTCCCGAGTGCAGGGATTACACGTGTGCCAGCATGCCTGCTTATTGCAATGCTAGAATGGAACCCATGGCTTTGTGCATGCCGGGGTCAGTGCTCTACCCACTAGGCCCCAGCCCCAGCCCCAAAGATCTAAATTGCTTTTGCATCTAAGGTCCTAGCCTAGCCATGAGAACTCCTTCAAACACAATGTTCCATGTGACTTGGAGTCACCTAGCTGCTTGGGCCTTGTCTTGCTCCCTGTGAAGGAAAACAGAGCCAGATACCATGAGGTTGCCTTAAGAATGAAGTGTGAGCCAGGCGTGGTGGCGCACACCTTTAATCCCAGCACTTGGAAGGCAGAGGCAGGCGGATCGCTGTGAGTTTGAGGTCAGCCTGGTCTACAAAGTGAGTCTAGGACAGCCAAGGCTACACAGAGAAACCGTGTCTTGAAAAACCAAAAAAAAAAAAAAAAAAAAAAAAAAAAAAGAAAAAAAAAGAAAAAAGAAGGAAAAAAAAAAAAGAATGAAGTGTGACGTGCTAAAATATCTAGAGAGCTCTTGACTGACCTATAGCAATCTGCCCTTATTTTGTCATCCTTGTCATTTGTTCTTAACTCACCTGGGAAACCCCAGCTGGGCACAGGCAATCTTGGCATAGTGGCTTTTCCAGTCATCAGAGCACATGGTTCTCCATGCAGCGGCCGTGAACACTTGGAGGGCTGCTCGTTGGCCACTCACCCTCACTGGCCAGGCATGGGGAGAAGAGCAGTGAGTACCAGGGCAGGCAGGCTGAGGCCGGGCAGAGACCACAGCACAGCTGACTACAGCCCCATTTTATTCCACGTGCTCCCTCTTCCAACCTGTCCCATTCCCACCCACAGCCCCTCCCCACAAGGTGCTCCAGTTCTCATGATCCCTGAGACTTCCCCCCACACACACAAAGCCTGTCTAGTCCCCCAACTGAATGCAAACCCACAGAACAGTCCTTCTAGAACCCCACTAGGCACATCCCAGCTGAGGACAGGGCATGGCGACGGCTATGCCTTGAATCCATCTAACAGGAACGGCAAGCGCTGGGCTGTGTTCACTCTCTCTTCCTTCCTGCAGTGAACCGTGTGACTCACCGCACCGGTACTCATCCTCCCCGTCCTTGCAGTCAGAGACCCCGTCGCATCGAGCTGTCAGTTCAATGCACTTGAAAGATGAATGGCACCTGTACTTGCCAGAGCAGTCGAAATGGACTGGAAAGGGGAGGAATGACAGAATGCTAGTGAGCGGCCCCTTGGGTGTGCAGCACTGACAGCTGGGCCTTGCAGCCTTGGACTTGCCCATCAATAATGAAACCTGCATTGAAACTACATGCCAAGCATCAGCTTGTTTCCTTCAGCCTCACTCCCATCCTGAACTCCAAGGGGCAGGGCTGCCGCACCCATAGTATCACTCCCCCCCCCAGGAATCACAAGTCAGGGTGCATTTAAGGTTCAAAGGCAAGAACGAAACTGCATGGCTGTAGCCAGCTCACCAAGCCAGCCCTGCAAGGGTCTCAGATGAGCCCTCTCAACCCCCATGCTTTCTTCTACTCTGGGCCTGGAGCCAGTGAACTGTGGGACACATGGCTGAGCAGGAGGCAAAGTACACTGCCCTGTGCTGCAGTTACTTGAAGGAGAAAATGAGAAACTATGTGAAACTGTGAGAGAGCCCCTCCCTCCCCGTGACCCACTTTCTCAAAAGCCTCCCTAGGAAAATAGCCGGCACGCGTGGTATGACTTGAATGGAAGTCTTTGTCTGCTCCACCCCAGCCTCCCCCTTCGCATCCCAGAGTCCTGTTTCATTAGCTACCTTTGAGTAATTCTAACTGGGCAGATACTCAGGTGGCAGAGCCCGGAGCACAGCCAGCAGCCCCTACCTATTCCCACTCTGGTTTGACATTTGTGCCGGCGGGCAGAACCCGTAGCCATCAAACCAAAAGGACACCGGGCAACCAGTAATTAAGGCTAGGCAGCAGCAAGTATGACAGGGGGTGGGAGTTAGTGGGGGCTCATGCAAGTTTAAACGCCGGAGCGGGTACCCGAGCACCTACTCAATTATGAATAGCACTCACCTCCCAGGCCGATAGCCAGCGCCAGTATCAAGGCAATGATCCCGATGACGATGATCGGAAAAAACTTCAAGGGCAGCAGGGACAGGATCTGCGCAGCCACTGCATCTGCATCTGAGAACCGAAGCGGGGTGGGGGGGGCATGGGGAAGCTAGGGGCCACCAATTTTGAGTGACGTAAAACTTAAAAGTTGAGCCCCGTGTCCTGTGTCTCCTCTGCACAGAGAAAGTGCCAGCCCAAAGAAAGCTGACTTCGTTAGATGGGTGGCCACATTGTCTAGGTCACTGTCACTCTCACCCTCCCAAGCTATGGCCCAGCCAGCTCTCTGGCCCAGCTTAGGAGACATTGCTGTGGGTTGAAAAGTATCCTCAAAAGGAACCTTTGACACCCTAACCCCCAACAGCCGAGAATGAGATCTTACTTGGAGGTCATAGAGAAAACTAGTTAAGATGAGGTGTCCTTAGGGCAGCCACTAATCTTGTACGACTGGTGTCCTCAGGAAGCGGGGGGCGGGATATTTCAACACAGACATGCATAGAAGAAAGATGGCACAAGAAGACTAGGGGAATGGACAGCCATGTAATAATGAGGGCCAAGGGCACAGCGATATGCCCACAATTCAAGGAGCTGCTGGTCAAAGACCTGCATCTGTATAAGGCCTAAGGCCTAGCGAGTCCTGTGTGCATCCATGAGCATGGGACCTTATGACATCAGGGACCTCAGACTTCCAGACCCCAAGAGGGAGACAAGAAGACTGTTGACTGAGTGACCCACCTGTGGCATTTTGTCCCAACAGCCCTGGGAGAACAGTTGAAGAAAGTCCCAGGTCCTGAGGATGTGTCCAGAGACGGGAATGTGACATGAAATTTTTACACCCATGTGCTTGAAGCAAGGGTGACACCAGGCTCTCTCAAACTATCCCAAGCTGGCCTTTCCCTGACAGAGTGACCTTCCCGCCTCTGTTCTAGGCCATGTACCCCATGTGGGCAGAGGCCACCATACATGGAGCAGTCCCCCAGTATGGGGCTGTTCAGTAGTAGCTCACTGCCCAGTTGAGTGCATCTCACGCCCTCTTCCGGATCAGAGCTGGCACAGCTCTGCTTGCAGCTCATAAAGACTGGGGTTCCTAGACTCTGGTTTCTACAGATCTCATGGGCACCATACACTTGTGCAATACCCACTGGGGAGGGGGCTGGCAGTGATAAGGGTTGATGAGGTCATCTGCTATGCAGGGAGTGACAAATCCCTGTCCTTGACCGAGGAGCCTCATGTATCCTGGCTGAATCATGTATGAAACCACGGCAGGCTAACCCACGACAAGTAAGGTGACCACTGATGTCCAAGTTGCCCTGGATAGCTACAGCAGGTTGACCCCTCGTCTCTGGACAACACTTGGTCGGATGGTTGGGTTTCTGTCAACTTGACACAAGCCAGGATCATCTGGGAAAAGAGAATCTCAACCGAGAAAATGCCTCCCTTCATCAGATTGGCCTCTGAGCGTATAGAGAGAGCGTTTTCTTGGTTAATATGGAACACGGGAGAGCCCTGCTCCTTGTGGGTACCACCACCCCGGTTCTGAATGGAGTAAGAAAGCAGGCTACTGAACAAGCCAGGAAGCATCACTCCTCCTCAGCCTTTGCTTCAGTTCCTGCCTCCGGGTTCCTGTTGTGCTTGCCTGAGTTCCCGTCATCACTTCCCTGGATGAGCTGATATAACCCTTTCCTCCCCGGGCTGTTTTTTGGTCATGGTGTTTATCACAGCAACAGAAATCAAACTCAGACACTTGGGATTGTGGGTAAAATGCATCTCTCTCCAGAGGCCCCACAAAGGCCTGACAAACAGGAAGACCACCCAACCTCCCTGGAAATGAACAACAACAACAACAACAACAACAACAACAACAACAACAAAAAGAACCTAAATTCATCATAACGTCACAATGACTTTGCTGTTGCCACACCCACTTTTGCTCACAGTGGAAGGGCCCACCAGCTTCTCACACAGCACAGGGGTGGATCGTGTTTACTTGCCATTTGTGTGAGATGGGAGATATGTCCATAGAGCTTAAGAGCAGATGCTATTTTTGACCCAGCAATGTCACTTCTAGGAATGCATCCTAACTGCTGTCATGGGTGTGCACAGATTCCAATCTCCACACACCCCGTGGAGGGTGACTTTCACGAAACTGGCACATAAGAAGTAGCCTGAACAGCCAACAAAAGGGCATCAGTAAAGCCTTGGCGTCGCTGTGGCACACACGGGATAGGATTCCTAGGGGGGCTTTTCAATCCATAAACTCACTCCTCCCACCTGTCCTTCATACTCTGTCAGCAGTCCGGATGGCTTAAAAAGAATCCTTAGGGGATCTGGATGCACATTCAGAGCGGTGTCCACGTTCCCACACTCCCCCAGCCCCAGGGGTGGTCATTCCTATTGAGCCTGACTCTCAGGACCAGCAAGCCACTGTCAGTATGAAGACCCCATCGGAACAGACAGGGAGGGGCGGGGTGGGGCGGGGCCGAAAAGGGGGAACTGCCTTACCGTGCAGGTATGTGACTCAAGAAACCTGCTTTCCTTCTTTTCCTAGCTGGACCACTCATTTTAAGCAGGCACTTAATCTCTGGTGACACACAGCTTGCCTGGATTTTCTAGAAGGGCTGTGGCCACCAATTCTAAGGTCTCCCCAGAGGGCTCAGAGTTTTCTGGGACAGGGTTTGACCCCTTTCAGAGTGAACCAGAGCCACTGTGGAGCTTGGATCTCTGAAAACCTCCCGAGAAGAGAGCTTAAAAAACAAACACACAAACAAGAACACTGCCTCCAGGGGGTCCAGCAAGTTGCTCCTGGGCACCCTCCAACTCTGTGGTTCTACGAGATCAGGAAACAGCAATGTGAAAATACCCAGGGAGGGTGGGAGTCACAGCAGAACCATAGAGTTGCCTCATCTAGCATGTGTAAGCCCCGGGTTCAATCCCCAGTACTGGAGAGAGGGAAGAAAGAGAGAAAGACAGACAGGGAGGTGTGTATGTCTGTGTGTGTGTGTGTGTGTGTGTGTGTGTGTGTGTGTGAGAGAGAGAGAGAGAGAGAGAGAGAGAGAGAGAGAGAGAGAAAACACAAGGAGATGCCCCCCACCCCCAGACACTTGACCACATTCAGCACATCTGCAAAAAGCCCACACCACAAAGTCCCACCTACCTGGTGCCACAGGACTTATTTTCAAATCATCCAAGCCAAAGAGCGACCGGAAGGAGAAAGGGGCTTCGGCTGCTGGAGGATCGTTCTCCCCCATGGTGACTATCTCAGGACCTCTAATGCCAGCTTCCGGTTCCACCTCCACCTGCTTAGGCAGGGATGAGCAGGGTTGGTCCCTGTGGGAAGTGTGGGCACCAGGGGTGCCTCTGTCCCATTTTAGATCCTTTCAGTCAGACATGAAGCCCACTTCCCTGTGGGTTTGTCACAAACACCTGTCTACGCAACTTTCTCTGAGCCATTGTAAGCAGAGTGGCTTCTAGAGCTGACAAAAGAGCGGAATTTTAATTCCTCTCAAGTAACAACGATGGTGCCCTCTGTGTAGCCAATCTTAAAAACCAATCAAGTGGCACTTTTAGAGATAAGCCCCTTTGCCACACAAAAGTCACTGTGTTGCTATTCTTTAGAAGACCGTGACTTTCAGAGGGATTTCTAAGACTGCCGTCCTCTGTCCTTCAACATTTTGGTTTTTCTTTCTAGCCATAAGGTTTACCTGTCATAGATATAACATGTTCCAATACTCAATTTGTGTGTCTCAAATTGTAGGTAGCATCAGGGTAAGGGCATGGTCACACTATCAGTAGCTTCCCACAAGCACAGCCCTTTCCTGGCTCATGCAGGCATGACCTAATTGAAAATGAAAGTATCGGAGCCCTGGGGACCCAGGCCACCCAGCCAAGTAAGGAGTGGCTGGGAGCTTCTGCCTCAAGGCCAAACCCACACAGGGCTCAGGGCTCTGTTTCCTGTGGTAGAGAGCTTCCAGAGAGGTCTGAATGAACACAGAGATGGAGGGTGCTCCCAGGTGGGTCCTGGGTCATCCTCCCAAGCACACAACCCGGGCGCTGTAGGAATCTGCTTACATCAAGGCTGAGGTCCACAGCGGCCTGCTAAAGGCTGGTGAGCACCAATGGCAAATCTATGTCTGCCTTCTTGCTGACTACCTGTTGAGTTTGTCCACATCCCAAGCAGAGCTGCTCACCATTAAAAACTAACCTTGCTTATCACAAGGTTCTAAGGCTCTAAGCTTTCGGCAAAATCAATCCTTGGGGGTGTATTCCCTCCCAAGGAGGCCTTGGTTGGCAGAGCCTACGTGGGGAAGCAGGGAACTTCCTCAGACTACATCCTGGAAGCGTCCCCTCACCCAGGGGTCCCTTACTTACCATTTCTGGAGCCGCCATCGTTCCAAACAGTAATAATTTCCCTTTTCATTATAAAAATGAGCAGGAGGGTAAGCGGCTGGCAAAGGGGAGTCCAGTAGGGAAACAGTTGTACCAAGTCACTCAGCCTTGTCGACTCTGTCACTGAGGCCGGCGGCATCACCGCGGCGCCTCTGTAACTCAATCTGGACGTGGCTATCAGGTGGCCCTGGTGGTATGGCCGCAGAAATGGAGGGAGCAGCTTGTAAATAAACAAAGCCAGAATCATAGGAGTGTCACAGAAGAACCGTAGGGTCCAAGAACACTCCTTTTGTTAAGATGAACAAAGGAACCACACCCAGTGCCAAGCAGACAGCCCCACAGAAGGGCAGGTCGGCACTTTGCTGGGCAGTGCCATCCACCCAGGTGACTGAGGACAAAAGACTCAGACTGAAGGGAGCCATGCACTTTGCAGGGACTCGGAGCTCTATGCTGCAGGGGTCTCAGGACATCTGAGTTCTCCCATGTGGCCTTGGGCCATAAAGCATGCAGGAGGAGATACAGATGGTGACATAGAGGATGGTCTCTGGGAAGAAGAGACCCCAGCATAGGATTTTCTTAACAGGCAGCCATTACTTCAAAGGCAGGAGAGAGGACGCATCTGAGAAAATCCCCATGCTCAGAGACAGAGGAGGAAAGGTCACTGAGGGAGGAGACTCTGGGGTCTGGTGTGTAGCTCAGACAAAAATTAAGTTCCTGGTGAGGGCTGGACTCCCAGAGTCTGAGCAGGCTGTCAAACATGAGCCTCAATGGGTACACTCTGTGCTCATGGCAATGGCTGATGAGGTATTTGGAAGCACTTTCTCCTGATGCTGAGGCAGGAGGATCATGAGTTTGAGGCCAATGGGCTACAGGACAGGTTCTAGACCAGTCTGGGAGTAGTAAGGCCTGAGGGGAGGGGTTGCCCAGGTAATATAGTTCACTCTATATTGCTGCCTGCCTCCATGTTCTCCACCCTTCCAGACATGTCTGGATTCACTCGAAATCCTCCGTGTTTACAGGCCCTTTGTCATCTCTGACTACTCTCCCAATCCCAAGATGAACATCTGTTGAGATGGTCATAGGAGATTCAGCTCTAGAAGCTTTCTCTTCTTTCTCCAAATTGAAGCATCTTAGACGATCATTTAGAATGTTCTATCATAACCCCCACAGTGACCGGGACCATGAAGAGCCTAGATTGTGAACCCAAGTGGTCAAACAGTACTGAGGTATAACCAAGAGCCACCAGGATGTAGGCCAAAGGTCAAACAGCTTTCACAGCTCCCTCGGCACCACTTGCATACAAGTGAGTTCTCTTTGGCAAGTTTTGGAGTCAGCTATTCATTTGGATGGTTTCTTTCCTCTGTCTGACCTGAAAGAGAACTTTTTAAGGTATGAGGAAAGGAATACGTCAGCCAGAGGATTTCCTAGCTGATGCGAAGGAGCTTTCTCCTCCCTCCCTCGTCCCCGCGCCTTCCTTCCTTCCTTCCTTCCTTCCTTCCTTCCTTCCTTTGTTTTGGTCTTGTTTCCTTACTTCAGCGTCACGTTGTGTAGCCTAGGCTACACCATTCTGTTGCCCCAGCCTCAAGTTCTGGGATTACAGAGAAATGAGTCAAAACATTTCATGTTTCAGTATATTATAGATGTAAACGTAATTGTTGAAGATTTTTATAGACTGACTAAAACTTATGGGGTGTAGAGTGTGTGTGTGTGTGTGTGTGTGTGTGTGTGTGTGTGTGTGTGTGTG
>OU015751.1:5286123-5307660 GCA_907169655.1 Acomys percivali
TGTGTGTGTGTGTGTGTGTGTGTGTGTGTGTGTGTGTGTGTGTGTGTGTACACGTGCATGCATCTGTCTGCTCTGTCTCTCTCACCTGCTCAGGGCTAGGTTCTCTCTGTCTCTGTCTCTGTCTCTGTCTCTGTCTCTGTCTATCTGTCTGTCTGTCTCTCTCTCTCTCTCCCCCTCCCTCTTTCTCCCTCATCAAGCTAATTAATCAGTGATCCTGTGCCCTAACTCTTGGAATAGAAAATTGTAGATAAGAGCTGGCCATGGTGGAGCCTGCCTGCTGTAATTGTAGCTACTCCAAAGGCTGAGGATGACCGTGTGAGCTTATGAGTTTGAGAGAAGCCTAAGGAGTATAAGGAAGCTCAGTTCAGTAGGAGGAGGGAGGAAGGAAGGAGGAGGGAAGAGGGACGAGGAGATAGGGAGGAGGAAGAAGAGGATGAGAACAAGGAAATAAGAAAACTTCTAAACTCCAGAATTTTTTTAAAAGATTTGTTTGTTTGTTTGTTTGTTTATTATGTATACAATGTTCTGCCTGCATGGTTGTGAGCTACCATGTAGTTGCTGGGAATTGAACTCAGGACCTTTAGAGGAAACAGCCAGTGCTCTTAACCTCTGAGCCATCTCTCCAGCACCCTCCAGAACTTTCTTATGCTGGCGATTTGGAGTCTACCCCCAGCCTGCCCCAAATTAGACAGCCTGCTGTGCAGAAGTTCATCCAAGGCCTCTGCTGAATGACGAGCCTTCCAGTCAGGATCAGCAGGCGGGACCCTGAAGAGGCAAGGCTATCCCTTGTCCAGCCCGTCACACCTTCCTGGCGGTCCCTATCTGCAGATAGGATGACTTGTCCCCCACCCAAAGGTGACCTCTGCTCCGGCTCCTCCATGCATCTTGGAGTTTTTGCAAATGTTGTCTGACCAGAGAATTTTTAGACATTAGAAAGAGGGTGAGGTGAGGTAAGAAAGGCATGCCGACAGAAAAGCCTTTAACACAAGGACCCACCAGGCTGGTCCACTTTCAGAGGAAGACCTGGAGGTCCAGGGTTTCACTTTGTACTTTATTCTATTGTCTAAAGCCTCCATCCTGAATCTTTCTGTACAACTGAGGCAGGAATAACGTATTTTGTAGCTGACTGGCAGGGTCCTCGCTGTCCATAGGCATGTGCTGGCAATTCTGTGGGAAAGGAGGACTGGTCTATGGCTCCCAGAATGCTTAGCAGCCCTACTCCAAGTTATGACCAATTTCACCCGAGATCCCATTGTTGGGAGGGCTAATTATCCCCAAGCCAAAGTAACATGGTAGATGTTGGCATTGGTTCCATGGCTCCCAGGCAGCCTGGAGCCATCTGGTCCCCTCCATGACGTAGAGGCACATTGTCTGTGGGTTTAAGAAGTACTCCAGGCCGGGCGGTGGTGGCGCATGACTTTAATCCCAGCACTTGGGAGGCAGAGGCAGGCGGATCGCTGTGAGTTCGAGGCCAGCCTGGTCTACAAAGTGATTCTAGGACAGCCAAGGCTACACAGAGAAACCCTGTCTCGAAAAAAAAAAAAAAAAAAGAAGAAGAAGAAGAAGTACTCCAATGTTGATTGACTTGTAACAATGTTCTAAACATCCCAAACCCACTTCCAGATCCCCTCTCTCGGAATGTGCTTCTGTGAAGAAAACAAAGAGGAAGGGAAGTGGGAACTGGTGAACCCGCCAGTGAAGACCCTGACACATGGAGCGAACTCGGCCTTTAACTGGAGAAACTGGATCTCGAGCAACTGAGCTCACCCAAGCTTTCCAGGAAGAGGCGCTGTCCTGTGCCAAGGCATGAGGGGCTGTGGTCATGATTACAAAGGCGGTCTAGCCCTGTGCCTGCTGTGACCGGGAGAAGCGCCAAACAGACTTGATGTTCAGGGGTCTTACCATGGCTCATACCTTCCTCACTGCCAGCTGCGGATCTGCTGTCCTGCCAGCCTGACTGTGAAGGCCAGATCAGAGGTCTGGATGGGACACCACATTGCAACGTGTATGCTAGGTTGGAGAGAACAGAGGGACTGTCTCACTTCCAGGATCTGAAGAGTCCCCAAGCCCACACTCAAAGATGCCACCGTTCTGTTTTATATGTTCTTAGCATCCGTCCTTCTTTCTGTAGCACTCACTCTTTAGCCAGGGCCACAACAACTGAAAGAGGAACCGTGGTCAATAAAAGAATTTGATCTGGCCCACCGGATCAAAACCAGGACAGCTGCCGGCACCAGCACGCGTGTATGGGCTCTGTGCGGCTGCAAAGACAGCAGTGCTGGAAAGCAGCACAGAACTCCTAATGCACAGACTAGTGTGTGGTTCTGGAGGTCAGTGTGGGATGTGCTTCTCCTCAGATTCCAGAAGACCCTTCCCCAGCCACTTTCAGAATCCAGAGGCATCTGTCCCTCCTGGCAGCATAGTGATGTTCTATTGCAAATCACTCCGTCTAGGGTCGTTCCAAGGCACAGTCACATAGTCGCCCCTGCCTTGAGCCTCCTGCCTCCTCCTCACAAAGACCCTGGAATGGATTGGGCTCAGCACCCCAGAATCCTCTCCCATCTTAAGATCCTTGACAACTGTGCCTACAAAGTCCCTTAGCCACAGAGGTCACATGTTCATGGTCCCAGAAGTGAGGAAGTGTCTTCAAAGGCCATTCTCCAGCCTACCTCAGACCCTGTTCTTCCAAGCACACCGTGGCTATCGTACAAGGGTCCAGACATAAAGATCTGAATCCACTACACACACTTTGTACAGGGTTTTGTTTTGTTTTGTTTTGTTGTTGTTGTTGGGTTTTTTGTTTTGTTTTGTTTTTTTATTTTGTTTTGTTCTGTTTTTTGGCTTGTCTTTTCTCTCTTCTCATCCAGAGGGAGGGATGGGAGCTTTGTGAGTGGAAAGAGTGAGCTCCTTGCCCTGATAGGAAGAACTACCCGCAAAGGCGGCAGGATGCCTACTCCTGACGGTGTGAACCCAGCAGTGCCTCTGGCTTGGAAAACGGTGGTCCAGCGGTAAGTGAGATTCTCCGTGTCCGCCTCACCCTACGGAGCCCACCGTGTCCCCCAAAGCCCATGCACGGGTGTCCTACATCGCAGCCACACGCACACACACACACCATGATGATTTTTTTTAAATGTGTCCTCCTTTTTTCGCTAGCCCCCTGTTGCAAAATTCTGGTTACTTTTCACTGCTGTGCTCTGGGCTTTGACTGAAGGTAGGAAAGCCCTGCAAGGTAGGAGAAGGGGCACAGGGACGGAGGAAGGGAGAGATTCTTAATACCCTTTTTCCTTCCTCTCTCTGGGCTGGCCCTTGATGCTTCTGAGCTCATCAGGGACATCCCTGCTGGCAACATCTGGGTGGACACTGGCCTGGCCCACCTCCAACCCCCGTGTTCTTTGACTTTTTCATTTCAGAGCCAACTTGAGTTTTTAAAAATAGAATTCCTGTCGTCATGTGTCCTAGACAGGGCTGTGCCCTTTTCCTCTCAAGTTCAACCAATAGACAGTTATGCAGGGTTCAGAGGTGCAAACAAAGAAAATGACCCTATCAGTGGGCAGGTCAAAAGCTCAAGGCATGTCCCTGGGGAAAGCTGGGGAGCAACCTACAGCCTGGGCCATCTGAAGAGCTATTGAGACTCACCAATGCAGACTGAATCAGTTAAGTACTTCAGTGTGAGACTGTATTTGAAGACAGGATTTTTTTTTTTTTAGACTTGTTTATTTAATGCATATTGAGTGCTCTATCTGCATGTACACCTGAAGAGGACATCAGATCCCAGTATAGATTGTTTGTGAGCCATCATGTGGTTGCTGGGAATTGAACTTAGGACCTCTGGAAGAGCAAACAGTACTCTTAACCACTGAGCCATCTCTCCAGGCCCAGGAGACAGGCTCTTTAAAAGGGAAAAAGTAAGTGTGTGTGTGTCAGGGAGGGGGAGGGGTGGGCAGGGGAGAATGTTTGTAAGCCCTTGGGTAAGCACAGGTTACAGGGAATATTCAGATGTCAGAGACAAATTTGAACAATTGGTTCTCTCTATGCACCTTTATATAGTGTCTTGGTCACATTTCTATTGCTGTGAGGAGACACTATTACCAAGGCAATTTAGACAGCATTAATTGGACTTGCAGTTTCAGAGGGTTAGAGTCCAGGATGACAGAGCTGAGGCATGGCAGCAGGGAGAGTTGAGACGTCACACCTCAATCCACCCACAGTGACATACCTCTTCAATCCCTAGTCTTTCCCAAATGGTTCCACCAAATGTGGATCAAGTGTTCCAACACATGAGCCTGCAGTGGCCATTCGCATTCACAAACCTCCGGGGAGATTGAAGTCTGGTGGCCAGCTTTGAACACCAGCCATCCTTACCTCCTGAGCCAGCTTGCTGACCTGGAGACAGGACTTTGAAAGAGGCACCTGAAGAAAATGAGGTTATTAGGACCAGCTCATCCAATCTTATTGTCATTATAATAAAAGGAGAGCCAGGCCGTGGTGTCGCAGGCCTTTAATCCCAGCACTTGGGAGGGAGAGGCTGTGAGTTCAAGGCTAGCCTGGTCTACAAAGTGAGTCTAGGACAGCCAAGGCTACACAGAGAGACCCTGTCTTGAAAAACCAAAAAAAAAAAAAAACAAACAAACAAACAACTCAAGATACAAATACAGACACACTGTGGTGATTGAATGAGAATGGCCCTCATAGCCGGGCATCGTGGTGCACACTTTTAATCCCAGCACTCCAGAGGCAGAGGTATGCAGATCGCTGTGAGTTCGAGGCCAGCTTGGTCTACAAAGTGAGTCTAAGACAGCCAAGGCTACACAGAAAACCCTGTCTCAAAAAAAAAAAAAACAAAAACAAAAAAGAAGAAAGAAAAAAAAAAGGAAAAAAAAAAAAGAAAGAAAGAAAAAGAATGGCCCTCATAGGCTTATCTATTTGAATGCTTGATCATCAGGGAGTGGCACTACTTGAGAGGGATTAGGAAGTGTGGCCTTGTTAGAGTAGGCATGACACTGGACACAGGATTTAGGGTTTCAGAAGCCCAGGCCAGGTTCGGTGGCTTTTTCTCTTCCTGCTGCCTTCAGATCCAGATGGGGAACCCTCCTCCAGCCACCATGTCTGTCTGTGTACCGCCATCAGCACAACAGACAAAACCTCTGAAACTGTAAACAGGCCCCAGCTAAATGCTCTCTTTTTAAAAGAGCTGCCATGGTCATGGTCCCTCTTCACAGCAATGGAGCACTAAGACACACATACAGAGAGGCGAGCCGGAGAAGACATATCAGGAGACGCCTTCTGCAAGCCAAGGAGAGGCAGCTGTAGGAGGACGCAGGCTGTGACACCTTGATGGTGGGTTTCCTTTTGATTAAGTATCTGGTCTATGTACACTGTATAGCAGTCACAACAACTGCTACAGTGCATGAAGGTCATCACCAAGAGCCACCAAAATTGTCCCACCCAGGAGCTGGACACTAGGCAGGTTGTGCGGCTCCAGGTGAAGTATATAAAAAGCAGTGGCATCAGCTGGGCCTGTCTACACAGCGCACGTGTTGCACTAAGCATCGTAAGTAACGCAGAGATGATTGGCATCGTGCGGAGGATGCATCCGTGCCTGTTGTGTGCAAAGATGACTCCGTTTTGGGGCGTCTCAACATCTTGGTACCTACAAGGATCCAGGAGCCTGTCCATGGGGAGCACCATGGAATGACTACAGAGAGCATAGACCAGGCACTGGAGTCAAGGAAACCTATAGGGCGCCTAATTAGAGCAAGGTTATTCTGAGAACAGGAAGTGGTCATATCTGACCACATGGTCTTCCACTGTCGCTAAGAATAGCATGTCAACATCAGAAAACTCTGAGTCAAGCTCGGAGGCCCAGAGCCTGGCCCTCACCCACACTTGTTGATTCTCCACTTCCTACTTCCTTGTCTGTGAAATGGGTGAATATCAGAAGCTTGGGGGGGGGGTTGTCATTGAGTGATGATCAACCCACCTGAACTCCAGTTGCGGTAATGGTTCTGTTGCTGCTTATATGGCAGCTGGCTTCCCTGGAGCTTTCTAGAGAGCCTCTCCACCCTGTGGACAAGCTCATCAAGTCTAGTGTGACCAACCAAATGCCACAGCACTCAGTATCAATTCTGTGGAGAGAGAAAGGCGATACCACCTGGGATTTGAGCAAAAATGACTAAAATAGATTTTTCTGTGTCCTGGAATGCAAGAAACTCATATGCCAATATAGCAAAATAACAGTTTTGTTGATGTCAGAAATCAGAGTATTAAAAAAAAAAAAAAAAAAGGGAAGGAAGGAAGGAAGGAAGGAAGGAAGGAAGGAAGGAAGGAAGGAAAAGAAATTCAGAACTGGCTCCTGAAAAGAGGCAGATGCCAAAAATGGTTTTCATGGGCCCTGGATTCCCAGCTGTATATAATGATATATAGAAATGACAATGTCATGAAGAAACCCATTACTTTGGACACCAAAAGTAAATTTTTTTAAGTGAGGTAGGCTACACCTCGGCTCTATCTACCCATAGGCACAAGCCACCCAGCACTGTGATGAAGAGTCCAACATAAAAATTTTGACTTTATCAGTGAACAGGCCACAGAACTGCTAAGGCTGGGAAGAATGGCCCGAACGGACGAATTGGAAAGGAGGACACTTCCTGTCCTTTCCAGGGCTGGAGGACACTTCCTGTCCTTTCCAGGGCTGAGGTACAGAGCTCACTGGAGAGTGTGCCCGCCACTCCAAGGAAAGAGCCACACTGCCCTGCAGCCTCCAAGCTGGAGCTGGCCCCAGTCTACAGGAAGCCGCTTAGCTGAGACTGGCCAGGCCACATGCAGATGTAGGACATTTCTGCAAGGCACGATGCCTGGGCATGTGGCATCTCTCCCCACATGGCCACATGTAGGTGATTATGCATCAGGCCAGGCAGAGTACCACCACAGTGCTCAGCATCATCAGGGGAGTATCGAAGATGGCAGCAACCAGACAAAGGGAGAGACAGCCCCTCCTCCTGCAGCACGCTTTGCCCCTGCTGAGGAAGCTTAGCACCATGTCACTGCAGAAAAGGCTGGCACGTCACTACTGAGGCAGCACAGTGTGCCAGGCAAGGCAGTGAATGCCAAGAAATTGATGATTGGCACAAGCTATTATCTTCAGAAGAAAATCATCTTGAAGTAAAGTGTACTTTAAGCCTGCCGCGTGCATGAATGCAAGCATGTACATACATACTCAGATCAAACTAAGACTCAAAATGTCAAACTGCTCTTCAAATAACTACAGCATAGGGAACAGCGGCAGCAACAGCAAGCCTCCATCACTTTTCAAAGCAACACAGTGTAGCACCAAGTATCAAACCAGCAACACCAGGTACAGACTTCAGCTCTGGGTAAGGAGTGCTTACAGATACCTTCTCCCCTCCCCTCCCAGGAAAGGCTGTGATACCAGCTGCTGTAATGCGCAGCCGCACCTCAGGCTATCACAGGTTCACTCTCACACCACCACCGCCATAAAGCAAACGCTGCAAGAAAGTGAGCCACACAGAATTTCTGGTCTCCCCGTGAACATGAAAGTTACACCATCAGGAGCCAAGTGTGGCGGCGCACACCTTTAATTCCAGCACTTGGGAGGCAGAGGCAGGTGGATTGTTGTGAGTTCAAGGCCAGCCTGGTCTACAAAGGACAGCCAAAGCTAACACAGAGAGACCCTGTCTTGAAAAAACAAAAAAACAAACAAAAACAAAAACAAGAAACAAACCAAAAAAAAAAAAGAAAAGTTACACCATCCATGCTCTCTACTAAGGGTATGATAGGGAGGTGTTTTAAAAGCAATATATTTGCCTTAGTTTAAAATCTTAGTGAAGAAGAAACTGGAACCACTGTCTGAGCTATTGGGAAAATGAAGTCAGTGGATTTGCATGTTGAGAGATCACCACAAACTCTAAGGGGGGGAAAAAACCATAAAGAAAAGCCCACATCAATGGTCTGCAAGGAGAAAAAACAAAACAAAAAAAAAAAAAAAAAAAAAAAAACCAAACAACTAAAACAAGACATGCTCCTTGCTGCGGCTGCCTTTTATGTTGCTTTGGGGAAACACTCCAACCCTCGGGGTTTTGGATTCTGAAATATTTGTCCGATTCTCCCTCCTTTCTCATTTCTCCATCCTCATTCAGGTACTTAACACTTTTGGGTCCTCACAGTTCAGTCCACACCAGTGTCCCTCCCCACTCCTCTGTGATCTAGTGTGTAAGCCCTTTCCCTGGCACACATGCTGGATGGACGGTGTGGCTCTAGAATGTGCTCCCACAGGCCAGAGGTCCAGCTGCCATTGGCCACGTGTTTGAACGTGCGGTCCCCAGGTAGCTGGTGGTGATGTTTGACAAGTGTGGTAGCTTGTCCTTCAGGAGAAGATGCTGTTACCTTACACTTGCAAGTCACCACCCGTGAATGAGGGAAGTCAGGGACCCAAGGCCGAGACCTGGCTCTCTCTCAGGCTGGTACTTAGTTGGCTCTCGTACACAGCCCAGGAGCACCTACCTAGGATGGTACACAGTGCGTGGGACAATCCTCGCCCCAGACACACACACCCACAGACTCAACTAAGACATCTTTTTCAGGTGATTCTGGGCTGAGTCAAGTTGACAGTTAATGCTAAGCCTAGCATCCATCCTGGTCTCCAAGAAATGTGCATCAGGCAACAGTAGATACTAAACCTGCCCCCTCTGTCCGCTGGAGAAACATCAGCAGTTATTTTTTTTCAAGGTGTTTTGTCCCCCCGAGACAGGGTTTCTCTGTGTAGCCTTGGCTGTCCTGGACTCCCTTTGTAGACCAGGCTGGCCTCGAACTCACAGCGATCCACCTGCCTCTGCCTCTGGAGTACTGGGATTAAAGGCGTGTGCCACCATGCCTGGCTTTTTTTCAAGGCTTTTAATATCTCTGAGTAGTCACTAAAAACAGAAAGAAAATCAATAAATACATAAAAGAGCCAACAGTTCTACTAGTCAAGTTGGCCTAATCAAGACTTATGGAACACCCACCATGCACTGGTATAATTCACTTTCTTCCTGAGTACAACGTGGCCTATTTGCCAAATGACCACATTCTAGGCTACAAAGCACATTGTAATAAATGCAAAAGTATTTGAATCATGTCTTATGGTATTTGTTTTCTGCCACAAAGGAACTAGATTAGAAACAGTAACAGAAAACGAAGGCACTTGGGTCAGAGGCAAAATGGGGTCCAGCAAGATGGATGGGCCATTAGAGGTGCGTGCTAACAAGCCTGACGGCCTGAGTTCAAACCTGGTGGAAGGAGAGAACCAACTCCCACAAGTTGTCCTGTGTCCCCTGAATGCATGCCATGGCATGAACACACACATTTGTGCTCACACACGCACACGCACACACACACACACACACACACACACACACACAAAATTCTTTTAATCTGAGAAAAAAATTTGAACTGTTCAAGAATGGAAATACAACCCATCAGAATCTGTGGGGTGTCATTAGGATTAGGGAGATATTAGGACCTTGCTAAAAGTCATTATTAGGGGAAAAAAAAACTAAATTGCATGGCCCTGGCATCCTAACTAGGAATAATGAACAAAATTAGTGACTCAATATGAGCAAAAGAAAGGAATCCTCCAAGAACGGAGCAGAAATCAGTACAATAGGAAATAGAGAAAGAGCAGGCGGTGGTGACACATGACGTTAATCCCAGCACTCGGGAAGCAGAGGCAGGTGGATTGCTGTGAATTGGAGACCAGCCTGATCTACAGAGGGAATTCTAGGACGGCCAGGGCTACACAGAGAAACCCTGTTTGGAAAAAAACAAACAAACAAACACTACCAAAAAAAGAGAAAACTGAAAAGAGATTAAAACAACACATAAGGCTGGTGCTTCAGAAAGATCCAGAAACTTTATAGACCCCAGGCAGACTAATCAGAGGAAACAAAGAGATTGCCTCAATCATCAGAAAGAGGGAGGGGCACGGCCACGGAGGAAAATGACTAGAGGGCAGGTGTGTGCCACAGGCCTGCCAATCAGGGCTTAGGAGGCGGAGTCAGGAGAGCAGCCACCGCTCAAACCAGGCTGGTCTACACTGCAAGTTCCAAGTGAGGGCTACACCGTGAGTCCCTGCCACCAGAAAGAGAAGGGAAAAGGGGGCAAGGGGAGAGGAGAGGAGAGAAGAAATGAATCAAATGAGGCTGCTTGGTGGTAGAGCATTTTTCCCTGCGTGAACAAGGCCGTGGGGTCCACCCTCAGCACTGGAAGAAACACGCGGAAACACCTTAAGTCTATTAGCAGAAAGCATCCCACACAGAATGACAGGCCTGAGTGACTTTACTGGTAAACTTTGCCAAGCTAACTGCTCGTAGAAGGTGGCTGTGCCTTATCATCTAGAAAATACACTTCAGGACACTGTCATCCCTTATCTGCGGGGCCAGTGTCTGTGGGTTTAGTTGCCAACCCTCCAAGGCTCAAAGATACACACACACACACACACACAGCACTAATAAATGTTAAAGGAGGTGGGGTGTTGCATCCACCTGAATTAATATTGGGATAGTTCTGCTTTTTGGAAGCTATTTTTAAACCCACGGTGCCTGACTTTTAATATCAACTTAGTTATAAACCTGTGTGTTAAGGATAGCATGGTTATAGGTGGGTTTGGTCCCTAAGGTTTCAGGTCTCCACCAGGAGCCTTGGGAACTACACCGTGGGCAAAGGACGATGGGAGCACTGTGATGCTTTTGTAAGAATGGGTACTTGAGAAGGACCGGTAGTAACTGCCCCCAGTCTCCCTTCGGGGCCCAGCAGAGGGGCAGCTTTCAGCATCCTCCGTGTCTCCCCCTTGGAGAGGTTCGTTCCCTGGTCCCATGACCAAGAGCGGTGGTGAAGCCACTTGTGTGTGTCTGTGACTGTTAAGGGATTTGACTGACCGGCTTGCCGCTTCTGAGCTATTTGGACAAACAGTTGCAGGTTCCTACACAGGTGCCAGGTTCTGCTATGACACCAGACGTCTGGGCTCCCGTGCGGTGAGTTCTGGGGAAGCCATCCTCCCCTCCTCCACTCCATTCCTTGCCACCACCCACCTCCCTTCTCCCACCTCCTTCCTCCATTCCTCCACGCCTTCCTTTGCTTAGGCTTATTGTTATTGACACACAGATATGGAGCCACAGGCTCAGGATGAACTATGCTGACCCTGTTGTGTCTTGTGCCCTCCACCCCTACTCCAAACACGGCGTTCCGATGACAGCCTGTTTCATAGCCGTGCCCATATATTAAACAAATAAGATGATCCTTGATTATAATTGCACACGGTACAGCCTTAGCTACTGTCTTTAATGTGGTGGCGAAACTACTGTCCCCAGTTACAACATGCTTTATGATAGTGACACAGCCCTGCATTTTGTAAAGTCTGGAACTTTCCTGAACTTATGAGAAATATTTATCTTGCATTTTTCAAAGGGTCATAAAAATCCAGCAATTTTTGGAGTCCGTGTTTATATACTCTTAAAAGCCCAAATTGTAGAAAATCCCTCACCAATAAGTCTTGTATTCAGCAGATGCTGCGTGGATCACTGTGAGGAGTTTGATGGAGTCACACAATGTCAATAAATGTCCAGGTCTCCCTACGTGTGGTGTGCTGAGCACATCACCTGCATCACCTTGCACGGCCCTCAAGGCAGCCTCAGAGTCGTAAATTACATAAAACACAGAGATCCCCCGAGGTAGAGGGATCTTAATTCAGAACAAGGCTGCTCTGGCAAGAGATCACATCCAAAGACCTTCTAGGTCTGTGTGATCTGCCTGGAATACTGACAAGCCTTTAATCCCAGGAGACAGAGGCAAGCAGATCTCTGAGTTCAAGGTCAGCCTGCTACACAGCAAGTTTCAGGTAAAGAAAAGCTTAGGTCCAGGTGTAGTGGTACAGTGCTTTAATCCCAGCACTCAGGAGACAGAGGCTAGTCAGTCCTGTTTAGGCAGTTCAGTTGAGTTGGTGAACTAAGAGGCTGTGCGGTGGAGTTGAGTTTGTGGCAGTTCAGTTCATGAAATTCAGAGGCAGTTTTTATGGGGGGAGTTTTACAGAAACAGGTTAAAGGAAGAACAAGCTAGACAGAGGTGAAGAGGGGGGAGCCAAAAGATTAGAACAGACGCCAAAGTTAGTGTGAGGCCAAACAGAGCAATTTAGTGAGAAACCGAGAGAAGCCAGATTGAATCCATCAGCTTGGCGAGGAGTTTAAGTCAGAACAGCTGAGTTGAACCCTCCAGCCAGAATTCAGAAAGAACAAACTGGAGAGGGTGAGTTTATTCAGCAGGAAGTCTCAGAAGCTGTAAACATTCTAGGTCTAGACTAGAAGTTTCCAGGATTAGGCCTAAATTAGCAGGCAGAGGCAGTAACCCTCTGAGAGGGAAATCACTTTAGCACCCAACTGTCTTCCCGGACAGTAGGGACCTGAATCTACCGTCTGGATCTTCTCAGCTTTTGGGCTAGACCACGGCACACTACAGAAAGTGGCCTCCCACCCAGGGTGGCCTAAAACCCAGGAGTCCCTGGGAACACTCGGGTCTCCCCAGACTCTCAGAAGCAGAAACCCAGAGGTTCCCAGCCAACTGTGTTTCCTTTGAAGGTGAGTTTCCTGCATGTGCAGAGCCTGGAAAGAGCAAGAGCTGGGGGGTGGGGGTAGGGCAGATAATCACAGCTGCAGCCACGGGGGGGGGGGGGGGGGGGGGGGGGGGGGTCGTCATGATCACTCACACTGTTCTTGGTAACTGAGTAACAGTTGGGGTGGGGTGGGGGTGTCAAATCACAGCTGCAGCAGAGTGAGAGGTCGGGTGGGAGTGGGGTGATTCTGAGGGCCGAGGACCAGGGGAGCTAAGAGGTAGTCTATTCTGACATGGCGTCCTCACTTGGGACTTAAGACTACTTACTGTGTGGCTCAAATGCTGAGAGAAATGCGCTCAATCGTTTGTTTTGCTTAACAATGGCCTGAGCAAGGACAAGTCAGCCCCCAATGAAATGAAAAGGCTGGAAATTTCCGCCGCAGTGCCTCCAGGAAATGAGAGATGGGAAAGTGGATGGCTTGTAAGCAGCAGACGCTGTCGCTACCTAGCACTCTGTCCCAGGAAGTCTAAGGAACAATGAGAAGAAATGCTTTGGGAGGTAGATAGAGCCCGGGCCCAGCACTGGGACTGACTGCCTCCATCTCACTGGGACGAGATGAAGCGCTTCCCTTCTGAGCTGCCCTGGGGAAGAGGAGGTGAAGCTATGTGAGATGGGATTGAAGAGTTTCTAATTGGACTGGAGAAATGGCTCAAAGGTTCACTGACTGCTCTTCCAGAGGTCCTGAGTTCAATTCCCAGCAACCACATGGTGGCTCACAGCCATCTATAATGAGATCTGATGGCCTGTTCCGGCTTGCAGGTGTACATGCAGGCAGAGTACTATATACATAATAAATGAATACATTGTTTAAAAAAAATTTTTTTTTTAAAGAATTTCTGATTTAGGCCCCAGGAGCAATGCTGGGAGGGAAAGGAGACACCAGGTGTGACACTTGACCATGAGCTAGGCAGGAACCTGAAGAGGGCGCCCACTGCTAACGCCGCGGATGAGTAGCCTTGCTCTGCCTGAGGCAGGGATCATGTCGGGTTCCCGGAGTCCACGGAGAGGGTGGAGGATGATGGCAGATGGTGCTTGTTACAGAGCCCGGGACACACTCCAGGGGAAGTGTTTCACCAGAAGTCCACACCCCTTCACCCTCTCCGTGGAGTGAGGACCATGAGCAGTTGGAAACCAATTCACAGAAGCTGTGGTGGAGGCTCCTTTGCAAACACCAAACACCGGGGAGAGGTTTATTTCCAACCACAAAACAACTTAACAACTGAGAGAGAAAGGTTGACAGCCAGCCGGCTGTGTTAACTAAGGTGCTGCTGGGGTGGTTCCGCCTTCATTTTACTCCTGGAGCTCTGACTGTTCTTCATCAAAGTTTGTGTTTCCTGGGAAGAAGAGAAAACACCAGAGGAACATAAAGGTCAATGATTAAAAAAAAAAAAAAAAAGGAGTGCAGCTATTTAAGCATTTAGCCCCTCCCAGGCCGTTTCCTGCTGGTGTTCAGATCCCTGGGACAAGCGCCTGAGCTAAGGCTCTCCCTCTTCCCCAGGGACCAGCCACCATCCACTCAGCCCAGGCTTGCTGGACCTAATTCTAAGCATGCTTCTCCTTCCTTTTTCTTTCTTCCTTTTTTTTTCTTTCTTTCTTTTTTTCTTTCTTTCTTTCTTTCTTTCTTCCCCCCACATTGGTTTTGGGAAACTCCTCCCCTGGTGCTTGAACAACCAGCCTGAGGCTTATGCTTCCCTGAGGTCTCTGTCACACAAACAGAGCTGAAGATCCATAGTCCAAAGGCCCACCATGTGATGTCAAGAAGGAACGAGAAAGCTGAGGCCTCGTTCCCCCCCCCCCCACCCCTTCCCCCCCCCCTTGGAGTTTCCGCTGGCCTCCATTTTGCCCCATCTCACTGCCTCTCAGCCTCTCCACTCAGCCAGACCTGACCCTTCCAGGAACTAGTTCCTGTTCCTGTTCCTGATCACCTGTCTGGGCAACATGGTGACAGTCCCGAATGCTCTATAGTGAAATTGTGGGCCTGGGTGGCTCCAGATGAGATCCCTGCCCCTCCTCCCGACACTGAGTGTGCCCGGCAAGCTCAGGGTGTATGCACATGTGCTGTGAAACGTGCCGGCTTTTAGGAACTCAAATCAAGGATGCAGGGCTGCCACTGTTCTAAGTGCCCACAGGACCCTGCAGGCACGGCACCTGTGAGGCACCCTTCTTACCCGTCGTACATGAGGGGGCCTTCTTACCCATCTTATGGAATGAGAGGTTAAAGGTAAGGGTTCCACCGGAGCCCACTCAAAGGATGCTGCCTCTCAGGTGTGTTGTTACACTGTTTCCCGTTAACTATTGCTAGAAAATCTTAACTCTGTGTGTGTGTTCTCACCGGTTACACAGAAAACTAGTTTTGCCTGGTTTTGTTGCTTCATATATTTTCTAAAGACTAGGAAATACATTCATTCTTCATTTAAAACTGAAATTGAACCAAAGGGAGCCCCGTGGTGGTTTGAATACAAATGGCCCTCCCATAGATTCAAGTGTTTGAATGCTTGGCCATAGGGAGAGGCACTGTTAGGAGGTGTGGCTTTGTTAGAGGAAGTGTGTCACTGTGGAGGCGGGGCTTTGAGGTCTTAAATAGTCAAGCTATGCCCAGTGTGAAACACAGTCTCCTCTTGGCTGCCTTCAGATCAAGACACAGAACTCTCGTTCCTCCAGCGCCATGTCTGCCTGCACACCACCATGCTTCCTGCCATGACGATAACAGACTAATCCTCTGAGACTGTGAGCCAGCCCCAGTCAAATGTTTTCCTTTATAAGACTTGCCTTGCTCATGGTGTCTCTTCACAGCAATAAAACCCTAACTAAGACAGGCTCCATAGGCTCCAAAGGGAGTGGCACTATAAGGAAGTATGGCTTTGTTGGAAGAGGCGTGGCCTTGTTGGAGGAAGTGTGTCGCTGGGGATGGGCTTTGAGGTTTCAGAAGCTCGAGGTAGGCCCAAGGTCTGTCTCTTCCTGCTGCCTGCTGGTGTTGTGTGCACCATGCTTCCCACTGTGATGACCATGGACTAAACCCCCTCTAAACTGTAAGCCAGCGCCAAGTAGGTGCTTTACTTTATAGGAGTTGCTGTGGTCATGGCATCTCTTCACTCTAACTAAGACATGCTTGCACCTTTAGCCAGGGAAGCAGGCAGCCTGGCTGAGGCAGCCCAGTCTGTCCCTAAGAACAAGGTCAGATTTATCTCAGGAGATGAGCACCCCACCTGATCAAATCAAAGGAGTCCTTTGTGGGGAAAGATTTTCAAAGATTCCAGGAGCAGGCTGGGCGTGGTGGTGCACGCCCTTAATCCCAGCACTTGGGAGGCAGAGCCAGGTGGATCTCTGTGAGTTTGAGGCCAGCCTGGTCTACAAAGTGACTCCAGGACAGCCAAGGCTACACAGAGAAGCCCTGTCTCAAAAAAACTAAAAAAATAAAAGATTCCAGGAGCCTCAGGTGGGTTCCCTGCTCTGTGGGCTGCAGAGATAGAAGTTGCCAGAAGGCCCCTCTAAACCACTTCAGCAGAACTGTTCCGGACCACATTTAGTCCGGATTGAGAACCAGTTACAGCAGGCCGGTTCCTGCCGTGGTCAGGCCCCACTGGAAACAAGCTAGACTTCAGGTCACCTGGCCTCGCCTGGTTCATTCAGGCCCCTCCCCCCAGCCTGAGGACAGCATGGTGGGGGAAGAAGACGCCTGCTCCTCATAGGGTATGTAGCTGGCCTCACACTGGCTCTGGCCACCCTGTGAGGCGTGTTTTCTTACCCTGGTCCATGTCATAACTGTCGTCCCGGCTCTCCTGCCTGAACGTGTCTACGTCTTCCTCGCCGAGCCTCGTCTCCACCTCACCCTCAAAACCTTCTCCCAGACCCTGGGTCTCATCTGAGGTTTCACCCACACCTGGGATGAAGACAATGGCAGAGAGCAGAATGAGGTCACCAAGGAACAGGAGTACAGGCCTTTGTGTCAAGTGGCCCTCCTAGTCTGTCCAGCCGTGTCCCCTGCTCCTGAGAGCGGGGCCTCCTTTCCCAAACCCTAAGCTCTAGCCCAGATGTGACGATCAGATCACCCTACCTCATCTCTCAACTTTATTGGCAAGACCGCCATACAATGGATACAGAGAATGCTGCCCCCATCCTTTTTCCAACGGGGACATGTGACCCCCACTTGCTATTGGCTGCCCAACCCAAGTCATACCCACAGCTAGGCACTGCCAAGTGAGCTGTGGCTATTGGAGAATCCTCCAGGGGATGTTGTGGCCTGCATCGTAGCTGGACATTCATTCTATATGGTTGGTCTTCATTCTTCCCCTATAGTCCCTGGGAGACTCCCATCCCAGACACTTGCCCTTATAGCATCCTGCACCCAAACAGACCCAGAGGCCATTTCCCAGAGAGCCCAGGTATGACAAGCCTGAGGACAGGTGTGCATGGACCCGACAACCCTGGGATGCTTGCCCTGACAACCATGGGGTATTCAGTACCAGAAGCTCCCGCCGCTTCTTCCTGGCCTGGTCCCTCGGCAGGAGGCTGCTCCGTAGAGAGGGTTGGAGTCCACAGAGCCAATTCTGTGATTTTGAGAGCTTTCCACTTTGGAATGATATTCACTAATGTCTCTTCTTCCTCCTCCTCTTCTCCTCTTTCCTATTTTAAGTGAAAAAAAAAAAAATACAAAGTCATCCCCTTTGCTATTATTTGGCCTGGAATATTAAATAGCAACAGGGAAAAGACAGAGACTGGCTCTGAACCGGGGACTTGAGCTTGTCTGCGACACTTTCCCTGACCAGAACAATTGTGGCGTCCGGTGGCATCGTCTAAGGTATGAAGGCAGATCCTGCACGAGTCAGACAAGGCAGAAAGCTGCAGGGTAGAGCCAGGACACTGTGAGGGGCTTTCAGGCTCTGCACATTGTCCCACAGCAGCTAAGAATAACCAAGGAGACCAGCTTTCCAAACCTCTCTACCCTCTCTGGCCTCAAGTTCGTCTGTATAAATCATAAAGCAATACCCACTTAAGTAGAGCCCCAAGAAGCCCCTGAGATGACCACATGGTGGCAGGGAAGTGCATAAAAACAGGGCCTCTCCTGTCATGGGCCCAGAGATCAAATTCAGAAAAAGTGGGCTGATAGGTTAACACTGGTAAACATGTACTTCCTGTGGGGATTGGAGCCAAAGTGTGTCAACTTCTTTTTTTCAAACATATCTGTCAACTCAATTCTGTAGCTTCTAAAAAGTTCCAAAGATCTGAACATCAACTAAAAAGTCTGTGGAGTCTCAGGGACTCAGGTGGAAACAAATCTCATCAAAGCCACTCAGAAATAAACTCTTTTATTTGGTCTCCAAAGTTCTGAGTTCCTCCACCCATAGAGTGACACAAGGATTCAAGAACAGGGGTAGCCAAGGCTGCCCTGCATCGGAGTCACCCAGAAGGCTCTCCAAAACACACATGCTGGCCCCACCCATACTGCTTGTAACTCAGCCAGTCAGGGCTGGAGATGAATAATTTGCATAGGTTCCCAAGTGAGCCTGAGGCTGATGAGTCTAGGACCATACTCTGAGGGCATCTCCAAAGGGCAATAACTGACCTTCCACAGGTGGCATATGTCCCTTCCTTCAGCTGATGGCATCCACAGCTGATGGCGCATAACTGGAGTCTCTCCCAAGGAACTGACCCTTCTCACTAGGAAAGCCACAGAGCTCTAGGTTTCACAGAATCCCCAACCTCACATCCTACCCTGCCACCTGGTCCTGGCTTAGGCCGGTCCCAGCTTCAGAGCTGTCACAGCATAGCAGCACAGGTGACCTGTTTCTACCCAATCCTGATTCCTTCACAGTTGACCTTAAGGTCAACCCCCAACAAACCATGCAGGCATGGCTCAGGGTATTGGAGCTGACTTCTCATGTTATGAGATGAAACTGTGCCTTACCCCCGATGATGTGATGTTGCCCTAGCCCCTCAGAACACAACCTGGTTGGAGATTAGGTGATCCAAGTAAAAACGAGGTCCTACAAGGGAGGTATTTTAGTTCCTTTTGCATAGCTGTGAAAGAACAATTTAAAAGAGGAAAGGAGTGTTTGGGTTCAAAGTTTCAAAGGGCTCAGAACCATCATAGTGGACAGTTTACATCACAGTCCACAGGAAACAGAGATGGGAGCAAACAGGAAAGGGCTGAGGGGAGATGCAGCACCCAAAGATATACCCCTGAGCACCCCGAGATGTACCCCTGGTGACACATTCCCTCCAATGGGGGGGGGGGTGTGAGGAGGTGACACAGCAGGGCACTTTCCATTTAAACCAGAACAACTGGTAGGTGTGGACATGTCAAGGAGACTCCCCTAAAGTCCTTCATTTAAGTGAAAAGCAAAAATTTCGAGCCAAGAAGGAAAAGACTTGATGCTGGGAGAAGGAGGAGGGAGGAGAGAGAGAGAAGAGAGAAAGATTGGGGGGGGGGGGGAGAGAGAGAGTGTGTGTTTTAGGAGACAAGAACATAAGAACATTCCATTAACTCTTAGTTATGTTACCACTGTTCTGTTTTATTGTTATTGTCACCTCTTACTGCACCTGGTACTATCTACTGTGCCATGCCATGCAGCTTTAGGGACCGAGGAGAAAAAAAAAAAAGGCACAACTTGATGCTTTCTTCTGGCCACATTCAGACACTCCCTTAAAGCTCTGATTGGGGCTGAGCTGCACTGAGGTTCAGCTGGGTCTGCCTGCTCTACTGAATCCTGACTCAGAAAGGTGGGACTTCCAGACCAGTGGTTCTCAACCTTCCTAACACTGCCACCCTTTAAAACAGGGCCTCATGTCGTGGCCATTAAATTAAATGGCCCCAGGCATTAAATTATTTTTGCTGCTACTTCATAACTGCAATTTTGCTACTGTTACAAATCACAAATGTAAATATATGATATGCAGGGTATATGATACTCAAGCCCTGTGAAAATTTCCTTGGACCTCTAAAGAGATCTCAATCCACGGCCTGAGAACTGCTGTTCTGAATGCTAGCCGGAACACATCAGGAGTGCAACACAGGCATCCCTTCACACACCCTGCCCCTGAAAGCCTAACAATGGCAATACTGGTGCCAGCAGAGAACAGCATTAACATCCACGTTAACTGTAACAGAGGAACCTGCCTACTAACTGGGCTTTAAGAGCAGGCCTGTGGGACATGATAGCCACGTGACATTGTGCTGACTGTTACAGTGTCCAGAAGCCATTCTGGGACTGGCACCTGCCAGAACTCAGGGTTAGCCAGTTCCTAACCACAAAACCCAGCTCTGACTCTGGCAGGCATTGTGAAATGACATCGATGGCTTAAGCAGCCCGAGCTGCCTAGGAGCACGCTCAAAGCCAATCACCTTTCACCTAGCGGGATCAATGTGGCAGGACAGATGTTTAGCCCCTGGAAATGAGAGACCACACAGATTCTTCAACTTACCAGATCTGTTAGGCGATATTCACCGTGCTGTTCGCATCCAATGTCAAATATGTACTTTCCAGAGCCGACAGGCTACGGGGAGAAAGGAGCTCAATGCACTTTATTCTTCAGGGTCAACATTGAACAGAAAGTACAAAACACTTCCTAAGCGCTGTGCCCCAAAAGCCCACCCCGAATGACCTCACCATGCAAAGTCTGAGTGGGGTCACAGAACGTTTTTGTCAACTGACAGCTAGCGGAACTGCTAGAGGTTTTATTTTTGTTCAGAACCTGTAACAAGCCAGGCTAGCTAGAGAGAGGCCACCTCCTGTCTTTGTCATAACACCAAATTTAGTGCAAAGCAGGGACCTGGGTGTCAAATTTAAGTCATCAGGCTTGACATTGGGTACCAGTACCCACTGATCCATCTTACTGGCCCCATGAGATTTTTTTTTTTTAAACAAAAACCCTGGTCACAGTTACATGCACCATCGCCACTTTGACTTAGGAATGTGAACCACTCCTCAGATTTACAAATGTTTTCCTATGTCACCAGCTGTCAACCTGATATTTGATGTCACCTTGGACCATGAATTATAGCTTGCTTTATTTGTTAACTGATGTTGACTGTTGCTGTGTGTGACACTGTTCTTTGCCCAAGCCCTGGTGTGAAAGTGTTGTTTTGTTGTGTTTTGACACTGTGTCTCACTCCATAGCTCAGGCTAGCTCAAAGTCTTCTGCCTCTGGTCTCAGATGAGACTTTAGGCCTACACCACCATGCTGTGCTTTCAATTGTCAAGTCATTGTATTTCTTATGAAATTAAATCTATTTTTCCTTTGTGAGTCTCCTTAGGGGATCTTTTTCTTCATCTCTGCATGAGTTGATAGTCACCTATTTTCATTAGCTTTGTCCGTGGTCACATTTAAATATTCCTTCTAGGAAAAATACCTTTCTTTGCTGAAAGACAAACTAATTTTTTGCTGTCCCCTATCCCTTTTTATAAAGCGGTGAAACCAACAAAGACTTTTTAAAACGCGACCTTTAGCAGGTACCTTAGCCACCAGTTACCGGAAGCGTCTATACCCCTCTGAGAGTGTCCAATGATGTGATTTGGGGTGGGCTTATCTAATTATCTAATCTCTTAGCCCATCATAGATAGCTCTTCATTTCTTCACTAATCACCAGCAGTGCCCTGCTGCAGTGTTCGATGACTGTATCCCCTTCTAGTCTGCCTCCCGTCTCCATCCCGCCTCATCCTGTTTTAATGACTTGTCAGCAAGGACAGGGATGGGAGAATGTCTGAGAAACACTAACCAGCGCTAAGAGGGTGAAAGATGCCTGACCTGGCCTGTAGCCAGAGAAACACACAGTTTAAGGGGGCAGGGCAGAAGGGGAAGAAAAGGAGAGAGGGAGAGAGACAGAGACAGAGAGAGAGAGAGAGAGAAAAGCCATATTGGCGCATCAGATTTGAGGGGGG
>OU015751.1:5307670-5331353 GCA_907169655.1 Acomys percivali
GCAGAACCATCCCCAGGCTCAGTCCACCGTGGGCAGAACCATCCCCAAGCAGAGCTGTATAAGAAAGGTAGCAAACACCACAGTAACCAGTGTCCCTCTGTGGTCTCCGTTTCAAGCTCCTGACCCTGTGGAGTCCCCACCCTCCTTCAGGTCCTGAGCTGATTTCCCTCACAAGGTGGACTGTGACCCTTAAAGGTGAAATAAACCTTTTCTCCCAAGTAGCATTTGGCCACGGTGTTTATCACAGCCACAGAAAAGCAACTAGGACTCTGGTCTATATAAATGCATTCGTCGGAAGACGAAGCGACAAGAAATATAAATTTAAAGGTCTTGCTGGCTCTCCTCCTAGAGTCCGGCATTGCCTGCCTATAAAACGGAGCATGTTTTCTGGTCAGGCGAGCAGGGGTGGTTAACAGGCCGAGGTGACAAAATCAGAAACACATGGGACAAAATGTAGATGAGGTGGTTTTAAAGTTCTCCTCTTCCCTTTAAGGGTCAGAGCACAGGGGATGCCCTCATCCTGCACCTGGAAAACCTGCTGGGGATTTGGTTCCCAGGTCAGATGGCTTGCTTGTGACGTCCAGTGGAATGGCAGCAAGCCTGAAGGACTGTGCATGGTATTGCCCTCTGAGTCAGGGCAGAAGCTCTGCCTAAGTGGAGGTGGGATGGGGGTGGTGGGGGAGTGGGCTCCTCTGTGGTTTTATTCCATGTGCCTGGTGTGCGAGATGGTAGCAGACGTACCTTTGTTTCCTAGTACCTCATGAACTCTCAAGACTGATTCTGTGTAAGCAGGTGTGTAAGTGTGTGTGTGAAGGTGGTATGTGTACAGAGGTCCTGAGGGAGGAGCAAGGGAGGAGCAGCAAGGGGGAAGGGGGAAACCCTAGCATAAGACTTTTTTACCAAATGGCAGAGCAAAGCCTCCAGGCTTTCTCTCCCTTTCAGACCATCTTAGTCTGGCATATTGATTTCTCCAACAGTTAAAGGCTCGAGTTACATGTAAATGAAACGGAGCATTAGGAAAGTCAAGAGACATACCCCACACCAACTTCCATATTGGTGTACTCAATAAACTCTCTTTTAGGGAGTCTCCCTCCAGCCCTGACCCATTGGTTCAATGCTCCATGAATGCCTGGGTACAAGGCTCATAGTTGCTGAGTTCCCCCTCGTCCTCTTCACTTTGCACAAAATAGCAACCAAAGCCAGAGCCCAGCTAAAAAGAAGCATCCAGTGAAAACGTGGAGCTCAGCCTCAGCAGGCAGTGGTGGCGCACACCTTTAATCCTAGCACTTGGGAGGTAGAGGCCGGCATATCACTGTGAGTTTGAGGCCAGCCTGGTCTACAAAGTGAGTCCAGGACAGCCAAGGCTACACAGAGAAACCCTGTCTCAAAAAACCAAAAATAAATAAATAGAGAGAGAGAGAGAGAGAGAGAGAGAGAGAGAGAGAGAGAGAAGAGAAGAGAAGAGAAGAGAAGAGAAGAGAAGAGAAGAGAAGAGAAGAGAAGAGAAGAGAAGAGAAGAGAAGAAAATGTGGAGATCTCCAAAACCAGTGGGAGTGTGCTTAACTCCTAAAGCCCTTCCCCAACCATGAGTAGCAAGCTGGCCTCTGGGATGAAGGGGGACCAGGGGTCCCCCCTCCCACTCGACATGATTTACCAGAGGGCAGAACCACACGCAGTCAGTGGAAGATGCCCTGGTTATCAAGGCCATTGGCCTTAATAGAGACACAAAGTAGGGCCACCAAGGCCTGGGGAAACAGGCTCAGCTTTCTATACCCCACCCCCACCCCACTTTGTGTTCTGGTGGCATCAGAAGGGCTTGGAGCAGTACAGCTGTCCTCATCTAGCGGGAACAGAGGGACTCCTCTGAGTGTTTAGTGTTAGCATATGGCAGAATGACTTACGTTTTTGTTAATGAACTTGCCCTGGTACCTGTGGTTCAGGTGGATAAGCTCTGCGGAACCTTCCTGCTGTCCGTTCACCCAGCTACCAACGTACTTACTGCCAGTCTCTGCGTACAAGTAGGTGCCTTGCCCGTGCCTAGTGAAGACAAAGCAAAGACACTTGGTCACTGTCTTCTATGGAGCACTGACCCTAGGACTAAGGGGGACCTGAGCAGAGGCAAGCTCCCAGGCCAACTTGTTTCCTGTATCTGTGTCCACTGGAAGGCTTGATGTGCCACCTACACATGGGGCGTCAACAAAAACATGGGGCCAGCATCATCTAATGTGTAGAGGCCAGCTGTCTGCGCATGAACCGCTTTCTCCAGTCAGATGCAGCGCTGCTTGAGTTCCATCCACTAAATTGGCTTTCTGTGTCTTCGCTCCTCGGGGCTTATGGATGGAGGATCCCACTCTGAGGAGTCCCTCCTCTGCCCCTCTCATCAGCACCTCCCCCTACACACCTGCCCTACAGCATGGAACTGCCTTAAGTGGGCATCATCCTGTTCTTCCACCACAATTGGACCCCCAAGACAGCAGGAAGGAGCCAAACCTTTGATGAGCGAACCACTCCCCCGTGTAGGTGTCATTATTGATGTAGTAGTACACGCCGTGGCCATGCCTCTGGTCATCTGCCCACTCCCCTGCAAGGGACAACAAAGGAAAAGAACAGACTGATGCCATGGCTCCTCCTAGCCCAGCAGGACCCGAGTAACATGCTCTGCAAGAGAGAACTTTGTAGTCATAAGGCTAAGCCTGCTTGCTGCCTCTCTTCTCTCTGGAGTACCTCCAGCTCCGGCCCTTCCTCTTGTGCCAGCTTTGGGGGAGAGCTGGCTAAGGATGGCCAAGTTAGCAGCCAAGGGACACAGATCTGGAGGATGTATGCGTGTGATGTGAGCCCCAGGCACAACCATGCTTCCACAGGTTAGCGGGCCCATGGTGAGGGCTCAAACAAGCTTGCCCGACCCACTGCCACTGATCCCAGCCACACTCCATTAGTCTTGGAGGGGCTGCCTAATGGTCTAGCCTCAGCATTCACTCTGTCTCCCATCAGGGCACTTGGTTCCAAGGCTGCCCTCTTGCCAGCTCCTTCATTCTACCTTACATATGCCCTTTTCTTGCCTGGATGACCTGCCACTTCCCTCCATGTGGATGGAGGCTGACAATCCCTCATGCACTTGACAGAAAATCCTAACCTTGGGAAAACAGCATGAAATCTGGAACACGGCGTGACAATAAGGTCATCAACAAACCGTGTTGTTAGCCAAAAGGGATTTGAAATTAGTCTCTCAAAAGCTCCTCAACTCTTATAGCTCACACTGGAAAGCAACCAATTAGAGGATTCTCAAGGTGGGCATGACCTAAAACCTCACATATGACCAATAGCAAACCAGCGCCAGGATGGAACTTTCTAGAATGGAACTATGAATAATTAAAAACCAATTGAGATAATTTTGTTTAAAGAGAAAGGGGCAATTTCATCTTCTATTGTCTCTACAGAAAACAATGCAAACTGTTTGCTTGTAGCAAAGAATATTGGCTAACACAGGCAGAAGATGCCTGCCTTACACGTAGGAGGCCCTGGATCCAATCCCAGTGCTAAAAAAAAAGCCAAACAGTGGTGGAAGAAAGCTATTCTAGAATTCTACAAGGATGTCTGTCATTAATTAAAAATACACCCAGGATGCTGTCTTAAATTCTATACTGTTTATGGTACTTAATTTTTTAATGTTATTTATTTCAATTTCCCATTACAAATAAAAAGTCATCTTTGTGGCAACTTCATATCTTTTTCCTTAAAGAGGACCCTAGAATGTATGTAAACATCTGGCTTACACAAACACTAGAAACAGTTGCACATACACTATGCTAACAAAATGTTAATTATCCAAGCCATATTTTTGAGAACAAACCCCAAAGTTTACCCAAAAATGGGAAATCTATAGAAGTTTCCTCACTTCTCCAATATTTACTTAACAATGACAACATTCTGGCTGCCTCGGGAGGCAGGGGAACGGCTACACATGTGGATGGTGCACGTCCCCCACAAGCTTCTACCAGACGAAGGCAGAGGGCAGCACCTGGGTATCAGTATCCTGGGGCAGATGCAAGAACAGACCCTCAAAGGTGAATGAGACTTTAGCATGGGGCAGTCTCGCCAAACAGACGGAGAGACAGGGATGGAGATCCCTGTTACAAAGATCTAGGGGGTCCCCTAGGCCTTCACTGGCAGCATTGTGTCTGCATCTGCAGCATCCACCAGTTTCTGTGGTGAAATATTCCCACTGAGGCCAATTTGGAGTTGATTATGGAACTGCAAGAAGTGCAAAAGTGCAAAATTGGCTTCTGTGAGCTACTCAGAGCGGCTCCATCACACCCTGGGGGCCAAGTGGCACAGCTGGAAGAGTTACTTCATCTGGTTTCCTTTCCACCCAAAAAAAAAGAGCTTAGTAAAATGACCCATCTCTCTCCTCCTGACCCTGGGAGCTGGGCTCCAGGATGGTGTGAGAAGAAAAACATTGTGTATTTTGTAGCGACTTTTCAAAAGTGCAAGAGGACACTTAAGCTGGAAACACACCAGATTTTATGTTGCTGAGGACCCATGAGCCCACGCTATACCACTTGAGAGACTTGTGGGAGGCTCCACCCAGTCCAGGAAGCCTTGTGCAATAAAGCGGGACTGCTCAGACGAAGGTGGCTGATACCAGTTGCAGGCGTCAATGGCCAGGAGTCAAGGCTTCTGAATTACACTTGGAAGCACATTATTCCTGCTTTAAATTTGATTTTCACTTTAAAAAAATTTTTTTTGAGCCGGATGTGATGGTGCACACCTTTAATCCCAGCATTCGGGAGGCAGAGGCAGGCAGCTCGATGTGAGTTCAGGGTCAGCCTGGTCTACAAAGTAAGTCCAGGACAGCCAGGGCTACACAGAGGGGAAAACACATTTTTAAAAACAATTCTTTGCTATTTTTAACACTCTTAGTCTTGTTACCAGACCTGGAGTGTATAAGGGGGAAGATATCTGCAAATTAAGCCCTTAAAGTCCCTCAAACAGTGAGTTTTTGATGAGACTTTGGGTTGGGGAAGGCATATACATGGCAGTATGACTATGCACACCAACTTCATAAGAACAAAGGCTCAGCCGAGTGTGGTGGCGCATACGTTTAATCCCAGCACTGGGAAGGCAGAGGTAGGCGGATCGCTGTGAGTTCAAGGCCAGCCTGGTCTACAAAGTGAATCCAGACACCCATGGATACATGAGACTCTGTCTCTAAAAAAACAAAAAAAGCGAGTGGGGGGGAAGGCTCCTCCTCTAAACTAGACCTTCTAGAACTCAGACTACATACCCTTTCATTTGACTGTCTATCAGTATGATTTGTAGCATCCTTTACAATAAACAAGTAACAGTGTTTCCAAGAGTCCTGCAAGCTGCAAGGGAAGCTCTTTAGACAAGAGACAGGGTTAGGGGGAGACCTAGTTAGCACTGAACTGAAGTGTAAGCAGCCTGGGGATGCATAGTGTGACCTCTGCATCTGAGTTGGGGAACTCATAAGAATAAGCCTTCCTTGAGGCTATGGTAGCTGGCGCCCGTGACTGAATTGACTCCTTGGAAAGCCATTGTAGGCAGAGCTGGGAGAACTGCTTGGTGTAGAGTCCCACACTTGAGCTCACAGGTCTTGTGACTAGACCACGCTCATCAGTTGGTTCATCTCCACACAGGACGGCGCTTGTACCCACACTTGGGTATATCTGACCAGCAGGGCACCTCTTTTTCGCCTAATCTTCACGCCTAAGTCTATATTAAAATATCTTTAATAAAAATCCCCAACTCTGCTTCAAAGAAAGAATTCCCAAGCCCCTCCCTTTTTAATGTACTTTATGTGTAGCTCAAACTGTATTAACATCTACACTCAGATCAAAAGTGGCGAGATGAGACTCACAGGGATCTGGGAAGAATTAAATTAAGCTCTAAATCAAATTGTTCAAAGCTCGTTAAAAAAGCAGATGGTGCTTCTGGTCAGCCAAGACTGCTAAGGTTTAGGAACAAAACAATTTAAATCCCACGTCTAATGCAGAGGGCATGGATGCCTCTACACCATCTCAGAGTCTGACAGAATCCTCTTACTTTGCTATCTGTTATTCTTAGGTTCCCCACCCCCACCTCTGGAAGCATGGCAGGAAACTGCTGTGGTTTGGCTAGGTGT
Source organism: Acomys percivali (assembly GCA_907169655.1). Classification (NCBI taxonomy): domain Eukaryota; kingdom Metazoa; phylum Chordata; class Mammalia; order Rodentia; family Muridae; genus Acomys; species Acomys percivali. The sequence continues at coordinate 5,313,813 of OU015751.1, forward strand.
CCCCCAAAACCAATGTATGGAAACTTGGTCCCCAACTATAGTACTGTTGGGAAGTGTGGAACCTTTGAGAGATAGAACCAAGTAGAAGTCAGATCACTGGGGGCATGACCAACGCCTCCCAACCCCCTCCCCTACCATGTTTCCTGGCCACCATGAGGTGAGCAGCTGGGTCTATAACTCCAGTGCCATAGGCTCCAATGCCCTTTTCTGTGGACACTTTATGCAACACATTTCACTGGCATACATGCAGGTAAAACAGCCATGCGTGTAAAGTGCATGTACATATAAAATAAAAATAAACAAATCTTAAAACCTCTAGAATCAAAATAAGCCCTCCTTTCCTTGAAGATGAACATCTCAGGTGTTAGTCATAGGAATACGGCTTACATTTTAAGGATATGTCATCCTCATTAGAAAGCGATGCTGTCACACAAAGTAGTACATCATGGCTCTTGCCAACAGCTAGCTATTCCCTTGAGGCAGGAAAATCTAGAGGCATTGCACACAATCTATTCCATCTGCATGCTATTAGTAAGAAAACTGAGACAAGAAGAGGTGGCATGCAGAGACAAGCCTACTGTGCCCATAGTCTTTCTGAAAATAGGATGCAAACCAGAAAACCCTTCTGGAGACAGGAGGAACAGGGAGTAGAGAAAAACCCAGACATTCAAATAAGCATACACTTCCTGAAGGTCCAACAGCCTACTTCCTGCCTTCTCCCTTCCTGGCTCTGGGATAATTAGACTTGTACCCAACCAGGCGCCAGTGGTACTTAGGGACCTGAGGTTCTTAGAAACAAGCTAAGAGTCTTCCTGAGGTGTGACATTAGCATGTAAGGAATCAAGAGACTGCAAAAGACATCACGCTGGGGCAAAATGCCTGGATAAAGGGACTCCAAGGTCGAAAGAAACATGACCATCGGAAGGGGAATTGAGGAAAGCCAGAAAACAACAAAGGCATCTTCAGAGGGAGGAAGCCACAGGCTGTCAGGGATGTAGACCACACCCAGAGTCTGTGCTCACCCAGCAAGGCCCTTTCACTTACTCGAAGTCTCTGGCTTCACAGTAGGGCATGTGCTGCCTGCAGGACCAGCCATACGGGTAGATTAGTTAGATATTTAGCTACTTAAAATAATTCCTAGCTTCTATGGCCATACAGGAAGGAGCACAGTTTTTTGTTTGTTTGTTTGTTGTTGTTGTTGTTGGTTTTGTTTTGTTTTGTTTTTGATGTTGTTGGGTTTTTTTTCCGTTGAGTAGTAGATCTAGTGAACTTGAACCTTTCTTGTGTACTTTAGTATCGGCAGACAAGTTTGATGACAGAAATAGCCTGTACAGAAGGAAAAGACAGGGCCAGGCGTGGTGGAACAAGCCTTTGATGCTCAGCACTTGGGAGGCAGAGGCAGAGGCAGAGGCAGGTGTCAGTTTGCGGCCAGCCTGGTCTACAAAGTGAGTCTAGGGCAGCCAGGGCTACACAGAGAAACCATGTCTCAAAAAACCTAAAAAAAAACAAAAACAAAAACGAAAAACAACAAAAACAAAAAGACATCATGTTACCTTCGTATCTGGATCCATCTGGGTAGATAAAAGTACCTTGGCCGTGCTTTTTATTTTTAATATATTCTCCGGTGTATCGGGCACCATTCTTAAATTTGTAGACCCCCTGAAACATATCGATGATACAGTTCATATTGGTCTTGAGTCCCACAAGTGCTAAGAAAATATGTAATGAAGACAACCAGCCTCCTGAGTTACCAATTCTTACCTGTCCGTTTCTTTTTCCAAACTCGTAGTGACCTTCGTATGTGTCCCCATTGGGCAGTCGCGCTTTCCCGTGTCCATGCCGTTCCCCCATTTCATTGCGTTCCCCCTCATACTCCTGGGGAGGAGAAAAGCAAGCTAATTGCGGCTGCTGTTCATTTGTGCCAAGCACGTGCCAAGCATTTTATAACAATTGTACCACTGAAGCCTTCCAACCCTGGGCACTGCATTAACCCATGACAGTGCACTGGTGAGGCAGGTAACCGAGCCTGGTAGGTGACCATGTGCAGGTGACCATGGTGGGAGCCTCACTCCCTTCAGCATCTGAGAGTGTGATTAGTGACCCTAATCTTGACATTGTAAACAGGAACCGATACATGGAAAATGCTAGGTGCACTCTGTCATCACAGGAATGCACATGTTGGCGGGACAGGTCCCCAGCCTCACAGACCCCTCCCTGTCCACTCTCTCCATCATGGAGGACTTAAAGAACAAATGCCCTACAAGAAAGACTCTTCCTTCACTGGCTTTCTGGAGTGGTTGCTTTCTGCACAGGTCTGTGTCTTGCTGGGAAGTTCTGCTGCTCGGGAGCGGGGAGAGAGACATGGAGACTCAACCAATTTTACTTTCAAACTCTCTGTCAAAGGACTTACAGTTCAAACATGTTTGACCCTAAGACTAGAGAGATGGCTCTGCACTTAAGAACACGGTCTGGGCCAGGCATAGTGGTGCACACCTTTGATGCCAGCACTCAGGAGGCAGAGGCAGGCAGATCGCTGTGAGTTTGAGGCCAAACTGGTCTACAAAGTGAATTTAGGACAGCCAAAGCTACACAGAGAAACCCTGTCTCAGAAAACAAAACAAACAAACAAATAAACAACAACAACAACAACCAAACCAAATCAAACAAACAAAAACACCAGCTGGTCTCACAGAGGACCCAGGTTCAGTTCCCAGCACCCAAATGGTGGCTCACAATCGTCTGTAACTCCAGTTCCAGGGGATTCAATACTCTCTTCTGGCATCCTCAGGCTAAAAATAAACAAACATTTCTGCTGGGCATGGTGGCACACACATTTAATCCCAGCACTCAGGAGGCAGAGGCAGGCAGATCTGAGTTGGAGGCTAGCCTGGCCTACAAAGCAAGTCTAGGACAGCCAGCACTGTTACACAGAGAAACCTTGTCTCAAAAAACCATAAATAAAGAAACAAACCACTTCTAATCCAATCTGAAAGTGCTATGAATCTATCTTGTAAGTAGATTGGTGGTGGAGCTCAGTGTTAGTGGACTGCCTAGCATGTTTCACCCTACACACACACACACACACACACACACACACACACACACACACACACACCATTTGCAAGCAGTACCACTTGTAGGAGCTGAAACAGGAGGATTGCAGAATAACTTGAGCCATGGAGTTGAAGGCCAGACCTGAGCCACAGAGCAAATCCCTGCCCCCACTCCAAAAACAGGTATATAAAAAAGTAATACGAGATTGCAATTTTCCCATTTCCCCCTATACATTATAAAATAAATGTTCTCTGGCTCATATACAGGGAATGATATAAATACATAATAAAATGGCTAGAGCTTTCAGTAGCAATACACCATGATTGTTTATAACACTGTGCTGCATACTTTGAACATACACAATAACATTCATTTAAAAATGTTAAGGCATGTTAGGCGCGGTGGTGCATGCCTGTATTCCCAGCAGTCAGGGAGGCAGAGGCAAGTGGGTCGCTGTGAGTTCGAGGCCAGCCTGGTCTACAAAGAGAGTCCAGGACAGCCAAGGCTACACAGAGAAGCCCTCTCTCGAAAAGCCAAAATAAATCATTTTTAAAGGAATGTTAAGACGTAATACATAGGCACGGATCTGTGCTATTACAGGTACCGGACATTTTCAGAAACAAACTGGGAGGCGTTTCTTACCTTCTTCTGGCCCCTTTTAGCCCAGAAATTCCTGCCTAGAATATAAGCGTCTGGCCCTACAAATTGGTCTCAGAGTTGTTCCAAACCACAGTGTGGCAGAGTGGATGAGAGTGGCCCCACACAACTTCTCAGCTCCCTGCGCCTGCCACTGCGCCATCCCCTGGGCCTGCTGCTGATTTCTGTGCCTCCTTGTCATGACGGGCCCTTCCCTAGCCCTCTGGAGCTGCAAATCAACTCTTCCTCCCAGGATGGCCAGCACTGAGCTACAGGAATAGATCCCTTCTCCCATCTCAGGGACCTCCAAGCACACCCGGCACTGAGCGGTGGGAGTGGCTACACAGAGAAATCCTTTAGGTTGACCCAAAGGCGATCTGCCATCATAACTACAGGCTTAAACATGTTACAGATCAGTAGGACCAGGCAGGGAACAAACTAGAAACCTTCATGGACAGGACTGTAAATCACGTATGAGCAGAAGCAGGCCACAAACTTGTGACACCTCTCTTGCTCACTCTGTGTGTGTGTGTGTGTGTGTGTGTGTGTGTGTGTGTGTGTGTGTGTGATATATGTGCAGTATGGTGGATACGTCCATGCGCTGTTTGCTCATGTGCACGTCCATCTATAGGGGCCAGAGATTGACATGGAGTGTCTTTCTCAATCATCTTAATTTTTTTTCTTTTTTTTTTTTTTTTTTTTGAGTCAAGATTTCTTGATCAAGCTGGGCCTAACCCATTCAGCTAGGCTGGCCAGCCAGCAAGCTCCAGCGATCCTCTTGTGCCCAACTTTTTACACAGTTGTGAGATCTGAACTCAGGTCCTTATGCCAGGCAGCAAGCACCTTACTGACTGAGCCAGCACCACCTCCCTGCCCCCCTTCCCCACTTCCCCCCCAAACCCCCCCTCCCCGACTTTTAGAAGTGGAACCCTGAGAAACCAAGTGAGAAGATCAGCTGGATTGAAAAGGAAGCAGCTCAGCCAGGACGCACTCAAGTTACAATTTCAGATGAAATCCCAGCCTCTGGCTAATTATATGGAGACTGTGGAGGTTACATTTCACACCTCAGTCTGTCCTGGTTTTTTGTTGTTGTTGTTGTTTTGTTTTGTTTTGTTTTGTTGCCCTAGCTTATTGGTGTTGGGAGCACGTGATTCTCAGGCATTTCCGCATCTTCACACTGACCAGGCTGTTCCAGGGATTAGAGGACGCAGAAGCTGAAAGATCATGCCCAGGGGCCAGCTAAGAGGTCCGAGCTAGTGCCAACATTGCATTACAGAGGAGGGGACGGGTTCTTCAGTTTGTTTTTGTTTTCTCACACATAGCAGGTCTGTTCCCACTTTGTCAGCCAGGAGCGGTCACCCTCAGGTTTAAGGAGACACAGCAGGACCACAAGGCACTCAAGTAAGAGCGTATCACCGGCTGTTGAGTCCCATGTCTCCCCTCTGCAATCTACACTAGGGAAGTGATTCCAGTGGCTTAGGACGGTTCAGAGAAACTGATTCCAGACCTACTTGGTGAGATCTTCAGAGCCCGGGACACCCCAGCACCCTGCGGGAGTCGCCAGGAAGCAGCTTTCTCTATCCCTTTACTCACGCCCTCTGCCTAGAAATCTTCGCCTTTAATGGGAGGCGGGATGGGAGAGGGAAGGGGGGTGGAAACCAGACGTCACGGCGTTTCACCTTTCAGAGCGACTTCCTGGACGCTGCGCAGCCGGTGTGGCCGGCGTGGTCCTTTCCCCCGGGCCTCTCGGCCTTCTGGTCCTCATACCTCCCGCTCCAGAGCTGCGGAGCACCCCAGAAGTCCCTCCCTGGTCAAGAGCTCTCACCCCAAGATCGTTCTCTCCTTCCTCCTCTAACTCCTCGGATCCCAGGTCCGACATGATCTGGTTTCAGCCAAGATCTCCGGAGCAGCGTCTCTACCAAGTAGGTACCAGCCACCCCCACCCGCGTCCCGCGTCGCCATGGAGACGCCTCCCGCCCGCTTGGCTCTCTGCCTGGAGGGGTGGCGGGAAAGGGCTGGACAAGAGGCGTGGGAGGAGCCAAGGGGCTGGGAAAGTGTCCTAGCAACTGGAAGGACAGCTCGGCCAATCGCCGCCCGGGAAGAGGGAGGAGCGGGACCTTGGCAGACTTGGTACCCTGGCAGACCTGGCAGGCTAACCTGGGCAGTGTCGCTGACCTCAGGAATGTCCTCAGTGATCTTGTTTGTGGGCACCTCGAGGAGCCACCTAAAAGAGGATTCCTCAAATCTAGGCCCTGCCTCTCAGTCCCTTGGGTCCTCCGGGGATGCTGCGGGGACCCTTGCAGTTTCTTCTACCGAGATGTTTGTGGTCTCCAGAGGCACGTACACTTGAGTCTTTTCTGTTTTCTCTCAACACACACACACGCTGAAGCGATGAACTCTGACCTCTTAAGCAGATATACGGACCTTAAGCAGATGCTCCTGCACACTGACCCGGATCAGGGTTTAGCATCTCAACCTACTCAAGTGACTCCTGGGCTCTCACTCGCAGGTGACCCATATTCATTCTGTGTCCTCTGGTGCCCACAGGCTTGCCCTCAAATGCCCAGCCTGGCATGCCACACATCCAGGCCTGTTTGTTCACACTGGTTCTCCCTTGCAGAAAGGCCCCCTCCCCCTGAGGTCCCTCCAGTGCCACATTCCACCCTGCAAGGCCTCTCTGGAGCCACTTCTGCTCCTATGCTGTTATCTCAGGCTCACACCTTCCTACTACTTCCCGACTAAGCTAGACTTTCTACCTCAGTACCTGGCCTCCTACCATCCTCACAGCTTCCTCTGTTCAGAAACCCAAATGCACACAGGCTCCCTCTATGTCCCCAAGCTCCCCCTCCCTGTACTAGCTACACTGCAAACAAACCAATCCGCTCAAGTCTCCAGTCCGCTACTTCTGGCTTCGACATGGGCCATCCCAACCAGCTCCCTAACATAGCTACTTCCCCACACTGGAAAGTACACCAGCACACCTTTCATCGGAGATTGGCTAAAGAGCTGTCTCCCCAAACTGCTTCAGACACAAGATAAATATATTCTGGAGGAAGGAAAAGGGGCCTGGAGCCTGGACAGAATAAAAATGCTAATATGCAGTGTACTGATTGACACGCGTACACATTGGTCGCCGATTGCCACAGCCACAGCCACAGCCACACCCTCACTGTAATCCCCTATATATGTGTGTGACTCTTAAGAGTCTGTTCTTCACACTTCAAGTGAACTGTCCTTGTCACCGTGGTGGCTAATTTTGGTTGTCAACTTGACACACTCTGGAAGAAGAAATCTCAATTGAGTGGCATCTTGGTCTGTGGGTATGTCTGTAGGGTGTCTTCTTACTTAATTGGTGGAGGAGGGCCCTGCCCACTGCGGGTGGTACCATCTCTAGGCACGTGGGTTTGAGCTGTGTAAGGAGGGTGCAGAGCAAGTCAGAGGGAATTGAGCCATTAAGTGGTGCTCCTCCTTGGTCCCAGCTTTGGCCTTTGCTCTAGCTTCCCTGGATGACTGATTAGGGTCTGCAACCTGTAAGCCAAATAAGGCAGCCCTGTCCCCGAGTTGCTTTGGATCATTGCTATTTTACCACAGCAACAGAGAGTGAAGTAGAACCAGTTACCATGCTCTGTGGTGGGCTTTATAGGTGAGCCTGCGAACCTATGACCAGCATCCCAGTAAGTCTGACCTGTTATATCCCACAGTGCTGGGGTTTAACGTCTCCTGCAGAATGCAGGTGTCATCGATTCATGCCAGTGACTTTTCACCACTGTGACAAAATGCTCAAGGCCGCAGGTTAGCTCGTGGTCCCAGAGCTTTTATTCCGTGGGTGTGAGACCACTGTCAGGGTTACCCAAACCTGGTCATGAGGTCAGCCTCTGGGTCTGAACACTCATTTGTATTAAGAACAAAACCATGCTGCATACACAGAGTAATGGGGAAGCGAATTAATTAACTTTTTTTTTATCCTGAACTGTGGAGAGAGACGTCCTCAATTTCTCTGCCTCTGGCCCACGACAGTGTTCCCACCGGCAGAAAAGACTGTGCATGTAGATACAGCTGTGGGTCCTTGTGACAGGAACCGAGAGATGAGTCTCTGTCCTGAGAGAGTCCCTGTCCCTGTTCCGGCACCAAGGCTCCAGGGCGTGACCTGTCCTCACTCAGCATGGAATGTGCTGGGGAAACTCTAAGCCTCTTGGCCCTCTCCATCACATCTGCGTGCCAGGCCATGGAGGGACCGAGCTGCAGAGGTGTCATGGTGTAGGAGTCCCCTCTTAGCCCTCTGGCTTCCCCCACCTCCTCCTGATGCAGCAGGGTGGTGAGCACGCTTCAGCATGTGAACCTTGGGGAAACCCTTCCAAGCCAGACCAGCTGGTGATGAAGTGAGGCTTGTGCAGAGTGAATAGGCCGTGATGGCGTCTACCCCATCAGTGGCATCCAGCTGTGGCATCCAGCTGTTAGACTGGAGGCACCCTGAAGCACACCTCAATCCATCTGCCCTCTGCCCTGGGAGGAGGTAGCATTTGTCCTCTGGTGAGATAGAAATAGGTAGGAATAAGTCTTTCAATTTCACTTCTGAACATATATGTGTGTGTATGTATGTATGTATGTATGAGAAATACATACATGTAAATACTATATGTATATGTGTGTGTATATATGTATGTATGTGTGTATATATACATATATATATGACATACATCATTTGACAAAAACGTTAATTACTGAAAGCCACATTAGGGTTCTGGGCGCCTGTTGCTGGTTTTACTTTGAAGCAACCATAAGAAACTCCCCTGTGCTCTAGTCTCAGTTTCCCTCTCTGAAAACTAGAGATAATAAGCTTTTAGGGGGTGAGAGATGACGACTGATTAACATTTGTCAGAACTGCTGGGTGGTGAGAGCAATGAAGAGATGCAAAGATTCTCCTAGCAGCCCAGCCCCTCTCATTCACTGTGCTGCAGGCCTGCGGAGCAGAGTGAGCTCCGTTAGCCATGATCACCCGTGTGGCGAGCCACCCATGGGCTGGCTTTCCAGAGCACACACCGCATACCCCCATCAAACAGGGTCTCCTCCAGAAGGCTGCAAACCCTCAGGCCCAAACACCAAATGAACCAACAAGCCACAAGCAATTAACATACAAGGCCCTAAAATTATAGTTTCTCACTTCCAGAGATGAAAAGATTATAAACACGTTAAACACGTTAGCAGCTTCTCCAGTGAGGAAGACACCTGGGGAGGATCATCATTGTGTCTATATTTGTTGGCAGTTTCCACATTTACTTATTTCAATTGAGTATGGTTTATTTCTATAATGAAAAATACTTTGAATGTTAAGAGACCTGGAATGGCAGTGTAGTGAATTATGTGAAAACGAATGTTAGCTCTGTGGGCCATAAAAGTGCTAGAAAGTCAGCTTTTGTATCGGCGCTAACAAAGCCAGGAGGGAACGCGTGCTAAGTTCCGAGGCTGAGCTGGCACTGCGGAAGCAACCTGTATCGTGTATTATCTTAGAAGCCCGGGCTGTCACTTCACTGTTGCACAGATAACTGCAAAGTCACAGAGAGCTGAGATCACCGCAGAAGACGAAGCAGCCAGCCGCTGGGCTAAGAACTAGCTATCTGATTTGAGAGTGGTTTGCGCTAAACCCCTGATCTCTGTTTTAAAGGCTGCTGTGGTTCGTCTTGAGTGACCTCCATCCATCTCCCAAGCAGGGACCCACTGGCCCTGAGAGTCTCCCACTGTAATTCTTGACAGTGACTTAAGCAAACCACGGGGTTAATGGGCGAAAGCGATGGCTGCTCCACCAAGTGGTGAGCAGCGGGGATCAGCAGCGCAACAGAGCCCTGAAGTGTGCTGTTTTATTTTACCCGTAGAAAAGCTTTCTGGTAACTTAGAGAAATTTCACTCATCTGCATGTGTAGCAATTATCTACATAACTAACCGAAATGAAAGCGCAGACACGGAAGGTGCACGGCAAAGGCTTTGCCTCACTAGAGATCGGCTCTCAACCTCTTAGCTGGCAGGGAACTTTCTCATTATGTCCCTGGATGGAATTTCCACCATGCACCAGTAGGGGGCGCCTGTCAGGCAGTGCAAAGGGCCTCCCATCAAGCTCCATGACCTTTGCAGTGGCCATCGTCCTCAGCCAGAAGTGCAGCAGGTGTGGCCAGATGGCCAGTCATAAGATTAGAGGAGGGAGAACCCTCTCACTCCCCGTGCTCCACTTCCCCAATAGAAACCTTCTTGTCTGTTTAGTTGGTTCCCTTTTCACTGGAAAAGCAAAGAAAAACAAGGAAGGAAGGTCCCCACTGACCAAGCTCAGTGTAAGATGGGTTGGTGGGGGTGCTGATAAAAGCACCTTTTCTTTCTAGATGAGATTGCCAAGGAAACTGGCCATGAGGCCACCCGCCAGGTTTCCACCTCGGTATCTCTCACAGCCTTTCAGGCCTCCCAACAGGAGGCTCTGTCAGCCTGTTAGTTGCCATGGTGACTGGCCAAGGCCCTGAATGTCTCCCTTCCGGGCTCTCCTGCGGAGAAAAGGTCTTAAGAATCCAGGAAGTCAGGGAAATGCAACTGCTTAGACAAAATGCAGGTTTTCAGCAAAATCGATTCACTCTGCTCTAAGTATGGAAGTAGACAGTTGTCAGTGTGGTCTTGTAGCAATGCAGGTAGCTACACGTTATTGGCTATAAGCTTGTAGCTACAGAAAATTCTATTGTATGATATGGTTTTCACAGCATCATGCATTTGGCCTGTAGCAGGAATCCAATCCAGGGTTGGGTCTCTGTTTAGGAACCAGTAAAATAAGGACAGTGGCGTCACCCTCTCATTTGTGATGAGCATAACACTGTGCTGAGCACACAGCCAGCCCAGCACAGGCAGCTCTTGTGACTAATCACACTGGTGTCACTGGCTGTATTTGTTCCCTTCCTGTTGCTGTGATAAAACACCACAACCGAAGCAACTCACAGAAGAAAGGGTTCGTTACGACAAGACGAGTCCAGGACAGCAAAGGCTACACAGAGAAACCCTGTCTCAAAACAAAACAAAACAACAACAAACAAAGAACAAAACACCACATTGATTTTTTTTTTATGTTAACTATATAAGAAAATGATAAGAAGATAATAAGGTACCAGATGCCAGATATTAGAATATATGAGGTTTCTTAAATGAGCATGGGGAGAGCAGAAAGAAGGGGGGAGGGGTACCCCAGAGAGAGAGGGGGCGGGACAGAGACAGAGGAAGAGAGAAAGGGGGAAATGGGCAAGAAGAGAAAGAGAAAGAGGGAGTCGAGAGAGGTGAGGTAGGACTGTCCTTTTATATAGCCCTGGGCAGGCCACGCCCCCCATGGCAGGTAGGCAATGACATCACAGGTAGGCAGACTGAAGCAGAATCCTAACAGGTTTTCTTTGGGGTTTGTTTGTTCTGTGGAATGGAGCCCAGGCCCTACACATGCTAAATTAGCACTCTCACTGGACTGCACCCCAGTCCATCTGTTGTTCCTCTTACAGTGAACTAAGGACATTTGGTCTGTCCATAGGTCTCTGGAGAGCTTTTAAAGCCTTCATGGTTTCTGTTGGGTTTCTATTATGCCACCGATCCTTAGGCCAGGTTAACTGTGACAATGAGAAGTTAGTCTGTGATGAGCAGATTGTCCTTTCTGCTCACACTCATTAGTACCAAGATGGACAAGGGTGGGAGGCTGAAGTGTCTAGGAAAACACCAACATGCACACGTTAACTGTTTAGCATTAGATTTCTTAACATTGGAAACTCAACTAACCCCCGCCCCCTTACCGTGAGGCATGTGATTTAATGACATAAGTCATGTCACTGTTGTCAAAAGAGAAATAACAAACTCTCTTCTTCCCAGGAAGTGATTGTACAGTAATGCCATAGCCGGGAGCGGGAGTTAGAGGGGTTGGGGGGTGAGGGGATGAAGGGGAGGAGAGAGGGGTCAGGGGGAGAGGGGGTGAGGGATGAGAGGGGGGTGAGGGGGTGGGAGGGGAAGTGGCTTGGCAGGAGTCGGCCAAGGTAGAGACAGGAGATGCCACAGGCACCAGCTTTGGCCACATGCCACATGGCAAGTGCCTGGCATGTAGGAAGCAAACCCACACTTGGCACGTAGAATTTTAGATATTTTGTGACAAAACCATCCCTAACGCAGCCCTTTAGACAAGAGAAAGAGCAGAGCACATCAGTGCCTCCCTTTGTCTTTTCCCAGCTTGTGATCTTCTTTTCTTGTGTCAAACTCATCTTCTAGGAGCTTGTTCAGTTGCTTAAAGTGCATCCAAGTATCTGTTGAGTCCTAGACCAGGAGTAAGAGGACGTGAGAAAGAAATGAGAAATCCATGTGGCAATCTCTGCAGTAACTCACACGCTTAAAGCATTACGAAATGCTGTGCCTTATGGCTGTGTGTTAGCCCTTGGCTTTGAAGTGGGTGTACCACTTACTGACTGGATAATTAGTACTGGTTCTGCTTTTGGTGTGTGTGTGTGTGTGTGTGTGTGTGTGTGTGTGTGTGTGTGTGTGTGTGTGTCTCATGTATGTTGCTAAATGCAGAACTCAAGCACTCTTCCACTGAGCCACACTCCCCCAGCCCTGATTCTGATACCACATATAAATAACCTTACGGTGTCCTGTGGTGGTGGTGGTGCACCGTCATGTGGTACATACGCCTGTCTCCTCCAGAGCCTAAGAATGAATTAGATCCTCTGACAGAGGGCCAGAGAAGGACGCAACAAACTAGAAGGGCGGTCCATTATTTGCCCAGAATAACCCCACTTTCCCTCCCCCACAGCCTTCAGGAGGGTTGTGAGGACTGACTAACATGCTGAGGATCAAGGTGATGCAAAGTTTCTACAGAAATGTAATGTGTTTCTATAGAAATGTAACATGTATCTATGGACCAGGCCTTCAGTTGTTGTATTTATGTAATATTTGATATAGACAAAAGAAGAGATGGTCACTGGTCACAGGACAGGGAGAATTCAAGTTTGCATTGACCAGGAAGCTTCCTATCTGCCAGCTAGTCTAGCTGGTCCAATAGGTAAGGGAGCATCTTGGGTTTTGGTTTTGGTTTGTTTGGTTTTGGTTTGGTTTAGGTTTTCAAGACAGGGTTTCTCTGTGTAGCCTTGGCTGTTCTGGACTCATTTTGTAGACCAGACTGCCCTCAAACTCAAAGTGATCCACCTGCCTCTGCCTCATGAGTGCTGGGATTAAAGGTGTGCACCACCGCACCGAGCTAAGACAGCATCTTGTAGTGACTGTAGTTTGTACCTTAACTACTTCTCTGTTGCTATGACAAAAAAAGAAAAGAAAAGAAAAAAGAAAAAGAAAGAAAGAGGGGGCTGGAGAGATGGCTCAGTGGTTAAGAGCGTCGCCTGCTCTTCCAAAGGTCCTGAGTTCAATTCCCAGCAACCACATGGTGGCTCATAACCATCTGTAATGTGATATGGCGCTCTCTTCTGGCTTGCAGGAGTACATGCAAACAGAGCACTGTATACATAATAAATAAATAAATAAATAAATAAATCTTTTTTTAAAAAAAAGAAAAAGAAAGAAAGAAAAAAAAAAGAGAAAAGAAACAATCCCCCTCCCAAAACAAAAACAAACAAACAACAGAAAACATGACCAAGCATTTAATGTGGGCCTAATGGTTCCAGAGAGTCTATAATTATCATGGCAGGAGCACAGCAGCAGGCAGGGAATACAGCTTTGGAGCCAACCTTTTTTTTTTTTTTTTTTTTTTCCGAAACAGGGTCTCTCTGTGTAGCCTTGGCTCTCCTAGGCTCCTAGGTCACTTTGTAGACCAGGCTGGCCTTGAACTCACAGCGATCCACCTGCCTCTGCCTCCTGAGTACTGGGACTAAAGGCATGCACTACCATGCCTGAGCTGAACACTTATATCTGATCCACAAGCATAAGGTAAAGAGAGCTAACTTGGAATGTTATGGGTTAAAAATGGCCCCAGTGTGACACACTCAGTAAGTGCTGATGTGGACACACAAGTGACTCTGAGCGTGGGGGAGGTGAATGTGGGTGCTGGCTTCCTTGGCCTGGCTCAGTGTGGCTATACTTCAATGGAAATTAGCCTTGTTGAGTTCGGTGTTTTGAGGCAGGGTCCCACACTGTCACCCAAGCTGACCTCAAACTCATGGCAGATCTCCTGCCTCGGCTTTCCTGAGTGCTGGGATTATAGATGTGAGCCCTCGGACAGAAGTTCATCCATCTCTCTCACATACCTAGCTAAGAAGTGATACATTGTAACTGTGTGAAGAACCAAACTTTAACAGGACGTATTGAAGATGGGAGGATTCTGTGAAAAAATTAACAAAATAAGCTGATGAAAGAAACTTTAGAACTCTCCTCCCAAGCAGTCTCACGAGGACCACCCATCTTCTAGCCTAAGTGGAGTCTTAGGTTCCAGGGAGTTTAGAGTCAAGGTTTGAGTTAAAAATGCATTCAGGGGGCTGAAGAGATGGCTCAGAGGTTAAGAGCACTGGCTGCTCTTCCAAAGGTCATGAGTTCAATTCCCAGCAACCACATGGTGGCTCACAACCATCTATAATGAGATCTGGTGCCCTCTTCTGGCTTACAGGCAGAATACTGTATAAGTAAATAAGAAAATAAAATAAAATTTAAAAAATGCATTCAGATCTGCTTGGCCACCACACACTGGGATCATAAAGCAGTGTTTTTTTTTTAAAAAAAAAAATGACCTTGAGTGATAGTAAAAGGCTGAATTTGTTAGGGAGTTGGTTATACAAGGTGTGTTTTTAGAAAGGGTGTCAGTTAAAGGGTTAAAGAGGAAGGCTCAGGATGGCAGGCACTGAAGCATTAAGCAATATGGGAAGGAGTGGTTGCTGAATGTGCCCCGGGCCCAAACTCTCCCATGACTGCAGTGGGTGCAGAGGGTGACATGGAGGCTTGTGAGGGGCCAGGCACTGTGGATAGGGCAGCTTCAGCAGGTGCAACACGAGCTTCCTCTGAAATCACCTCTTCCCAGAGGCCACAAGATGAGGAGACCTAATGAGACCACTTGGGTTTGAAAGAGAAGCTCTGAGTCACCATATTTCCCCACTAAGGTATTAGCATATCCTGTGCAGTCAAAGGACACGCTCTTCATAAATCATCACACACAGACCCAGAGGGAACTTTAAAAGCATAACCTCTTGATTTGAGCCATATGGTTTACCAAAGCACAGTTGAAGCTTATTGATCCTTTTGGGGACATCTTGTAGAAATTGTCCAATTTGCTTGTCACATTTATCTGCACCAGCTGGGTGGCAGGAATGACTCCGTAGGGGTCAGTTTTTCTGTTTCCATGTGTCTGGCCTCCAGCTAACTATTAGCTTAAAAGGCAGGGACACCCACACGGACTGATGCAGCCACAGGCTAGCCCTGGCGTGGAGCTCAGCTGCAGAGTTGAGCCAAAAGCTGAGCCAGCCCGCCAGATTTAATTCCAGACTTCACATGAGCCCTGCTCCGGTTAGGATCCAGTTTAGACTCCCCACTCTTTCTCCGCGACCACTTCCTATACCCTACGATAGGAGAAAAACAATACAGATATTCTACCGGAAGACATTGCCAAGGAATCTTAGAAACAAGAACATTTGCCCAGTCTGTCTTCTACAAGCCACTCAACAGAGGTACCCAGAAATGCGTGGTTCACATGCCTTTAATCTCAGGAGCTCTGTGAGTTTGAGGCCACCCTGGTCCACACAGCGAGTTCCAGGCCAGCCAGAGCTGTTACACAGAGAAACACTAAATCAGAAAGATAGATGATAGGTAGATGATAATAGATAGATGGATAGATAAATATCAGGAAGATAGATAGTAGATAGAGAGACAGACAAACAGATGCTCTTCTCTCTGAAGTACATCCCTAATTCAAGCATTAGTGCCTACAGTGCTATTGCTAAAAAGCTAAAGCCTAAGGCCATCACAAACTCTTTTCTTTACTTTCTCTGTCTTTTCATTAATGTTTCTTTTTTATTTGATTTTAAAACGGCTCCTAGGGCTGGGGTGCAGCTCAGTGGTAGAGCGTGCACCTACCATGTGCAAGCCTCTGGGTTTTAGGGAGGAAAGAGGGAGCAGGGGCCGCCAGTCATGGTGGAGTACACCTGCAATCTCAGCACTCACAGGGTGAGGCAAGAGGGCTACAGATCACAATTCAGTCTTACGGCATGCTGGGGACAGCCAATCCTTTATCATAGCCTCTCAAGTATAAAACCTGCCACCAGGCTGAAGAGATGGCCCAATGGTTAAGAGCACTGTCTGCTCTTTCAAGAGGTCCTGAGTTCAATTCCCAGCAACCACATGGTGCCTCACAACCATCTATACTGGGATCTGATGTCCTCTTCTGGCACATAGGTGTACATGCAGGTAGACTCTCATATACATATAATTCATTCACACACACACACACACACACCAAAAACTCCTGCCATCCTGTGGCTGCAATCACAAATTTCCATTTCAAGATACAGAAAGATCCTACCTCAATACATTTGAGTGTTTTCTTATAATCATGTAAAGGTCAATATAGAATGTATTATTATGAAACATTACCTTACTTTTAGATTCTCAGGTTGGCTGATAAGCATTCTTCTGGGTCTGAAGCCCAATATTGACATTTTTCAACATAGGCCACCAGACTCCCTCTGGTTGACTCCAGTGTCTGTGAAAAGACTGCTGTTCTGGTTTTAATGAGCAAACAAACTGTCCGGGACTGTCAGGCTCTCTTTGTTGTTGTTTATTTGTTTGTTTTGTTTTTCGAGACAGGGTTTTTCTGTGTAACAGCCCTGGCTGTCCTGGACTCGCTTTGTTGACCAGGCTGGCTTCGAACTCAGAGATCCTGCCTCTGCCTCGCCAGTGCTGGGATTAAACGCATTAAAGGCGTGCGCCACCATGCCCAGCTTGTCACGCCGTCTTTTTTTGTTGTTGTTGTTGTTGTTTTTCGAGACAGGATTTTCTGGATTCACTTTGTAGACCAGGCTGGCCTCGAACTCATAGCGCTCCACCTGCCTCTGCCTCCCGAGTGCTGGGCTTGAAGACGTGTGCCACCATGCCGGGCTTTTGTCAAGCTGTTTTAAAGAGGTTTTGTTTTTTTGGTTTGGTTTGGTTTGGTTTTTAATCTAGGACTCCCTCTTCTGCCCTCTAGGGGCCTAGAGGTAGAATGGCATCACTCAGACAAGGGCATTTTATACAAATTTCCCCAAATACAGCAATTTCAACAATACCCAAAGTCCGAGCTCACTCAACAAAACAAAACAAAACAAAACAAAAAAGCCTGACTCAGGAAAGACAAATCCCAGCACCTCAGTGTGAAAAGTCACATTCTCGGAAACTGAAAAACTACCAGGAAGCTTTTGTGAGGCTCTTCCTCAGAGCAAATAGCCTCAGGGGCCTGATCCACTTCCTCGGGAGTTTGTGCTCTTTGTTATGTAAAGAGCCTTGTAGAAGTTGTCAGTCGAGTTAGGGAGCTCAGCTTTTGTTTTAGGAGGGCAGTTTGGGGCAGCTGCAAAGACAAAGACAGAACACAGGCTGAAGAGCAAGGGACTCTTGTGCCAGCTTAATGAGAAACAGTGACATGGGGAGGTGACTTGAGATGTAGGAGTCCACCTGGGCTGCTGTGGTGCTCATGAGGAACAGAGCGTTAGGGAGAAAAAGAGACAGGTCCAGCCAAAGGAAGAGGGTAGACCAGCCAGAATTCCTAAGATACTAACCATGTGAGGCGTGGGACCGCAGGGGTCAGGTGGGTCAATCGCAAGTCAACTTTGCATCGAGGGTACAAAACATATCTCTCTCTCTCTCTCTCTCTCTCTCTCTCTCTCTCTCTCTCTCTCT
>OU015751.1:5341011-5384277 GCA_907169655.1 Acomys percivali
TCCAACCCACGGCTTTGACCTTTGACTCCAACCCACGGCTTTGACCTTTGACTCCAACCCACGGCTTTGACCTTTGACTCCAACCCACGGGAGGAGGCTTGCGAGCCCCTGACTCCAGGAGCCTCTCTCTCTTCCTGAAGGGTCCACTCATGACGTCACCAGCATGCTTGAGAGGAGCACTTACTTTTGCCTGCACGCTCCACACCACCTTCCCAGAGCCACCTGTAGAAAGAAGGGCCTGGTGGAAAGTGGGGCCCACGGCTGCCACCACTTTATCCCCCCCCCCCCCGGAATCTCTGCCTGAAAGAGCTGAGGAATGTAGTGTGTCTGGGCTGGGCGCCCCTCAGCCCTTCTCATCACTTTAGGAGAGTGGAGTAGACAGAGCCTGAAGCCACTGAGTCAGCCTTCTACTACTGCTCAGCGAAACCTTAGTCAAGCTGAGCAGTTATCCCGGGTTCCTGAGTCAAACTGAGAGGCTCTGGAGGGAAAGCCGTGCCCAGGCTGCCCTGAGTACTGGAACCTAGTACCAGGAGAGGAGCTGGAGTCTGGCTGTGAGCTAGAATGGGGTTAGTGGAGGTCAGTCAGTAGGTGGTCTCTCATAGCCAGCCTCAGGCTGGGCGTGGGGTGGGGTGGGGTGTTGGATGGAGGGCTGGGCTAAGGAGCAGCTTTAGCCAAAAAATGGAGAGAACCTTCAGTTCTGCCCCAGGAAGGCATTCACGTAGAGAGACAGACAGATACACACACACACACACACACACACACACACACACACACACACACACACACACACATAGACATTGACAGTGAGAAACAGCCTGGCTGGCTAGGCAGGCTCTGTCTCCTAAGTGCTGGGATAAACTCTGCGCACGTTTCATAGGTTTGCTTTCTTCCGGTCACCTCGTCGGCTTGGACAGGGTGTCCTGGGGAACTTTCCACTCAGGCTTGCCTAGGGAGAGGAGAGCTCAGACAGGTCCTTATTTCCGAAAGCAAAGTGTCTGCTTGTGGACTCCCGCTCTTTCCCTCAGGGCCACCGCCCTACCTTCTGCACCTCACATGGGCTCTTTGTTTGAGTCTGGAGATGTTTGTTTGTTTGTTTGTTTGTTGTTTGGCCTCGGGATATTTTTGAACATCGGTTTGTTTCTGTTTATGTGCATATGAGTACGGATGCGCACCTGTCATGGTGTGTTGTGGGGGGCGGGGGAGGGTGTCGGAGTGCGACTTGCAGGAATGGATTCTCTGCTTCAACTCTGTGGATTCTGGGGCTCCAGGTCAGGTCGTCAGGCCTGGTAGCAAGCACGTTCACTCACCGAGCCACCTTCCCCCCTGCAGATCTCTCTCCCCTATGGCTGGCCCACGCTTTACACCTCTCTCCTCTCCAGACATGAACATCCATCCTAGGGAGAGTCTCACTTCTTGGGGTTCATGGTTTCAAAAGTCTCATAGCCGGGGGAGGCAGTGTCTTCCTTCCTGCCAAGCTGGCAGGCTCTGGGCTTTATAGCAAATGGTGAAGCTAAGAGAGGGTTTCCCTGGGCGCAAGCAAATGAACTGAGCAAGTGACAGGGCCTGTAGGAACCCCAACTTATTACTTGTCATTAGAAGTGGGGGCTTGGTGTGGGAAGAGACCCTCAACTCTAGGATCTGACACTGTTACTGTGTAGACTGATGTCAGACATGGCTTGAATTATAAAATCCCCCGGGTGGAATCCACTAGAAGACTGTATGTCACGGGGACAGAAGTATTGCAGGAGGAGGAGATGTCGGCTTCTCCCAGCTCCCAACGGCTTCTGAGAAAACGATTTCCATGACTGCATTAGAAGTGCACAAGGGACTGGCCACACGGCTGCCTCCCCCTAAGCTGCCGTTTCAGAGAGCATCCCCTCACTGGCTTCTAAGTTCTCTTTTATAGGGGAGAGTGAGGGTGGGTGGAAAACAGCTGTTGTTGAGAAAGTTGGCTCTTAGCATCTGGAGTGGAGTATTATTATTACTATTACTATTATTTATTTTATTTTTATTTTTGGTTTTTTGAGACAGGGTTTCTCTGTGTAGCCTTGGCTGTCCTGGACTCGAACTCACAGAGATTTGCCTGCCTCTGCCTCCCGGGTGCTAGGATTACAGGCCTGCGCCACCACCACTGGGCTAGGTGTGGTGTCTAAGCAACAATGTGTAACAATGTAGTTCCTGTTTTGGTTTCCTGCTTCATCTGTAGTTTTGAATGTCCTGATAACTGTCCTGAGGTTGTAAGTGGGGTTGGTGTGTGACTAACATGCAGATGACACAGTGGGAGACCTCTCATACCCTGTACCCTGTGTGTGTGTTCCAGGTACCGCGCCTTCATTTTTATGTTGACATTCCTGCTCTATGCAAGCTTCCACTTATCCCGAAAGCCTATCAGCATAGTAAAGGTAAGAGGTCTTCTTCACACATGGGGCTGTCTTGTGATCTGCCTGAAGTCTGGTGACTCTAGGAAGGTCGGGAGATGGGGAGAGGAAGAAAGTGGGATGGGCTGGCCCCGGAGGGGAGGGGAGGGGAGGGGGAGGGTGGAGTAGGGGGAGTAGAGTGGGGGGTGGGGGTGGCAAGTTTCTAGAGATGAGCTATTCTAGCATCTTAATTGTAGGATCTTTTGTTAATGTTTTGGGTTTTTTTGGTTTTGGTTTTTTGTTTTTGTTTTTTCCTTTTTAAGAAACTCTTTAATCCCAGCATTTGGGAGGCAGAGGCAGGCAGATCGCTGTGAGTTCGAGGCCAGCCTGGTCTACAAAGTGAGTCCAGGACAACCAAGGCTACACAGAGAAATCCTGTCTCGAAAAACCAGAAAAAAAAAAAAAAAGAAACTCAAATTTTGTTTTTGTTTTTTGAGATAGGATTTCTCTGTGTAATAGCCCTGGCTGTCCTGGAACTCTTTATGTAGACCAGGGCTGGCCTCAAGCTCACAGAAATCTGCCTGCCTCTGCCTCTCGAGAGAAACTCAAGCCTTTACAATGCTTCATTCTTTATCCCCTCAGAGGCATATCTCCATCAGACGACAGAGTTCCAGGATTCCCAGACTTAGTTAAATATTTCTGTTGTCTGGGTTTTCTTTCCTGGTGGATCCAGTCTTAAATGCATCCCCCAGGTGGCCCCTACTCCTGGTACGGTTTGACCCCTTGCCCCACAGTTTGACCAGCTCTGAAGCAGCCTCTGTAGTTCAGGCACTGAATGTACAGATGAGGGCATGTGACGGGCTAGGAAACAGGTGTCCCACTAGACGTCAGGTCGTCTGTATCAATGCCAGAACCAGCAAGGAAACACCTATGTTTCCTCAGCCCCACCTAACTTGTGGGCTGGCCGCAGGAATGAATGGCTTTTGACTATTGCAGAAGAAACAAAGATGCTATCCAGTGCCAAAATCAGTCTTATTTTATGACTCTGTTCCCTGCTGTTATTCCAACACTCGGCAGGGACTTGGTCCAGGACTCTGGTGTTAGGAACTTGTCAGCTGAGCAGGGCTAGCTGCCCCAGCATTAGAGACGATGTAGAGGGCCACTGCCTCTGTGTGCCTTCCCCATCAGAGTCATTTACTAAGAAAGTTCTAGTCACCAGACAAGGACAATGCATGCAGTAAACTTTGAACCCCTACCCAGATCTACCCAATGGACAGGACATTCTTCACAGTTGAGTGGAGAGTGGGGTCTGACTTTCACACGAACTCTGGTGCCCCCATATTTGACCACGTCCCCTGGATGGGGAGGCCTGGTGGCACTCAGAGGAAGGATAGCAGGCTACCAAGAAGAGACTTGATACCCTATGAGCATATACAGAGGGAAGAGGTCCCCCTCAGTCACAGTCATAGGGGAAAGGAGTAAGGAGAGAATGGGAGGGAGGGAGGAATGGGAGGATACAAGGGATGGGATAACAATTGAGATGTAATATGAATAAATTAATAAAATATATTTTAAGAAAAAGAAAGTTCTAGTAAGTAGTAGCCAGGAGTTTGCCAGGGAAACACTTGGAGGATTTGTTTTGTTTTATTGGTTTTTCAAGACAGGGTTTCTTTGTATGGCCCTGACTGTCATAGAACTAGCTCTGTAGACCAGGTTGACCTCAAACTCATGGAGATCTGCCAGCCTCTGCCTCTGCCTCCTGAGTGCTGGGACATCAACCAGTTTTTAATCGGCCGCTCATTTGCTCCTTGACCCTGGAAACATCTAGTGCCTCTTAGGTCCATCCAATGACAGGGAGGAAACGGTCTGTCTGGCGCATTTAGAGACCTTTAAGAAAGGTTTCAAAGAGGCCTGTGGGGTAGGAAAGTAATCGGTGGCATTAAGAGCTCCTGTGTGTGACATGTGACAAGGGCTCTGACATCAGCACCAGCAATCAGCTCTGGAAGTTTGAATGCCATCTCTGACTTTTTCCTGCTTAGAGAGATTCATGCTTGGTTCTAGACAGAGGCAAATCACCAAAGGCAAACAGTAGGCCACCCCTGTAAGGGCCTGAGTGAGCACTGGCGTCCTGGGATCAAGTATAGTGAGGGAGCCTTGCTGAGGCTTCCAGGACTGACCTGGAAAGATTGGGTCTGCATAGGGGGAGGGGGCCCACCTCCAATACCAGGTAGAGGGTGGAACCACAGCCACTGCTTGGGGGACAGACATGGTGAGTGCGGTGGAGCTGGCCACCTAAGGGTCTCTCTGGCAGGACCTGGCCCTTGGACTCTACCTGATGAGCGTGAGGGTCCTGAGTTTGCCAGGGATATGAACGTGGGTCAAGGTCACACTTTCCTTTCCTTAGGTCTGCAGAAGTGACCATTGGGGGTCTCTGGGTTCTTGAGGAAGTGTCTTAGTTTGAACCAGTCCCTTAATCGATGGTCACAAGCACTTGTGTTTGCTCTCTAATAGTTTTCCCAGCAGCCCTGGCGGCGTTATCAGGTGTAAATGAGCTCATCTTGGTGTCTTCTCCATTGGTCCCCTGGCTCCAGGCTCTCTATTATTATTTTTAAAGATTTATTTATTTTAAGATTTATTTACTTATTATTACGTATACAGTGTTCTGCCTGCATGTACATCTGCCCGCCAGAGGAGGGCACCAGATTGCATTATAGATGGTTGTGAGCCACCATGTGGTTGCTGGGAATTGAACTCTTGACCTCTGGAAGAGCAGTCAGTGCTCTTAACCACTGAGCCATCTCTCCAGCCCCCTTATTTTTATTTATGTGTCTGAGCATTTTGCCTACATGTGTGTATGTACATTGTATGCATGCCTGGCTTTGGAGGTCAGAAGAGGGTGCCTGACACCCTGAAACTGGAGTTACATGAACAGTTCGGAGCCACCAAGTGGGTGCAGGGAACTGAGCTAGAGCAGCCAGTGCTCAGAACTGCTGAGCCATCACTCCAGCCCCTGGGCTCTGTTCCTTACAGTGCTGCCCCAGAGTCTCCAAGGCAGCTACTACTAGCATATGATCAGCATCTTGTGTGGTTCTGTCTAATGCCCAGACTTCTCAGTGCACCTGCCTATGGATTTGCCTGAAGCTGAGCCCTGCAGGCTGCTTTGCCTCTTCATACAGATGAGACTGTCTCCATATATAATTTAGACTTCATGGCGCCTTAGGAAGCCTGCAACCCGCTGCAGTTCCCACTGTAAATAGCACAAATGACCCCCAGGAGCAGCAATGATTCTAGGAGGGACCCTGTGAGTCACCATCTGCTGTCTGTGTTTCCCAGAAGGTTATAAACAAAACTGAAATACATTTGCTTACTGGCCATGGACCTCGGGGCTGCAAATGGGCAGTGATCCTCCAGTGAACATGACTCATTTGTCAAGTGACACTGGGTCAATCAGGGTTACACTTGCCTCCAGTCATCACTGATTGCTTTTCTTTTCCTCTGATTAAAAAAAAAAAATGTATCTTTAAAAACCCATTGAGAGGCTACTCTGCCCAGCCCAAGTAAACTCTTATTTCTGGCCCACCATCTCTGTCTGCCGCAGGGTGAGCTCCATAAGCAGTGTGCCGCAGGAGATGAGCCCAGATTCAGTGGCCCTAGCAGCAGTACCAGGCATGGCCCCACCCACTGGCTCCCGGACAACGAGACAGACTGTGGCTGGGCCCCCTTCGGTGAGTTCGGGTCAGCTGCTCTGTTGCCCAGGGATCTCGGCAGCTATCCATTGGGGTTCCTACAGCCTGCCTAGACTCTGGTGTGTGTTTCAGTGATAACTGTCCCCTAGGAAAACATTACTCGGTACCATCAGATCTTCTGTGCCTACATGCTGAGGGGCCACCCCCTAAGTAGAGCATGACTGGGCTGGGGAAGTCTCTGGAAGATAGCCTGCAGTGTGTGCTTGCCACACGTGGAGGTTAGGGCTTGCCAGGCAAAATCTGATGAAAAGGATGCTACAGGCCAGCCAGGATGACGTTGGAACACAAAGTCAAACCCACTGCAGCCAGTGCGGTTTGCCTCCAGCCTGAAGGACACATACATGGACAACTTGAAAGGAGTAACTTTTTTTTTATTTTTTGGTTTTGGGTTTTCAAGACAGGGTTTCTCTGTGTAGCCTTGGCTGTCCTGGACTCGCTTTGTAGACCAGGCTGGTCTTAAACTCACGGCGACCCACCTGCCTCTGCCTCCCGAGTGCTGGGATTAAAGGCGTGCGCCACCACACCCAGGTGAAAGGGGTAATTTTATTTTCCTTTACAGGAAGCTGGCCAGTAGCTGGGCTGCTGTGTTTTGTTTTGGTTTTGGTTTTGGTTGTTGTTGTTGTTGTTGTTGTTTTTGGAGTTAGAGCACCTCCCTTTCAAAGGGACTTACAGAATTAAGTTTTGTGTTTTATAGCCCTCTCTAGACCGGACTAAATAACCCTGAGCCTTTCTGTTGACTCTCACACCCATATAGATAAGAACACTTACCAGCAGCTGCTCGGAGCCCTGGATTACTCCTTCCTGTGCGCCTATGCCGTCGGGATGTACCTGAGGTAGGGGCGCCCATGCTTGGACCCTCCCCAGTCTTCTGGGCCCTTTAGTACAGAAAGTTCCCTCCCTGTCATTGGATGGACCTAAGAGGCACTAGATGTTCCCAGGGTCAGGAAGCAAATGAACAGCTGATTAAAAACTGGTTGATGTTGTCAGCCCCGCCATATTTTTAGGTTGTTTTGTTTTGTTTGGTTTTTTTTTTTTTTTTTGAGACAGGGTTTCTCTGTGTAGCCTTGGCTGTCCTGGACTCGCTTTGTAGACCAGGCTGGCCTCGAATTCGCAGAGATTAGCCTGCCTCTGCCTCCCCCACTGAGTGTTGGGATTACAGCCATGCGTCACCGAGCCCAGCTGTACCCCACCATATTTTAAAATAATGTTATGGAAGGGTTAGAGAGAACACTCAGTGGTAAGGTATTTGCTAGCATACACAGCATACAAGAGACCCTGGGTTCAAGCCCCAGTACCGGAAAGAAAAATAAGAAAAGCATTGTAGGGACCAACAGCCTTCATCCCAAGAGTCTTTGTTTAGATGCCCAAAGCCTCAGCATCTCAGGGAATCCCTGGAAGTGTTTAACTGCTTCTCTGAGAGCCTCCCAACATGTGTGATCAAGACCCAGGGACCCATGTGGTTCCTGCCCATGGTGGATATAGCCCTTTTCATCAGATGCAAATGCCACACGATTGCTCAAAGCATGTGTGGATGAGAGACTGGGTAGAAAAAGATGCTTAAGTGCCAGTGTGTGCGGCACACCTGGCCAAAGAGCAATAGAATGTCAGCCCAGGCTCCACCAGCCCGCCAGCCCCACACCCTCTTGTCTTAACTGCACACGAAATACTCTGCAGTGAAAGCAAGACTTTAAACTTGGTTCTCAGCTGGGGGCGGTTTTATCCCCCTAGAGAACACAGTGGTGCCTGAAACATCTGCAGCTAAGGAAGGGAAGCCTAGTGTTACTCATCTGGTTTGCAGAGACCAGGGGTTCTGCTAAACACCCCGGCATATAGCAAGATCATCATTCCAAAGAACTCCTGCCCAAAAAAACCCAGCTTAGTAATTGAGGCAGGTTTCTCGTCACGTCTTTATTGGCAAAGGTAGTTTCCCAGGCAGCTCATCAGCGAGTTTATTGAAATGGGATTTCGATGGGAGGCATAAGTCCATATGAAAGTCTCAGAAAGGAGACAAGGACACCTGCCACTTCACTGATGGGCTTTGTGCTGTGACAAGAAGGCATGACAGCCCTCAGAGCATGGAGTGGTTACCGCTGAGGTCTTGACAGTCAGTGTCATGTGATGCTGTAGGCCAAATGGAACCGTGGGAGGTGGGTGCACCCAGGTCTTGCCTGGCAGGATCAGCAGGTGCAGCGTGGGCGTGAGTCCCGTATGAATCAGATGGGGTGTGGGGCCCATTCCATCAGAATTGTTCTATAAGTCTCCCAGAGAAGACACGAGGGCTGCCACCAGGTGGTCACACCAGGAGACATCTCCCAGCGGTAGCCACTGGGAGCCCACACAACTCAGTGCCTTGTCCTGTGCCTGGGCAGGTTAGCAGCCCTGAACATGTCCCCTAATCCCCGGAAGTGAGCCAGGCGGAGTGGGTAAACTTTACTATTTATTTGTGTGTATGTGATGTGTGTGGGTGTGGGTGTGACAAGTGTGCAGGTGTTCATGGTGGTGAGAAAAGGGCATCAGATCCCCTGGAGCAGTTGTGAGCCTCGGGACATGGGTGCTGGAAATCAAACCTCAGGTCCTCTAGAAGAACACAAGTGCTCTTGACCAGTGAGCCATCTCTCCAGGCCCCAAAAGGTTTTGAAGATCACAAAGGGCTCAGTCACGGATCTCTTGTGTCTGCTGAAATCACGTGCATCGCCCTGGTGATGTTGTTGGTAAAGTGGTAGAGTGTGGTGTGATGGCGCTGGTGGCCTGTCTTATATCTGCCCTGTTAGGAGGTTGGAGCCTTGTTGTGGTCATCACCACCACTTCAGTTTGACAGCACATGTGTGTACATGCACATCTATGCACACACACATGTATGTACACGCACATGTATGTAGCTCACCAAGCCTCACTGCTGCTTTTAGGGCTCAGGCTCAGCCCTCCTGATGGGCCTCATACACCACATAAGAAAATGTGTCTTTCCGTCAGACAACAGTGGCTGTGGCCGGAAGTGGTCACCCACGCAGTGGAGTGTTGTCTTGGCTGACCCGCCCGATGGGTGTGTTCACGAAGGTTTCATGGTTACCGCACATTGGATGGGTGGCTTGCTCAGCATCACAGTGGTCCCCTTTTTAATTCTTCATTTGCAGCCAACTCAGTGGTTGACGTTTTAAATAGCTCTCTCTGTACACCGACTGTGTGTTGTTGAGACAAAAGGAGGCTTAACGAACAGGGCTTTATTAGATAGTATTGGTGTGCATCACAGTGTGCGCTGTATTGTTTGACAGTTAGTGATTTATTTATTATTTATTTATTTATTTTGGTTTTTCCAGACAGGGTCTCTCTGTGTAGCCTTGGCTGTCCTGGACTCACTTTGTAGACCAGGCTGGCCTCGAACTCACAGCGATCCACCTGCCTCTGGCTCCCCTAAGCACCTGGCTCAGTCAGTGATTTTTATGAGAAATGAAGCTAAGGGGTCCCAGGGAAGTGAGTGAGCTCCACAGGGCAAAAATTCCTGTCCCACCTAGTGGACTCAGTGGTCTGGAAGCACAGCGAATGGCACGGGGCATCCGGGAGACGTGGCCGTAGCTGTTAGCGGAGTACTGTGCTGTTTCCTCATGCCTGTTCCCTTTTTCCTTGTTCCTTCAGTGGCATAATAGGGGAGCGCCTGCCGATTAGGTATTACCTGACTTTTGGGATGCTGGCCAGCGGGGCCTTCACAGCCCTGTTTGGCCTGGGCTATTTCTACAACATCCACAGCCTGGGATTCTACGTGGTGACCCAGGTAAGGGCATGATCTAGGTTCACCCTGAGGAACAGAATGGCAAGGCCAGGTCCACCTCTGCTAGGAGACTGGATGGGAGATGCTGGTGAGGGGCAGAACAGCGCCCTTCAGAGTCAAGGCTCCAGCAGTTGGCTTGGGAAAGCCTTCCTCCCATGTACTTAACTTCCTGTCTTAAAAGCTGTCAGCTTGGCAGACCAATGAGGTGCAAAGCCCTAATGATCATGCCAAAGTGGCCATGGAGGTGACCAGGGTAGAAGGAGGGCTCAGCTTGGAGCCAGCCGAGACAGGTATGAAGCCTTCAGCACAGGGTCAGGAGGAATGGCGAGGTGCCGAAGGTGCAGGGGTGGTGCCAGAAGCCCAGCCGTGCCCTCCTTGAGGGCCCAGCCTTTCTAGGCCCTCTTGGCTTCTGCAGTCTCCCATGGGTAAATATTGACTCTCAAGGGAAACAGAGCTGCTCAACTTCCCCAGGGGACCAAGGGTGCAGAGGTGTGATAAAAAAGCTCAAAGCAAGCCTTGTTTAATTTTGTTTTTTTACGACTGTGCAGTTGAGCCTGAGAAAGCTTAGCCGATTTATTGCAAGCGTGCTTTGTTCTTGCGGCGGTTAGTTCTCCTTGGTATCCTTAGGGGAATCCGTTACCAAGGTCCTTTGCTGCTCAGGTCCCTTGCATTAAGTGGCTAAGGGCTCACATCATTCCTGAGAGCATCTTCCTGTAAGCCGTTCAGTCGCCCCTAGATCATTTATAACACCTAACGCGGCGCAGATGCTGCGTCTCTCTAGCTGTCACACGGTGTAGGGAACACTGACCACTCCGCATGGAGGCAGCTTTCGTAGTCCCAACATTGCATTTAGTGTCCCTGCTTTGATTCCTTGGATGCAGAAGCCTCAGACTGTAATGATGCACAAGGTTAGAGAGAAGGGAAGCAGAGTCGCAGAATCCCAATGTGTTCCTCCAGCAAAGGCCGAGCTGCCGATCCAGGAGCAGCCGCAGTTGGGCTTGCTGCCTCCTGCATGCCTCCCGCAGCACCCGTTATCCCGTGAGACAGCGAGTCACTTTTTTCTATGGCCTCAGTCTGAATACACCAATGTGAACCTCCTGGAACTGGGCCTTTGGTTAAGTGTAGGCCCGGCACCTGCTCTCCAACATCTTGGAGAGGGCGGGAGTGCACGGCAGAGCTGGGTAAAGGCTGCGTTGGCATCTGAGGAGGAATCTTTTTCGTGGGCAGTCAGGGAAGACATGCCGCCGTTTCTCGGCTGCATTGTAGTCGTTTATAAACCAGTCTAGGAAGAGAAAAGCTTTTGTCTCTACAGAATGTTTAGACTCCAAGGAGTCTGGAATGCTTGAGCCCAGCCTCTCAGAGTATTCCTGGCTGGGTTGCCTTTATTTTTAACTGTTTTAGGCAAAGTCTCATGTTGTAGCCCAGGCTGGCTTCAAACTCACTCAGAGCATTCCTGCTGAGTACTGGGGTTATAGGTATGAACCACCATGTAAGGCTTGGGTTGGCTTTATTTTTACTTTTCCCATGTGTGCGGGTGTGTGTGTTGTATTGCTCGGGCAGATATCAAACTCCTCTCCTTAACAGTCAGCTTCCCCAGCAGCTAAGATTAACAGCCATGCACCACTGTGCCTGGCTTATATATACTTTATAATATATGCGTGTTTCTAAATATTATATGTATATGAACTACATACATATTTTAAATTTCATAGGTTAAGCTATATGTAAATATAGACCTTAAATCTCACTTGGGTGGTGAGATAAAGTGCTATGTGTCTTTTTTGGTGTGAGTCAAAGGGAGGACGGGGAAGGACCAACATCTCCCCCTCAGTACAGTAAGCCTCCTTTCCTACCTACAGATCATTAACGGACTGGTGCAGACCACAGGCTGGCCTAGCGTTGTTACCTGCCTCAGCAACTGGTTTGGAAAAGGAAGGTAAGGAAAAACCAAAACAAACAAAATGGCCCCATCTCCAAAAGCTTTTGTTTTGTTTTGTTTTGTTTTGTTTTTTGAGATTCCAATGGAAACTAGACCACATTATTACATTCTTTTCAAGTTTTCTCTCAGCCTATTTTGGGAACATTAATAAGACTCTACTTTGAAGATTGCAATGTATCGAACCCTCCAACTTGGAAGCTCTGCAGTTCACACAGGCTACAGCCCCTGTACCTGCAGAACCCAGTCCTTCCCACCCCAGCCACTTAGGCAGGTAGTGTGACCTGAACTCCATACCTGAGAGCTAGCTGCTGTGTGGCTTCTGGCCTCAGCTTCCCTCACACTTGTGGGGCATAGAGAGACTGGGGACCCATGCCAGGCCTCTTGAGTTTGAGTCTGCCTCCGGCTGTGGAGGTTAGGACACTCTGGCAGAGGTCACCCAGTCCATAATTAGCAGGCCTGACCCAGTTCTGGTGCAGTCGTTTGTAGTTCCTGCCTAGCTTAGCTGGGGGTTAGGTAACCATAGAGACACCACCCAAGATGGGGAGGCTAAAATGGGAGATGGACTCAGAAGCCCGATTTAGAAAGCTTGCTTTAATCATCTGGCACGTGAGCCAGCGTGCGCTCCTTCCACCATGAGAGTCAACCGACTACCATGTTTTGTGGAGGCACAAATTTAAACCCTCAGCCTTCCAAGAATTGTAGGAAAAGCCCCCGTTCCTCTTTGAATCGTAGACTCTGGGATCTGTGAATAAAGGTAAAGGGTGTGCGGATGAAGCCTGCGCCGGACCGGAAGCACAGCTCTCCGCGGAGCAGCCGCCATCTTGGCGCCTGTACCCAGAGACCCCCGTGGGGGCACAGAGGCTGGCTCCTCTGTGCCCTGGCGCTCATGTGGCTATTCTCTCTCCCTGCAAGCAGATCCCATTTGGCCGCCACTGTGCCACTCACTGCCCCATCATTGCTGTGTTGTAGGCGAGGCCTGATCATGGGGATTTGGAACTCCCACACTTCCGTGGGCAACATTCTGGGGTCCTTGATTGCCGGCTACTGGGTGTCCACGTGCTGGGGCCTTTCGTTTATCGTGCCCGGGGCCATCGTGGCAGCCATGGGGATAATATGCTTTCTCTTTCTCATTGAACGTAAGTACTCATGGCCCTAGAGATGGTCACCTGGGCTTCAGGGCAGATTAGTATGGACTGCTGTGCTGCGGTGCCTGTATTCACCCTGGCTATGCCCTAGCCAGGCTCTGTATAGACGTCCCCAGCAGCCCATTCTCTCCAGGGCTTGCTCAGTTTTCTGCTCTTTCCTAGTTCCTTGAGTGACACGCCCTCCCCCGCCCCCCACGGAAATGCCTTCCCCTCCTCATCTTTCTGACCCCACCCTTCCCTTAGCCCCATTTGCTTGCGTCATCAGGGCGTCTCAGATCCTCCTCATACATCCACCCCATACAAACCCAACCAACCTACGTGGCTGCACCTGCTCACCCCGGCCACCTCCGCACACTAACATGGACTTTGCTAGCTTGTGTACTTTACGATAAGCCGAGGCTCAGGCAATGTCATAAATCCATGGTGTGGCTTAAACCCATATATCTTACTAGGTAGAGCGTCTACAGGGAAATGAAGTCCACGTTCTATTCCAGTCAGTACCAGACTTCCCATTTAACAAGCTTTGGAAATCACTTTTTCCTGTATTTTTTTAAATTTTATTTTATTAATTTATTCATATTATACCTCAATGGTTGTCCCATCCCTTGCATCCTCCCATTCCTCCCTCCCTCCCATTTTCCCCTTCCTCCCCTCCCCTATGACTGTGACTGAGGGGGACTTCCTCCCCCTTTATATGCTCATAGGGTATCAAGTCTCTTCTTGGTAGCCTGCTATCCTTCCTCTGAGTGCCACCAGGTCTCCCCATCCAGGGGACCTGGTCAAATATGAAAATCATTTTTAAAGCAAAGGGCCCACTGTGGTGGAGGAGCCAGGCTGTTATGGCCCTCAGGCTGGTTGTATACGCTAGGCTGGCCATTTGGTTCTTCGATTTTTATTTTTATTTTTATTTTTATTTTTGCTTGAAGCGAGATGGAAGCACGTGGCTCTGGTGTGTGAGAGTAGCCCCAGCCTCTGCCCTCATCTCCAGGGCTCCAGACCCTTCATTCTGCACACACGGGCCTCGCCCCAAACCCCCAGTTTCCACTCCCGCCCCCACTGCTCAAGCCGACCTCTTAGTTTTTCAGTGACCTCCATCTTGCCAAGCTAGGGAGATGTGGCTCTCTCAGCCAGCTCTTTGGTAGTGAAAATCAAAACTGAACGTTCAGACATGAAACTTAGGTGGGCGGTCTGTGAGCTGAAGGGGGCATGTGGGTCACTGCTTAGCCCCATTTTGGTGTTCTCCAGGGGCCCAGGAAGTGACAGGCAGCTTGGCAGGCTAGCCTCAGCAAGTGCACTGTGGGGCAGGCAGGGCCTTGTGGCTTCTGGACCAAAACAACCGGTTAACTAGCTGGCGTGTCATTGGAGTTCTCGGAAAGGCCATTATGCCACTGGGTCCTGTCCCTTCCCCGCCCCTAGGCATTCATCTTATACCAGACACCTGGAAGAGTGACACTTCCTCCTCACTGGGGCCCCAGGTCCCATGTCCGCCCTGTCCTGCTTTCTGGACTCCCCAGGAAATGTGTTCTCTTCTTTAGCTGACAGAGGAGCTGGTTTAGGGTAAGGAGGATGGGAGGAAGGAACAGGGTATGGCCGTGGCTACGTAGGCTACAGGCTGCATTTCAGCCCAGGTCATCCTGGACAGGGGTGTTGTCCTCACTCAGAACAGGATTCTCAAGTACAGTGGATCTCTGTTTTCACCTTTTTGTTAACGATCCAGAGCCTGCTTCCGATGAGCCCCTACTCCTGCTACTAAAGGGCTGGGCAAACTGGGAGGACTGTCCATCATCGGGCCCCTTGGTCCCTGTGCCCCATCCTCCTGACTCAGGGTGACCCTCCGAGCTGGTCTATACCTGCTACCTACCTGATCCTTCCTGGCCCTGGACAGGAAGGTGGCTTGCTGCTGCTAGTGCCCGGGCAGAGAGACAAAGCCTGGTCTAAGGACTTTATACATACATACATACATACATACATACATACATACACACACACACACACACACACACATGCACACACACACACACACATGCCTTTGGTGCTCACCGCCAAGCCAAGTGTGGGTGAAGCCGGCCATCTGCTTTGAGCTCACTGCTCAGTTCATCTCCTTTTACACTTTGCCCTCCTGATGTGGGGGACAGGGCCCCCTTCATACAGGCTGGTTTGCCTCATCAGCCACCTCTCACCCCTGGCTCTGCTTCTGCCTCACTTGGGCTGTTCATTGAAGTTCATTGTCTTCATACCTGCTCCAGGCCACAGACCTGGTCATGGTGCCCTGGCGACCCCTTCTCCTCCCTGCACTGTGCAAGGATGCCTCCGAGGCCCGGTGTGCAGCTGTGTGCTCCTTCAGCCTGGACCTTGCTGTGCTTCCCAGCAGGATGTCTCCCTACCCCCACCCTTGTACTGTGCCAACCGTATCTGAGGTCAGCTCCATGTCTCACACTTTTACATAAAGATCTGAGCTTGGCCCTACTCCCTGCCTTGCGATTAAGACCCTCTTCCTCCTCCTTCATCTGTCATAACCGGGACATTTTCCCAGGTGGCAGAAAATGTCCTATGTGGAGTGCCCTTCCCCTCACTGTGTTCGGCCCCAGGGCTGTTCTCATACATACTCTCTAAAGTACACAGGGTTCAGGAAACAAGCTGCCACTTGCTTGAGGAGCTTGAGTGACCACCCAAGTGCCAGCAGGTCACTGGATAAGTTTCAGGTGACAGACAGACAGGACATGTTCATGACCCCAGCACTCTGTTTTCTCCCAGCAGGCATCTGATCCGCACTCACTTTCATTGCTAAGAAATCCATCCCCCGCCACAAATGCTGTTCTGACAATACTCTGGGGCCAGCCTCATGCTTTCTAGTTTGTCCTTGGGTCCACCGTGTCCTTGGGGCTGACTTACCACTCTGTCAACCTCTTTCCATATTCAAAGTGGTGTCCACACCCATGGCCTGGTGCTTGCTGGCCTGGGCTGCCACATGCCCATCCGCAGTCAGTGGGAGAATGGGAAGGGAGGTGGCTTATGCCCTTGCCTCACCAGCCCCTTGCCCTGGACTGTCTTTCTTCCTTAAGCTTCTGTTTAGAAAGAACACCTTGTTCTCTTCAAATGAACCTTAGTACGTGCACTCACGGACATGTGGCTAATAAAAGTTACAGTAGTGAAACACACCTGGCCACTCT
This sequence comes from Acomys percivali, assembly GCA_907169655.1. Classification (NCBI taxonomy): domain Eukaryota; kingdom Metazoa; phylum Chordata; class Mammalia; order Rodentia; family Muridae; genus Acomys; species Acomys percivali. The sequence goes on from OU015751.1 coordinate 5,357,132, forward strand.
CACAGTCCCCTCTTTTGTTACTGTGTTTGTGGGAAGAGTCCCTTAAAACCACCCACTTAGGAACACCAGGTGAAGAACCGGTCCGGGTCCGTTGCCAGCGGTAGGTTGGGTTCTTTTGCTGTGGGCAGCAGTGCTCAGCCACCCATCCATCTCCCGTTTACTCTTTCAGACCCGAAGGACATCAAGTGCTCTTCCACCCTGCCCACGGTAAGAGCACCCCCCCCCGACTCCCCACTCCCAACTCCCACCACCACCCCCATCTCCTGTTTCCTTACAGTACAGCTTAGTCCCCTGTGCAGCCCACACTGGCAGTAGCGAGAGGCTGACCCCAGACTCACATGACAAAGAGTCTATCTCAGCCTGCATCACCACCCACGGAGCACTTCCTGTTGACCAGCTCCTTCATTCTAAGCTCTGCCTTCAGAGGCTACCTGAAACATGCCACCACAGCCTGGCCTTACAGCCGCCTGTGACATCAGTCAGCATACAATCCTTTTTACCTGTCCACCTTCTGCCCTGTGAAATGTAAGGACCTTCCTGTGGATATCAAGCAGCCCCTGGGCCTCCGCTCTGGGGACAGTACCTGAACTGTACAGCAGGGGGCACCAGAGCCCCTTCCTATTGAGGGTTAACAGGCTTCTAGTGGGTAGGGGGTACTAGGGAGGTGGGGGTGGGAACATTGTGGTACTTTATTAACCAAAGCAAAAGTAAGCAAAGACGGCTGCTATATTCTGGAAAAGTAACAGTGGGTGGTATTTGATTTGTTTGTTTGTTTTTCGAGACAGGGTTTCTCTGTGTATGTTTGGCTGTCCTAGACTCGCTTTTTTTGTAAACCAGGCTGGCCTCGAACTCACAGCGATCTGCCTGCCTCTGCCTCCTGAGTGCTGGGATTAAAGGCGTGCGTCACCACACCCAGCTGTGGGTGGTATTTGAAAGTGTGCTCCAAGCCATTTCCCTGCCTGACTAGATTTTCCTAGCCCAAGCTTACAGAGCCTGTCATCTTTTTCCCTTGTGATCTGAGGCCTCTGTGTGTCACACAGTGACCAACCTCTATGCGCAGGAGAACTGGGATGCTCACTTCTCTGTGGGAACATCTGTCCCTCCGGACAGCTGTGGCACGTGTGTTGTAGAGCTGAATCTGCCTGATTCCCCCGCCCCCCACCCTACCCCAATACATCATCATGGTCAAAAGGCCAAAGCTCATTTTAATTTTCCCTTTTCCAAATTTCTGCGCAAGTTGCTGGGGTCTCGCAGGGCTCAGCTGCCCTGAGGGCTCTATGGCATGCTGGGCAGGGGGCAAAAACAGAGCAGTTGGCATCTCCACCCTCTCAGTGCATCACAGGTGGGTTTCAGCTTCAACATATGGAGTTGTGGGGGTGCTCAGCCATGATGGGGGAAACATATCAATTAGGCTTTGAGACTTTTGTGGCTTTGTGTTTCTGGTGGGACCGTCTGAAGAGAGGCAGTCCCGCAGAATGGGGGGAAAATATGTACAAACTGTGTCTGAGGGGGGGACCTTTATCTACTGTCCACTGTCTTCTTTAGCAAGACAGCCATCTCTTTAGCCCCAGTACAAGCATTTATAAGGAACTAAGGAAGTGCTTCTTTTCCAGCATTCCAAAGTCTCTGAGAACGGCATGAACAGATTTAGAGTTCAGAAGCAAACCGTCCGCAGTGAAAAGAATAGCCCTCTGGTGAGTAACACGCGGCTTCTACCTGCTGGGGTGCCTTTGGAGGTTCAGAGCCAGGCTCCAAGCCACACGGAGACACCCGACTGGCTGGCCCTGTGCCTCAGGTGGGGAAGCAGAGCAGGAAGGTGCTGTTCCCATCTGGCCCCAGCAGGTGTCACTGCGACACAGCTGTATGGCAGGTAGGGGGCCCAGCAGACAAGAGGAGCACACAGTGGCCTAGGGGTGCAAAACCATACAGAGTTCTTGTCTCAGGCCCAAGAAGAGGTGGCAGATGTCATGAAAGGTCATCTCGTTCCTTTCTCCCACTTTCTTTTTTGTTGGTTTGTTTGTTTTTCGAGACAGCGGTTCTCTGCGTTAGCCTTGGCTGTCCTGGACTCACTTTGTAGACCAGGCTGGCCTCGAACTCACAGTTATCCACTTGCCTCTGCGTCCCGAGTGCTGGGATTAAAGGCATGCGCCACCACCTCTGGGTCTTTTCCCCACTTTCTGAATGAAGAAGCTGAAACACAAAGGTGCTAAGTTCCTGGTTCCGACCCCAGAACAAGCCCGGAAGCCTTCTCCATGGCTGGCTCTTCTCGCTGCCCTCCCTCATGCAGTTCCTCTGGATTCAGTTCCTCAGACAGTTCAAGGACTTGCCGAGCTGAACCTCCTGGAGCATTTTAGACTCAGTTGTATCATTGACGTTACGGCTGTTTTCTTTCATTTTGAAGGCAGGTTCCTTGAAGTTCTGATGCATTAAGCATGCTATCGGGGTTTTTGTTTTGTTTTGTTTTGTTTTGTTTTTTTGCCCAGAGAAATTTATTTGTGGTATCTGGGGTGTGGGAAGAAAGACACATGATATCCTATACATCCTGGTCTTTTAAGGAGAGTGCAGGCTGTGGCTAGTTACCCAAAATGCCTGCAGACCTGTCCACCCTGCAGCCCAGGGGCCACATGCACCGTGCCCCGGCATAGCTTTGAATGCAGCCTGATGCATGGTTCTTTAACGTGGACTTTGTAGATGACGGCAGTGTGTTTCAACATCAAAAGGTTGGTCATGCCTGCAAGACTTTCGGCTTGCTTGAGTTTTATTTTTTAAAACTCACAACTCGATGAGTGTCACACCACCATGACACACTCCTGCGATAGCCGTGAAGGCTGACATTTGTTTTCTGTAGTGACCAACCTGAAAGGGCTCGCTCTGGCATCAGTGTGCTGCTTTCCTCTTCCCCTTCTTTTTCTTCTGCAAGTCTGTCCACTGCCACCAAGAAGCCAGGTTCACACAGCCCAGTAACCTTATTCAAGCTGACTACAGTGGGGACTGACCAGTCAGGTACAGGCCCTGCTTGCGTGGTATCATGAGCAAGGCCCTGCCTCTGCCCTTGCAGTGGGTTAGGATATGTAGGGGGGGTGTCCCCCAAACTTGGCAGGAGCCCCTGGTTGTCCCCTTTCCCAGAGTGTTCCAGCCTGACCCCGGGTGCTCCTCCAGCCACAAGGCTTAATGCCGAGGCCACATCTTGGCTGCACAGGAGCCGCCTTTGGTCTTTTGGGGATCGTGACGGTTGCCTTGGGGTGGTCATAATTCCCATCCCCATGGCCGCTTGTCCTCTTCCTCCTTGGCATCTGTCACTGGCCAGGGCTCAGATACTGCTGAGACCCCCTCCATGAGCCTCAGAAGGGTGAGCTCATTGGCCCGTGCCTTCTTTGCTGGGTGGGAAGCACAGACCTCAGCAAGGGCAGGCTTCCCCAGCATGGCTACAGGCACACCCAAGTGAATGGAGTGAGGCAGTTAACTAGAGGAGTAGTAGCCTTTGCATCGTGTGTGTGTGTGTGTGTGTGTGTGTGTGTGTGTGTGTGTGTGTTTTGTTGTTGTTGTTGTTGTTGTTGGCATTTAACTAGAGTAGTAGCCTTTGTACCATGTGTGTTGTTGTATGTGTGGCGTGTTGTGTGTGTGTTGCTGTTGTTGCTGCTGCTCCTGTTCTTTTTGTCAGTAGCAGGAATGAATCCCCTCATTCATCGTGCAGCCCTCGGGGCTAGAGCACACATGAAACCTGCTTATTGAGTGTTTAAAGACAGAAGCCCTGCCTCCTGCCCCCAGGATTTGTCTCTTGTTGCCCAGTGGCTCCTTGGTCACTCTAAAAGGAAATAGCATCCCTTCTTGCTTGCTTTGGAAGACCTACCACTACCTTACTTGCCCAGTTCTTCCAGCCTGCAAAGGCACTGAGGCTTCCCTGGTGTCCGCTTCCCGAGCAGTCTGAGTGTGCAATTTTAAGACAGCCCAGCAGGTGGCGCCTTAGGGCACTTTATACTCCAGGGCATTGCCTGCTGGAGAGCAGGTGGGCTTTCGGTGGCCGACCTTGTCTGTTCTTACTGCTCTCCAAGTCAACAGACTGCTTCTGTCCTGGCCAGGTGGATTCTCTGCACTTGCATTGCATCATGGCTTGCTGCATCTTAGCCCCTGGTCAGACCTCTCTCTGCAGGTCTCGGCGTGGTCCCCAAGGACTCTCCTGAAGCATGGAGCTGTTCAGAGATTTCTGCAGCTCAGCTAGCCTGGGAATGGGGTCTTGGGCTCTCGGAGGAGCCAACGTTAAGTATGATGGAGAACTAGTGGCGGGTCTCCGAAGCTGAACACTTCAAGCTCACGCAGAATGCTGAGTGTCTGCTTGTCAGTCCTGCCACCCACCTAGCTTTCATCTTTCTTATTAGTATGCAAGTGCCTGCTTGTCTGGGTGTGAAACCTGTGTGCAGTTCCCACGGAGGCCAGGAGAGGGCATTGGATTCCCTGAGCTGGTGTCACAGGCATTTGTGAGCTGCCTGATGTGACTAGAAATTGAACCTGGGTCCTGTGCTGAAGGCACAAGTGCAGGCTGGAGAGATGACTGAGTAGTTAAGAGTACTGGCTGCTCTTCCAGAGGTCCTGAGTTCAATTCCCAGCAACCACATGGTGGCTCCCAACCATCTGTAATGGAATCTGATGCCCTCTTCTGGGTGTGTGTGAAGACAGATTATTCACGTACAGATATATAGATATGTTTTTTAAAGCTGCAAGTGCTCTTAACCACTGAGCCACCTCCCCAGCCCCATTTTCCTTCTTGATTAATTAATTAATTTTTAAAAATTCTACTGTAGTTTGAACTCACCTTACATGGGTTGCAATAAAACAAATAAAATAATACATCAATGGCTGTTGGATCCTTAAGTACATAGGAACACTCCTTTCTAAGCCCTCCCAGATTCACAGTTCAGTCAGGAAAAGCTGTGTTACATCAGCCTTGCTCTGACTTAAAACCCCATGGCAGAGCTGGGATCTCTCCGCTGTGCTCCAGTAAGCACAAATTCTGTCCCTTGGGAATGTCCCAGGTATCGGGAGGCACAAACCTCAGAGCTGGCTTATAAATTTTAAAATAGCATCGCTTCTGGCAGCATTTGTACACTGTGAACACCTTGCAAGGCCCAGGGTCCCGTGAAGACTTCCTCACTAGCAAGTCCGTGAAATGACGTCACTACCTCACAGTGACTGCATTGCTGGTTTGGAGTTTAGTTTCTCTCTTTCCTGAAATGCTTCCTGTAGATTGCAGATGAAGACATAAAACAGTCCCTTCAGGTGTGCTCAGTCATGTTATCATCTGCAAGGTTCTTGCCCAGAGAGCTGTGTAATCTAGTTAAAAACGAACACACAAACGCACACTTACAAAAAAAAAAAAATCCCTTAATGTCGTAAGTATGTTTATACTTTAGTGTTGGATGTGTTTCTGAGTTATCTTTGGCCACGTGTCAGCCCTGGGCAGCAGCACTCTGGACACAGCTGATTAGATCATAATGAAAATCTAATCTGATTACATGTTATCTACGAGACACAAGGCAATCGTCTCCTGTTATCGGGATCTTCCAGATGTTTGGGTACAGGATACATCGTCCATGCGGTGTGCTTTTAACCTACTGATCTTTCTCCACAGTGTTGTGGGGTTCATTTTTTTTTTTCTCATTATTTCTGAACCAAAGATTTCTGTGAGTTAATGCTATTTCATGGGCCAGGTGGATAGTGACAACTGATGTGGCAATGAGGTGGACATAGTTACCTACATGTGTTTCTGAGGCTTTTAGCAGGGAGCCAGGTGACTTACTCACTTAAAATTCTGGCCTCTCGGCGTGGAGAGATGGCTCAGCAGTTAAGAGCACTGACTGTTTGCAGCGCCTGCGCTGCTAGTCTAGGCTATGGCGAGGGTCTGCGGATTGAAAAGACAACACAACAATGGGTCATTGGTGCTAAGAGAAAGCCGTTTATTGGGAATAACAGAGCTGCTTATGTAGGGGAGGAACCAGCAATCGAACAGCACTGTGGAAAGTCCCCAAGAGGGAGCAAACCAAGGGGGCCAAATCATGAGACTCAAAACAAGGAAAATGAAGGCAACCAGTGGAGCACAATGTTGCAACTGCAGACAAAAACAAGTAATGGTCAGTGCCAGCACAGCTGCAGTTCCCCACAGCTGTTCTTTCAGAAGTCCTGAGTTCAACTCCCAGGAACCACATGGTGGCTCACAACCATCTATAATGAGATCTGCTGCCCTCTTCTGGCCATCCTGTGTATATGCAGACAGAGCACTGTATACATAATAAATAAATTAGTTAATTAATTAAAAAAAGAAAATTCTGACCTCTCTTCAGCCATATGCCCCTGGTGACATCTGTTCCTTTTCCTTTTGTGCCCAGGACCCGGAGCTGCAGTGCTTGCTTCTCTCTGATGGGAAGAGCCCCCTCCACCCGAGCCACATTGTCGTCCTCCCGGGCGACAGCAGTAGCAACAGCAGCATGGCCGCCATCAGCTTCACAGGAGCCCTGAGGATCCCAGTGAGTCTGTGCGCCAGGGAGAGAACACTGCTGTGGGAGAGGGCCGGGTCTTCCTGTTCTTGTGGGCAGTGTGGCTGGTCATTCCAGGGTGAATGTGACATGCGTGTGTCGTCTCTTCGTTTTGTACTGTCTCTAACACTTTGAAATTAATTTTTCCACCCAGAAACTTCACAGGCCAATGGAAAACAGAAAGCTGGCTGCTCTGAGCCTGTACCCACGATACCTTCTGTCCCTTTTGTCTCTCTACCCTCCCAGTCACGTGCTTTCTCGCTCTGAGGGCATAGGGTGCAACGAAAGGCACCCTGTGCTCGCTGAGCCTGCTCCGTTTCACAGCACAGTGAGGGTCTGAGCGTCCAGTATGGCATGCAGCCACAGGGAAGGTGACGTACGAAGGAGTAGAGGCTACAGAAGATTAGCCAGCAATGTGCTACGGTCCTAAGTAGCTGGACCCGATTATGCTCTGGCCCTTGGGGGTGGGGGTGGGGGTGGGGTCAGCTATCTCCCACAATGCCCTGCGGTGGCAACCTCAGAGTTTACAGTTGTGAGCCCTGGCCAGTCTCCACAGCATAGGCCCACGCCTGGGCACTGGGTTCCCGAACAGGCTTCACAGCTGGCCACTGGAAGATGATAATTTTAAATGAAAGTCATTTCTAAGACTGTTCTCACTACCAGCTAAGCAACCCTTCTGTGGTAGCTTACTGCTCTGCTTTGCTGCCCAGAATACTTCCGCTGACATCAGTTGGGGAGCAGACTAGCATGCAAATGCAAGTTATGAGGCAATGTGGACAGGACAGGCTTTGGAGGCCTGGTCCAACCTCACCATCTCCCTCCCTCCCCCTTTCCTCTCCCTTCCCCTGCCCAGCTGGTTGGCCTGAGCATCTACACTGTCACTGGGCTCCTCCCCTGGTATAGTGTGATCTGTTGATCTGAGTATGACGTTAGTTGAGTTCATGCCAGCGCAGAGCATGCCAGACATGTATATACTAGGTTAATATGGACCACACACTCTCATCCTCACCCTGCAACTGAAAAACACCAATGGTGGTGATGGAGGTTTCAGTGTGTGTGTGTGTGTGTGTGTGTGTGTGTGTGTGTGTGTGTCATACACATGAGTATGCATGTCCACATATCTGTGTACACACATGCATAGGCTAGAGGAAGCAGGGTCTCTCCCTGAATGAACTGGAAGCTTGCTGATTTGGCTGGATAGCTGACCAGTGAGCTCCTTGGATCTGTCTGTCTCTGCCCTCCAGTGCTGGAGTTACAGACACTCACAACTATGCCTGGCTGTTTATATGGATACTGGGGATTTGAACTTGGGCCACATTGGTATAACAAGTCCTCTTATGCACCAAGCTATCTCCTCAGTCCAGTTCCTGAGTCTTAATGAGCATCCCAGGGGGGATATCACTGGCCATCATTTGGCGTGACTATCTCATCAGCATATATTTTCATTGGCTCTTATTGGATATAGACATCGAGTTTTTGCCTTCGGGGCAGCCAAGCCAGGCGTGTCCATTCGTGCTCTGGATCTCCTGGGGCTTGCTTCCTTGGAGTGTTCTCGCCTGAGCAAGGCCAAACCTTGCAGAAATACAGCCTGCCTGCAGGGGAATTGTCATCGTCAGTTGTGCTCAGTCACACCTCAAAACACACTGCCAGTCCCTCACTTGGAGTTGACAGGACCCTCTCTCTTCCAGGGCGTGATCGAGTTTTCTCTGTGTTTGCTGTTCGCCAAGCTGGTCAGCTACACGTTCCTGTTTTGGCTTCCACTGTACATCACCAACGTGGGTGAGTGCCTGCCTGCTGAAAGCGAGATTTGGTTCTGTGCACTGACCGCTCAGTGACCACACGTGGTGACCGGAGAGGGACGGTGCAGCTCAGCAAACGGGAGAGGATGTGGCTCTGGTAATAACAGTCCCTGGATTCGCTGAGTACATCCTGACCCCTCTGCAGTTCCCAGAGGCTGCTTGCGTTTAAATCTGGCCCGTGTTAGGCTTTGGAACACAGTGGCCAGCAAGCAGAAGCATAGCCTCCGGGGATTTGAGATAAGATATCCTTAGAAATCCGACCTAGAAACTGTTTTCTGGGGTACGTTCTGATTTGTGGAAGGGCCGGCAGCCTCTTAGGTTTCCACAGTCCAAGACTGTCTGAAGCTGTGGCCCCTGGTAGAGTATTCCAGGAAATAATGCTATATAGCTGTGCATGGTCGGTACATAGAGTGGGTGACAAGAAACTCTGCAGTTCCCAGGAACCAAATCAGGGCTGTGCTGATGGGGTGGGAGTCTCAGAGCGTGGTGACATCTTGAGGACAGGAACCAGTGAGGCAGCAGGAAAAGCAGCAGGGTTTTGTAACTACAGCCTCGGCCTTGGGCTCTGGAGACAGCACAGAAAGGAGGATCAGGTTCCAAGGGGCGTCATGAGGCCATGTCGAGGTTGACCAGAACCCAAAGCTACAGGGGACATCACCTCAGCCCAGGAACCTTCCGGAAGTGTGGCTAACAAAGACAGGCTATGGAAGGAAAGAGAGTGGATGAGCAGGCCGCAAGGAACTTCCTCAGAGCCCACCTCACCTGGAGGGGTGCAGAGTATGTCCAACAGAGAGTCTCAGTAGGGGAACATACTGCTTTTCACAAGGGAAGAAATCTTTTTTTTTTTTTTTTCTCTCTCTCTCTCTCTTTTTGGTTTTTCAAGACAGGGTTTCTCTGTGTAGCCCTGGCTGTCCTGGAACTTACTCTGTAGACCAGGCTGGCCTCAAACTCGACCCACGTGCCTCTGCCTCCCAAATGCTGGGATTACAGGCATGCGCCACCACTGCCCGGCTAAGGGAGCAATCTTGACCTGAGTGTTGAATTGCCCAGGTGCCCAGTCTGAGTCTTGCTTTGGGTCAATTCCAGTTACTGCAGGGTGAGGGAGATGGGTCTGACCAGCCAAGCACTTCCCACTTTGTCTCCTCAAACTGGCCAGCATCCATCCAGCTGCAAGTAAAGGGACATGAAGTGGCAGTACTGTGCCACTGAGGCATGAGAAGGCTCAGGCCCCAGCTGGGGTCAGGTAGCACACAGTACCACACTCTCAGTTACACTGTGTGACTGACTGAATATTCTTGGCCGTTGCTCTGGGGAGGCCTGCCTATGACCTTGAACCACAGCCCTCAAAAACATCACTCACATGCATATACACAGACATAAACCCACACCCCAAGTACCTTCCCAGGCTCACCCCTGAGCTGGTACCCCTATGGTGGCCAAGCATAGGCTGCAAGGATGGCCAGGCTTGGGTGAGACGTGCCAACCAACTTCTTTTATAATCTGATTTCCAATGATTGCTCGGTGTAAATCTGCTCATGGAGCAGAGTCCCTCGTGGGTCCCTCTGGCCTAACCACTGAGGACATGTCCTCATTAGCTCATATTCTGGTCATTCAACAGATCACCTGGATGCCAAGAAAGCCGGGGAGCTGTCCACATTGTTTGACGTGGGCGGGATCTTTGGTGAGTTCAAAGCCATTTGCTCCACTTAGTCAAGAACTTAGTGGTAGAGTTGGGTGGGTGACAGTCTTCCTGGGACTCAGCACACTAAAGCTGAGGCAGCAGCATGGCAAGTCAGAGGCTATTCGGAGTGAGACCTTGTCCTTGTTCGAGTCCGTTTTGCTGCTGGCCGGGCACCATGTGACATAGTGACCTTGGCATTTGCCCTGCTTGCCTCTGACCTGAGCCAGCTGCCCTCAGGAATGGCACACACTCCCGGGCAGGTGGCGGCAGCATTAGTACCACCAGGTAAAGCGGCTTTGGGGTTGCCCTAAAGCCTAGACACTTTGTGATTCCCATGGCCTTATTAGGCCAGGCCCCAAGCGGCCATTTCTGCTACCCAGCGAGGACAGGCTCTGGGACGGTTGCTGTAGTTCTTGTCCCTGTGACCTAGTCTCTTCTGGGGAGCTCCTGCTGGGCCTCAGCTCCTGAACTCATCTCCCTACCCCACCCCCATATTACAGGTGGGATCCTAGCAGGTGTGATCTCCGACCGGCTGGAAAAACGAGCCTCTACCTGTGGTTTGATGCTCCTGCTGGCAGCACCTACAGTAAGCCCCGGCTCTGCCCACTGTCACAGGCAGGCAGGCAGGCAGCTTCATCCCCACGCACCACCACTGTCCCCTGCCCAAGCTCCACATCCCTGGAAGAAGCCCAGTTTATCCCTGGCTGGAAGCGCCAGACCCTCCATCACGCTTGCCCACCACGGCCCCTGGGCTGCACACACCGTGCTTCTCCCCAACTCTGAGTTTCTCATGGCTGCTTCTATCTGTGGTATTCCCATCACACCGATCTCTGCCCCCCTTCCCAGTCACACTCTTGCCTGTCCCTTGGGATCTTGGTGACACCCCATCTTCTAGGTTCAGTGAGCCCCATCATGTCAGGCTCATCCTCCCAGGCATTTAGAAGCTCTCGGCCTTGGCCAGGTGACTTCTCTGCCTGTTGCGGAGCCAGTGTGGTACTGGCCTGCCATTGCTGTTGGTGACATGAGGGGCTGTTCTGTTGCCACATTGTATTTGTCCACATGCCTCTCATCCCAAGGCTGTGGCTGGATGTCCCCAGAACATGGCCTAGTTCTGAGTCCTCTCAGACCTCGGGCTCTATAAAGCAGTCCTCAAGAAAGTATGTACAGCGTGACCCCTATCGCTAGGACAGCATCCCAGGGTGCAGTGCTCAGGCAGGCAGCCGCAGACCTCAGAGGAAGAGTTGAGGACTTGTCCGGTGTCCCTCCCACCAGCCCTGGGCACTCTACAAGTTCCCCAAGGCCGACAGGCAGGTCCCTGTGGGCTCTGTTTCTAAACCACAGGCTCTTACCATCCCCCTTTCTGTCCTTAACTCCCGCAGCTCTATGTTTTCTCCTCCGTCAGCAAAATGGGTCTAGAAGCCACCATAGGTGAGTAAGTGAGACCTCATCACTTCTCTCACACACATGTCTGTCCATACGACCCCATGACGTGCACGGTAAAAAGCAGTCTAGAGGCATTAGGCTGGGGTGACTTGAGTGCTGGGTGTGGCCCCGTGTTCCTCTTTGGGAGAGGCCAGGCTCCTGTTTCTAGATAGTGCACCTGTGGCAGTTACTGTGGGCTAAGTATGGCCACCCCGCCAGCAGTGCTCCGCTCTGGGTGCCAAGGGGAGGAGCTGTTCAGCCTGGAGGTGGGGCATTACCCACAGCCCTGGAAGCTGTTGTGTAAGGTGGAGAGCCAAGCCAAGGACACTGGAGGGAGTGGGCGTGGAAGCATCTTGTCACAGTGGCCAGTGAACGTGGGGTTTCCCGTGGACCCAGGAGAAAGGAGCTCAGGCAGTTGGGGGAAGGGCCGTGTGGTTCAGTGTCCTTGCCTGTGGTCAAGAGAAGGCCTCACTCTGGCTGAAAAGGCTGTGGCACAGATCCAGTGCTGGCCTGGCCTCTGTCCACCCAAGCTCTCATCCCCTCTGTGTTCCATCATTGGATGCTGTCCATGGAGGCCAGGGAAATTGAGTTCTGGGTTCTCCAGACAGGATACTGAGGCTTTGAGAAAGCCTGACAATGCATCCTCAAGCACAGTGCAGAAGCCATTTGTCCTGTGTCCCGGAGATTGCCCCTCAGGGGATGGGCCCCTTCCTCTTAAATGCCTGCCCTCACCCACTGCTGGTCTGGGCAGGCCCTGTTTTGAGCCCCCTCCGTTTTCCACAGCCATGCTGCTCCTCAGCGGGGCCCTAGTCAGCGGGCCCTATGCATTGATCACCACCGCCGTCTCTGCAGACCTGGTGAGTCACACGCTGCTTCCCCTGCTCAGGGCCAACACTGACTCCACTCCGTGGGCGAAACTTCATTCACATTTTGTGCACAGATAGCCCGAGTCTTGAGAGTTTCCTAGCAGCTGTCCCTGGCCACCTTCTCTCGGTCTCTTCTGCCTGTGTAAATGCTGTTCATGAGTGGGCCACAGAGTGTCCAGCTAAGGAGCACAGATGTGGAGCTTTGACACCGCCCCTCCCCCTCACCCCATGCCATCTGTCCAGGGCAGCAGGTTGGCCCTACCTGGGTCTCCATGTTAGATGCTGTTGCTAGATCTGCCCATAGGAAGCTTATCCTTGGATGGACATGAGCGTACAGACTCAGCTATGTGCCCCTGAGATATTCTGGAAGGATCCACATCAGACTGAACAAAATGGTCAACGTATAAGAGGCAGAACCAGAGAAGGGATTCTAACCACATTTTTTTTAGACTAAGTAAGAGAGTTGCAGATAACTAAATATGTTCAGGCAGGCATTTTGAGGGATTCCTGGCTCTTAGAATTCCTCAGAGCTTTGCTCAGGGTGGCACGGGGAGGAGACAGACTTCCTAAGGAGAGCACTCTGTGTGTTGAACGTGTGTGTCAGTCGCACTTCATGCCCGCCTGTTTCACATCCTTCTCCATGCCCACAGGGGACTCACAAGAGTCTAAAAGGGAATTCTCATGCTCTGTCCACGGTGACGGCCATCATCGACGGCACTGGATCTGTAGGTATGCAGAGAACGCCCAGCCCTCCCCCGCCAACGGCCTCGTGAGGTGAAGCAGAAAGCTATTGTTCCTGATGGGCACCCAAGGTTCTGGTGCCAGTGTCAGGGCTGGTAGCTCTTAGAAGCTCGGGGGAGTTGGTGGGAGGCTTCAGAGAAGACAGTTGTGAGGTGGGGTAGCTGGTTATGTTTACTCAGTGGGAGAGAACGGTCCTCCAGGCTCTAATTTGACCCAGGGGTTGGCCGGCTTTAGGCTCCAACTTTTCATTACTGCCCCTCCAGGGAAGATAGCATCTTGTTTCAGCTTAAGTTATTGAAAAACTAATGAATCCCGAAGTAAACAAGATCCAGTCACCCACCTTGCCGAGGTTTCTGAGATTTATTTTATTAGCAAATTCTGGAGTGACAGTGTAAGCATCTCGTCCTTGTGTTAGTCAGTTTTGCGTTACTGTAACAAAAGGCCACAGATGGTCAACTTCAATAGAGGAAAAGGTTTGCTCTGGTCCCTCTTGGCCCCTGGGTCGCGTCTGGAACATGGGAGGGGGTTCAAGCTGGGTTTCTCTGCCTGGTGATGGGTCTCAGAAGCAGCATAACCTTTACTGTTACCCCAGCCCAAGAGGGACTTCATGGCCTGGGATGCAGCTGTGGATGCTCTATCTATCTATGGTGCAGCTGTGGATGTTCCATCTATCTCTCTATCTCTCTATCTCTCTACCTGCCTATCATGTCTGTCTCTGTCTCTGTCTGCCTCTGTGTTTCTCTTTCTCTCCCTGCCTCTGTGTCTCTGTCTGTGTCTGTCTGTCTGTCTGTCTGTCTGTCTGTCTGTCTCTCTCTCTCTCTCTCTCTCTCTCTGTGTGTGTGTGTGTGTGTGTGTGTGTGTGTGTGTGTGTGTGTCCCTCTCTCTGCACTGTCCCACGGAAGTCTTTGTGAGTCAGTCTGCCGCTCCCAGGACACCATGCTAAGCTAACATGGCATCCTGCCAGCAGCCTGGGCACTACAGCAAAGCAGAGGATCAGAGGAGAAAGAAAACCAAGAAAGGAGATGGGAAACTTGACATTCATCTCAAACACACGGCTGAAGGGAGAGAGGCTGCCTCAGTGAAGAGGGGGCCTTGCCGCTGCCCTCTGGGCTGCAGAGGAGGAAGGCGCCATGCTCAAATCAGAAGGGCAGCAGGCCAGTGGGCCTTCTCTGCCCTCAGTGTCGTGCGCTGCCCCTCTTCAAAGGCCCCAAACGTCCCTGATTACTCAAGTGCACAGGGACTCAGCAGCCAGTCACCATGGAAACAGCATGAACACTGGTCCTCCACCAAGTCCCAGCTTTGTGTCTCATGCACGCTCCCCACAAGATGAAGCAAAAGAAGGCTCGAGGGACAGCACACCAAGGGACATCACAGCACTTTAGCAAAGTGTCACACTGGGAAAGCGTTTGCCCCACGGGTTTGCCAAGTGTTCATGTCTATTAGTCAGTGCAGGGTTAGGCAAAAGGCACAGCTCAGCTGATCTCCTGGCTGGTTAACTCCTAAGTGCCTTATGGCTCATGTGTTTGATGTGTTTTCAGTGTCCAGAGTGACATCCAAGGCTGCCCTTCCTGCATGTGTGTGCAGAACAGTTAAATGTACCCATGCATGGTTTCAAGGCTTCATTTGATCAAAGTGAGACATAATCTAGATACAAGGGCTAGATAGTCCTGCAAACTTTTTTTTAGTGCATTCATGTTTTACCTGCATGTATATCTGTGTGAGTGTGTCAGATCTTAGAGTTATAGGCCGTTGTGAGCTGCCGTGTGCGTGCAGAGAATTGAACACCACATACATGAATTGCCTGGACTCATGTGTTTTTTTTGGGGGGGGTTCTTTTTTTTTTTTGTTTTTTTGTTGCCTTGGCTGTCCTGGACTCCCTTTGTAGACCAGGCTGGCTTTGAACTCACAGCGATCTGCCTGCCTCTGCCTCCCAAGTGCTGGGATTAAAGGCGTGCGCCACCACAGCCCGGCTGGACTCATGTCTTCTACCCAAACAAGACACGGCTCTTCACACGCTCCTTGCCCTGCACCCCTCCATCACACTGGCTCTGTTGTTGCTGTCCTCTTCCCAGGCAGGCAGGATGGATGATGGTCCTCAGACGTGCCATTTCCCCTCCCTGGCTTAACTGCCCCCATTCACTTTTTCTTTGTCTCTGTCCCTGCCCTGACACCACCACCTTCAGTATCCTCCGTCTGGCATCCTGGTGACAGGCCACACAGCTGCCCACTAAGCCACATAGGCCTTCCATCCTTTCCGTCTCCCAAGACCGTCTCCTCCTCCTCCCATTAGATCCCTGTCTGCTAGGTTCCTATTCACGGCTCCTCTGTGGGTGGGACTGTCACCTAGTAGCCTCCTAAGACTCCTAGAGCTTGCAAGGCTGGGTGGTATTGGGGTTCCATCTGCAGCACCTCAGTTTCCACCGCTGGCAGTAGGCATCTTCTGTCACTCTCTGATGCTCTTCACACTGACCTTATTCACCTTCTCTGGGTCTTCAGAGTCTCCCCGCCCTTGCCCAGAGGCCCTTCCTACCCACCACGCTGCCCCTGGCAGGCGTCCATGTGGAAGCAGGCCCCTGCATCTTGGGGGTTGGGCACTGTTGTTTCTTTGATAAGTTTGCCTACCACCGGCTTCCTTGTGTTCTGGAAAACATTAGTCAAACGTCAGGCTTCCAGAGGGCTTGTCCTTCCTGCCTCTCTCTCTGAGCGACGCCCTTGACTTTATCTTTCAACTTCGTGTTCTTATTTTAGCCTGCCTTTTAGTGCCTCAAACACTGGGTCAGGTGAGAATCGCTGATAACCGATCTGAAGCTACAAAAGCGAGATTCCAGTGCGCTCTGACTGTATTCCCCTTGCCTGGGGGTTTCCGTGTGCATTGTTAACCGCACCTGGCCTTCCTTCCACGGAGTCTGTGTCGCAGCTGAGTCCTCTAGGCCGCCCCTTTGTATCTTTGCATGTAAGAATAAGCCACTTAAATGAGTGAGGATGGAGGCCCCTTTCTTGGAGAGCGCCCCCCCCCCGGTGGACTTCACAGATCAGCTTGGAATCTGCCTGCCCTGGGCTGAGTTCTAGAGCTCAGTGCTGGAGCATGGATGGCTGCTTAGGGGTTGGTGTCGTTCCCTGAGTCCTTGTTCTCTGTTGGGTGCCTTCCCTATACCTGTCATAGGGTTTGCTGTCCCCAGAAGTTCATCTGTTGCTCTTCTGTGGGTGTCATTGATGAGGAGGAACCTGGAGGTGGTAGAGGGAACAAATGATGGCCTTTGCCTGCTGCTGCCCCTCCCCCTGTGTCATGTGCTTGGCCAGCCTAACAATGGGGAGATGTCCCCAGGCTAGGCCCGCTGTTATCTTTATTTTTAAAATGTGTGTTTGTAGGCATAATTTTTTTAGCATTTTTATTTGGGTACTTAGATCTACCACCCTTCTCCACCCTAATCCCTTCCAACCCCCCAAGTCTAGGTAGGTGACAAAGAAGGTTAGAGTAGAAAGGGGGTGTAGACCTCTTTAAAATATTCCCTGCTGATCAGGCTTGTCCAGTCTTCCTCATCAGAATATTCAGCAACCCAGAAATAGCAAATGCAGCAGGGGACTGGCAGTGGGGGGGGTTGGGGGGGGCAGCTGCCTCAGGCCCTCTCAGGGCTCCCCCATTCATACCCTATCAAGAGTTCCCACAATTAAACTATCTGCAGTTGGCAAAAATCATGCCCCTGCCAGAGCATGCAACACATCATAGTCAGCTGCTGTGGACAATCTGAAGCAACCCAGTATCCCACACTTGGGATTTAAGCAAAAACAGATTCACATAACATAACTGGTTTTTAAAAGAAACCACTATTCTCACCACACATGTTTTTTCCTCTCATCTGCCCTCTACTTTGTGGATTTACATTTTTTGTTTGTTTTTTTAATTCACCCACCGCCATGAGAGAAGGGCTCCAGACAGTGCAACAAGCATTCTCCTGCAGATGTCCTCTGTTTGTTTAGCTTTCAAAGTTTATTTGATGTAATTTTAGACTTGAAAAAGACAACCTTACAAATATAATGCAAAAGCCAGGCGTGGTGGCGCATTCCTTTAATCTCAGCACTCGGGAGGCAGAGGCAGGTAGGTCGCTGTGAGTTTGAAGCCAGCCTGGTATACAAACTGAGTCCAGGACAGCCAAATCTACACAGAGAAAACAAAAAATACAAAACAAAACAAACAAGCAAAAACCAAATATAGGCCAGACGGTGGTGGCGCACATTTTTAATCCCACTACTCGAGAGGCAGAGGCAGGAGTATCACTGTGAGTTCAAGGCCAGTCTGGTCTACACAGCAAGTCCAGACAGCCAAGGCTACACAGAGAAACCAAAAAGAAAGAAAGAAAGAGAAAGGAAAAAAGAAAAAAAAAGCAAATATAATGCAAAGAGTTCATAAACATCTCGATTTTGCTTTATGCCACATCTCATTCACACACACACATACACACACAGTTGTGCACGTGCGTACACATGCATATACACACTTGTGGGCATACATGTGTACCCAGCACTTATGCAGCTGCATACATACACACACGTTTTACACATATGTACACATGCACAATTATGCGTACACATGACAGTCATAAACACACACTTTGCATAGGCATATGTATAGGCATATTTTTCTGAGCCACTGAAATAAGATGCTGCTCCACTGCCCTTTGCAAATAACTGCTCAGCACTCCCTTAAGAAACAGGGAGCCCCTGAGTTACAGTGGTCAGAATAGGGTGAGACATCAGCAGGGCCTGAGTCCTGTGTATCTTACACAGATTTATTCAATGGCTTTTTTTTTTTTTAAGCACAGGGGTATCTGAGGTTGTATGTTGGGTTCGGATTTCTTTACATAAATCCACTTTTTATTGTTTTTTGAGATAGAGTCTCTATGTCATCCTGGTACTCACTATATAACCAGGCTGACCTTGCGCTCACAGAAATCCACCTGCCTCTGCCTCCCAAATGCTGGGATTAAAGGTGTGAGCCTCCACACCCAACTATGGAAGCTCATTTATAATGATGGTGCGTCAGACAGCATGCACATTTCAAAGATCAATACCTTACAGAAGATGTTTGCGCCAGTCCCTCCCTCCTCGGCACTGATAGAGTTCCTCTCCCATTGTTAGCCTTCCTTAACCAGCATCTTTGTACCGTTTCAGGAGCCGCCTTGGGGCCCCTGCTGGCAGGGCTCATCTCCCCTTCAGGATGGAGCAACGTGTTCTACATGCTGATGTTTGCAGACGCCTGTGCCTTACTGGTGGGTCGCCTTGCCTCTAACCCATCCACCTCCAGTTAGTTTCCCTGTAGCTGTGGGTCAGACCTTAGCCCAGTTGGTTTCACCCTTCCTAATAAGGCTGCAACCCTTCAGTACCGTATCTCATGTTGTGGTGACCCCAGCCATAAGATTATCTTCATCACTACTTCATCACTCTAGTTTTGCTATGGTCACATATAGTAATGCAAATATCTGTGTTTACTGATGATGGGGTTGTGACCCACGGGTTGAGAACCACTGCCCTCTCTGCCAGTCTTCCTGTGGACTTCTATAGTTCCTAGCAAAGCTGTTTATCGTGCTACGTTTGCTAAGTACATGTAGGCTAAGGCTCTCTCTAGCGATGGGAAATAAGTCAGAAGCAGGTGAGGCTGTTGCTTTGTAGGTTGTTGACAGTCACAGGCATGGAGACCCAAGGCTTTGGATCTGCCCAGCATGTGACAGGTCACTGGGCATATTATTATTATTATTATTATTATTATTATTATTATTATTATTATTAATTACTTTTCAAGACAAGGTTTCTCTGTTGGCTGTCCTAAAACTAGCTCTGTATACCAGGCTGGCCTCGAACTCACAGAGATCACCACCACCACCTGGCCAACATTTAAATTTTTTTATTTATTATTTTTACATGTATGTACATGTGCCTGAGTGTGTGTGTGTGTGTGTACCACATGTATACAAAGGCCAAAGGAGGGCATCAGACCCCCTGAAGCTCAGGTTACAGATAGTTTGCGAACCTCCTGATGTCGGTGCCAGAGGACCCAAACCCAGGTCCTCTGGAAGAGCAGCCAAGGCTCTTAATCATGGAACCATCTCCCCAGTCTGAGAATCCACATTATAAAATGGTGTGATGATAGTGATGGCAGGCCTGTTGGGGAATGAAAGCAGATGGTGAGCAGAGAGAACCCCACCTAGTCCCCTGCTGTGTCAGTCGCTATAGCAAGCACCTGACACAGTCAGCTTTGAAAAGTTCAGTTTGGCCGATTGCTTCGAGCCTGTGACAACGTTAACCTCTGAGAAGGAACTACTCGCCGCACAGCCAGGAACCAAAATAGAGAGCAAGAAGGGAATTGGGGGTCCCACAATCCCTTTTGGATATGCCCAATGACCTACACACCTCTGACTGGCCCATAATCCTAGCCCTCAGAATGCCTATGACTGCCACAAATGTGAGGCTAGCCCAAGCTGTTTAATAAGATCCAGCCCCAGCCTGGGATACAGAATGAGACGTCTTGAAGAAGAGCAAAAAAGTGAGGGATGTAGCTCAGTTGGAAGAGTGCTTGCCTGGTGTGCACAGAGACCCCCGTGCAATCCCCAACACTATATTAAACTGGGAATGGTGACCTACATCTGTAATCCCAGCTCCTGAGAGCTAGAGGCAGTAGAATTCAGAAGTCAAGGTCATCTTGGCTATGTAAGGGCTCAGTAGAGCATGCTTTCCTAGCATGCACGAGGTCCTGGGGTCGTCCCCAGCACCACACTGCAGTTTAGAGATTGGCTGCATGAGACTCCCCTTCAAATTATGCATAAAGCACATACTTGTAGTCCCAGGACTCAGGGAGGCAGAGGCAAGCAGATCTCTGTGAGTTCGAGGCCAGCCTGGTCTACAAAGCAAGTCCAGGACAGCCAGGGCTACACAGAGAAACCCTGTCTCAGAAAACTAAAATAAAACAAGAAAAAAAAAATATGTACAAGCAAATAAATACCCCAAAGCTCAGGCGGGTCCTTCCTCTTTGCAGTGTTTTTACTTTTCCCCCTTAAAATAGATCAATTTTACCTCCTTCCCAGGCAGAGGCTGAGAGCTCAGGGCAGACCCCTTTCTGTTGGCCACTGTCACCTGCATGGGTACAGAGCTTTGCTGGAAGGTGAGCTGGGTCCTTGTGACCCCTCACATAAGCTGTCCCATTCCCACAGGCAGCCCTTGCCTTTCCTCTTCCTCTTTCCTCTTGGCAGTCTGGTCTCACCATCACAGGCCTCTTCTGCCAGCACTTGCCACATGCTGTGCTTGGTGGAAGTGGTGGCATTAGCAACTGCCAGCTCAGCCCGAGGTAGTCAGAGCGACAGTTGGAGTTAGTCCCAGTTTGCTGTAAGATTCTATAGCTACTGACTCTGCATTTGGTATCGCCTTGTTCCCACTATTGTCCAGTGATTGTCACAAGCCCTGTTCCTGGGTCAAGCCTGTGGTTCACCTCTTCCTTGGGGCTGGGGGTGGGGTGGGGGGGGCCGGTTGGCCACCAGCCCACTGAGGCAAGAGAGCAGAAGATGAGACGCAGGTCCTGGAAGGCTGTAAGCACGAAGGAGATGAAACACTGCAGGAACCACTTCAGGAGCTAGTTCAACTTTACTCAGGGAGGACAAAGGCTGTATAGCCCTTGGGGAGTGAGTCGGGGAGCTTCTAGGATAGGTGTACAATATTGGTTGAAATCAGGCACTTTTAGGATGCTTATTTTACATTTAGCAGCACGCTCCCATCATATGAATGGAAGCACAGTACCTAATTATCCTATAGGCGTAAGGGAGGGGAGAGCTGCTAGCAGGGAGCTGTGTCGAGGGCCAGTTATCAGATGTGGTTAGGGGCATCTATGTCTAAAGACACTCTACAGATGGAGTCAGGCAGAGAGCCGGAGGCCCTGCTGGGGAGAGGAAGTCGTGCGCCTAACGCAGAGCTCAGAAAAGCCATCCAGACCAGGAGGACTGTGACCTCAAACAGCAGGTTCCTTCCAACAAAGCCAAGTGCTGGCATGGTGTCTTATCCATAGGAGACACTCCCATTCTTAGCTTATGCACGTGGGCCTCCATCCTGAACATGGGGTGTCTAGGAGCCGTGGCCTGAGGCCCGGTGTACAACTGATGAGCGCAGGCAGCAATGGTGACTTAGCATCTTCACCGCCTGCTCCCACACCCCAAGCCCCTCTGGGTTAAGGGTGCCTGCTGCCTTCTAAGCCCATGCCACCAGAAGCTGAGACTTCCCTCAGGATGCCCTTCCATGCAGCTCCAGAGCCTGATGGTGGTCTGCTGTCAGTCACAGAGACTAGCTGCACACCTGCACTCTGGGTAAGCCCTGAGCTTCGGGTGGCAGCTAGCCATTACTCTGCTTTGGTGAATGCCAACGGATCTTAGCCTAGCAGTTAGCACTGTGTGGAAGGCAGCCAGAGGTATGTGTACACACACACACACACACACACACACACACACACACACACACTATGGGCCACCTCCCCTGCTTTTTTTTTTTTTTTTTTTTTAAGATTTATTTATTATGCATACGGTGTCTGCCTGCATGTGCACCTGGAGGCCAGAAGAAGGCACCCGATCTTATTATAGACGGTTGTGAGCCACCATGTGGTTGCTGGGAATTGAACTCAGGACCTCTGGATGAGCAGTCAGTGCTCTTAACCTCTGAGCCATCTCTCTTCAGGCCCACCTCCCCTGCTTTTTCTGTCTTGTTTCCATTTGGTGTACCTTGTGGCTGGGTTGGTTTTGAAGTCTGTGCTAAAAGCCTATTTTGGTGCAGGCTTTCTGAATTATCCTGAGGACTTAGTGAGGGCCAGCCTTCACCTCAGGCCAGGTGCTGGCGTGCTCTCTGCTCAAGTGGCAGCACCTCCCTGGGGCATAAGACTGTAAGTGCTTCAGAGAAGGAGCCACGTGGTCTGGCAAGCCTCACCAGGTCATGCCTGCCCTCTGCTTGTGCCCTCACACCGTGACAGTATCTTTTCTCTGTTTTGGGTGCAGTTCCTGATCCGCCTCATACACAAGGAACTGAGTTGTCCAGGGCCAGCTACAGGGATCCAGGTTCCGTAAGTCCACTGTGGCCTCTCTGGGGACAGGGCAACTCCGGGCAGCCTGGTGGGAAGGGTGCATCCCGGTCTTGGCACACTGCAGCTGCTCTCCTTTCTTGTCTAATAAATGCTTCTGTGTGGGTGCGAGTGTACGAATCTCTCTTTAGACTCCAGAGAGGGGAGTGTGAGGAACTGCCTTTGTGGGTTTGTGAGCTGTGGCTTCCCAGCCAATACAGTCTCTCCAGCAGCCATTTTCCTCCCCTTCCTTCCCGTGCCCTGCCACCGAGGAGCCATGAGAAGGGCACACAGTTCACCCACCAGCCTCTTCCTGAAGCAAGGCATCCCGGGGAGGGCACCGGGCCAGCGCTGCGTGGGGTCCATGCATCTTATGTGTGTTGTGTTCAGCATCTGGTGTGTGGCCCTCTGTCACCATATCCCTTGCCTTTAGGCTGAAGGAACACTGACCACAGACGGAGTCCTCTGGAGTGCTTGGACCCGTCTTACACACACTGTCTTTGGAAAAGCTGAAACGAAGGATCCTGTCGTAAAAACAAAGACTCGCCTTTCCATATACACCTGGGAGCCGCTCGGAAGCCACCCTGAGACTGGCTGGATAGACAGACATCGAGCTCAGGAGGATCATGGGGAGTCTGCCTGGCTGTGTCTCACTGCCTTAATGGGCCCAAGGCCCAACGGCCCAGCCATCCCCAGCCTGGCAGGTGCACACCGCCCTCTGGTCACTGAACTCTGCCTGCACAGTGACAGGTAGGACTGGCCTGCAGCACCCAGGCAGCCCACCACTCTCAGGTACCCAGTGCAGAATGTTACATAGCCTGTGAGCCCAAGCCATCCTGCCCTCCTGTTTCCTGAATGCGTGAGGTAAAAGGATGGGGTTAAAGGATGGGACACGTCATGAATGTCATGTCAGAAACTGAGATGGAGTCCACACCCAGCAGGCACGAAGACCCACGCTTGATACCAACCATGTCAAGATGTAAACGGCTGTGAAGCAATAAGCCCCAACCAGACGGGAGCACTAGAAAGGCCAGTCCCAAAGCACCGGCATGTGCTGCCATCCCGGCAGAACTGAGAGAGCACAGAGTCTTGGGGAGGGGACCTCATTGGGTCCTAGTGGCAGTGGATCCCACCCAGCTATCCCACTTACCCCAGACACCTGGGCTGTCTCTAGACCCACAGGGATTATTTATTATTTTAAATGTACAATGTGTTACATAGATTTTAAGAGAGATAAATGGCATTTTGTTATTTATTAAGACGAGCTATGATTGTTCTGTGGCCATTTGTTGTCTTGGTTGTATCTGCTCTTTGAAATAAATGAGTTTTTATTAAAAAAAAAAAAAAAAAAAAAAAAAGCCCAAGTACAACGTAAATGATTATTTCCATCCAGGTCTGCATTCTGCTAACAAAAGACCCTAGACAGACTCTGTCTCTGATTTTCTTAGGACTGGACAGTATATTAGGGGTTTTTTTGGTTTTGTTTTGTTTTGTTGGGGTTTGGTTGGTTGGTTGGTTGATTTTGGGTGTTTTTTTCTTTTTTTTTTTTTTAAGATTTATTTATTATTATGCATACAGTGCTCTGGCTTCATGTACACCTGCAAGCCAGAAGAGGGCATTGGGTCACGTTATAGATGGTTGTGAGCCACCATGTGGTTGCTGGGAATTGAACTCAGGACCTCTAGAGGAGCAGTCAGTGCCCTTAACCTCTGAGCCATCTCTCCAGCCCGATTTTTGGTTTTTCGAGACAAGGTTTTTGTTGCACTGGCTAGCCTGGACTCACTTTGTAAAGCAGGTGGACCTCAAATTCACAGAGATCCATGTTCCTCTGCCTCCCAGAGTGTTGGGATTTCAGGCGTGCCCGGCCACATTAGTTATTTTATGTTTCTGGGACAAAGTACCTGACAAAAGACACTTGAAGGACAGAAAGTTTTCTTTTCTTTTTTGTTTTGTTTTTGTTTGTTTTTCGATGCAGGGTTTCACTATATAGCCTTGGCTGGCCTCGAACTCACAAGGATCCACCTGCCTCTGCCTCCCGAGTGCTGGCATTAAAGGCGTGCGTCACCACGCCCGCCTGCCCGCCTGAGAAAGGTTTCTTTTGGCTCAAGTGGTGGAGAAGGTGCACTACCCTCACCGTCAGAAGCAGGGAGAGATAGATGTTCGTGCCCCGCTGGCCTCAAGTCCTTGACATGAGTCCTCAGGCCATGGAATGGTTCCTCCCGCCTTTAAGTGGGCCTTCCTACTTCAGTTAATTCAATCTAGAACATTCTTCGTAGGCATACCCAGAGGCTTATTTCCTTGGTGGTTATTGATTCTGTCAAGTTGAAGATAGTAACCAAAGACATTTCTGCTGACTTTTGCAACAGAAAAGGGGCTCCACAGAGAAGGCTGAGCCAGGGCCCCAGTAAGCACCAGCTCTGGATATTTGGTAAGTTGTGGAACTTTGAGTATCCCAACACTTATCCTTGTCTGGGAAATGGCGACTGGTGAGTGTGAGGGTGCTACAGCTGAGCCTGGGAGAGGCCTTCAGGACCTACAATGGCCCCAGTTCTCATGGGGCATGCCCTCGGTGGTGGGATGCACAGTATCTACAGCAACTGGCCATGGACTCCTGGGATAGGGTGGAGCACCCCCAAGTTCTGCAGACCAACAGTTGGTGGAAGGCCTGTCCTTGAACTCTTCCAGAGGCCCACTGTCATCAGTGGGCTGGCTTTTTTAGTGGTTATCATTGTTGGGTTTGGTTTTTAGTTTCTTTTGTTTTGTATTTTTGCTGCTGTTTCGTTTTTAATGGTATTGCTACATGTATAATTTTTTTTTCTTTAAATGAAATCTCTACGAACATTGACATAATTGTCAGTTTCCCACACACAGTGGTCACCAGCCCTCCTTGTGATACGGCAGGAAGGAGGGGGGATGTGGGTCCCTTTTTGAGGTTTAGTCTCATTAATAAAAAGAATTTAAGAATGGACTGAATGAACACACTAGGGTAATGTTATTAGAGTTTAAAAGAAGAGCCCCAGGGCAGACAAACTGTAACGCCTCAGCTGCTGCCCAGCGGAGGAGAGAAGGGAAAACCCATGCTGGCAGACAGGGGAGCTTTAAAGAAAGACCAAGGAAGCCTAAAGTGTTGGGGGACAAGACAGCCCAGAGCGTTAAGGAAAACACCCAGAGGAAAAGATACAAAAAAAGAAAGGGCAAAGCAGACAGGGGCAGAGATTCTGGGAAGGAAAATCACAGTGTCTCATTAAAAGACTGTTCTGCCCACCTCTTCAGCATGGCTTAAGGTGAGCCTGCCTCTCTAGGATAGTCTTGATGGCAAAATGACTGAACCAGCCCACCTAGGAGGCTCGGCTTCCCCTGCCCCCTACCCCCACCCCCTACCCCCACCTTACCCCAGCTCCTAGGGCCAGAGGTTCTGGTCTCGTGACCAGGAGCTGTCTACTCCAACACTGGCTTCCCTTCCCGACCCTGGCAGCTATGAGTTCCCTAAAGCTCTACAGCTGAGGCTGATGGGTCTTCTCTTTGTGCCCACCTCCCACCCTCTGTGCTGGAATTTTGTCCGGCTTGAGCTTGCCCAGGTCTTGTGCGCGCTGCCACAACCCCTGTGGGTTCATATGTACAGCTGCTCTGTTTGCTTGTTTGTTTGAGACAGAGTTTCTCCGCGTAGCCCTGGCTATCCTGGAGCTCACTCCGTAGACCAGGTTGGCCTCTAACTCAAAGATCCACCTGCCTCTGACTCCAGAGTTTTGGGATTAAAGGTATGTGCCACCACTGCCCAGAGAAAAGTCTTATAATAAACAAACTCTTTAAAACCCAGTGCTCTCTGCCTATAGAGTGATCCCTCTGAGGCATCACCAATCAGATCTCCTGGAATGGGTCAGTGGGACTCCCGGCCTATGGTCACCAGGAACTCAGCGAAGGAGACCTCGAGGGTGAAGGATCTGCTCTCACCTCAACATACCAAAGCACTGGAAGAAAATCACCCATAACCCATGAGGAAAAGCTGTCCTGCGTTCCTTCACTTCCAGGCTGAGCCCTGAGGACCAGTACATTAGAGACTGTCTGAAAACACATACACATCACTACTTTTTTTTTTTTTTTTTTTTTGGTTTTTCGAGACAAGGTTTCTCCGTGTAATAGCTCAGCTGCCCTGGAACTCCGCTCTGTAGACCAGGCTGGCCTCGAACTCACAGAGATCCACCTGCCTCTGCCTCCCAAGTGCTGAGATTAAAAGCGTATGTTGCCACCACCACCCGCCTACACACCAGTACTTTTAAGAGAAGTATAGCAGGCTGGGCAGTGGTGGCTCATGCCTTTAAAACCAGCACTCGGGAGGCTGGGGCAGGTGGATCTCTGTGAGTTCAAGGACAGCCTGGTCTATAAAGGGATTCCAGGACAGCCAGGGCTACACAGAGAAACTGTCTCCAAAAACAAAAATAAAAGCAACAACAAAAGAGCAATACAGCAGAAGCGCAATGGCATTTTGAGGATAGAGTGTACAATTTTCAGTATTAAAATCATCATCTTTTCATCCAGAGGCGGCTGAAATCACTGGAATCTGAAAATAGCGCATGAGACCCACGCTTCATTCGCATGGAAATATGCTGGCCTGTGGCTCCCACTCAGGTCTGCAAACAGTCCCTGTGTGGCAGGACTGCAGGCAAACACAGGGCAGCCAGGGAGCTGAGGCCAGCAAGGAAGAGCCTTTGACCAAGATCCCTGGCCAGCACCCAGCCATTAGCCAAAGGTACCGGTGGGCTGCGCACTTCAGATTGTCCACAGCAGGGGCCAGAGCCAGCCCTGCAGGCACCGGCCTGGAAAATCTAGTCAGTATAGGCCTGGGCATGTAGCTCGGTTGGTAGAGTGCTTGCCTGGCATTCACGAGGCCCTGGGTTCCCTCCCTAACACGCATTAAATAAGATGTGGTGGTACATGCCTATAATCTCAGTGCTCTAGAGCTAGACAGAGGATCAGACAAATTCAAGGTCAGGCTGGGCCACAAAATGAATTCAAGGACAGCCTGGACTA
>OU015751.1:5384287-5399319 GCA_907169655.1 Acomys percivali
TGTGTGTGTGTGTGTGTGTGTGTGTGTGTGTGTGTGTGTGTGTGTGTTAAGGGATTGCAAGTAAAAGAATACCTTCTACTTACGATTGCATACATCTTTCTGTGGGACTCCTGCCCTCTAGGCCTGGGTGATGGTCACGTAGTCAGCTGTTCTGGTCTTCTGAGATAGGTTTCCCACAGTCATTCTGCAAAAGCAAGGCTGGTTCAGGATCCATCGCATCGTGGTGATGAAGGCGTGGAGGCAGGGTCAGGAGGATGGTCATACTGTGTCTGCGTTTAGGGAGCAGGGAGGTACAAAGCTGGTGTCCCAGCCTGTGGAATGGTGGCCCCCAAAGTAGGTGGGTCTTCCCTCTGCTCCTAAACCTTTTAGGAAATCCTCTTATAGACACTCACGGTGGTATTTTTCTGTGGTGATTCAAACTCCAGCCAAGTTGAGAATCAAGATGAACTAACACAGAACAAGTGACAGGAGTCCTTTGACGTATGGGCAGGGCTCACTACCTGTCTCCTCCTTTCATGGTGACTGATGACATTGGAGAAGACTGCTCATTTTTCTGGCCCAGAACACAGGATATGAAGCAAGAACCCCTGGAATCATCACAGCAGGAGAGCCATGAGGAAAGGCAGCTCGTTAAGCCCAATTGTCAGTCTGTGGGGAATTGTGATGATACCTTCTTACTGCAACATCATGATAGGAGTGAGAGATCCCTCCTGAGCCTCGTTTGTTGGGGTCCTAATCTCATTCATGAGGGATCCTGACAGGCACCCCTGACTAGTACCCACGGCTCCTGCCCCAGTCACACCCCACCGCCTTCACAGGCAGGAGCCGAGTATTGACAGCTTTTCTCTGATTTGATTCTAGTTTTCGGACCAACCACAGGACAACACCAATCTCTTCCTCTGAGAAGGTAGCCAGCACTGTCTCTCAGCTTCAGGGGAAGCTACCCTTGACAACCTCCCACACACAGGAAATCACCATGGGTGTCTCCGCTCAGCTCAGCTCTGATGATGCCCTCACAGGACGTAACTTCCCAGCACATCTTGTGATACAATTGTGAATATTTTCTGAAAATGTCACCTCCTGAAAAACTTTTACAAAGAATACTGAAGGACTTTTAAGTAGCTCTTAGAAGTGTGTTTCAGCCAAGATTCTATTTGGGAAAAAAAAAAAAAAAAAAAAAAAAAAACTAGTTAGAATTCCATTTCATCCAGGGCATGGGCATTTACATATACAGTGATTTGCTGCATGTAAAATGCCATCTTCACCCATGCTTCTAAAATGGAAAATCTGTTCGGGAGCCCTAGGAAGATGGCGCTCTCACACTGTATCTGTGACCTAAGGAAGCGCACAGTTGTTCTCTCAATGGTCAGGGTAGACCTGTTGTCACAGTCAGGTGAGCTGTGAGGAGATGGCTGTGAGGCATCTTTTTTGTTTCTTTGTTTTGTCTGGAGACTGGATCTCTCCCTATGCCCCTGGGCTGGCTCTTCTAGATTAAAGAAGTATGCTCCGTGCCGGCCGCCTGGAGTGGGTGGTTTAAGTCGCTGTTCACTGGTTCACTGAGCGTGGCAGCCACCTGAGCTGAGGTAGGCATCTCGGCCATGTACCAGTGAGATGATTTAATCAAGTAACCTCTGGTATAGTTTTACATTCCTCGTGATGCAAATGAAGAACCTGCTGTTCAAAGGAAGCCGCCTAGAAAGGACGGACTTCCGGGATAAGTGTAAACACCTGCTGCACGGCGGTTGCCTCCATCTGGGAGAGCAGGAGCACGTCCCACACTTAAACCGTTTTCCTCTGTATTAATAGTCTAATGACCGTAACTGAAGGCTAAAAATAAGAACAGCATCTACCATTAAACTACAGACGTTCACAAGCAGCATCTGTGCCCATCATGGGGCACAGCATGTGTGTGCTGGGGATGAGCTTCTTCTAGCCAGAGCCAGTGCTTTACTGAGAATCACCATAAAAAGCTGAGTTAGATATGGTGACGTTGGATCTCGACCAGCTCTTACTACAGTTGACCAGTGGGTACCAAGACAGGCCCTCCTGTTCTTGTCACAGAACACTTGGAGTTAGTGACATCTGCGTGCTGCTGTGGAGGCCACATGTTTAAGTCTATCACGCCACGAGCCAAGACCATAGATTCGTCAACAGTCCTGTTCTGTCCTCCAGTCTTTCCAGTCGGGATTTCTCCCTCCCTCTCTGAAGTCAAGACCACTTGGCCAGACTGTAAAGTGATCCCAGTGTCAGAAAGCAGAAGGCTACCTTTGCCGCTGCCCTGACTCCTCAGGACTGAGATGGCCCACTGTGGCTGCACCCTTCCTTGGACAGGGTCTGTGCCCCTCCTCGGAGTCCCAGAGCTTCTCATGCACCATCTTTTTTTTTTTTTTTAAAAGATTTATTTCTTTATTATTATGTATACAATGTTCTGCCTGCATGTACACCTACACACCTGGAGAGGACCCCACATCTCATTATAGATGGTTGTGAGCCACCATGTGGTTGCTGGGATTTGAACTCAGGACCTTTGGAAGAACAATCAGTGCTCTTAACCTCTGAGCCATCTCTCCAGCCCCTCATGCACCATCTTAACCTCACACACGGAGCTGGAATGTTTCACCCGGAGTAGACAGTAACACAGATTGTTACAAGGGTACTTAGTTCTCAACACACTGCCCGATACTGTGACAATCCAAACATACTGCTGATATCAGAGGGGCCTTGATGAGTCTGCGTTCTTCCTTCAAAGGGGCTTGGCATGAAGATCTTACTTTCAAGGCAGTCGTTATGACGTGTTTCCTCCAGCTGAACTTGAAGACACGCCTCCCTTCCTTGTCCTAGTTCCTGACCACCAGAGAGTGAACTCAGAAGAGGACAGTTTTCTCTTTACTTCTCACCCAAGTCTCCCAGAGCAACAGGAGGAGCCTCTCAGTAGCTAATGGCCCATGCCTCTTGTTAGCCTCAAGTTGTAGCTTCTAATACCCAGCCGTGGCTGCTTTCCTCATCTTTCCTGAAAAGCGGACCAGGTGAATTCTGTGTCTTGCATCCTGCTGGGTGTCGTGGCAACCTCTGGGATGTACGGAACTGTCACGGCAGCACTCCAGGACCTCACAGTCCAGTGTGGGGTCAGTGGTGAGTCTAGACTGTTGTACCAGCAGTGAGATGCCTAGCTCCTCAGCTCTGCTGAGCCATCCCACTGCAGCCCCCCTGGGTCAAGGCCACTCGGCTTCTTCTCTTGCCCAAACTGGGCTTCTCTCATGAGGTTAAAAAAAAATCCCTGTGCTATTTTACAGGCAGCTTCTGTCATCTGCATTTCCATTTTGGGACAAGGTGTCAGTCACTGCTTCCCTGACATGCATATGGCTACGCACAGGCTAATTTAGGGATGGCTGTACAAGTGACTAATATGGAGCAGGAGCCCGTGAAAATTTGCTTTGAGATGCTATCGAAATGGGATCCACCCAGTCAGTGCTCCTCAACCTTAGGACTCGCTCTATGGAAATCTGTAGTGGGGTCATCAGGAGGTCATAGTCTCCCAATCAGAGGCAAAAATGAACATGTCACTCCTCAGCTGAGGGGTCTGGGGACCCATTCCTAGTGGGCTCCACTCCTTAGCTGAAGCCTCACCACAACCCAGCCACAAAAATCTTGGCACCAATTGGATTCTGGAGATGTGACCTTGGTGCCACGCCAGTGCTCTTGACAGTTCAGGTCCCTCCCCGCTCAGAGTCTGACTCTTTTGGTGCAGGTTAGGCCCAGGCATCTTTTTTTTCTTTTTCTTTTTCTTTTTTTCGACAAGGGTCTCACTGTGCAGCCCTGGCAACCTAGGGACTCACTATATAGACTCAATGTTACTACTATTATAGCCAACAATAATATCCGGGTGTTGTAGTGCACGCCTTTAACCCCAGCGCTGGGGAAGATATTCATAGACAAGTGAATCTCTTGCGTTTAAGGCCAGCTTAATCTACAAAGAGTTCTAGGAAGCCAGCCAGGGCTACACAGAGAGACCCCTGTCTCAAACAAAATAGTAGTAGTAGTAGTAGTAGTAGTAATAATAATAATAATAATAATAATAATAATAATAATAATAATAATACTTTTAAAAGAAACAATGGGGCAGAGCCCTCTTTCTGTCTCTTGTTTGAAAGGCCATGGTCAGAAAGAGACACTTGAGGCCAAGGACAGAGACTCTCACCAGGAACTGATGAGGCAGCACTGTCACCTTCACTTCCAGAACTGAGCGCAGTGAGCAGTAAGTGCCTGTGGGCAGTGGCTGTATTCTGACCCTGACACGGTCCTTGCCCCACCCCCTTAGATCTCCTACTACTTTGCAGTGAAGAACACTACAGGTCTTCCAGCTGTGACCTTCCAGTATTGGCATAAACCTCAGCTTTAGAACCCTGAGCTCTGAACATGCTGCCAGGTATCAGATCACTGAAGCAATGTCAGGCAGCTCTGAGTACCTACTTACAAGATGCCAGGAGAATCTGGCTCAAAAAATAGGTGGAGGCAAAGCCAGTTAGCTGCCACCACTGCGTCTGTGGCTGCTGCCACCGCCAACTTCCTTTTTTTTTTTTCCGTGTTGAGACAGGGTTTCTCTGTATAGTCTTAGACGGCTGTCCTAGACTCACTTTGTAGACCAGGCTGGCCTCGAAGTCACAGCAATCCACCTGCCTCTGCCTCCTGAGTGCTGGACTAGCAAGCCCACCACTGCCCTGAGACCCTCCAGTTGGGTCTCTGCCCCTGTTCTCTCCACTGAAGGAGCATCTTGCTTATCAACAGGGCATAAATGGAAAGCCCTGCTGGGCCAACATCCACACAGTACCTAGGTTCTACGGAGGCAAGCAACCTCACTGACATTTGTAGCAGAACAGGTTTTGTGCAGAGATTGGCATCATAGCTGCATACACCTGGGGTCACTGAGCTGGAAAAGAAATCAATCTGCAGGTGTGGTCTAGAAGACAAAAGCAAGCCGGTTATGGTGGCACATGCCTTTAATCCCAATCCTCAGAGGAGGCAGAGGCAGGGAGATCTCTGTGAGTCCCAGGCCAGCCTGGTCTACAAAGTGAATCCAGGACAGCCAGGGCTACAGAGAGAAACCTTGTCTTGAAAAATCACAAAACAAAACAACACAAAAAAAAAAAATCAGAAGACAAAATCAGGCATCTGCTTCAACCACAGAGGAGGTAGGAAGGGAAGTGGCCACGGTGTCGTTATTCCAAGTCTTCACGGAGCTTATCTGGAAGCGTATCCATTGGAGCTCAGAGCCACGTTCACTCTGTAAAGGGACACAGCTCACACTCAGTTGCGGTATCTGACATTTGAGGATGCAGGGCCAGCACCTCCCCCAACAGCCTCCTACCCACACTCACACCCCATCAGGTCTGGCTCTTTTTTTGTTGTTGTTGTTGTTTTTTTTTGTTTTGTTTTTGGACCCCATTCAGCCTTCCTAATTTACAGTGGTTCACCTTGGCTATAGATTTGGTTGGGTGGAGACCCGGCTACCGGGTTAATGAAATACACCTCTGGGTGTGTCTCTCTCTAGGGCATCTCCAGCCAGAGTTCAAGGGCTCTGAGATAATCAGTGGATTAATCTATTGATGGGTTCATAATAACACAGCAACATTGAAAGGTGGCCAAAGGCAGGCTGAGGGGGGGCCTAGCTGCTGGAGGGAGTAAGCCACTGGAGATGTCTTACCCTGGCCTCTCCCTGTATTCCCTTCCACCACACACTCCTATTGCCATTATTTTTTACCTCATAACAGGCCCACAAACATGGAGCCAGGTGATGGACCACAGACTAGGCTCTCTGGAACTGGGAGCTAAGATGAACTGCTCTCCCCTTAAGTTCTTTCAGTTTGGGCACAGTGTCAGGGCCGGACTAGCCATTCAATATAAGCTGGATTTCTTATAAGCCCCCTTGAAGTAGCCTGTGTTTCCAGGGGCTTCCATACCAAAGCATCCCATGCCAGGTACTGCTAAACAACACAATAGATTCTTTCACCTTTCTGAAGACCAGACACCCAGCACAGTGGCGGCAAGGCCGGTCTTTCGGAGAACTCTGAGGAGAGTCTCCGTGACTCCCGAGGGTCACCTACAGTTCTAAGTGTCCCCTGGGCTTGTAGACACATGGCTCCAGGTTCTCCATCTGATGAACAGAACCATGCTCCAAACCAAACAGCCGCCATCTTCGGTTCTCCTGGGACTGCTCACAAAAAACGCCTCACAGCCGGGCCTGTTGACTTCACTCACAGGAGAGGAGGGGTGGGGGAGACTGATAGACCCTCCCCTGAGTATCCAGCCACCCGTCTCAAACAGTTGTATGCAATTCTGCCCTGATTGCGTGTGATCTAGGGAGAAAGGCGAGAGCGTATAGGTGGGGGAGGATCAGGAAGAGGGTTCCACACCAAGAGATTCAGCCACAGGAAAAGGTAGGTGTAAGAGAGATAAAAAAGATTAAGCCAGAGCAATGAAGGAACTAAAAAGCAAATAACTTGGGGATTGTGACAAAGATGGTGTCGGGATAACACGGAGGGTTAAGAACCGACTTAAACTGCTCAAAGTTGTGTTGTGAAGCTTTCCCTTTTTTATTTTTTTCTTGGGTTTTTTTTTTTTTTTTTTTTTTTGAGACAGGGTTTCTCTGTGTAGCCTTGGCTGTCCTGGACTCACTTTGTAGACCAGGCTGGCCTCAAACTCAGGCGATCCACCTGCCTCTGCCTCCCGAGTGCTGGGATTAAAGGTGTGCGCCACCACCACCCAGCTTATTTTTAAAATGAATAGGAGTCCTAATTATTTGTGTGATGGCTGGGTTAAGAAAGAAGCTAAGAAATACAGTTTCATAAAAATGACTTCTAAAAAAAAAAAAATGACTTCTACTGTGGCTGCTTGAAGATCATCCATGTTCCTCCTGTGACCCCTAACCCTTTGTTCTGTGAGGAAGCCTGCTGAGCTCATTGGCTCCCCAGGGTGACCGCTAGGACCTCAGGAGGAGGGATAGATAGTGTTTACATCTCCCCAGGGAATGAATTTTAACAATAGTGCCCATTGTCCTCACATCCTTCCCTCTTGGACTTTGGAGTCCTCTCCTTTCCTTAGGGACACCGGTCAGTTGCATTTAGGTCTTATTTAAGGCTGGGGTAAACTCGGCTCAACATACCTTAGTTTTGTTTTGTTTTGTTTTTTTCTTTTTGGTTTTTTGAGACAGGGTCTCTCTGTGTAGACTTGGCTGTCCTGGACTCGCTTTGTAGACCAGGCTGGCCTCGAACTCACAGCAACCTGCCTACCTCTGCCTCCCGAGTGCTGGGATTAAAGGCAGGCACCACCACGCCCGGCTCAGCATCCCTTAGTTTTAAATTGTCAATTAGAGAAACAGCCTTAGCTCACCTGGGAAGAGCGTATCAATGAGAGGTTGTCTAGATCGGATAGGCCTGTGGGGGTGGTCTGTGGGGGTTGTCTTAATTCCTGCGGGGAAACGAGGCAAAAGTGGGAGGCTCAGCTGCTGAGTTTGGGACCTGTGATCTGAACACTAGGTGCGCATGCGCGCCCCTCCATCCACTCTGGATTGTAGATCTCGCATGACCAGCTGCTCGAAGTTCCTGCCCCTGACTCGCCATAATAATGAACTGGAGGCTGGGCGTGGTGGTGCACGCCTATAATCCCAGCACTCGGGAGGCAGGGGCAGGTGGATCGCTGTGAGTTCGAGGCCAGCCTGGTCTACAAAGCGGGTCCAGGACAGCCAAGGCTACACAGAGAAACCCTGTCTCGAAATACCAAAAAAAAAAAAAATAATAATAATAATAATAATAATGAACTGGAACCCAAAACTGTTACCCGAAACAAACCCTTTCTCCCCAAGTGGCTTTCGTCTACGTGTTTTATCACAGCAATGAATATGAAGCTAAGACACTAACGTACCCAATCTGCCAAGACCCTTTCTCTAAAGATCATCCCAGTCCTGGGCCAGATGGACACAGGAGGCTACAGTTCCTCCTACTGTACATGTCGTGCATTATCCTTGGCACCAGCTCTTCTCGCTGTGTGGCAGTGGCCCCTGGGAGAGTTGGGTCCACAGGGAGTTTGACTTTCCCTGTGGTCAGCAGATTGCCACAGACTCCCAGGGGCAGGACCTGTCTCATCCATAATGTCACTGGCCCGGCCTTGTCATCCTGCCATCTGGGACCAATTTATAAAATCAGAAGGGAGAATTTTTTTTATGGCTCCTTTAGGAACTTAGCTGAGAATTGACTTAAAGGTGAAAGCTATTCAGATTACAGCACTGCCCACGCTCTTATTTAAAACCTTCTGCCTTCCTCCCTTAGGGCCCTGGCTATCACGGATGGCTGTGTGGTCCACCAAGCACCATATGGAATCTGATGGGCAGCTGCACCTGTCTTCACAGCCCCCAAAGCCTCGGGACACCATAACATTCCAAAGCTGTTCCCAGATACCAAGGCGAGAAGCCTTTTCCAGAAGTTGCTGTGCCAGGGAAGATGGGAGAGGCTGCCAGAGCCCTAGGACTGGCAAAAACTGAATTCATCTCCAATCCAAACTCCAACTGCGGGCAGTCACCATGGTGGAGGGTCTTGAGAGACCCTTCCCTGTGTCCCTCAGGACCAATATCTGGATGTCCTGTCGCCTGCACCTGGGCAAGAGGAAAAAAAAGAGGTCAGTAATTTACTCTCTACGTGTATCTTGAGTTTTTTTTCATCTTCTCGGTTCTAGGGCTAGAACCCATGCACTGCTGTGGAGGGCCAGCCTTGCCCTGCATATTTTAACAGTGGTTGTTTTTGTTTGTTTGTTTGTTTTGTTTTGTTTGCTTGTTTGTTGGTTTTTGAAACAGGGGTTTTCCCATAATAGCCCTGGCTGTCCTAGAACTCACTTTGTAGACCAGGCTGGCCTCAAACTCACAGAGATCCACCTGCCTCTGCCTCCTGAGTGCTGGGATTAAAGGCGCGCGCCACCACACCTGGCTAACAGTGTTTTGTTTTGGTTTTTTACCAGATTATTTAAACAGAGAAAAGGGAAATTCTGGTTATTTATCAAAACATCTGAAAAGGTTTTTCATCTATTTGTCAGTGTCTTAGGTCTGACACAGAGGAGACAAAGACTGGCTATTTAGCGGGCTAAAGACAGCCCACAATAGACTATACTTAGGATCTGGACCCGTGACGTTCTAAATTCTCTGGAGCCGCTGAAATTTCTATCAGTCAATCAGTTTGTTTCTGAAGACACAGCTTCTTTCCAGAAATCCTTCTTCATAACAGACCGCGGTCAAAAGAAAGCATCTTCCTCAGAGGAAGTCTGCTCTCCCTCAGGACTGGGCTGCAGCGTGCCCAGCTCCCCTTCACTATCTTCCTGTGAGACTGAGGTGCAGCTCTGGGTATGTGAGAGGTTTTCCAGAGAAGATTTCCTGAGACCCACTCCCAGTGTGGCTTGCGATGCCACATAAAAAAGTAGTGGTAGGGGGAAAGCCAATTACCATAGACTTCTCTCTAACTCTTCCTCTTTTCTTCTCCTCTGCCATCATGATCTGAGGTCCTCTACCCATCACTTCCCCTTGCATAATAAGTTAGCCTTTCTTTCCCATTAGTTGTTTCTGTCAGGTTTGGGGCCAGTGATACAAAAAGCAATATCCACCTTAACTGCTTGGTGGGCAGAGCTCTGGCATCCTGGCACAGAGACAAGGACAGCTCAAAGGTTTCCATGCCCTACGCTGGGGTCCCACTCTTCATTGTCACTGCCCTGACCTCGGCACTGTTGATGTGTGAGCCAGGCCATATTCTCTCTCTCTTTCTCCCTCTCCTTTTCTCTCTCTCTCTCTGTGTGTGTGTGCGCGCGCGCGAGCGCCCTGTGCACTGAGTGCAATTAGCAGCAGCACTCCACCTAGGAGTGTCCCTCCCAGCTGTGAAAACTGATGTTGCCCCAATCTCACCCCCTATTCCAGCAGTCCACCGTCTATCTCCCCACCCCATCCCCCATCCCCCACCATCACCCCCCATCCCCCACCCCCACCTTGGCTTAGCCACCCCTTCAAAGTTGCCCCTTCATGTCTTAAATGTGTGACCATTGGGTTTCATTTTTCCTTCTCCTGTGTGTATAAACTCACCTCAATCACAAACATTGCCATAGTAACACCAGCATCTCCCCGGGGCTTCACCCTCCCCTCTCCTCCTTCCATGCTGACACTGGTAACGATCTCAGTCATTGAGATGCCACCGCACCCGTGTTTACCCACATCCCATTGCTCCAGCAAAGAGATCCTCCTGCCTGCGCCTGTAAATGGCACCCCACCTCAGTCCACATCGAGGACCTGTTTCCTGGTCAAGGACTAGATAGACCGTCACTCAGTGTCCTCACAGGCCACAAAGCTCAAACTAAAACAATTGAGGTTTTACATTATAAAACCATAGGCATTATAAAAGCATAGGCAGCCCAGAGGACGGTGTGGTCACTGAGGGTCAAGCATAGTAGGTATAGGACCACCCTCAGTCATACAGGCCAGAGCTTGAGTGTATAACAAACCCCAGAGGCCTCCAGTCAAAAGCAGGAGGCTGCATTGAACCGTGGATGACCTCAGTCACCAGCCAGAAGCCGAGGACCTGATCCCACCCCCATCTCCTAACTCCTGGTGGAGCTCCCCACTGTCTGAGCCCAGCCATGGTTTGCTGTACCTGTGTGGATCAGTCTCAGCGTACATGAAGAAGACAGAAAACAAACCTGGAGGCATTTTATTGTGTCCTGTTTTCCTGGGACATGTTGTAGACTACCGTGTCGAGGAATGTTAATTTAGAACATGGCTGTTCTGGCAAGAGATCACATCCAAAGACCTTCTAAGTCTGTGTGATCCTGTTGGAATACAAGGAGACTGAGGCAAGCAGATTTGAGTTCAAGGCCAGCCTGGTATAGAGCAAGCATCAGGGAAAGAAAAGTTTAGGTCCAGGTGTGGTGGTACATCCCTTCAATCCCAAACAATGGAAGTAAAGTTAGTTTGTAGAAGGAAACACCCATGTTTGAAAGTGATGTCTAATTGACTGGCAGAAAAGGTGACGAATCAGAGGAGATTTGACAGAATAGATACGCCCAACTCTTAAGAGGAGAGGAAAAGGAAGCTACTTAAGAGGCAGTTTTACCAGGACAGTAATAGAGAGATGGGTGGCACAGAGAGAGAGAGAACTTAGGTGAAGATAGAACAAGCCAGAATATGAGAAGGAGCCAGAAGATCAGAGCAGATTGCTGAGCTAGTTTGAAGTCAAGCAAAACAATTCCAGGCCAAGAGAAGAAGCCAGACTGAATAAGTCAGCTGGGAGAGGAGTTTGAGCCACAACAGCTGAGTTGAACCAGCCAGCCCAGAGCTCAGAAAGACCAAGTAAGGGTGAGCTCATTAAGCAGTAAGTCTCAGAGGCTGAAAACATTCTAGGCCTAGGTTAGATTGTACAGAAGCTAGAAGCTTCCAGGACTAGGCCTAGGTTAGCAGAAGGAGGCAGTAAGCCTCCTAGACAAGAATTGAACCAGAAGTTACTTTTACACTTACTGCATGGTAGTCGCCACTCAGTGGCAGGGTCTGTCATCTCTCTGGCAACACACTCTGCCTTGTACAAAGCTGGCTCCTGCCTTTGGATCAGGCCAGATGCCACCTCCTCAGAGGTTTTTCTGATCCTTTACCAGAGGTAGTGGTCCTTATCCCTTAAAAGGGATGTCTTCAGCAGACAGGAATCTTTTTTTGTTTGTTTGTTTGTTTTGTTTTGTTTTTTGAGACAGGGTCTCTCTGTGTAGCCTTGGCTGTCCTGGACTCACTTTGTAGACCAGGCTGGCCTCGAACTCACAGCGATCTGCCTGCCTCTGCCTCCCAAGTGCTGGGATTAAAGGCATACGCCACCACTGCCTGGCGCAGACAGGAATCTTAAGCCGCTATACCAAAACCTGCTTCATAGTAAGTACTCAGACCACACATGTCTGCCTATGCTTGGGCTTCTGTGAGTGAAGGTTTTGACATTTACCTGACATAGACCAGACATCTTTACTTTCTCATTCATCCACACATACATGTACACGTCTAGGTATCCATCCAAGCCTCTATCCATCCACTCATAGACACACAGATCGAAGCATCCGTGCATGCATCCATTCAACACCCACATATCACCCACCCACTTGACTCTATTTACCTATCGACTCTGTCTACCCACCCATCTCTATCCACCAACCCATCCATCTAGCCACCCAGCTGTCTGCCATCCATACGTCCACCCCTGT
Source organism: Acomys percivali (assembly GCA_907169655.1). Taxonomy (NCBI): domain Eukaryota; kingdom Metazoa; phylum Chordata; class Mammalia; order Rodentia; family Muridae; genus Acomys; species Acomys percivali. The sequence goes on from OU015751.1 coordinate 5,396,543, forward strand.
CCATCATCCGTACACCCATCCATTTATCCACCATGTATCCATCCATCCACCCACCTACTTGTCCGTGATCATCTATCCCCAAAACGTATCTCCCTTTTCCTTTCAGCACAGCATCATTCCAAACAAACCTATGACGCAAACATCAACCTTACCTTTCTCCCCTCCTCTGGCTTCTTTGTATTTTGGGTGCACGCAGAAGCACACCAATTGCTATGAAAAAAAAAAAAGAAGAAGAAGAAGAAGGGGGAGGGTAGCCTTGCCTTTTTAAAAAATTTTTATTTTATTAATTCATTCATATTACATCTCAATTGTTAGCCCTTCCCTTGTATCTTCCCATTCCTCCCTCCCTCCCGCTTCCCCCCTCCCCTCTTCCCCCCTCCCCTATGTCTGTGACTGAGGGGGACCTCCTCCCCCTATATATGCTCTTAGGGTATCGAGTCTCTTCTTGGTAACTTGCTATCCTTCCTCTGAGGCCGCCAGGCCTCCCCATCCAGGGGACGTGGTCAAATACAGGGCACCAGAGTTCGTGTGAGAGTCAGATCTCATTCTCCACTCAACGGTGGAGAATGTCCTGTCCATCGGCTAGGTCTGGGTAGGGATTCGAAGTTTACTGCCTATATTTTCCTTGGCTGGTGCCATAGTTTGAAGAGGACCCCAAGCCTTGCCTTTTTAAAAGGCAGCACAGGCTGTCTCTGCTGCTTGGGTTTTGTAAACTTGACACAAGCCAGGGTCACCTTGAGAAGAGGAAGACTGAGAAAGTGCCTCCATCAGATTGGCCTGTGAGAGGGCACAGCCCACTGCAGGCAGCGCCACTCCTAGTAAAGTGGTCAGGCTGAACAAACCATGCAGAGCAAGCCTGTAGGCAGCACTCCCCACGGTCTGTGGTTTAGTCCCTGCTCTGACGTCTCTGCATCATGGACTGTGACATGGATGTGGAAAGCTAAATGAACCCTTCTCTCCACGAGTCATGGTGCTTACCCCACAACAACAGAAAGCAAACTGGGACAGCACCTCACCTCCACGGCAACATAATAGGCACGGTGCCGCGGACATTTCTCACTCGGAAGGCAGAGGTGGCCTTGCTTCTCATCTGCACATGAGTTAGAAGGCAGGGTGCCTTGGCGTATGCACCCTGATATTCGAAAGCAGAAATGCCTTGGAGTATGCACACCCTGATGGCATTCAGCTTATTTCCAAACAGCACAGCTTTTCCTCCCTAAGTAGCTTTACAAACCATGCAATAAAACTGCACAACTTCAGCTGGGTGTGGTGGTGCTACATGCCTTTAATCCCAGCACTCAGGAGGCAGAGGCATGTGGATCGTTCAAGGCCAGCCTGATCTACAAAGTGAGTCCAGGGTTTCTCTGTGTAGCCTTGACTGTCCTGGACTCACTCTGTAGTCCAGGCTGGCCTCGAACTCACAGCGATCCACCTGCCTCTGCCTCCCGAGTGCTGGGATTAAAGGCGTGCGCTACCACGCCCGGCTAAAACAAACAAAAACAAAAACAAACCCAAAACACTGCAGAACCTCAAGTCAGCCATGTACAGGTTTAAACACACTCAGCTACCCAGACTGGTACTCCCGAGTGACAGGTCCTCAATCCGCCAGAAGCAAGGCTGTTCTCTGCCAGGTATACTGCTGTGTGACATGTTAATCTCACTGCTCTCACACCTCAACTCTAAAGCCGAGGAGCTTTTTCCAAACAAGCCTGGCCTGTTTCCCAAAGAACTTTGCGCTTCCAATTTGATGTCACTTCTTGTGTCATTATCTTTCCTCTTTAAGTGAACAGGAGGCCAGAGCTCAAGCCAGCCTAAGAAGCAAGGCAGGCTGCTGCATTCGATGAGAGAATGGGCTGTGTGAATTTTTTTCCCCATCTGCATAGCTGCACCAACTTATGCCAGTGACTACAGAATCTCTTCAAAGAGGCTCAAGGCGCTGTAGGGCGAAAGCAGCGGCGAGAAGGTTACAAGTGTTCTTACACAAAGAAATGGGAAGAGTCTGAGGTGGTGGGGAAATGGCGGGGAAACGGCGGGTCAATGCGCGGTGCCTCTGCGTACCCACACTCACATTATGGCCTAGAAAGGTGTCATGCTGGGAGCACAAAGGTCTTTAGGCCCACAGAGCACTAGGGAAACCAAGAATGTTAAACACACAGGGGCATCTTCTCAAAGGAGGAATTAAAATATCTCTTTTCCTGTCCAGAAGGCTAGGGGTGGATTTTGTTAATAGCCAGCTGTCTTGGTTAGGGTTTTATTGCTGTGAAGAGATACCATGACCAAGGCAGCTATTTTTTTTTAATTTTTATTTTTTATTCTTTACTTTTTATTTTTGGTTTTTTGAGAAATGGACTCTCTGTGTAGCTTTGGCTGTCCTGGACTCACTTTGTAGACCAGGCTGGCCTCAAACTTACAGGGATCCACCTGCTTCTGCCTCCCAAGTGCTGGGATTAAAGGCATGCACTACCATGCCTAGATAACCAAGGCAGCTTTTATAAAAGAAAATATTTAAATTGGGGCCTGGCTTACAGTTTCAGAGATTCAGTCCTTTGCCAACGTAGCAGGAAGCATAGCAGTGTCCAGGCAGACTTGTGCTGGAGAAGAGGCAAGAGTTTTACATCTTGACTCACAGGCTGCAAGGAGGAGACTGGATGTATACCATGCAGGGTGTAGCTTGAACATTTAAGACCTCAAGCCCCGCCTCCACAGTGACACACTTCCTCCAACAAGGCCACACCTCCTCCAACAAGGCCACACCTCCTCCAACAAGGCCACACCTC
>OU015751.1:5407760-5448395 GCA_907169655.1 Acomys percivali
GGCTCTTGACCAATGAGAGCCCTGTGTCTTTGCCTGGCTGGCTCTTGCCCCTGGTTCTGGCCCAGCTTCTGTGTCTATCCAACGTTTGCTATTCTGGATGGGGCCAGGTCCAGGCCTTGCCGGGCCCACCTTCCACCTCCTTCAGGTTGGCCCTATTATTTTATAGCAAAATTCAGAGTTCAGCCAGAGGAATGGAGGGACTCAGATGAGAGGTTTATAGGTGATGTGGCTTCTGGACGGAAGGGCAACAGGGGAGGAAGGCAGCAGGGGGGGATCCACGGACTGTACCTAGGATCTGTGGCTCCAGTCACAGCTTTATGATGGAAGACAGTCAATGGGGATAACACACGGGGATTCTGTCTGCCTAGGGGACTTGCCATGTAGGCCTGGTGACCCCTGCTCCATGTGGCTCTCACTCCCTAGAGAGAGAGAGAACATGTGACCAGGGAACTGTGATTATAATCAGTCTCTTCAATCATCCTGTAGCTTGCAAAGTACAGTCCTTCCTCTCATCCTTGGCAGGTGAGCGTTTGGCTTTTTTGCTTGTCTTGTGGCAAGTAAGGGATGAATTCCAGCAGGCAGCTGCTGCTGGGAGGGGCCAGAGGCTCTGCCTTATAATTGACACAGACTACTGGGGACCCTGTGTCCAAGATACATGCCTAGCGTTTCTCACGCTAAAATACACACAACCCGTGGCCCCTAAATCTAGTACTGGCGGTATCTTGGCACATTTTGGCAGTGTCAGAGTAGATGTCATCCAGACAAAGGAGACATGCCTTCCTCTCAGAGAAGTCCTGGATACGTTGGATAGGCAGGAGACACTGGCAACACAGCCCAGTGCTGCTGGGGAGAATGAGGATTCCAGCCCACTTTTGCCTGCTGAGTCAGCACCAGGACCAGCCAGCGGCTTCATCTGGATCCTCGGTTGGCCTTGACACATACTTGGAGTTAAGCTGTGTAGGATGCTGTAGGATCAGAAGTAGGATGCCCAGGATGCTAAGAATGGAGTAGTACTCAATGCTTCACTTCCCAGAACCCATGCTAAGTGCTATCTTGATGGCGGTCACGATTGTCCCGCCAGTCCATCATAGGCTAATCCGAAGAGAGTCAGGGTTACCTGCTGCTAAAGGCCCTGAGGTGTCTCCAGGCTAGCTGCCCGTCATATTTTCCTGTAGACCTGGGCAGAGGGAGCCGCACCATACTTCCTGTTCTCCATCACTCAAGACGCTCTGGACTACTTGCCATTCCCACTGACAAATGTAGCCTGAGGACCAGGAGGAACAGGATCCTGGGGACCTGGGAGGGATGCCTTAACCCTCCCCTCAGAGATCTGGGAAGACCTGACTGTGTAGAGAGTGCTTTTTTAAAAAAAAAATGTATTTTTTTTAATTACTTGAATTATAATTATATAATTTCTACCCTTTACTTCTACCAACCCCTCCTGTGAAACCCCTTGCTCTCTCTCTCAGAAGCATAGCCTCTTTTTCTTTACTTGTTACACACACACACACACACACACACACACACACACACACACTCCTAAATACAGCCTGCTTGGTCCATATAATGTTATCTGTATGTTTATTGTCTCAGTTGGGGATGGCCGGTTGGTATTGGATAACTAACTGGAGGAAAGGCCAGTTCTCCTATGTTTAGCATTATCTGGCCGTCTTAGTTCTTTGCCTAGGGTTGGAGCTCTGAGAACATTCCCCCTTCTTAGGTGGTACTTTAGTGGGTAGCAGAGAATGAAGCAACAGGGGAGAAAAGGGTGTTCTGCTGAAATAAATGATGCCTGAAGTCAAGATGTGACAGTGGAGCATAGCAGACAGGGATGAGGCCCACAGGATAGAGGCCAAGTGAGTTACCACCGGAAGTGATGGAATGATGGCCAGGTGTGCTACCCTGATCACCCTAGGGAGTCACGGGGTTTCAGGGCAGAGCCCCGGGGCTGTGTTGCGTGGAGGACCCATGAGCAAGGGAAGTGAAAGGCCAGAAGAAAGAGTGTCAGACCTGGTGATCCCCACACGGAATGCAAAGCTAGTGTCTGGCTGAGGCAGCTTAGGAGCATCACGGCTCCACAAAGCCGTGAGAGGATGGAATGCTCACCTTGACCCCCAGGGGGCACTAAGCTTCTCTGCATCTACCTGGATCTGCTCTCTCTCCCATCAGCCACTTCTAAGGTGGAAGCCACTGCTCTGTGAAACCTTTTTTTTTTGGCCTGATTTTTGTGACAAAAAAAAAAAAAAAAAAAAAAAAGCCTCCCTGCACTAAACGATTCTGAAGTATTTTGTGTTTCCACCGTAAGCCAGTTGACCTCTGATGGGTCTTTTTAAAAAAGCCTAGTGGACTTCCTTGGACAAAGGTCTCATCCAGCTGAGCTGGGTCTGAGTAGCTGCTGGCCTGATGTGGTCTGCTGTGTCCCACAGGCATCTCTGCCTGTCCCAGGCACTCAGCATAATTACCGTCCTTGGCACTGCTAAAGCAGAGCTGCCAGATCCATTAGCCAAGTCCACTGAAAATGTGGGTCATTTCTTTCTTTTCTTTTACAATTTCCTACTCTGAAGGGCACTGCCTTCTAAAGCTGATGAGAAATCCAGAGCAGCTTCAGGAGGTGCCGGTTCGCTGGCTTAAATGTGCACGCCTGTTATGAGTAGATCGTAAAGTTAGCAGGCAAATGATGCCGACACAGAAGTATTTGTAAAATAGCTAACATTCCAAGGGCTGCCATCTCCTCTGTATGAGGAGTGAGGGAAAAAATTGATGCAGAATTAACAGCAAAATTCACTAGAAAAACACAAGCGACCCAGAAGCACGAGGCCAGATGCTCTGCACGTGCAGACAGAGAACCGAAAGCCTCCGTCTTTCCCTGGCAGGGTGGGAAAAGGGACACTGAGTGCATTTAATTTTGCTGAAAGTGTGTCAAAAGGTACTTGACATTTTGTGCTCATAGGATGATGGCAGATTTACTCATCTCAGAGGGTGATTTGGCAAAAATTTTTTTAAAAAATTAAGTGTGTCTTCATCCAACACATAGACGTATAAAAAGCAGGCGCTGTGGGGAAAAGCTCAGTTGGTAAAGCGCCTACCATCAGGCATGAAGACGTGAGGTTGATACCCAGTACCCATGTGGTACTCTACCACTAGGGAGGGAGAGCTAGGAGGATCCCTGGGCTCTCTGGCTGTTGAGCACAACTGAATCAATGAGTTGCAGGTTCAATACGAGACCTGTCTTAAACGGTAAGGTGGAGAGACACTAAGGAAGGCATTATGTGGCTCTCTGGCCACCACACTCACATGTACCTCTGTATACATGAACACATGCATTTACCACGTACACACTCACATATGAATTTGTGTGCTCACGAAGTATAAAAAGTGCACATTCACCTGCAAATTTGTTTTTGCTTTGTTTTTCAAGACAGGGTTCCACTGTGTAGCCTAGGCTGCCCTGGATCTCACCCCGCATGCCTCTGCCTCTCATGTGCTGGGATTAAAAAAAATGTGTGCCGGGCTGGAGAGATGGCTCAGAGGTTAAGGGCACTGACTGCTCCTCCAGAGGTCCTGAGTTCAATCCCAGCAACCACATGGTGGCTCACAGCCATCTGACACCTGGTACCCTCTTCTGGCCGGCAGGTGTACATGCAGGTAGAGCACTGGATACATAATAAATAAATCTTAAAAAAAAAAAAAAAAAATGTGTGCCACCACATGCTGGTTTACAAATCTCATTTTCAAGACGAACCAGGCATGATAGCGTGACCCTATAATCGCATCTGACAGGAGATGACTGATATTTTGAGGGCAGCTTGGGCAACACAAAGGCCAGGATGAAGAAGGAGAGAGAGAAAGAGGAGGAAAAGGAGGAAGCGGAGGAGGAGACAGAGGAGGGAGAGAAGAAAGAGAGAAAGCTAACACAAATAGCACGGGGTCTGCACATTCACACAAGCACATCACCATAGCAAGGACATCCAAGTGCCCATCACCAGGGGACAAGTTGCATAGACAAGAGCCCAAGGTATCAGGGACCCACAGAGAGTGACTGAGGCAGGCCCATCTTCTGGCCTGGGAGGGACTTTGTCTTGTCTGAAATGTTTATGGCTGGCCATGGTTTGTAGTGACAGAGGCCATAAAGAGTACTCACTGAGTGTCTAAATCAAGCCCAAGATTGACACGGGTCTTTCTGCATAGCATCGCTGTTGAGAGCAGATCAGGTCAAAGAGCACACCCTATTCTAATGCCCTCTGTGTGTAGGTGGATGAGTGCCTGGGTGTATGCACAGGTGTAAACAAAGAGTAAATGACAATCTTGACTCTCATTCTTTGGGCACTGTCCAAAGAATGGCTTGTTTGGTTGGTTGGTTTTGGGGTTTGTTTGTTTGTTATCTCTGCCTCCTCGGCTTCAGGATTAACTTCTCATCAACACACCAAGCTTTTTTTTCCCCCACATTGACTCTTGGGATCGAACTCCAGTCCTCTTGCTTGCAAGGTGAGCACTTTACTGACTGAGCCATCGCATCAGCCTCTCATGCTTTGTGTACTTTAGGGCTGGTGTTCAAATCCATGCTTCTCTGTCAGCAGATTCCTCTGAAAGGGTGAGGCATCTGCACATGTGCACATCCTAACCTCAGCCAGTGTGTCCTGTGTGTGTATCTATAGGCTCCTGTGCCTCCCCAGGGACCTCCACAGGGACACATCCCTAGCAAACAAGAACTGGACACATATTTTGATTGAGAAATTGCTATGGTGTCCCCTGCAGCCCCTTGTTCAAAGATGTAGAATAGAAAGCAGCTAGATTCTTTTTGGGGTAGTCATGAGAAACACTGGCTAGATTTCAGGATGGACAGACAGAAGGACACCACTGCAGCTCCAAAGTTCAGCTGGCCATTGGGAGCCACTGGCTTTGAGTGAATGCAACTGGCTCGTCCACACTGGGGAAGGCCTATAGGCTTTTCCAAAGTGTTTAAATCTTCTTTCCCAGTCTCCCAACTTCAAGGAAGGGTGATGTCACTGCGAAGCTTGCTGCCTTGCCTCACTGTGGCTTTGTTCCTCCTCCTCCTCCTCATCTTCCTCCTCCTCCTTCTCTTCCTCCTCTTCCTCCTCCTCCTCTTCCTCCTAAAGGTTTGTTCATTAAGTATACAATGTTTTGCCTGAATATACATCTGCTTGCCAGAAGAGGGCACCAGAGCTCATAATAGATGGTTATGGGCCACCATGTGGTTGCTGGGAAGTGCTCTTAACCTCTTAGCCATCTCTCCAGCCCAGCTTCTTGATGAAGACAGGGCGCTGGTGTTGGCAAGGAAAACAGAGGCTGGATAACTCCTTCCCTTCCCCAGTCTTGGTTCTTTCCCCTTCATCTGCTATTTGAAGCCTTCATATGAAGAAAAAAGAAAAATCTAATGGATCATTTTGACAAGGATGGAGTGAGCTCTGCTAAAATGACATCAGAAGGTACCAGAATAAACTACAACTTCTGCAGGGGCTGGGGAAGGAGGCCAGCCCTACCCTGGCTCCCAGGCTCCCCTTCCCTACAATCTTCTTTGCAGATGAGATACAATCAGGATCCTGCGCACACTTGAGAAGGTCCCTCTATTTAACACCCCTTTGACTGAGTTCACTCACTGTCCCCCCCTCCCAAGAGTTTTCCCTTTAAGTTGATACAAGCTAGAGTCATCTTCAAGGAGGGAACCTCAAATGAGAAGAAGCCTCAGTAAGATGGGGTTGTAGGCAAGCCTGTGGGGGCATTTTGTTAGTTAATGATTGACGGGAAGGGGCCAAGCCCACTGTGAGGTATGCCACCCTTGGGCTGGTGGTCCTGGGTGCTACAAGAAAGCAAACTGAGCAAGCCATAGAGAGCAAGCCTCTGCATCAGCTCCTGCCTCCGGCTTCCTGCCCTGTTCCTAACTTCCTTTGATGATGGCGTGTGATATGGACGTGTTAACAGAATAAGCCTTTTCCTCCCAACGCTGCTTTCACTGGTGGCATTTCCTGTCAGCACTAGCAACCCGAACTAAGATGGTTACCAACGTCCAAAAAGATGCAAAGGCAACCCAAGGGACAGGTGGGCAAGTCCTGGCCTCTACCTGATTCAGGATCCCCAGGCCACCCGGCAGAGGCAGATAGTTTCTTCTGGTTTTGCTTTGGTTCTGAGGCACTCATATGGGCTGCATGCACAGGGGCAAGTCAGGTCACTAGGAGCCTCCGGGCTGCTGTGGAAGGTGCGGAGAGGCCAGCCTTTACCCGATCCAGGGGATGCCTGAGCTCTGGTGTGGGCAAAGCAAAGAGAAGGATAGCAGAAAGGAGAAACAATGGCCACCATAAAGCCAGTTGTCATGGAGACGTTGGACATGGACACCAATCGTTTCCCACCCAAGGAGGGCTAGTTCTATGGGTCAGTCTGATAGGGCACGACGCCTTATCCTGAGTGCCTTACAGGGGGTTCCGAGTGAGGTGTTCACACACATACACACACACACACACACATGCTGATTTCATCTATCCCACCAAACGACTTAATAGAACCGAGAAGTGGGCACAGAAGGATTCTGCTCTTGCTGCCTGCTTAAGCCAGGCGTTTGTGTCCTCCAGCCCTTGAACTTGGGATGCGCGCCAACAGGTCTCTGGGCTCTCAAGCTCCAGACTTAGACCAGAAACAGGCACCAGCATTGGCCCTCCTGGGTCTCCAGCCCGCTGTCAATCCCTTGAGCCAACATCTGTTGGAAGTAGCAATGGTCTTGAACTTAGATAGTCGTTCAACTTAACCCTTCCTTTGTCTACAGGGTCAGTCACATGCATTCAAGAGAAACTGTTCTTCAGTTCTTCCCCTCTGCTGTTGACAGGCTGTATGAATCAGTGTCGGTCTCTGCCACCCCGCTCAGAGGTATGCAGAACTTGTAACCACAATGTCCCCAAGATCCTAAGGGGAAACCGTCATTGTTACAGTGTGTGTATTAGATAAATGACAGGCTTGTTTGATTTAAAATACTTCCAATTCATGATAGGTTTTTCAGGCACGTCATATGTTTGTTTCTATATATATGTGGTGGTTTGCATAGGAATGGTCCCCATAGACGTGTGTGTGTGTGTGTGTGTGTGTGTGTGTGTGTGTGTGTGAATGCTTATCCCATAAGGCCCATAGGACACTATTAAGAGGTGTGGCCTTGTTGGAGGAAGGGTGTCACAGTGAAGGCAGACTGTGAGGATATATACGCTCAAGTCTGGCCAGTGTGTCTCAGGCTTCTGCTGTCTGAGGCTCAAGATGTAGAACGCTCAGCTCCTTCTCCAGCACCATGTCTGCCTGCACACTGCCATGCCTCCCGCCATGACGATAATGGACTAAACCTCTGAAACTATAAGCCAACCCTAATTAATTTCCTTTATAAGAGTTGCCATGGTCATGGTGTCTCTTCACAGCAAAAAACAAAAAACAAAAAACAAAAAAACAAAAACAAAAAACCCTAAGACAACATATACACATATCTTAAGTATATATCTCAATTATGTATTATATATGATATTAATATATATGATACATAATCTTCTATTGGCTGTGTTTCTCTGTAGAACCCTGCACCCTTGCCATGTTCCAAATAGCCATCATGTGTTGTGAAGATGATGTCACCACCTCCTGACTGGCCTCCCACTATGTGCCCCTGGTAGACAGCCAGGGTAGACCAGCTAAACCATTAGTCAGACGTAAACATCCTCTGTACAACCTCCCATGAGACCACATCAGACAGATAAGATACACAGCAACCTGGAGTCACCTGTGTGAGGCACCGGGCTTGCCTCTTGAACTTGTCTGACACTAAGCCCGCTGCTGTGACCTCCATTCTAGCCCTCCTGACCTCCTGAGCAGGATCGTGGAGTGAGGCCACTGTTGGCCAGAAGGGTCTTCACTCAGATCACCAGTTCACCCAGGGACCCTGTTTTTGTTTGTTTGTTTGTTTTTGTTTTGAGACAGGGTTTCTCTGTGTAGCCTTGGCTGTCATGGACCTGCTTTGTAGACCAGGCTGGCCTCGAATTCACAGCGATCCACCTGCCTCTGCCTCCCAAAGTGCTGGGATTATAGGCATATGCCACCACGCCCACCCAGCCACTCAGGGACCCTTTAAAGCCAGCTCCCAGGTGGCTTTACCTTTTGCTTAATAAAAAGCCATCCCACCTGGGCAGGGCAGGAGATGGGTGGGGCTAGGAGAGAGAGAGGGATCCTGGGAAGAAGAAGGACCGCCACTAGAAAAAAGGACAAGAGAGACCTGAAGTGAAGAGAGGAAGGCCGCCATGGGTTAGCTGGAGGAGAAGCACATGGCTGGCGTGGATGGAGAATCCAGCCCAGATGAAGAACATTAGCAAGTATATGGGATTATGGATGGGAGGTAGCTTGATAAAAGTTATTAGAAGCAGATGGCATGAGATTGAGACAGGGATCCCATGCCTGTCCCGCTGTGGGAGGTAGTTTAGAGGATTGATATCTGCCCTGCCCCAGGTTAACTAAGGCTATCTTAAAATATAACAAGTGTCTGTGTCTTGATTGATTACCAGCCAGGCCTACAGATAATACATGTAATTTTTAAAACAATAAGATACTCAACACTCTGTGTTTATATTTCCTCATCTGCCTCATCTACTCTCACCCTCTAGAATGCCAGCCCTTCCCACCCAGGGATTTTAGTAATTTTCCTCACTCCCATACCTTGTCCCCCTAGTGCCCAGAACAGTTCTGAACACAGCAGAAATCGTTGGCAAAGGACGAACCATAGCTCCAAAGGGAGGTGGGGGGAAAAGGGGAGACGCTAGGGGGGCAAGTGTTTCCCTTTGGGTAACAGTCACTACCTTGGTAATTAAGTGTCTGCCTAGAGGTCTGGTGTGTCTCCCGAGAGGAAAGCTGCACAATGCAAAATAAGATTAGATGCAATTGTTATTCTGACTCCAGAGGCAGCCAGCCTCGGAAGGGCTAGTCTGCCTGGGGCCCAACACCCACAGTAGCAGACAGGCAGAACCATATTCTCCAAGCTGCGGGTCAGCTGCAGTGGGGACAAACATCTGGTCTCCAAAGGAGCCAGTTCCAGGGGACTAGGCCAGATGGCAGCAAGGTTTGGGGAAACAAGAAAGCCATGCCAGGCTGCACAGAAGCTCAAGGTGGCCCTAAATGGCAGGCCATCATCAGTTCAAATAGTGCTGGCTCATTTGACAACAAACGCTGGCTTGGTTTTCTGAGGACACAAGATCACAAGTGCTAGTTAGGTGGCCAGCTGTAATCACCCAGCCTTAAAGGCCTGCATGCCATCACTGTCATACTCCAGTCACTTTTAAGTAATTCTTAAGGTGCCAGGCTTTGTCTAGGGGATTGGGCAGGGGCCACCAGACAGCCTGGGTGGATTAGAACCTTCAAGGTGATATGGAGGCTGGACTGTCTGTATGTGGAAGGTGGCCACTTCCTTCACCTCATGACAGTCACCAGAGTGTGCATAGCAGGCATTCTAAGGCTCTTCCTCCCTCAGGGCTATGGGTCACTGCTTTTAGGGGTCTCCCAGTGGTAACAACTAAGGGAGAATAAGAGTAACTGGTTCTTTTTGTTTGTTTGTTTGGTTTGTTTTGTGTAACTGTGGTTCTAATGCATGCTGCTTTTGGAAGTCCCTGGCTTCATCCCTGGTCTGGAGTCCAATAGCTCTAGAGGACTTGGCAAGGCCAGCAGCCATTCACCAGGTAAAGACCAACCAGAAAGATGAAGTGAAGGGGGAAAAAAAAAACCGCCATCAATCTGGCTGGTTGATTAGGCTGGCTCCTCTCAGGCCCACAGGATAGGGAACCCCAGGCATTCTCAGCAAGCACAACCCAGACACCAGCAGATGGACAGCGCGGCTGGAAATCCACTTAAGACAAACAATAAGCGCCTTCTCCAGTGGCTTGACAGTGGCTTCCAAGAGCAACAAACTCAAAGCCACTCCTCCAGCTGTTCCCTCAGGGAAAGGCCCAGAGAATTGTGTCCAGAGGCTAAGGAGACCTGAAATTCTCTCCCCTCAGGCTTACCACGAGTGGCCCCAACCCTCATGGAAAATAGCAAAAGTGTGTGTGTGTTTGTGTGTGTGTGTGTGTGTGTTCTGTGGGGGCGGTGGTAAGGGAAGTGCTGCGTCCAACAGATAATGGGCTGGCCAACCTTCCCTCAGTTGAAAGGGCAGAAAAGAAATGAGGCCGCCTGTTCCTCCAGGTGGAGGGAGGCAGCCTTCCCTGCCCTTCCAGGAATGTGCGGGCCAACTAGAGGAAGGAACTTTCCCCACTTCCGATTCAAATTAAGTGAGGGTGGCCTTTAGCTCAGGGCTCCAGGAGGAGGGGGGAGGGGGGAGTGACTTCCCAGCACTGTGAGCCACAGTCACAGCTTTCAGCCCAGAGACTGCTGATGACTGACGGGTGTGGTGTGGTGTGGTGTGGTGTGGTGTGGTGTGGTGTGGTGTGGTGTGCGTAGGGGTGATCTCTGATCAAGCTAAAGGGCACAATGGCCATGCATGAAGAGGACACTTTAAAAACAGGCTGTCACAGTGATAGGAATACAAGGGAAGAGGAGGGGACATGGAGGAGAGGAGGAACAGGAGAAGGTGGGGGACGGAGAAGGATGGAAAGTGGGAGAGAGACTGAAGTGGGGCTGTAAAGAAAGTGTCAGGAATGACTGAAGAGGGAGGGGGAGAAAAGGGGAGGGGCAGAAACGAAAGAGAGAGAGGGAGGGGGGGGGGGGAGTGGGAAGAGATGAGTGAGTGAGGAGGAGGGAAACTAGGTGAGGAAGGGCGAGCCTGAGATGGGGAAGAGGGAGGGAAAAAAGGGAGAGGAAGGAGGAAAAGGAGGGAGAGGGGGAGACAGAGTAGGGGAAGAAAGGGAGGGGGTGGGAGGAAGGGATAGAGGAAGGTGGACAGAGAAAGCAGGAGGGAGAGGGAAGAGAGCCTGGGAGACGGGAATAAAGGGGGGGAAAGCTGGGAGGGAGGAGAAGAAAGGGATTGGGAGAGACAGGGAAGGAGACGAGAGTGAGTGAGGAGGGGGAGAGGCTGTCGAGAGGAGCCTTGGTGAGAAAGGAGGAGGATGGAGAAGGGGAGGGGTTGAAGGAGGAGAGCGGAGAGGAGGGAGGAGGGGGATAGAAGGGCGGGGCGGGCCAGCGCCTTGGGAGGAGGGGCGTGCGGAGGCCGCGAGCTGCTGGCTCTGGTTGGCTGGCCGCCCCCGCCCCTCCCCCGCCCCCGCCCTCCCGGCGCGGCAGCCGCGGCGAGAAAGTAAGGTGAAAAAGTCCTAGTGCAGCTGCCGGCGCAATGGGGGCCGGTTCCTCAAGCTACCGGCCCAAGGCCATCTACCTGGACATCGATGGACGCATCCAGAAGGTAACCCCTCGCGCGCGGCCTCCGTACGCCCTAATAGGCGCAGGTGTCCCCACTGAGGGCTCCGAGCCCACGGACGGAGCACAGGGCCCTGGGAGGAGCGGCAGCCTGCGGTGCAGACCCGTGGGGGCAGTTCCCAGGTGGACAGAGACATTCTCGGGGATCCTGCCACTGTGCCCTGTGGCCTCGTGGGGACTGAGGACCCGCTTCTGGCTCTGCTGTACACTGCCTTCCTAGCCAACTTGAGCCACGTAGGAGAAGGGGTTCGCCACGGACCCCTTTTGTTCGTGGCCTCTCCTCTTCTGAAGACCCTTCTCTGGACACAAGGTGCTCTTGACTGCTGTTGAAATTGACAAAGCAATGGGCAAGGTGGCTTGGAGGAGGGTGGAGGGGGGAGATATCTCATTAGCTCTCCCTAAAGTGCCTATGAAAAAGCCGTGTGGGGAAATTGCACTCGGACCTCAGCTGGACATCTCAGGGAAGTGGGCACCTTGCCATGGATCCAGCAAAGGAAGCCAAGGAGGGATACCCACTGGGTATGGGCCGCCACTGCTCTCAGGTGTGCATTCCCTTGGCTGGCTGGCTTTTCCAGTAGGAGAAACCTTTCTTCCCCCCCTCGGCCTGATCCTGGGAAAATGGGAAGTACCATCCTCCTCCGTGGTGGCCCCTTTGACAGGCTCAGTGACTTGGGATGGATGGGAGGCGCCTTCAAGCATCAGTGGTCAGCCTTTTACTTGAACAGGATGGGCAGGCGCAGGACCAGATCCAAGCCCCTGAGCACAGCTAGTGAGATTAACAGCCTCCTCTTCCTCCCAGAGGAAGGAAGGGCTCTTCTTGTACTTCTTCCTGCTTTAGCCCATTTGAGCACACAAACATGTGCACAGCACATACCTGTACACATGCATTTTCCCCCTCACCCACCAAGTGATGACGATTTATTAAAGATCTCCTTTTTTGGTGGGGGCGGGCATTGATTTTGGTGCAAGGTGTGGAACCCTGGGCTTCATGCGTGCAAGGCTGACACTGTGTTATTAAGAAGCTACATTGCTGGCCTTCTTTTATCTCTTTAAAGTGGTAAGGTGAGGTGTCACCTGGTCAGCAGCAGCAGGTCCTTCCAGAAATCTCCTCAAAGGTCCTCAAAGGGCAGCTTGGCAATATGCGGAAAGTAGAAGGGAGATTTGGGAGGGCCCCTGAGCTGACTGGTCTATCACCATAGGCAAGGTGGACTCTTCCAGTGGACATACCTGAACTTGGGTAACCCCCAGAAAGGTCACCTACAAGCCAACCCTGGGGTGGGTGGGGACAGGCCCCTGCACTAAGCTAGAAGGTCATGCATGCACGGTCTTGGGTGGAGACAGACCTGGTGTTGAGTGCTGGCTCTGCTCCTCTGCGCTCCTCTGGGCTGGCGTCCTTGTCTGTGAAAGGATCATCATATCTGCTTTATAGACTGTAATAAGAAGTAAATGAGAGATATAAACAGCGCCTGGAACATTGCAGAACACAAGAGGCATTCTTCTCCTCCCTGCCTCTGCCTGTCCATAAACATCCTTTTCACTCACAACACGGAGGAGCAGAGGCTGGTTGGAGCAAGGGGGTCTCCACCCTGCCACTGCGGCCAGCCCATCACTGCTCCTGGGCACTTTGCCATTAGCCCTGGGTGCTGAGGTGGACCTTTAGCCTGGTGAGAATCAAGTCCTCTGGTTTCCTGGTGTCTCTGTTCACTTCGCAGGCTCCACGCCCTGTAGCCCTGCACCCATGCACACTGCTGGGACCTTGTACATGAGCACAGAGTAGTTCTTCTGCCCAGGCACTGGGTATATCTGAAAGTTCCCAGCATGCAACCAGTCCTGGCTTGCATTTACCCACTCCATTGGGAGGTCAAGGAACAAACCACTATTGCTTCCGAGGAAAAGGCCTGGGCCCTGGGCACGAGATAAGGGCATATGCTGCTTTCTGTCACGGCAGTCATCATCTCGGTGAGGAGCTCGCCCGTGGCTCCTGTGTTATCTCTGCTCTTTGTCCCTCTTGCTGCCAACTCCTGGTCATCTCAGCTCCAGGCAGACACAGGGGGGAGACCATATTCCTGACACTGGCTTTTGCTAGTATAACCTGCCCAGCAAAGCTCAGGGAGAAGCCCTCTTGTCTTACCAGGGTGGGACTTAAAGGGACCAGTGTAGCAGTTTGGCTGCTTCTCGGTGCTGCTTTTTTTGTTTGGAGACAGTTCCAGATGCGCACAATACCCAGCCATCTTTAACAGGGATGGCAGCAAGAATAGAGTGTGTGTGTTGGGGGCGGATTCTGGCTTCTGTCTCTGGGGCATTTCGTGTAGAAGAAGATAGGGGGGGTCCAAGGGGCTTGTCCTCCTGAACGCTATGCAAAATCTGTAGTGCCCTTAGGTGGGACACTATGTGTCAGGAGCTTCACTTCCCATCTCTGGGTAGTTGCTGTGTCTGTTACATGGAGGTAAGAGTGGGCGTGCTATTGTGCAGCTTAGATGGGTGAGGCAGATCAGGTAGCTGCTTAGCCACACACCCTAAAGTTGGATGTTGGAGGCTAAGACACAGTATGACGGAGAAGGGCAGGGTACTACTGTGTTAGCCCGCGTGAGCCATCACTACCTCTCTGCCTTGGTGCCGCAAGTTATTTCCAGCTGGCTGAGATGTTACAGAAGGGGTGATGGGGTCTGTGCTATTGGTGAACCTTTGGAAATTGGCTCCCTTCCTCTGTGGAGGTAGGGAAAGCTCCCATCCTGCAGATCCCAAAGCCTTTAGGACATACTGGGTTAAAACCCTCCCAATGGCCAAGGAGCACTGTTGCCTGTCCAACCACATCTCTACATTCCTGTCCCACTGTTCCCCCGGCCTGCCAGGATGCACACATGAGGACCAGGAGGTCTTTAAGTCAGCCACTAAAGAAGCGGGGAGTTGGGAGTTAGTTACATCTGCTCTCTAGACACTAGGCCCCATCTGTCTTTGCTCTGAGGATTCCCCTATGTCTCTTCTTAGCTGTCCTCACTGGGTTGGGGGGTGGTGGTGGTGGTGGTGGTGGTGGTGGTGGTGGAGGAGGTCATGCTCCCAGATCATAGTCCTTGGTCCTTTATCTACAGAGGAGGAGAGTACTGCGCTCACCCATAGGAATGCAAGCATGAGGCAGCTCACATGGGGGAGCCAGAGGTCCCTGGCTTGGTAGCTCAGCCAGGCCCGGGTTTGCAGACTTGTGAGGAAAGCATAAGAGACCTTTGGGGCTTCAGATCAACCAGCTTTGGGTTAGTTGAAAAGCTGGTAGCTGGGCAAGGGGGCCGTTTGGGAGCCTTTGTTGGAGTTTGGCCCTGGTCTGGTAAGCGCCTCCACTTAGCCACTCTAAGCTGTCTGTGGCTTTGTTCCAGCCCTGTCTCTACAGCTGGAACCCAGGTCTTCCTATGGAAACAACCACTTGAGTTTTGCTGAGCTGTTTCTGTGGGGAAAGCCACAGGGCACACCAACATGAGGAAACTGGTCCCTATGCCCATTTGAAATGATTTGTCTCTGTGCATGTGGCTGCCTGGCCTTGGTCTTGCTGGAGCCTAGAGCTCAAGGTGCCACAGCCTGCTTAGGGCTTCTTACTATACTCCTGGGCTTCATCCAGGCTGGTCCCGTTGTGCCTCTGTGGACCTGCCAGCCTCTGACCTGAAGGCTCTGACATCCACACTGAAGATGTCCTCCTTGGTGTGGCCCCTCTGCGCTGAGAGTCCTCTGTCCTGCATGCCCTGCTGGGTTGCTCACTGGGACTGGGGTACCCTGCTCTGTGTTTCTCTGGCATCCTCTGCCTATGTCCAAGGGCCCTTTCACTTTGGAACAGATGAGCTAGAAGAAGAGGAGCGTCTTCATCCCTCAGGGGCCTAGTGTGGAGCTGGGGAGGGAAGAGTGGGGGGCAGAGGCCATTTGGATGGCCTGACCGCTGGCCTGAGATAGCCCAAGATAGCCTGTGAGTGTCAGCCAGGATCAGAGCTGGCTGTAAAGATAAGCAAGATCACCATCAACTTTCAGTTTCTTTTGCAAAAAGCAAGCTGCTGTTAAAGGCCCGAGGGGACACTACAGTAGGACTATCCTAGGAGGAACTTGGGAGGTCACTGAGAAATCAGAGAACAGGCCCTGACCCCCTCCTTCCCTGCCCAGCTTTGATCTGAGGTTCCCAGCGACCTTTGGCCCGAAGGGGAGGCTATAGGCTTGAACCTAGCGTGACACTGTCAGAGGTGACTGCTGATGGCCTGCACACCTCTGGGAATGCGGCTGCTGCCCTGTTGGCGCAGAGAAATTGCCCTGCTCTTGATGGTTTCAGAGAGGTGTCCCTGGTCCCTTACAGCGTTTGTTTGATTCTGCCTTGGCTGACTGGGAGATGGTGTCTCAGTTTGGTTTCTGTCTCTGCGATAAGCACCATGACCAAAAGCGACTTGGAAAGGAAAGGATTCACTCGGCTTATACTTGAGGTCACAGTCCATCCCGGAAGGAAGTCACGGCAAGGACGGTGAAGCAGAAAAGTAACAAGAAATATGGCAAAAAAAAAAAAAAAAAGAAAAAGAAAAAAGAAATATGGCTTACTGGCTCATGCTGCGCCTTCCGAGTGCTGGGCTTAAAGGCATACCCCAACCACACCCGGCTCTGCCTGCTTCCTTATAGAATCTAGGCCCCATCTGCCCAGGGTGGCACTGCCCATGGCAGCCTGGGCCTTCCTACATCCAATCAATAATCAAAATAAGTCTCCACAGATTTGGCCTCGGGCCAATCTGATCTGGGCAGTCCCTTGACACTCCCTCTTCCCAGCTGCCTCTTGGTTGCTTGGTTGACAGTAAAAACTAACTAGGACAAAGCGGGGGGGGGGGGGGGGGTTGGCTCATGTTTTTAATCTCAGTACTTGGTAGGCAGAAGCTGGTGGATCTCTGAGTTCAAGGCCAGCCTGGTCTGTGAGTTCCAGGACAGCCAGGGCTACAAAGAGAAACCCTGCCTTAAAAAAATCGCAACCAACCAACCAACCAACCACTAACCAGGACAGAGGTGAAAGGCACTTCTTCCTCTGAAGAAGTGGGAAGGTGGCAACATTCTCACAGAAGGACAATGCTGAGGCTGGTGACTTATGGGGCTGGTGGGCACCTGAAAACTTCATGTGTTGGCCTCAGTAGCCGCGTTTCTCAATACCTTTCACACCTCCAGACATGACAATTTTGAGATCCCAGAAGAGGGTGTGGCAGGTGCCACCTAATCACTCACATTATTATTCTACCAAACCCACCGAACCTAACCAAAACCAGCCAGGAACAGAAAGGCAGGACCCCAAACCCTACACTCCAGACACTTCCATCTCTGACTTACAGATGCCACACCTCTTGGGACTGATTCATGCCCAGAGACAAGGGAGGTCACCAGAGTGCATTGTGACCGAGGGCTCATCTGACCCCAGAAGTGTGTAAAACACAGCTCTGGTCACAGGTGGAGTCCACCAAGAGAATAAGAAGGGCACAGGGTCCCCAGCAGCTCAGTGGAACTGACATGCAAATGAGAGGTGATGCCGGCACTGGTCTTAGTGCCAGCCAGCAATGGGTGCACCTCGGGGCATCTCGGCTGGACTCTGCTCATATGACTTACCATCCGAGTGGCAGGCATGATCCACGGGCCTCTCACTGCACCAAAAAAAAAGCCCCCTCCCATCCAGTCATTAGATTGCCGGTATCCCAGCAAGCCACACCCCTGAGAGGGGGGGAGGGGGGGAGGTGAAGGGTGGGGAGATGGGGGATGTCTTTGATAAGGAGGGCTGACTGAATCACCAGGGAAACACCTCCTTGCAGGAATCCCTGCCCAGACTGCTTCATTTCAAGACCTGTCCCCCAGCACAAGGCTTCATCCTCACGGAGTGTGGAGTGCATCTGCAGCCTGGCAATTCCCCACCACAGAAAGTGCAGTCTGTGAGACCTGACTGACCACTAGGGCCTGAGATGTGACTGTGACCTCTCATAGCCCACAGCATCATGCCTCCTGCCCTATAGGTATGTGTCTGCATAGCCTGAGCCTAGGCAGCTGGTGCTCACGTTGGAGGCCCGGGGAGTGTCCAGTCGCATGTAACCCCTATGTCTCTCTCCAGTCACACACTGGGGACATTCGTCCCAACCAGAAACTCCCTGTAGCTTTTATTCTTTTCCCTTTAGACCCGCTGTCTAATTTTTCTAAGTTGCGATGAACTGTGTAATGCTGTTAAATGCCCGGCTCACAATTGTCTGACAGTGCCCAGTAGTCAGCACCTCTGTCTTCCCCTAACACATCCTCTAGCCGAAAGGAAGCTTGGTTAAACATGGACTCCTCACCCCCCTTTGCCCCGTGCACCCTCTTCCTGCATCTAGTCTCTGCAAATTTGGCTACTGTAGGGATCTCCCCCAAGTGGCTCTTACAGTGTTTATCCTTGTGTTTGGCTTCTTTCACTTGTCACAGTGTCCTGCCGTGCTAAGGTGAGTGTCAGGACTCTGTTCCTCTTTAGGGCTAAGTAACATCTACTGCATAAGTAGGAGGCCAGAGCATGTCATTGTCCCATGCCGGGGACCCTGCCTGGCATTCTTCAGCCTCTAGTCAGTTCCACATTTGCTTCCTGGTATATACAGGGTCAGCCTGGGAGCTAAGTATATTTCTGAGACGGGCCCCACAGTGCGTCTGCGGTTCTGATGATACACAGCCCCGTCATTCCTGACACTCTGACGTCACAGTTGTGAGCACAAAAAAGGGAGATGCTTCTTTACATCTTTTGCTGTGTCTTAGCAAGGGAGAGAAGGGAACGCCTGTCCATGCTTTGGGGAGATTAAGTGGGCGCGTTTATGCTGAGTGTCCCCATGGCTGGCTCTCGGACTGTCCCTATTAAAACTTTTAACTTAATTTAACTTAATTTTAACTTGTCCATTGCTTGCTTTATCTGTGCCTGGTTGACACCAACCCATGTCATGTCACTCTGGCCTGTTAACTGACCTCCATCATCCCTTCCACTTCCACAACAGGTCATGTGCCTAGGCTCACTGTATGGAAGGTAGAGGGGTCAGTGCTGTCCTGCCAGATGCTGTTGGCTCAGTAACATCTGTCCTAGCTTAGCCAGCAATCCACCCCCCTCCACTCAGTTGGTGGCAGAGTCACCATAAGTGGCTTTTATTCTGTTTGGAAAGATGACACTGAGGAGGCTTGGGGAGAAGACAGCTTAGCCATAGGTGTGAGTGGAACAAGACACACTGACATCGTGTCCCTGGCTGTGGGTTTCAGGCTTATTGTGTGCGTGTGCGTGAGTGTGTGAGTGCATGCTTGCATGTGTGTGTGTGTGCTTGTGTGTGTGTGTGTGTGTGTGTGTGAAAGCATTGCCCAGGGGCTATGTGATGGTTCTATAGTTTAAGTCAGCCTGGCAGTCAAAGGGGGCTGTGCCCTTGACATGCCTCCTGTTGAGTTTTTCTGCCCCTCTCTTGCAGCCTTGTGGGTTGGCCAGTCTTTCACCGGGGCTCTGGGAAAACAGAGCCCATCCATGGAGTAGTAAAGACTGGGAGGTCCATTTAGCCTGGGATTCTGGCAGGAGGGCAGGCTGCTCCTCCAAAGTGGTTTGAGGTGACAGTCTGGAAGTCACCAGAACGCATGTCAAAGTATAGCCATGCGGGCCTGCTTATAGTCAGGCAGCCAGTTGCACATGGCTGATTTATTTGTTTTTGTTTGTTTTTGTTTATATTTTGATGAGGTCATTGGTCCCTCAAGCTGTCTCCCATGATGTCTTTCTCTGCAGAGGCTTTTCAAATGTCCCTAGCCTCACACACAGCCAGGAAAGTGGCACATTTGGCTTTACTGCCTAGTGAGCTTCTGGGTCTTTCCTCCTGGAACTCACATCCCTGACGAGCCCATGGCCAGGAAAGCTGGGTTTCAGGACGCAGCCCCAGCCTGCTGCTCAGGGGCAGTGCCATGCAGGTCCTGTAGGGCTGAGTTAAGCTTAAGCTGTGATTAAAGGCTCAAAAAAAAAAAAAAAAATCAGTGATTGTGTGTGCTTGGAACTGAGACTCTCTGTGAGAGCTGAGGGTGTCACTGTCGCTAAGTGACAGAAAAGCCACAGCTCAGAGTCTGTGGCTGTAGAGATAGCCGCTGACCACACCGCCTTTGGGAGTCTGCACGAATTAACTTTTCTGTCGCTGTGATAGAACACCACAACTAAGGCAGCTTAGAGAAAGAGGGCTTGTTTGCCTTACAGTTCCAGAGGGCCAAGGGTCCATCACGGAGATGTGTGGCAGCAAGCAGCAGGCGTGGTGGCAGGAGCTAGATGCTGAGAGCTCACACCTTGAACCTCAAGCACAAAGCAGAGACAACACGCTGATAGTAGGTGCACGGACCATAAACTCTAAAAGCAACCCTATTGCCATGCTGCCTACTGCCATACCTCCTAAGCCTCCCCACCCAGCTCCACCGACTAGATGGTATGGCACCTTCTTCACAGAGTCTACGGGACAAGTTCTAACCTGGACCCCAGTGTCGAGGCTGAGCCAGCCCCTCAAAGCCAGTGTGGGAGGTGATGATGTCTGTGTCATTGTGGTGAGGGCACGTGGAGTAGATCAGGGACCTCTGGTGCCGAGCGGTGCCCCTAGAGGTAGCAGAGGTGGGTCGGTTACTTCTCAGCTGCTGTGACCAAAAACAGCTTAGAGGAGAAAAGGACTTGCATTAGCTCACAGGGCCTTCAGCGTAGAAATTGAGTCCTAAAGGAGAGGTCAGTGGGCATCGCGTCTCAAATCTAGGTTCTTCCTGAGGCCTCTTTCCTTGGCTTGCGGGCAACATCTTCCTAGGTCCTTACGTGGACATCTTTCTATATATGTGACAATGTCCTTCCTTGCCTCATATAAATATGGTATCCATCCTGTTGGAGCTCTTCACCATTCTCACCGTGACAGCTTTAACTCAATCACCTCCGTGGAGCTCTTGTCTCTAATAGCCAATCTAAAGTGCTGGGAGTGCAGGAGTCTGAGGTGGGAGCTTCCCCGCTCAACCATCACCAGCCCCTCCCTGGAAGGAAGGCTCTGCTTTCTTTTCAGACACGTCTTGGGACCTCTGACTGTGGGAGTTTCTGGCTTGAGGTCTTAGGCCCTCAGCAGGTGCCCCATACCAGCCACACTGCAGCCCTCTTCAGAGCCTCGATGGCACCACCTCCCAGAATCCTCCTGGTTTCTCCTCTTTAACTATCTATCTTCCTCATAGCTTGGCCAACCCCAGGGGATCACAGCCACTGTGGCTCTGGTAGAACCGCTGTCCTTATCATTATCATTGGAACTAATAAAGACAGAGGCCGTGACTTCCTGTCGTCCGCAGCTTTCTATCGAGGTTTCTAAGGGGGACAGTGTTCATCACTTTGGCCCACAAGGAGGTAGGGCATCACCATTGTGAGGAGTGTGTGGCAAGGCAGAGCCGCTCTCCTCCTAAAAGGTAGCAGCAGAGAAAAGTGTCCCTATCAAAGGCATACCCCCAGTGACCTCCTTCCACCAATGAGGCCACATCTGCTGCTGGTTCTGCCACCTCCCAACATCAGCAGCAGCTGGGGACAAGCTGGGTCAACACCATGCAAAGCCATAGTGCAGCCCGAGGTCTCAAAGCTCTCTGAGTCTCTGCGGGAGGAGGGCCACCCTTGCCTGACTTTCCTTTCCTCATCTTCACCTTCATCTTTTCTCATCTTCATATTGCTCCATCCGTGGCTGCTGTCTTGAAGCCAGGATGATAGGGGCGACCTGGTGGATGAAGGCCACCAGATCGTTAACTAGAAGAGCCCCAGAGATGTCCCCCATTCCCCCCCCTCCCCCCCGCCGCGAGCCGGGCCTCTGCCCTGAGCTCTGGCACAGCACGGTTCTTAGTCTTTTTGATCTCTGTTTCTCTCTTTCCACTTAACTTCTGTGATTCATTATTTAACAGTGGTGACATTGGCTTCAGACACTAAAAGTGTTTAAAAAAAAAAAAAAAAAGGAGGCAAAGCAACTCAGGGCTTTGACAAGAGAGATGAGTGTATCAAACATGACAGACATATCCAAGCAGAAGATCCTGAGACCAGAAGGGACACAGGTCCTGGAGTCTGCTGGCAGCCAGATAACCTGGGGAGATGGAGGAGGTTCAGGGGGGGTCAGAACAGCCTTGCCCTGCTCCTCAAGGAGGGGTACACATAAATGCCAAGCTCTCCTATCTCCTCCTTCTCCTCACCCTGTCCCCACCAGGTTCATGGCAGCCCTCCCAGGGGAGTGGCCAGCTCTAGCTCCTGAACCTCCGGAGGCTCCTTGTTGACTTGTGCTCAGTCCACTCCCGTCTCTGCCTCAGAACTTTGTTGCCCGCAGGAAGGAGCGTAGCCTCTTTAGAATCAGGACTTGGAAGTTAATCTGTGCGGCCGTGGTCATGAGCTCCACGGCCTTAACACAACAGGAATTCTCAATCTCCCTGGGCCTGAGCCAAGGTGTCACCGGGACTGTGCTCTCTGAGAAGAAGGCTCTGCCAAAACCTTTCCTACCTCAGCAGCTCACGGAAGCTACCTCTGCATGTGGCGTCGATCCCCCCCAACTCCTGTTTCCACGTCACCTTCTTCTCCTGTGTCAGTCTCCTCTCTGTGTGAGGGCCCTTAGGGTGGTTACATTTAGGGATAACCCCCGAATAATCCAAGACCACCTCATTTCAGAAATACATCTGGAGCCTGGCTAGTTGGCGCACGCATTTAATCCCAGCACTCGGGAGGCAAAGGCAGGAGGATCGCTGTGAGTTCGAGGCCAGCCTGGTCTACAAAGCGAGTCCAGGACAGCCAAGGCTACACAGACAGAGACCCTGTCTCGAAAAACCAAAAGCCAAAAGCCAAAAAAAAAAAAGTAATGCATCTAAAGATAAGTGGCCACAGAGAGAACACTCTCGGATGCTGGGATAAGGATGAGGACAGGTCTTGGGCTTGGGCATGTGGTTGTAAACGTTGACCTATATGCTTGGCTCCCACCACTTCCAGCAACTCCAGGGGCTGCCTGTTGTAGCCACAGACTGAAGCCCCTGAGCCTGAGGGAGCCCCAGCTGCACTGAGCAGAGCTGTGTAAGGCACTAGCCTGGCTCTGCTTGCTGCCTGGACCTCTCCTCCCTTGATCCGGTCCTCTCTGACAGGCTGCCTTCGCTTCTGTGTTTCCCGTTGCCCATCTGCTCCCATGATGCTGGGTGTTCCGGTGTCTTCCCTGCCCAGGTTTACTCTGCATCGTGGTAGAGCTTCTGCGGGTCCGGCGAGGCAAATGTGCCTCCCAATTCTTTCCCCTGGGCATTTGTCAAAGACCCCTCGAATGCTGGACCTGAGAGAAAGTGTGTAAAGAAGACCCTTGTCAGGGAGGCTGTGGTGGGCTTTGGGATCAGTCTCAAAGCAGCAAGCTGTATATCTCCTGTTCGCCTGGGGCCTTGTGTCAGCAGTAGGACTGGAGTCCAGCTGTGCTAATTGCTGGTGAGAATTTAGGGGGTTCTGTATCCCACCAGAGAGGCAGGTATCTGCCTGTTGGCATTGCCTGATGTTTCCAACATATATGTCCTCCTGGGTGTTTGAGAGCCTACCGCACCCATGGTCCCAAGCTTCGTTTCTTTCCCTCGCCCTCACTGTGTGGCTTTGGGAAAGTTACTTTCTCGGAGCCTTAGAGTCTGCAAAATGCGAGTATCCAGCCTGGAGGGGTGCTTTAGGGATCAGAAGAGGGCACCTCTGCCACCCTTACCCACGATACTTCTGTTTCCACACTGGGACCTGACGCTGGGGGGAGCTGTCACTGGTTCTCCTCGTCAAAGTGTGTTTGTCTTAAGAAGCGGCCCTTAAATCTAGAGATATTCCATGAAATACAGGTGTAACAGTAATGCCAGCCTGCTGCCCTGAGCTTGGAAGTCAGGCCAGTGGGGAGCAGGCTGGGTAGTGGTGGGGGTCTGGGGGAAGGTGTTGGGGACCCTTGAAGCTGGGAGTGGGGAGCCAAGGCTGTGGCTCACCTTCCTTTCACTTTACCACATGGGTGATTATGCCCCTAAAACCAGCCCCCAGCCCCCACTCTCCTACCTCATCCCTCCCCAACATCCGCTGCAAAGAGAATTTCAGTAATAGGTCTGGAACACAGTAATAAATGGAAATTTCTGTTATTATTTCATACTCTTCCTTTTCAAATGCAATGACCGGAAATACATCTCCTACATTAGAAAGGGAAATGAGGACTAATACAGTCTTTATTTTAGCAAACAAAAACAGCATGATTGCCTGCTGGTTAGCTGTAACCATCTTGAATGTGACGTCATTGCTAAGCACTCCAAAGCAAGAGACAGCACAGAGAGAGCAGCGTGCTCAAATTTACATGTCAAATGTGTAATTGGGGGTTGAGATTCAAATATGAGTGGGTGATGGGTAGGTGGATGGATGGGTGGACAGACGGGCGGGTAGAGGGACAGATGTAAGGTGGCTGATGGATGCGTGAATAGATAGATAACATTAGGCTAACTGGTGGGTGGATGGTTGGATAGATGATAGAGTGGATGGGTGGTGGCTGGATAGAGAGATAGGGAATAAGACAGTGGATGGAGGTAAAGGCATTAGTATAGCTAGACAGTGGGTGGGTAGACAGGTGGATGATAGAGTGAATGGTGAATGAATGGATAAGCAAATGGATGGAAAGATAGATAAGATGAGTAATGGACAGATATGGAGGTCTTAGTGACTAGATAGCTGATGCATGGGGGAGCGGACAGATCGATAATGGATGAGTGCATTATGGAAAGATAGGTGTTAAGACAGATAGAGGGTGAGCAGATGGGTGGGCAGACAATGCATGGATAAGCCTGCAGTGTTCTCTTTGGTGAATATGTTTTTATCTGGGGATAGAATATGCAGTTTTGGTACTGGTCTCCTTATCATATTAAATATCTTCATGTCAAGGGCACTAGAAAGGCAGTAGACAAACCCCCCCCTCCACGCCCTACATATATACTTTTAATCCCTTCAAAAATGTGAAGGCGATGTCCCTTGTACTGGAGGAGTTGACTGTTCTAGACAGCTGGTTTTTCACTCACCCAGCTGCCAGCCTGAGAGGCTGTGGCAGCTTTGGGGATGGGCAGGGCCTGACATATAAAGGCTTAATAGCTGGCAAAAGCTTGAGAAAAAAATGAATCAGTCTGTGATGGACAAAGTAAAAGGGCCGTGAGTTGGTTTGTTCTCCTCAGAGGAAGGAGCTAAATCAATACACATTCCAAGGATGATGTAGCATTAGACACCAGTAGTTGAGAGCCTGAACTGTGCTTCCATCATAGGTGGGACAACCCAGCATAGAGCTGGAGACCTGCTCTTCCCCGTGGGGAGCAGCTAACCCAACTTCAGACACAGCCCATGATCTGGCATCCTGCCCTCTGAGCCATTCTATTGGAGTTTGCATCAGGACCAGTACCTGCGACATGCTTCCGTGCCTATATCTATGGAGCTGATGATGACGTCAGGCTCCTGAGGTCCACTTGCTCTGTCTCTGTCCTGAGAATTGTCTCGGCCCCTGAGAGCAGTTGATAATGATGGCGGTGTCTATGTTGATAGAGCTATTACTATACAGCATAAAACCATGGCACACAAATTGCACCCTCGTGGCCATCACTGAGAGTTGGGGGTTGGAGGTTCCCAGGAACTGTTTCCTGTGCATATGCCTATGGGCTGGCTGCTTGGAGGAGCTGATCCAGGCCTGTGGGAAGGACCTCCCCATTTAAAGACTGCTTGCTGAACTAGGGGAGACCTTAACCTTCCTGGAGGGAGCTCAGACTGGTTGCTCACCCGCCGTGTTTGTAATCTTGCTGACTCTGCATGGTGGGCCTTACTAAGACCTCCTGTCCTCCAGTATCTGCCACCAAGAGAGGCCAGCGGGCCAACTTAGAGCAAGTACAGCCTTGTTGACAGAAGTCTGGAGCTGGCCTCCTTTTGTACCACACTGATGGAAACTCCCAGAAATGCTGCCTGGCTGGCATCCTGGGGCCACAAGTCCTCAGTGTCTCTTGCTTGTGAAATGGCCTTGGAAGTGATAAGACATCCAGGTTTAAACGGCCTGTCCAGTCATCATAGTTGCCACCCTTGCTGAGCAGTTGGTATGTTAAGCTTTTACCTGCCAGGTTGCATCCTCACAGCATGCCTGGAGCCAAGGCAGGACCATCTTCACTTTCCACCTAGAGAATCAGAGCTGCAGAGGAGCTAAGTCACCCGTGCCAGAACATGAATTCATGTTCCCGATTTCCCGGTACTTGCTTCTCTGCCATACATGGAATTTAAATTCCAACTTCCGTCCTCTAGCTGTTTGATTTGTCTCTTGTTCTTGGCTTTATGCCAGAGAGTTTTCTTTCTGAATAGAAACGGAGAAGACCCTTTCTCCTCTCTTGAGATTTTTATAATTTGCAGAGCCTCTTGCTCACACCTGGCTCTTTATCAGACTTAGCTTCAGGGATGACATAACTTTTTCCTTGGTTATAAAAGCGCCACGTATTCATTGCAGAAGACTGGGAAAATGCAGTGTGGCATCAGGAAGGAAATAAAAAAGAATCCATTCTCCTGCCACCCAGGGAGCCGCTGTTGACACCTCAAGGCTTCTGTTGCCAGGGTTCTCAGGGAAGTGTGCATGTGTGTGCAAACACGTGCATGCATGTGCATGTGCACTTGCGTTTGTGTGCATGTGTGTCATTCTCACCCATAGCTATGCCTGATCTTTTTTTCCCCTTCACACAGCCCCACATCGGCAGTGTTCTCACTGTTGCATTAAACCGGTCTTCAGAGGCACAGCTTTACCGCGTTTGTAGCGCCCTGTCTGCAGATGCAGTCAACTGTAACCGTCTCATTGTTTATGAGACCCAGGGTTTTCATTCTAGGTCTCTGTGGCAAACTATACCAGGGGAGCTTCCCCAACTGTGAAACTGCCGGTGGGGCGCTGTGCTGAGCAGCGGGGTGGGCCTGAACTCAGGAGGCGACCTGGTTTGCCTTGACAATTGCATGAGCTAATCGACAGGCAGCAGCCGAATGGTGCCTGGCCGACACATGGTCCAAGTGCTCACCATTTGTCTGTCATCTTTACCTCTCAAGAGCGAGGCCTGGAAGTGGGATTCTGAGTCAAAGGGCATGTGCCTTCCCAAACGTCTCTCCTCTAGGGCTGCGTGGAGACCCATTCCTTAGTTAGCATCTTCTACCTCCCCTCAGAACCTATACTTTATGTTGTCCCGTTCTTGAGGACAATGGTGGCCTTATAGGGAACTGTAGAGAACACAGTGAGACCCCAGAAAGCACCCACTTCCCAGCAAGGTGTGTTATAAGCGCCTCCCCTGCCCCCATAATAATGCACCCCGGGTGCCAAGAGTGGCACGGCTCACCTAATGGATGCAGGCCCTTATCATTCCTGGACCCATTTTATTCTGTATTTATTATCTCCCATGCAGGTTCTTTTCATGGTCACAGTAGCATCTCCATTACCTTCAGGGACCCCTAACCTAGCCACACCCACACCTGGCCGCCCTCAACAGCACCTATTCCCATCCAAGTCCTGAACAAACACACATCTGCTCCCGCTCAGATGGGCACTGACGGCGGCACAAAGGAATGATTCCATCCAAGTCCAGCCTGTGAACTGGGCTTATTCACATAGCATGGGTGGGTATGACTTTAGGAGTGTGGGTGACTCCAAAGCAGTCACGTGACTGGCAGTCTCACCCAGCATGGACAACAACTTGCCCCTTGCTGCCCTGACAGAGCCCCTGTCTCTGTCAACCTTTCACCTTCCATGGACTCTAGCACCTGTAGGCAGCTGGCCCGGGGCAGGAGGGCATCTGATCTCTCAGGGTCTAATGATCTAGCCTCTGCTGCCCTTCTATGGGAGAGGCTTAATAGGCCAGATCTAGACACTTCCTTGTGATTACCACTGCCCTGATTTCAAGGAGCTAACACCATGACATTCTTGGAGACCAGTGTTCTACAGCACCGGGTATGGAGGCGACAACTGACAGTCGCCACCCCAGAAAGCACTGGGTTCTTCCCACCTAGGGGACTGCCTTTTTCTTTTTGCTGTTACCAGTTTGATTATCGTTAGTATTCGCTTTGATTCCTTGCAGTCGGTAATGGTTGGACTTCTGACCTCAACTCTTGGATGGGAGGATTCTGATGCTGCCTTGACACAGACGCTTAATGAATGCCGCCACCGTCAAGTTGAGAGAGCAAGCAAAGGTTCTTCAGATGGTTAAATCTGAGATTGGAGAGACTTGGGGGAGGAGCTGAGGTAGAGGACTGTGGGGATCCAGCAGCAGAAGGAAGAGGAACCGCTCCAGGTTCCCAGCACCCTGGGCTTTCACCATCAACAGCAGCTGTGAAATTGCTGGGGGGGGGGGGGGGGGGGGAGGACAGGGCAAAGACTATAGAATTTCTGTGAGGAGGATTTTGCTGAAGATTTGTTGCTGTGAGTTCAAAGAGACTTTGTGAAAATTGTTGCCAAGGCAATTGACTAAAAAATTGTGCCATCAGAGTCACGGTAACTGGGAGACATGAAGAGCTGTATGTTTTACAGCAGCTAACTCCTCAGTGGGGCTTTCCCAACATGGGTTTTGTTTTGTTTTTTTTAAATATATAGTTTTCAGAGAGATGTGGAGAGGGAATTCATGCCATCCTGGTTCCCACCCAGCCTTGGAGGGCGGTGTGTCTTGATGGAGTGTGGCTGGACCACAGAGGAAGTTCCCAGGCACTGTAGCTCCCCCGGGGAGCTTGCTGTGATGCTGCTAAGACTAAGTTTGGTTTGAGATTTTTGTGTTGTTTTTTTTTCCCCAGCCTGTCAACTCAACCCAAACCTCAACTGCTGTTTGATTATCATATTTACCCAGGCCTGTGAGAATTTCATAGCTGCAGAACCACACAGGCCTGTGTTAGAAACCCACAGTTTCTGGTGGTCACTGGCTTACGGCCAATCTGTATGAACTCACTAATATGACTGTTCCCTGGTAAGGGGAAGGTTTTTATTGAGGAGGGGGTGAGATGGGCAGGCATCTGAAAGTGTCCAGAGCAGAGAGACAAAGAAGTAGACTGGGAGGCTAGAAAGATGGCTCATAGGTTAAGAGCACTGGCTGCGGGGGCTAGATAGATGGCTTAGAGGTTAAGAGCACCGTCTGCTCTTCCGAAGGTCCCGAGTTCAATTCCCAGCAACCACATGGTGGCTCACAGCCACCCGTAATGAGATCTGGTGCCTTCTTGTGTGAACAGAATACTGTGCAAATAATAAATAAATCTTAAAAAAAAAAAAAAAAAAAAAAAAAGAGCACTGGCTGCTCTTCCAAAGGTCTCCAGTTCAATTCCCAACAACCACATGGTGGCTCACAGCCATCTATAATGAGATCTGATGCCCTGCTCTAGTCTGCAGATGTACATGCAGGCAGAACACTGTATACATAATAAATAAATCTTTAAAAGAAGAAGAAGAAGAAGAAGAAGAAGAAGAAGAAGAAGAAGAAGAAGAAGAAGAAGAAGAAGAAGAAGAAGAAGACTGGACATGGCCAAGGCTATCTTTACAATAAGGGAGACTAGCAGGGATAGAGAATAGAAAAAGCATAGCGAGACTCACAGGAGTTGGAACTGAGAACAGCGACACTGGCAGAAGCCTCAAGTGGTGAGCATAGCTGGGTTACCAGGGTGAGTAGATGGGGTGAGAGAAGGGCCAGGAGACTGGTGTGGGGGCCATTAACCCGTCTAGCAGATATTCATGAGTAGGGACTGAAGGAACCTGGTGGCTCGGATGGACCTTGGTATGCTGAGAGGCTCTCAGGTGTATGTCCGTTGAATTGCATGTCCTTTTTGCTGGCGGTAACGGGACATGACTCCTTTAGGTAGATGAGAGCCAGTTTCCCACGCTCCTGAGGAATGCTGGCTTTCATCTAACCACCAGAAACCCTCCTGCATGGAGCTGAGCTCCTTGCTGGATACTCGCACGGCCCTTTGGAGTTTGGGGGATTGGCGTTTCCTTTGGATCTGACACAATTCCAAGCCACTGTCTCATAAACTCAGCAAGAAATGTGCACAGGAGCTGCAGGGAAGTGCTTCAGACAGACGTGCTGAGATGAGGGGCTCTGTGCTCCCTCAGTGTGGGGGAGTTCACAGGGGAACCACCAGCAGAAGTGAGCAGGGCAAGAGGTTGGCTGCCATGCCCCCGGTCTCCTCTCTACGGGATTCTGGCTTCCCTGTATAGCCAGTCTCCTAATTGCTGGGAATAGGGAAATAGTCACGCCTACCACTGCAGCCATTTTTGGACTGAATAAAATCTGAATATCAAGGATAAATGAGACAGAGACCTCAGAAGTCACTTTGTGTCTGGAACCCAAATCCAAGTTACCATAGCAAGCTTCCTTGTGCACCCATGTAGTCGTGTGCCCATCAGTGGCCTAAACAGCTACAGAGAGCTGCCCTTCCTGGAAGCCAGGCTGGGTTCCAGACATCTCACAGGGAAGATCTCTGTGTAGCATTTCTTGGTCAAAGGCAGGTTAAAAAGGCAACCAGGGCCAGGCATGGTGGCGCACACCTTTAATCCCAGCATTTGGGAGGCAGAGGCAGGCGGATTGTTGTGAGTTCAAGGCCAGCCTGATCTACGAAAGTGAGTCCAGGATAGCCAGGACTATTACACAGAGAAACCCTTTCTTTACAAACCTAAAAAAAAAAAGCAACCAGGTGTGCCTTGTGCCTTTAATCCCAGCACTGAGGAGGTTGAGGCAGGAGGATTCTTCTGAGTTTAAGGCCAGAGTCAGTTCCAGGCCAACCAGAGCTTACACAGCAAGACCCTGTTTCAAAAACTGAGAGAGGGAAGGAGGGAAAAATTAAAACCAGGTCTTCATAAAAACTCTTCAACAACAACAACAAAAAAAAACCCAACAACAACAAAAAACAGAAGCTGTTGGTGGTGGCACACACCTTTAGTCCCAGACTCGGGAGGCAGAGGCAGGTGGATCCCTGTGAGCTCAAGGTCAGCCTGGTCTACAAGTGAGTCCAGGACAGCCAAGGCTACACAGAGAAACCCCATCTTGAAAAAAAAAATCAAAACATTGCACCTCCAGATCCCTTCAGTCCCACAGAGGTTAAGCTACAGGGACAGAGTCATTCATGACATTAGAGACCAAGTTAGAAGACAGTCAGTCCAGCCTTGAATGGGGCACAGGCACCAGCGGAATGCCCACCTCTTCCTATAGTCCTCTCTGCCACTGAAAGAACACTTCAGCCCGGGTCCCCACTGTGTTGAGAGAGGGGGCAGCCACTGATGAGCACCCACTCCAGGGTGCAGCAGGGTGGGTTCATCAGGCCCGTTTCCCACCCAAGAGACAAATCATCAAAAGTTGCTTCCACTCCAGAACCCCACAGCACTCCCCACTCTCTCACCTCCTCCTCGGTGACCCTCTAAGCCCTGCTGCATTTTTGTATTGGAATTCGCAGCTGCAACGCTGTCGCGTACAGCCTGGTAAGGCACCCTTCCTAGGAACTTGGGAGCGCTTTCATTCTGTGCTTTGGTTTTTTAGATGATAAAAAGGTACCACTACCACCCTCAGCCAGGACCACATGGGGCAGCTGGTTGGAGCTTAAGATGCTCTCCTGCTTTGTGGGGTTTGAACGAGGAACCTGAGAGGCCCTTTTGGTTGTTTGTTTGTTTTTCGAGACAGGGTCTCTCTGTGTAGCCTTGGCTGTCCTGGACTCGCTTTGTAGACCAAGCTGGCCTCGAACTCACAGGGATCCACGAGCCTCTGCCTCCCGAGTGCTGGGATTAAAGTCACGAGCCACCACCATCTGGCAAAGAGGCCCCAACTTAACCTTCTTCCTTCTTTTCATAATGGGACACAAAGGGAAAAGCGACGCCCTGATTAGCTTAACACTTTACAGACAGAGCCACATCCGCAGAAGGAAGCCTCTGGACTCAGAATCCAAACTGGCTCCTTGCAGCTTCTGAGACCACCCTGCCCTTTCTGTGGCCCAGAAGCTACTTGGGTCCACCGTGGTCCCTCTCACCTCTGCTTCTCAGTCTCCTGACTTGTTCCTTCACAGTGTCCCAGCTAAAACGATTGTCCTCTTAGGGAGGCCTGAGCTGGGTGGAGACCTTGGGTGGGTGTGTAGCTGTTGTGAGGACAATTGAGTCCCCCTCAGAAGCTGACCCTTGTGTCTCCAGCCCCTAGCTCGCTCCCACAGCACCCGCAGCCCTCTGTGTACTGAGCATCCCTGACGCATCCCTCTGATGGCTCCCGCTGAACTCGCCATCCATTCTTACAAGCCCCAGGTCTCTTAGGGAAACTTTCATGAAGAGCTGTGCTTGGCCCAGGCTCAGTTCCATCAGCATAATGGTGCAACAGGTCACCAGGAGCCAGGGCTACCAGCCGTAGCCTCAAGATGCCCTGTGCCTGGTAGCTTCAGGCTGGTCACTGTGACACTTGAAAGCTTACTCCTGAGTTTCGGGAAGAAAGATTTAATTAGAAAGTCACCCACCACCAGTGGTTCTCAACCTGTGGGTCACGACCCCTTTGGCAAACCTCTAGCTCAAAATCTATTTACATGATGATTTCCCCCCCCCCCCCCGAGACAGGACTTCTCTCTGTCGCCTTGGCTGTCCTGAACTCACTTTGTAGACCAGGCTGGCCTTGAACTTACAGAGATCTGCCTGTCTCTGCCTCCTGAGTGCTGGGATTAAAGGTGTGTGCCACCACTGCCTGGCTTGACATAACAATTTATAGCAGCAGAATTATAGTAGTTATGAAGTAGCAATGGAAATAGTCTTATGGTTTGGAGTCACCACAACATGAGGAACTGTATTAAGGGGTCATAGCATTAGGAAGATTGAGAGCCACTAGTCTGTACCCAATCGAGCTGACAGGACCAGTGACTGCTAAATAGCCTGACCCCCACTTGCCATCGTATACTCAGGATGAGAGGCCAAGAGTCACCGAACTGGGCCAGAACATCTTTTCAAAACCACCGGTGCTCCACCATACACAGCTCTTTTTCCATCCTTGACCGATAGTTTGTCAGGTCAAGGGCAGCTCCTCCCTCAGGAAACTATGGGCACAGAGGAGCTGCATCCCACTTTTATTCCCCACCCTAACACCCTGAAATCCTTCAGAGGGTGTGTGTGTGTGTGTGTGTGTGCGTGCATGTGCTCACTGAAACACAACTGCGTGCTGCACAAGTTGTGGCTGGAAGATATTCTGCTTGCATCTGGTACCTCAGAGACCCTTGAAGACTTAAGTCAGTAACCCAAGATGGTCACGAGGCTCATGGGTAACCACCATGATGGTGTGACACTCGACATGGTATTTGTCCAGCTGTGCTTCTGTGATTCCTTCCAGGGTTTTCCTCCGCTTGCTGCTCACTACTCCCAGGGGAGGCCCGTGACGCGCTGGTTCTGTTGGCCCATTTACAGAATGGTAAACTGAGGCTCCTGTGGCTACAGTCTTGCTTACAGGGGACAAGAGAATCTAGTGCAGAGAAAGGATGAAGGTTGAAGGATCCCGCTTCGGTCCCCGGATCCAGCCCTGTGTCTGTAGCAAGGTCCGCAACGGCGTGGGGGGGCTGACTTGAATATAGACTAAGTAACCAGGGTCAGGTGGCCTGACCCTGGCTGTGCCCATGAAAGCACACACATGCTGGGGTGCCTCTGTTTCTTTGTGCCACCCTTTGAATTGTGCTCTGCTTCTGCCAACTCCCCTAAGTGTCGGTATTCTTTTCTGTGGGTGGCGGACTCGGGTGGGGAGGAGCTCCCAGACGAAGCCGCACTGTGACATTCACAGGTCTTGCCTGAGAGAGAAAAGGACCAATACCCGGTGAGGAGAAGGGAGAAGCACTCTGCTCCCCATTTGTTTCTCCTGTCAGCCTTTTAATATCACAGTGCTGCCGGGCGTGGTGGCGCACGCCTTTAATCCCAGCACAAAGGAGGCAGAGGCAGGTAGATTGCTGTGAGTTTGAGGCCAGCCTGGTCTACAAAGTGAGTCCAGGACAGCCAAGGCTACACAGAGAAACCCTGTCTCGGAAAAAAAAATCACAGTGCTGCCAATCAAGGCATATGAAAGACTTTGGGGGTGATTTTCCCTGCTTGCTCATGAGCCCCAGCCCCGTTCTGCCTCCAAGCTGGACGGCGGTATGAAATCCTGTGAATCTGGCTGCCTTGGCATCTTGTTTAAATCTCAACTTCTATTTTCCTGTGCTGCCTGTTTCTTGAGTAATGAACAAAGAATCTACAAAATTAGTCAAAATGTAGACAGGCGGCCCCGTGCCATTTCCCATGAGGCTTCCTGAGGGTCTCATGAGCACACACAACAGCCAGCTGGTTTTTGCAGTCAGTGACAGTTGGCCCAGGCTGGATGTTTCCTGACTCCAGGCGTCCCAGCATCCTGTCCTTTGGCTTTTTGCCTCTTCCTACCCACTCAGACTCTCCTGGCACTGGCCTGGCTGGAGACTAATTAACAACAAAGGATCGTGACTCTTCTTCTCATGAGATGACTGTGGTGTGTCAAAAGATTTTTGCTGAAGCCATGTTGCAGCCAGTTCAAAAGAGACCTCAAGAAAGCAATCACGCTGCAGAGCGAAGGAATATGGGTTCGCGTGTGCTTTTTGCTAGAAGCACCCCTGGGAGCCTTTCCTGTTCATTTTAAGTGTCTATGCAGCCTCTCTAGGCCATTTACCAGAAATGATGTCCTGGTCCCAGAACAAAGCCAGTCTCCTCAGATCCAGCTCAGCTGTATGCATGGGAACAGTAAGAGTGTCAGGTGCCACGGGGGCCTCCGATTTGATTGGCTGAAAGACTTACCTTCGTTTTATTTCTTCTTTCTTTTGAGACCCAGGTCTCACATAGCCCAAATAAGTCTCAGACTCACCGTGTAGCCCAGGCTAGCTCCGTATTCATGATCCTCAGGCCCCAGCTGGGTTCACAGGCATGGATCACTACCCTTGGCTGAGAACTTACCTTTCAACTTTTAAAAGCCTCACTTCTCTTTTATTCACATTTCGTCAGCAGCCCTTATAAATCTGGGGGGGACAGATTTCTCAGGACAGAGCGAGGCTCTTAGCCTGCCAGAAGCTAAGGTGTTTCTTTTCACCCGGAAGACCGTGGCCCCAAGAAGCACGTTGTACCCACCCCACCCCCAGAGGAAGTTCAAAGCTTCGGCACCATATGGTGGCCCCAGCTCAGTGAGAGTCGCCTACTGCTCTGGTGGAACCTCTGCAGATAACCCCGTTGCCATGGAAAAGAAAGACTATTTAATAAAACTTTCTGAATCTGGGGAGGAGGCGGAGATGGCAGTTAAAAAAAAAAAAAGATATTATTTTAAAATGTTTCATTTTGGTTTTTAAAAAAAAGCCTACAGTTTGGTAAAATGCTTAAGAAGAAAAGAAAGGGATTCTTTGTGGAGTGAGAAGCAAACAAATAAAACCTTCTTGGGGATCACTCTATGCTCTGTGGTGAATTACGCTGGGCGTGGTTGGCAGCCTTACCATGCTGTTTCTCCGTGAACAGGAGTCCTGATGGGCCTTCAGCCTGTGGAGGTGGGCATGGAGGACAGGCGGATCTCTGTGAGTTCGAGGCCAGCCTGGTGTACAAAGTGAGTCCAGGACAGCCGAGGCTACACAGAAACCCTAGCTCAAAATAAATAAATAAATAAATAAATAAAAATAAAAATATAAAAAGACAATAGCCATCACTAGACGACAGCTGGGGCCTATTCCACAGAACTTAAAATTGAGGCACAAAGAAAAGAGTGAAGCTCAGGTAAAGGGGCCTGGCTTGCAATCACGGCGTGCATGTGTACACACAGCTAAGTAAGGGTGAAATAGGAACAGAA
Source organism: Acomys percivali (assembly GCA_907169655.1). Lineage (NCBI taxonomy): Eukaryota > Metazoa > Chordata > Mammalia > Rodentia > Muridae > Acomys > Acomys percivali. The sequence goes on from OU015751.1 coordinate 5,442,945, forward strand.
GAAGTCAAGGAGTTTTCTCTGACTTGTAGAAACTAGGAAGGCAGGAACTAGGAGGCCAGAGAGTCCCACTGGACACTACATGGGCCCTAAGAGGTCCTGGTACCAGTGGCTCTCGGCTATAGAAAGGATGCAACTGTAGGGTCAGCTCTGTGGGTTCTGAGCGTGCTGGAGAAGCCCCTCTGAGCCACTTGGTACCCTTAGTGTCTGGGCATGGGAGGTGGGGAGCAAGGCCCTTTGTAGAAGGATAACTGGCACACAGCACCACATCCGCGACCCCTCAGAGGTCCCTCTCTGAGCCTATTAAAAAACAAAGTATGGTTTCCTCCCACCTCACCCAGATTCTGTGCATAGCAGCATCCCAGAGCTGGCCCAGGGACCATTCCTTCTCTCACTGCCGGTGCCCTCTTTTTTTTTTTTTTTTTTTTTTTAAGTCTCCCGGCAAGATCAATCGTAGGAAGGGCCTTTCTTTCTGCCTCCGTCCTTTGCTATACCCACCTCCAGCACATAGGCATGTGAGACCTCAAAAGCCAAACAGCACAGGCAGAATGAGCTACAAGAAAGGCCCCATCTGCCTTGATGGGTGAATGGATAGACAGAACCCAGGCTAACTCAGAACCCCAGGTTGGCTGCACCAGCAAACCTACAGCATAAACCACGGCTCAGAGGCCCGTGCCTGGGGTGCTTGTGGCAGAAGCCAGGCTGGCACTGGGTAAGGGTGCACCCCGCTGACAGTAGGGACCAAAGATGCTGCCACTGTATGTAGATAATGAGAGAAAGAGGGGGGGGGGCTAGGAGAGGAGCTCCCACAAGGCTGGAGTTAGAGGCCAGAGTGGGGACATTTAGTTAGGACACAGGCTGAGAGGGGACATGACCTTACATGCTCAGCAAAGAGCTGGGTTCCTCCGTGGGGTGACCGGAGCTAGCAGGGGCTCTGTAAAGAAAAGTGACACCCAGTAGGGATCTGACAGGGAAAGGATGAGTTGGGAATTGAGGCAGGGAGGAGTCTGGGCAACACCGGAGACTAGCTGAAATAGCATCCTTAGGAGGGAGCTGAGGACAGTGCAGATGGATGACTCGGGTCACAGCGAACAGCTGTCACCCACGATACAGATACGAAGGGTGAAATCACTGAGGCATGAACAGATACACTGTTTTCTGTGTCACTGGGCAGCATGCAGGAAGTGACCTCAGTCACTGAAAGGCCAGGTTCACGGGAGAGAGTCCTCTATTTGCTGTATTTCACTATCTCTAAGTAGAACAAGAAGCAACTCAGCTAAAAAAGACTTGTGTCGGGCATCAAAAAATATCATCGGTCTCCTCGTCCTGGTCCTCCCCCACACGCAGGGACTGAAAGGCGTTTACGCAGAGATCCAGGAAGAAGCATCCAAGGGAAATGTCTTTTGAGTGAAAGTGGGCCTTAGGGGTGCCTGTGATCCCTGCAGTCCAGAACCTGAGACAGGGGGGCGGGGGATTTCAATTCTGGGTCCTACAGTGCGAAGCTGTCTCAAAAAGGGGGGCTGGGCTGTAGCTCAGTCATTCTCCTGGGGGTTCGACTCCCCAAGACAAGAGAAGAAGGGAGGGAGGGAAAGGAAAAAAGAAAGCTATGATAAAGTTTGATAGATTAATTATGTACAAGAGCGATTACCAGTGAAAAAGCCAGGACAGGGCTCTTGCATAGACCAGGCTGATGCAAGACAAGTTTTCGCTGTCCGGTAGGGCCAGGGCTGGATGCCAGTGGCATGCCGAGTCACAGCACAAACCCTTTATATTCTGCTGTGACACTAGCTATTCACAGCTCTTTTCTTGTCACTTTGATTCCTCCTTTGATCTGGTCATTCAGCCCCAAATCCTCATTCCCCAAAGACTAAAAGGCAATCTTTAAAAAAAAAAAATCAATAACCTTAAATTTGCTTTTCCCATAACAACACTGTGAGGTGACTGGAGACTAGCTGCGCCGTGGTACCTTGGAACATCATCTTTGGTTTTGTGTCACATGCAACCCTAGTCACCACAGGTATGGAGAAGCAGGCGAGCGGTTTGTTTTCACCTAACAAAGGAATTCAGCTTTTCTATAATCCACACACACTGACCACATGAGAAGATGCCCATGTGACATCCTAGAGCCCACAGTTTTGAAAAGTAAACATCAGTCCAAGCAGCAAGGAAGTGCATGGAACCCGGCATTTCCATGGAAACAAGTTGCCGTTCTGCCACCTCGCTGCCTGTGAAGTGTGCTTTCTTGTGTGTGTGCATGTGTGCACACATGTGTTCATATGCACACGTGTGCACATGCATGCAGGAATCCAGAGGTCAGCCTTAGGTGATGATCCTCAGAAGCCACACATCCTGTTTTTTTGAGGCAGCGTCTCTCCCTGGCCTGACGTTCCCCACATAGGCTGGATAACTGGCAAGCTCTAGGAACCCTCCTGTATCTGCATCCCCGGTGTTGGTGTTAGAGGCACGTGACAACCCTTGGCTGTGTACATGAACTCTAGGGGATTGAACCCGGGTCCTCATACTTACTTGGACGCACATTACTCACGGAGCCAACTCCCCAGCACCGCTTCTGTGTTTTGCAGGTGGTTTTCAGCAAGTACTGCAACTCCAGTGACATCATGGACCTGTTCTGTATCGCCACCGGCTTGCCTAGGTGAGTGTCCCCTGTGTGCTTCATGGTGAAGGCTGCCTTACCCCCCACAGTGGGCCAGAGAAGGGTGAAGCTGCAAGTGGGGGGTTAGCAGGCAGAGGAATCCGCTACACCTCATGGGAAGCTCAGTCCCGGCTCTGCTGACCCCCCAGCAGCAGTGTCCAGCCACTGGGTTGAGCTCAGCAGAGCTCTGTCTACAGAGCTGGGTTTTCCCTTCCACTTGGTCACTCACTGTTGGGGGAGGAGGGTGGCTGTGTTTGGAGTTGCCCTGGCTTCAAATAACTAACTGTAAGCGCCTTTGCCCTCAGGGATGTTGTCCCGATCAGCATTTGACACACAGGGCTTGCTTCAGAGTTGAGTTAAAAGCAGTAGCCCGGCCTACAGAATCCTCAAAATCCTCCCAGTTTCTTCCCTAAAGCCTGCACTAGCGTGGGAATGTTCTAATTACGGGCTGAGCCCTGCTAGTCTTCAAACCCCAAATCCCAAATTCTCTAACATCTGAAACTGTTTTAGTGCTGACCTGACACCAAAAGAGGAGAATGCTATACTTGACACAGTGAGATATGTCAACCAAAATGCAGAGTGAAATACACAGTTTGTGTGTTTAGGCATGGGTTGGCTCCCCACAGTATTGTCTACCATATATTCAGGTAGCCTAAAGTCTTTAAAAAGAAAATCCCAAACACTTCTGATCCTAAGCATTTTGGATAAGAGACAGTTGGCCCATTTTAGCATCTATTTGCCATTAGAGAGGATATATGCCTGAAATGCTGGTATTTGAGAGGCTGAGACAGGAGGACTGTGAATTAAAGACCAACCAGGACTATATATACAGTGAGACCCTGTCTCAGAGACAACTGAAGAAATAAATAAGAGAAAAGAGAGGGTGAGGAGGAGTGGGTTACTGGATAAAGATAAGGTCAGGGTGAGTGGAGGTAAATAGGACAGAAGGATGATAAAATCCTTTCATGGCCTGGCGGTGGTGGCGCACGCCTTTAATCCCAGCACTCAGGAGGCAGAGGCAGGTGGGTCTCTGTGAGTTTGAGGCCAGCCTGGTCTATAAAGCGAGTCTAGGACAGCCAAGGCTACACAGAGAAACCCTGCCTCGGAAAAACAAAACAAACAAACAAACAAACAAACAAAAGACTTTCACAAACCAGCAAGGAAAGGCACTGAGGAGATGAAACCGAGTTCCGGAGGCTGCAGCAAATGACCAAGTGCAGCAAAAGCAGCCACACTGGGCAGCTTTAGGCAGCATAGATTACGATCTGCAAAACATCTGCTGTGCGCACACTGTGGGATTAGGAGCTCATTTCTATTGTACCGATTTGGAAAAAAAAAAAAAAAAAATTCACAAGGCCTCTGGGGAACTGAATTGCAAGTCCCAGTCCCAGTAAGAAACCCTATCTCAAAATTCAAGGTGGCTGGTGCCTGAGGAAATGCCGCAGGAGGTTGAGCTAGCTCTGGCCTCATGCTCGCACACAAGCATGCACTCGTCCCGGTGCACATAAGTCAAAACACAGTGATAAACAATCACAGTTGAGGATCAGAGGGCTTAGTTTACATGGCAGAAGCCCCTTAGAGGAGAGGCTGGGAGGACTTTGACCACTGAAGTCGGCTTTGTGGGGGACAGGCGCAGGGCTTCTCCACGCATCCAGAAGCATTGAGGTAGACAGTAGTTCCTGTCTCTGATCTACATTCGTTTTTGTGCTCCACAGCTTCCTTAATCTCCCAACTCAATAAATTAGCCGTGCTCCAATTCCCACGTTAAATTACTTCAGAACTGACAGGCTCTTAGGATATGCTTGCCCTTTTCACTTGATTTGCTAAGGCGGGTGTGGGGAGTGTCTACGCCCTTGGCTAAGGATACCTCTGGTCCCCAGTTCTCAGGTCTTGGTTCCTTTGGGCTCTGTCACGTGAGGCCCATGCAAGTGTGTAGGGGGACCAGTACTGACATGAGTGTTTTACAGGAACACCACCATCTCCCTTCTGACCACAGATGACGCCATGGTCTCCATCGATCCCACTATGCCTGCAAATTCAGAGCGGTAAGTGTCTCTTCCTGGGGTGTCTTACGGCTTCCATGTGCCATGTGCCAGGGAGTTTGCAATTTGGTTTTGTTTACTACTGCTGAAAAGTGTGAAGTTTCAGCAGGGAAGGGAAGAGGCAGATGGGAGGCAGGAGGAGGCTCAGTTCACTCCTTCCTTCTTGTAAAATCATGTTCCATCCTCAGTGGGGCCCTGTGAGGAGGCCGTGTGCAGACAGGGAAACCAAAGCATAGTGCATGCGTGCGGGTGTGTGTGTGTGTGTGTGTGTGTGTGTGTGTGTATGGACTGGGCTAGGAGCATATCCCCACTTTAGCCCTTACTGGAACGTTCTGTACATAGGAGGAAGGAAGCTGAGGCACAGAAGGCCAGGTGTAGCCAGTGGCTGTGTGTGCACTTGTGAGAATGAACAGGATAGCTGGAGCCAGTTGTCTGTACCCTCAGGGAGGACATGGAACAGGGTCCTGAGTGATACCACCTTTCCAGGTGGCCTGGAAAGTCCCTAGGGGTCTCCGAGTCCTATGTGCAGGATGTGCAGAACTTAAAATGTAGCCTCTGGGGCTGGCAGGATGATTCAGGTGGTAAAGCGCTTGCACACAAGCCTAAGGACATGAGTTCAAGGCCAGAACCCATGTAAAGATGGAAGGAGAGAACAAATTCCACATCATTGTCTCTGACCCCTATCTTTTTACACACACACACACACACACATGCACACACACACACACACACACACACACACACACACACACACACACA
>OU015751.1:5448405-5461966 GCA_907169655.1 Acomys percivali
CACACACACACACACACACACACACACACACACACACACACACACAGGGGCCACCCTCCTCCATCCTGCTGTGCCCTGCCCTACCACTAGCCCAAATGTGCAGACTGAACACATTCGTAGGATGCTGGAAACCATCTCTCACATGCAGAGAGGGATGGAGCTTCATGAGGCTAGGCAGGTGTCTGGTGTTACAGAGGTGCAGACACGGAGACACAGCTAGGTATAGAGAAGGCTGCATGAAGCGGGGACATGGACAACACAACTGTGGGCTAAGACCTAAGTGACCCAGGTCTGGTGATGACCACGTGCCCTGAGTTACAGATAGGTGTGGTGCTGTGCAGCTGCATGGAGATGGGAAAGTCTCAGACTGTAGGCACGGTGGACCGTGCTTGCTGTCCCCAGGGTCTCCACGTCCTCCTGCACTTCCATCTCACCCATCCTCTTCCCAGCTTCTCCATCTGCCCAGAATGGACTCAGTATCTCGTTCTGAGCCTGCGTGCTGTGACAGGGTTGTCAGCTCCATGCTTGAAGGCTCCATGTGTGCCTGGACATATGTGGCCTAGAAAGACCCCATCCGCTCTTCATGGGGGTTCCTGACCTAGAGGCATGCGTGTTTGTGCTTTAGCATGCCTGTCTATCAGGAAGATGTGCATCCACTCGCCCACACTGGTGGCTCAGTATAAACCAGGTCAGCTGAACAATGGCTTTCATCTCCTGCTGGGCACTAAAACTGGCAAGATCTTTTAAAGGGACCTAGTTAACCCAGAAGCCCCTTGAAGAGTCATTCATCCAGATCTTTGTAAAAGTCTGCAAAGGGTTCTAGGGTGCAGAGTCTGGGGTGAGAACCACACGCCGCTGAGGGGAACCTCTGAAACTACCCTGCGCTTAGCTGTGGACCTGTGACCTGGAAGTTCTGCCCTCTGAGCTCAGGTAGTACCATTCTCAGGAGATACAGGACAGATCCTCTGGTCTATGTGACACACACCACACACCCCCCCGACTTTCCCACCCACAAACACAGGCCCATTCCTACCCCCACCCCACCCCCACCATTCCATGTGGCCACATCATGCCTGATCGCTTGTGTCTATGTTTTTAACTTTCCCCACCTCGGAAGACCACACTGATCTTCTTCAGCTTGGACACATGGTCACCTCCCCATGTCCCAGCCTCCTACTGGTGGAAGGGATTTGGCTGTAGGTGGCGGGTCTCAGTCATACACTTGGAGCCCATTTCCTGTTCACAGGATGGGTTTTCCAGGACTCCCTAAATCTCAGAGGTTTCAGGCCAGCCACCTCCATCCTGGTCAGAGGGTAGCGGTCTCCATCTCTCATAGCTTCATGCCTTCAGGCTGTTTCTCTGCAGCTGTCTCAAACCCCACATCACAGCAGTGAGAGAAAGGCCAGTGGGCTTCTGCTCTCATTTGGAGCTGGCAAGGCGCGGTGAATGGCCTGTTCCTCAGGACTGGTGAGAACAGACATATCAGAGCCTGGCCAAATGGAGCTACAGGTTTCCCCTCAGAGGGCCTTTTCTCATCTGGCTCCTTTTTCTGACCAAAGAATGTTCGAGGTTTGGCAGTGTCCAGCTCTCGGCGCTGCCTCTTGGGCCCTGCCCTTACTCTCTTGCTGGAGAAGGGGAACAGATGCTTGCATGGTGTGAGGAGAGTGGGGCATATGGTGCCGCATATGGAGAGTGGAGAGGGCCAGAATTGACACCGTACATTTCTGACATAACACAAACACATCTTTGGTTTCCTATTTTAGCCAAGTTGTGAGACGTGCATCTTCCTGCTGGGTAAAGCAACCGGGCGCCAGCAAGGATGGATATACAAGCCATCCCTCGCTCAGCTCAGTGCACAGGCCTCCTAGATAGATGCCCAGCTGGCGCCAGGCTGCTGCCTCCCGAGGCATCATCAAGGAAGCCTATTGCCCAAGCAGTCAGATTGCAGACCAGACACGCAATGAAAGGCCAGGGTCATTTATCACCTCCGGAGCAGGAAGGGGTCTGTCACATACATCATATTAACAGTGTCGAGGAAGAGAGCAAGAACGGCTGTAACTTAGTTCAGAAGGATCCAAGAGTGTATTCAGTCCCAGAAGACACATCACTAGCTGTCCAGAACTGAGCCGAGAGGATTTGGGAACTAGGAGCCAAGACTAAACAAGAAGCCATGAGATGTAGCCAGGGAGCTCTGCCTGTGGCCTCAGGGTCTTTTTGTCTCCCTCCTTACCTCTCGCCAGTGGCATCTGCTGGCCGGTTACATTCAGACCAAAGCACCATGGGATGATGAATGGGTCGCCCATGCCAAAGACAGACACTGTAACAGTATTTCTGGGGGCTGGAGAGATGGCTCAGTGGTTAAGAGCACTGCCTGCTCTTCCAAAGGACCCGGGTTCAATTCCCAGCACCCGCATGGCAGCTCACAACTGTCTGTAACTCCAAGATCTGACACCCCCACGCCAACGTGGGGGTTTATTTTATTTATTAATTTAATTATTAAATTATTTATTTATTTACTTATTTAAAATTTTAAATAAAAAAGAAAGATAAAGTTTGTAAAAAACAAAACAAAACAAAACAGTATTTCTGTCCCTTCAGCCAAAGGTTTTGTTTTGTTTTGTTTTATTATTTATACAGTATTCTGCCCACACGTGTTCCTGCCCAGCACAAGAAGATACCAGATCTCATTACAAGTGGTTGTGAGCCACCATGTGGTTGCTGGAAATTGAACTCAGGACCTTTGGAAGAGCGGACGGTGCTCCTAACCTCTGAGTCATCTATCCAGCCTCCTTTCTGTCCCTTCGGAAACCCACACTTGAACATGGGACATCACTTCCCATTAACAGGAACATTTTGGCCTCGGTCACAGCCAGCTCCTACCACAGCTGGCTCTCAGAACAGCATAAGTGAATAAATCCGTGTTAAGCCTGAAGGTCCCTGGACTCTGATGGCTCATCTTGACACACTCCCTGACGTCATTTGCAAGACTGAGGGTCAGGTGTTCGGACTCTCACCCACGCCTGCATTGCAAGTGCACATCCTGCCTGTGGCACCTCTGGGGGGGCTTGGCTTTCTAGCCTTGTAGTGCTCTTGCTACCAAGTTGCAATTTCTGCTAAACTGCTGAGTGAAAACAAACAAACAAACAAACCCAACCCAACCCAAACGATAACTGACCAATCTCTCCTGAGGTTAGCTCTTAGCACTGGGGTTGCCCACTGTCGCCTGGTTTCCACTTGGTCTCGGATGCCTGTTCCTGCCCCTAGCCAGAGATCTTTAGATCAATACAGAGCCTTTCCCTGCCATCCAAATAGCCTGGGGTTTCTTCTGCCCAGCTTCAAACAGGCTGGTGACAGGGTCAGTAGCTCCAGTACAGACCTGTGAGCTCGAACAGAAATGAGAGGGAGCCAGTTTGCACTGGTTTGGGATAGAAGTAGGCAAGGCTGTCAGAGTCCTCCGGTCCTGCCGGATACTGTCTGGGCCTCAGTTATATGGATGACAGAAATTTGCCTCATTATAATCAAGTGTGAACCTTCCGCTTCAGTTAGATGATACAGTTTTTAGAGTGAGAGGTTAGGGGGAAGGAGTGTTGGGGCAGAACATGAGCTCGGAATGCGCATGTGCGCAGGGCCTGGGGTTTCATCTCCAGCACCTCAAGAGAATAAGAAAGCAAATCACCAAGCTTAGTGGGCTTAATAGTAAAGGCGCCCTGGGGAGCGCTTATCACTGGCAGCAGCCAGTGCCTCTGGCAGCCACTCACTGTGACAGACACTCTCTTCTCTTGCAGAACTCCTTACAAGGTGAGACCTGTGGCCGTCAAGCAGCTGTCTGGTAAGGCCCTGCTATCATCTCTTAAATAATGAGAGAGAGAGAGAGAGAGACAGAGACAGAGACAGAGACAGAGACAGAGACAGACAGAGACAGACAGAGACAGAGACAGAGACAGAGACAGAGACAGAGACAGAGACAGACAGGATTCTAACCTTTCCCGAGTGATGGAACACATGCTGGTTAAATGTTTGGTTCTGCAGCCTGCTACCACTGCAGAATCCGAAACCTCATGTTCCTGTCCAGGTGGCTCCTCTGAGTCCCCACCCTCACCCAGAGAGCCTGATAGATACTGGGTGTCATTCCATCTCTTTCCACTTGGGTTCCCAGGCCCACAGCCATCTCCTTTCCTGTGGGCTGCAAAGGTCAGGCTGCCAGCCCACCAGGTTTCCCAGCCAGGCATAGGATTGAGTAAAACTCCTGTTTCTTTTTTTATTTCTTTCTTCTTCTTCTTCTTTTTCTTTTAAATCACTTCTATTTGTATGTGATTCGTGCCTAATAAAATCTCTTATTTCAATGTGAGCACCTGGATGTGTTTTTGAGGAATCTGCACACTGGTGTCACCATTGATGAAATCGAGGTGTCCATGAACCTCTCATGTGGCTGCTTGGCCGCCCCAGTCAACAGCTGGCTTACTTTCAGAGACCATCCAACAGATGTGTTTCCCAGAGCTTGTGTGAGGTGTTAGGGGGAGAAGTATAAGTGCTTCTTTTCTTTTTTTTTTTTTTTTTTTTTTTTTGAGGCAAGGTTTCTCTGTCTAATCTTGGCTGTCCTGGACTCACTTTGTAGACCAGGCTGGCCTCGAACTCACAGCGATCCGCCTGCCTTATGCTTGGTTGTGTCCATACGTATGGAGCCCGGACATCAACCTCCCGTCAGTGTCCTTCCCTGGTCCTCAGGAATGTACTTAATCTCTCATTATCTTGGGTCTGGCCCACTGGGGTAGGATGGCTGGTCAGTGAGCCCCAGGGAATCTTCCCTTCTCTGCCTGCCCAGCATACCAAGTGTCATCGTGTGCCACCACACCCTGCTGTCTGTGTGGGTTCTGGGAATCAGTCTTAGGTTCTCATGCTTTTACCAACAGAGACATCTTTCTAACAAAGTTTCATGGCGTGGGGCATGGGGTGTAGGGGGGATGCATGACCCAGGAAGTGACTCAGCATCATGCTTCTGAGATCCATTGGTGTGGTGAGCACCAACCATTGCACCTGGCACTTGTAACAATCATCCTGCACCCTATGTTTTTCATTCCTTTCTAGATGGACATTTGGGTCATTTTTTTTTTTTTAGAGTCTAGCAGCTGTGGGTTAAAGACTTGGCAGGGGTGGGGCTTGAGTGGGACTGTGGGGTCATGGGGTTAAGTATAAGTTTAACTCCATCAAAACCTGACGCTTCCCTGGGCCGTGGTAATGCAAGCCTTTAATCCCAGCACTGGGGGTGGGGGGGGGGTGGGGAGAGAGGCTGACAGATCTCTGTGAGTTCAAGGCCAGCCTGGTCTACATTGCAAATTCCAGGACAGCCAAGGCTACACAGAGAGACCCTGTTTCAAACAAACAAACAAACAAACAAACAAACAAAACCCCAAACTCTGCTGCCTCTCTTCTCTTGACGCCCTGCTCCAGCTGGCTCCCTTCTATCCCTCTGGACTGGCAGCGTTTTGCCTTCCAGTCACCCTGATGGCTGCAGAAGTGGAGTGCGCAATGGTTTTAATTTGTGGTTTTTAATTTAATTGGTGATTCCCTAATGATTACTGACCGCGAGTGTCTCTGAGGTACCTGTTTTCTATTTGGTTTATGACATTTCCTGCTCAGCTCTTTTGGTAACTCATAGCTGCTGTTCTCGCACTTACGCAGTTGTGGATCTTCGTGGTGGGTTGAAGAGTTGCACTTAGTGTTTATTCCTGTGGCCTTGATTAAATAACTCTGATAAAAGCAACTGATGGAGAAAGGGTTTATTTCAGCCCACAGTTCAAGGTTACACAGTTTATTTTGGTGGGGGGAGGGGGAGGTCAAGGCATCAGGAACTTGAAGTTGGTCACATAGCATGCATAAGGTCCTGGGTTAAATTCCTACCACTATAAAAGATTTATTTTAAATCTCAGTTTTTAGTGCCTATTAGTTTGTAAAAGATATAAATGGCTTTTATGCTGGAAAAGATAATCCTGGTACTTACTCCAGAAAATAAAAAATTTTAAAACAGGGTTTTGTGTAACTTCAGAGCCAAGCCAGACTGGTGGGAGCTGGGTTCCAACTCATTAACAAAAGTGAGAGCTTAGTGTGGACAGGGCCCCTGGGATGTAAGAGCTGAGCTCCCTGGAGGGTTTGTGTAGGGCCAGTACCAATGCTGCTGAAGCTCCTCCCACAGCTGGGGCCATGGGAGTTGCAAAGGACTTTGGGAAATAAATAGGTGCTGCAGAGGACCAAGGCCTGTGTGCACATTGTAGCTTCATGGTGTCAGAGTGAGTGCATAGTGCATCCTAGCTACATGGTGTCAGTGAATGGTGCAGCGAAGGGCAGCGAAGGATGCACCTTCTCAGTGGGCCAGGGTAAGACAGAACCAGAAAGCAGCTGCTGCACGCCATGACTGTGGGAGCAACCTGGGAGCAATGGCTTCTCTGAGAATGCCAGCAGTGTACGGGTGGCCAGCAGCAAGGATGCAACTACAGGGCCATGAGTAAACTTCTGCTTAACAGAAGAGGACAAGACTGTTGGGTGATGGTGATACTTGCCTTTAATCCCAGCAGTTGGGAGGCAGAGGCAGGCAGATCTCTGTCTTTTCTACAGAGTGAGTTCCAGGACAGCCAAGGCTGCATAGAGGAAATCCTGTTTTCAAACAAATAAATAAACAAACAGGACAAGACTTTGCTCTTGGAGACAGAAGCAACCAGTAGAAATCTAGACCAGGCCTGGGTCTGCTCTGGCCTCCAGATCAACCTGGGAGTGCCAATATGAACTATACAGTAAGAAAGTACTCCTTTAATCCCAGCACTCGGGAAGCGGAGGCAGGCAGATCGCTGTGAGTTCGAGGCCAGCCTGGTCTACAAAGCAAGTCCAGGACAGCAATGCTAACACGGAGAAACCCTGTCTTGAAAATAGTACTGGCTCCAAATGTACTGTCTGTCTCCTCCCCCTAGAGATGTCAGCATCTCCCTCATGGACCAGCATCTTCTCCTCTCTCACATCCTGGTCAGTCTAACAGACTCTGGGTGCTAGGCAACCATTATCTTCTGAGGTACCAGTATGAGGGCAAAGTCAGTATCCCAGACACAGCTGAAAACTAAGGGCAGAAAAGGGGCTCAGCGGACCCATGGAGCTAGTTTTTCAGGCATTCTTGATTCTTCTACTGCCCCAACCCAACCTTCCCCTCCCCAACTCCCACTTCTATCCCACACCCAGCCTTTGCCCCAAGGCCAGTAATTAATCCAACTAGACAGCCTTGGGGTTCTGGCCTGTCAGCAGCTCCAGTTGCCCCTCAACAGACAGGCCACACTCACTACAGCGTAAGAATTCAGAAGAGAGCCGGGCGTGGTGGCGCACGCCTTTAATCCCAGCACTCGGGAGGCAGAGGCAAGGCGGATCGCTGTGAGTTCAAGGCCAGCCTGGTCTACAAAGTGAGTCCAGAATGGCCAAAGCTACACACAGAGAAACCCTGTCTCAAAAAACAAAAAAAATAAATAAATAAAACAAAACAAAACAAAAGAATTCAGAAGAGGAAGTAGAATTCTAGTTCCAGCACAGGCTAACAGGAGCCTGGCCCCTACCTGCCCTTGCCAGGGGGCCACCTCCTGCTGAATGTCAGAGAATGCTCCACAAACAGACCTGAGGGACTGTGCCTTGCAAAAAGACACCAGGTTGGGCTGTTTGATACTTAAATATCCAGGAGCCCCTCAGAGAAGAGCATCTTTTTTGTTGTTTTGTTTTGTTTGGTTGGTTTTGGTTTTGGTTTTTTGAGACAGGGTTTCTCTGTATTAGCATTGCCTGTCCTAGACTCACTTTGTAGACCAGCCTGCCCTCGAACTCACAGCAATCCACCAGCTTCTGCCTCCCGAATGCTGGCATTAAAGGTGTGCGCCACCACCGCCTGGTGAGAAGAGCATCTTTGAGAGCTAGCGTGACTTCAGAAGAAGGGGCAGGCCAATCTTGACCACAGAAGCACGTAGACTTCTCTAGAGCCCTAAACAGCCCCTGCTGGGTTGAGCCAGTCAGCCAGACTGACTTCTCTCTGCAAATGTGGCAGCCTGTGTGAATATGGAAGTCTGTGTTTACCCCACTGCTCAGGAGGCTGGGAAGGAGACGGCCTGAGCCTGAGATTTTTAAGATGAAGTTGGGCCACATAGACCTTAAAAAAAAAAAAAGTATATATATATATGGAAGACAGGAAGGAGGAGGGGGAGGAAATCCTTTTACCTAGCCCCCAGAGGACAGTCTTGCTTCTAGATAATTTCTTCTCTTATGAGGGAAATAAAGTTACTAGCTATGACAGAAGCTGTAGGACAGGCTTTCATACATCCTTCTTTATGTCACTGGAGCTCATTCTTTTGGAAAAACCTCCCGTTGTCAGCTACTTTTATCCTATTTAAGTAGCTCAAATTCAAGTGTTTCTCTATGACAGTATATACTGTTGTGGTTGACAGCCCATTGCGGCATGCCTGCCTGAGAGAGACATGTACGTCGGAACAGTAGGCTCATGTCAGTCCTGAGACCTCAGACTCACAGAGAAAGGACCACTGTGTGGCCCTGTGAGAGAAGCAAGGGTCTGAGCTGCCCTCAGGCAAACGCCAAGGCTGTGGTGGCCACACCCTACAAGTGGGCACAGGAAACCAAAGTCCTCCTTCACTTCTTGCCCAAGACAAGATGCAAAGCAAAACATGTCAGACTTTCTCAAGATGATGGCACTTGTTGTGCCCCTGTGTCCCCTAGAAGAGCTAGCTGTGGGCCCATGGTTTTCTCACAACCCAGCAGCTGTTGACACTGAACCTGGGGACAGTACCTTTAATTCCTGAACCAGAAATAGCCCTGCGGAGGGCTTGTGGGTTCTGTGTGGCCCCCTCCATTTCCAGCCTTCCCCCAGAGTCCAGACAGGCCTGGGCAGCCACACTCTGCCAGCCTGGTGTCCAGCTGCTTACGACAGGTCCCATGGAGGCCTTTACATCAGCACATGCCATGAACTCCACTGAATATGGCTAGGATGCTCTTGCCTCCAGGCTAGAGTGCAAGGGAGGTCCAGAGCTTTGTTTACAGCTGCTTCATTGCTACTGTTTTTTCCAAAGGACAGAGAGCAAGGTACAGATGACAGGTGGCCAGTGGTAGATAGTGCTCAGAATTGCTGCTGAGGACAGGCCATCTGTCCATAGGCACATCTCCCCTTTTCTTGTGGAGAGTGAAGGGTAGAGGTGGGCCTTTGCTGGAGATCTAGGATGGACCAGGTCAAAGGGTCCACATGTGCCTTGCCATCTGTATGTGCTACCGGTGTCCTCGAGTGTGAAATTTCACCCTGGGCCTGCTCCCACACACTGCGTGCATAGAGTGTCCCAGTGGCAATGCTCGGAGTCCCAGAAGGTGTCTCTGAGAAAGCTTCGGAATGTCTGTGGAGCATCCATGGAACTCCAGGCACTGCCAGACCAAGCATTCTGCCAGGTCCACACGGACCAGAAAAAAAAGCAGCCCTGTCAGTTTAGTGTGCACGCCTATCTTAGACGACAGAGGATGAAGGAGATCCCTCAGGAATTTGCATTCGGCTTTCCTGTTTGCTCAAGACACAATTTGCATGCTATTACATCGATGGTTCAGCATTCGGTGGAGACGTTTGTTTTCTGTTTTTTGGTTTTTTTTTTTTTTTTTTTTTTTGTCTGCATGTATTTTGTTGTGAATCCATTATCGCTGTTTATTCCCAACTGTTTCCATCACCCCAGATAGAAGCCCCGCCCACCTGTGGGCCGGAAGTCTTCATTTTCACACCCCTCCCCTCCCAGGCTCCGGCAGCCTCTAGCCTGCATTGCTTGATCCCCAGTGTTTCAGATATGCTACGGTGGCATCTGGGTGCATGTCTTGCAGTTAGCTTGGGGTCCACGCATGCTGTGTGGCATGAAGCTGCTTCCATTCAATTTAGGGCTGGGCGATGCTGCCTCATGTGGATGGGCCACATTTTGACCCCTTTCATCAGGGGACACACCTGGGGGTTGTAGCTATTGTTAGCAGCACTGCTCTGAGTTTTCCTGCCTTTTTGCGCCATGTGCTGCGTTGAATTGTTTTGAGACTTACAGGGAGTTGAGTAAATGGGTCAGTCTTCTTAGAAGTCTAATCGCCATTGAGAGAAGGTCTTGAGAGCGGTACAGCAAAGCATAGGAGATACCGCTGGTGCTCCAGGCTCACCGATCCTTAAAGACCCCATATCTCAACGGGCAGTTCTCAAATCCACCAGATGCATCCTTCCTTCCCCAGCCCTGTGTCCTCTGCCTGAGGGCTTCCTCTGCTCAGGGAAGACCAGGAGTGCTAAGTAGCCACCAGTCCAGACAGCTTCTCCCAGAGGACAGTCAGTGTAGCAGCCCAAAGGGACCCCAGAACACTGATCTTCCTATCTCCCCAGTGGTCGCTCCCTCTGTGCCCCCTCCCTTGGAGGACTTTCTGGATGACCTCCCTAAGTGATCTGCAGATCAGATCGCTTTTGTGCAGCCCAGACTTAGAGCTTTGGACAGGGGGTGGGGGGGGGGGGGGGGGGGGGGGGAAGGAATAGGAATCTAAGAATAAAGGGCTCATCTGATGCTGCATTCATCTGCCAGCTGGATGAAGTGGCCTTAGGAAAACTACCTCCCCTTGCCCCTGAGCTCTCATTTCCTGTGCAGAACAGGAATTAAAATAGACACCTCGGCAGGGTTCTTCAGAGGGTAAATGATGTAATTTATGCAAACTGCCTACTGAGGGCCTGCCACTTAGCAGCGCTCAATAAATGGTAGCTATTGTTTAAAGTAACCTCGTGGGCATTGTCCAATGGGCAAAACCTTGTCTCAGTGAAACTGCAGGAGCAGGGACGATTCCCCCAAGGCCAAACTGACACAAGTGATGTGGGATCCGCTTTCTCTCGGAAGCCAAGTTTCTGCTCCAAATTTGAGCGCAGATGTGTGGCTTGTGAGCAATAATAATGCTTCTTAATAATATTTTCTATATTTAGTACAGTTTTAGCCCAAAGCATTAAGGCTTTTAGGCTTCATAAGCACACCCTGAGTCATCCTTGCCTGCATTATTTTGTAAAACACAAATAGGGCGCATCGTATAAAATGCAAAATAACTTCCCAAAATTGCATACTCGAGCTTCTCCTTCTTGGGGTGGTCTAGCTGGCTAGGGCAGCAGCGCGCCGCTGCCAGAGATGTGGGTGGCCAGCAGTGGAGCAGAGGCCTCCAGAATGTGTGTCCTGACTGCAGGATTTCTTTTGGGTAGGAACGGCGCTGGCATCTGAACACTGCTAGCACTTCCGGGCCATGCGTGGTCCCACTGTTCCCACGTACTGAGGCATTCTTGAGATGCAACAGAACACAGATCTAACCTGAACACGGAGTTCCAAAGGGTGCCGTGTGAGGAATTTTATTTTATTTTATTTATTTATTTATTTTGGTTTTTTATGAAGGCTAGATAGCCATCACCCAAGTCAAAACGGAATTTCCATCAACCTTGAATGCTTTCCCAGCCCCCCTCTCCCCACCCCCCACACACTGTAAGAATACACCGTCTCTGCCTGTGTCACCAGCTTGCCAGTATTGCCAGCTCCCTAGGGCCACTAGGATAGAGTCCTACTGTATGCCGCCCACCTTGACGGTTGGACTCTCTTGTTCAGTGTCATAGTCTCCAGATTCACAGGCTTTTGACCACGTCCATGTTGGTGAGCGCGCTTGCTCTCTAAGCCCCTGTGGGTAGACATGGGGGCAGGTGGTCACTTCTAATGTGGGTCCCAGCTGCTATGGCCACTGTGAAAGTCTAACTGCGGACACGTTTGCAGACATTGCATCCTGGGTGCAGCCTGGGAGCAAGAGTGTGCCTTGAATGTGGGTTAACCGCCCACGTGCCTGGAGATGGAACTAGGCCCTCCTAGTGTTGTTTAAGGTGATCTCAGGAAGTCCTTGGGGAAAGGGGAAACTGAGGCAAAGAAGGAGGTAAGCTCCTGAGGAGGTGACCTCTGTAGGCAGATGGGGCTCAGTTGCTCATTGTCACGATACCTGCTTCTTTCATAGCCACGCAGCAAGCTTGTGAATCTCAAACTTTGAAACATTCAAGTAGGTGTGAGAGCCATTGCATCTCTGTGTAGCCTTGGCTGTCCTGAACTCACTTTGTAGACCAGGCTGGCCTCGAACTCACAGCGATCCGCCTGCCTCTGCCTCCCGAGTGCTGGGATTAAAGACGTGCGCCACCACCGCTTGCGGCTGCTTGTGTTGTTTTTATTATGACTTGCTGTAGGAAACTATAATCTGGGTGGTGTAGGCAGAAGGCTACTGTGTAATTCGAATGCTGATTTCTGTACCCATCAACGTCTGGCGACAATCCTTGTTCTGAGAGTCAACTGTATCAATGTTGTGTAAACACTGCTCCCCAATTGTTCCCTGACATGCCGATAAAGCAGTTTACAGCCAATCACTGAGCAGGGGAGAGAGTAGGGCTGGGCTTCCTGCCAACCAGGGGAGGAGGAGTTAGAGGAGGAAGTAGGGGATTAAGTGACAGGAGAGGTCCAAGAGACATGAGAAGGAGCTGGAGCAGAAAGTCACAAAGTGCGAGTATCTCTAGGATGTACCCTGGGAGGAAGCCAGATTAGCTTAGAGGGTTAAGAATAGAGTGAATACTGCTCAGGATTGTACTGTGAAGCTTATTAAAATAATACAATGGAGTCTCAATTACTTAGGTGATAGCTGGGTTAAGAGAGAAACTGAGAAACAAAAACAGTTTTATAAAAATAACTGTAACAGGGTAGCTTTCATTTGTCACACATAGTGTGGCATGTTTTTCTCAGGTCCTGGTTTGTGGTTTCCATCCTCCAACCACCATCGTCTTTTTCATGCTCTTAATGAGGTTATCAGAGGAGCAGAGGTAGTTAATTTGATGAGATTGGATGTTAAAACATTTTCCTTTACATTTAGTACTCCCTTCACCTCTCAAGGATGCTTTTGTTTTAAGCTGTGATCCCTTTCAAATCAATTAATGGAGGGGTCACAGCCATACTCCCATTGGCACCTTTATGGAAACAGATTGCCACTCAACAGTGATGAGAAAGAACTATCACGCCCCTGCTGGGCATGGTTAGAGCCTAGCCCCTCTTCCCTTATAACTATAAGATAAATTTACAGTCTTGCCCAGTGCATGTGGCCTTGCCCGTTGGCATGGTGACTTGATCACATTAAGTCAGGAGTTGGGGGCTTCCTGCCACCACCTGAAGTCCTGCAAAAGTTAAAAACTGTCTTTGTCTCTGGGGAACTGAAGATTGCGTTGCTTCTTTCAGGCCTTCCCTGATGCTATGCTTGACAGCTGTCTCTCTTAATGCAGCCCCTCCCGGGGTTTTGGAAGGAAGCCTCTTTCTTCTCCCTCTAAACCCCATTGTGCTGGTCTGCTGTGTTTTCCCATTGCTTTCCACCCTAAGACTACCAGATCTTGCCCCTCCCCTATGGTCATGAGTTCTGTCTGTCTGTCTCTGTCTCTGTCTCTGTCTCTGTCTCTGTCTCTGTATGTCTCTGTCTCTGTCTCTGTGTCTCTCTGTCT
>OU015751.1:5462527-5489132 GCA_907169655.1 Acomys percivali
TGCTCTCTCGGTCATCTCTTTTGGCCTCATCTCTCCCTCCCCGCCCCCCTCCCCCTGCCCCCAGCTTCTGCTGGCCGTGTTCAGTCTACTGCTTTCTCTCCCTGATCTGGACTCTCCAGATGCCTCTGGTAATTCTCTCCTTCCTGTCTATGACAAAAACTTTCCCCTTACCTGTACCACAGAGCAGTCTAACCATCAGGTTATGCAGGCTTGGCCTTGGGGGGGGGGTCCTCTTTTTTTTTGTTTTGTTTTGTTGTTTTCCCTTTTCTCCTGCTGCTGGCGCTGGCTGGACAGATGTTCCACACCCCTCACACCCCACCTCACACCTGCTCCCTGCTCTTCACCTGCCCTCCAGCATCGCTTGTAGCTGCTACCATAAGCAGTGCAGTTTCCACCTTATTTTAAACTAACAGACTTGATATTTTTATATTGATAACAAAGTTGAGTGATATGTTCCTATGAGACACACACACACACACACACACACACACACACACACACACACACACACAGAGCGATGGACACGTCATCCTCACTAGAGTCCACAGTTCACTGCAGGCCACTCTTGGCTTTGCACAGCCTCCAGTCCTTGTGAGTCCATGATACCGTGTGTTCCCCCAGTGCAGCTGCATAGTGAATATCTTTAACCTCGGAGGCTTCCAGAAGTGTGGTGGCGCCTATAGCCCCATCAGCTCTGGAGGCTGAGGGTGGAGGATCATTGAGCCTGGCATTTGAGAGTCAAGTCGACCCGGGGTGGAGTGGGGGTGGGGAATCTGTTTCCACCTCTCCTTGCCCCCTCCCACAATCCTCTTCCCTGGCTCCGTGGTTTTTTCCTTTTCTAGAGTGTTGTGTAGTTGGAACCATGTAGAGCCCAGCCTTTCAGACCAGTTGCTTTTCCTTGTTGCTGTGCAGGTGGGGCCCTTTCTCTGCCTTTTCCTGACTCTCCAGTGCCATCAAATCTCTCATCCGTATGTATCGATGTTTATTCCTCAGTTTCTGCTGCGGGCAGCTTGGTGGCTTCTAGCGTTGGCAGTTACAGATGTTGCCTCTGTGAACACTCCTGCATAGGTTCTTGGGGGAGAGGCAGGCAAAGTGTCCTGTGCACCTGAAATGAGGCAGACCACATAGAACATGACAGGCCTCCACCCCCCAGCCCCCACCCCAAGAACTATGCTGTATACACACCCCCACGCCATAGGCAGATCCAAACCACCAAAGCAGTTGCCAAGACTCGGCAGTTTAGCTCCAGAGCCCTTGGCACCTTTCCTTGCTTTATTACTGAAATGCCCCCTTGCCAGTCCTTCAGCTGAGGAGAGAGTGTGTGATTTCCCAGCAGGGCAACCTGCGACTTTAAGAAGCACCAGGCAAAGTCACTGTTAATCATATAACTTTATTGTCCTCCTGGGTCATAAAGGAAGTGTGTCCTCTGTTCCCCTCCCCCCCACTTCCAACTTCTCCCCCTCCTTCTGAATGTCAGTTTTATAGTGCCCAATAAACAATGAGCGGCCAGTGACCCTGCCAGCCTTAAAACATCCCCACAAGCTGTTTTGAAGGCAGACTGGTCGGAGGGCAGCTGCAGGGGCTGGGAGAGAACGAAAGTGGGACAGGAGGTGAGTCTGTCCCTCTTGGTCCCCAGGGCAAGGGCAGAGTGGCGGTCCATGTTCTGGCTCTCTCTGTTGCGGGGGTGACGCTGAGAGGGAAAATAGCTGCACGTTCTTGTCGTCAGGGCCTCTGGGAGGGTTGTCTCTTAGAGTGTAAGGATTAAGACTTATTTTCTCTAATGTGGTGGTGGTGGTGGTGATGATGACACCCCAATGGGGTAGACGGTTCGTTATTGTTGTTGTTGTTGGGAGCTTGCTTTGTTTTGCTTTCGATTTGCCTGCGCTTTGGGACGTTTCTGTTGAGTGCATGCAGCTAAGAGAATGCTCAGAGCCCCATCTGCTGCCTCAGGCTGGCCCATGGCTCACTGTCACTGCACCATCTGAATAGAGGAGTGGCGGGCACAGTGGAGTCGTGGGCCATTGCTGCCTGCCGAGTGAGGCATGGCGGCGGCGTGTCCTTTGTTTTCTGTTTGGGGAATGATCTCATTATGTAACCCATTCTGGTCTCACATTCACCATCCTCCTGCCTCAGCCTCCCCCCATTGTAGGATTATAGGTGTATGCATGTCAGCACTCTTAGCACCCCTGCAGTTCTAATGCTGTTTCTACAGGGTCAGAGAGCTGGGGCGTAGGAACCTATGCTGGCACCCCAGGCCTTCCACCTTCATGCAGGAGACTGGGACAGGAAAGAGGCGATATGTGCAAACCAGGTCAGGTGTTAGGAGATGAAAAAAAAAAAAAAAAAAAAAACTGGCAGAGCTGTTGTCCTAGTCATCTCAGTACACAAAGAACTTTGAGTCATCAGACCTCTGGCCCCACACTATCTGCATGTGGTGTACGATTGCTCCTTACAGCAGAATCACAGACTTTGCCATCCGTCCCTTTAACCAAATCCTTATGTTCTGCCGCCAAATGACAGGAGTCCAGGGCAGGGTCAGGAATTGTCTGAAAACACAGAACACAATTCCTGGAAGAAGTGGGCGAGGCAAGGGCAGGTTCCTTGAGTGTCCCCTATAATCCAAGTTGGAGTCAGACTTCAGACTCTGCCATGGTCCGCTGCTTGGGGAAACCCCACAGGGCAGAGCACCCATCCCACTTGTACCTATGCACCTACTCCTGCAGTCAGCTCTAGGTCAGTGGTGTGGCACTGCTGTGTTGTCAGAACATCCTCGAAGCTGGACCCCTGCTGGGCCCTCTCAGATTGTCCTAAAGTAAAACTCAGTATTCCTGTGCTGTATATGAGATCCCCAGCTCCCAGCAACATTGGCTCAGGAAGTCTGTAGACACAGCAGCCAGTAGGAGCTAAGTAAGGCATCGACAGGCAAGAAGCTGCCTGGCGTGCCGAGGCTGCACACATGCCTCCTCAGCCTGAAGGAAGCTGCCATTTGGAATATTCAAGGCCTTTGCTGCTCTCAGTATCTGAGAGTGCCACCAGCTCCCCTGCACTCGCAGGAGCCTGGGGCAGCCGGTGGGTGCTCTGTGTAGCATGCTGCTCAGCTTCTGAGATTTCTCTAGGAAACAAATTGCCTGTGAATAACAGCTTGTTCCCCCGTGGGTCTGTCTACCAGGCTCAGCACCAGTTAAACTGACTCCTCCCCTCCGGCTCCCCCCTTCTCTCCTTTGCTTAAAACATTGAAGTCCAGAGGGACCCCAAAGAGATGACAGTTGCCTGCAGCTATGACTTAGGAGCATTTTTGGCTATGGCTGACTTTTCTCGGAGCTACTGAGAGATGTCCTCAGAATGAAATGCTTTGCACGTGCTTAAACTTCCTCAAGTTAGTTTGTGCCTCGAAGCCTAGGAAATAGTGATTGGTGTTATCCACAGTAGTGAATTCGCTGGCAGGGTGTGGCTTTGCCACCAGGTTGGGAATGACAAACACTTGGCAATCGAAAACTGTTTGCCCCCCAAATCTGGGGGTGGGGGGTTAGGCTCCCTAAGGGAATAAAGACAAATAATGCGTGCAATTTTTTTTTTCTCACGAGGAAACCAAAAATCTTTTCAAAAGATGAACGGAAGGTAAAAAGAAATGATTATTAAGGAAGCAAACGTGGTGAGGTGGAGGGGATGAGAGGATGGCTGAATGTGGTCAAAGCACGAATGTGTGGAAGTGTGGGAACGGCACAGTGAACACCCTCAGTCGCTGCAGTTGAGGTGCACCTGTAACTACAACGGAAAAGAGCACCTGATAGACTTTGCAGGCAGACCCAGGCTGCCCTGGCTGGCGGGGGTTTCCTAAGCATCCCGTTGTCCCAAAGATGCTGGCATGCCACAGAAGGGCAAGCCACGAGAGATGTTAGAGCAAACCTCAGCTGTCAGCAGAGACAAGAGCGAAGGCCCTGGCATTTGCCACGGGCCACACATGCCCTGGGCTCTCTGCGCATTGTTCCTCTCTTGCTTTCAAGTTCTGAGTCCGCTGGGAGGAAACAGTGCCAATGCAGGACTCCCTATGATGGTGGACACCACTTCCGGATCAAGCCTGTGTTTATGGACATGTGGGTGGCTGGCTGTGCTACGTGGGATTTTTTTTTTTTTCCTCTTGGAAAGGAATTCATTCTTTGCACTCTGCATAAACGACCCGGTGAGCTCTTTGTGCTGAGTTGTACGTACCGTGCGGAGTGAATGCCACAGCCCAGCGGGTGTGTCACTCATTTTGTTTCTGAACAAAGAGACCATAAGCGAACCCGAGAGACACTGGCATGGGTTGTAACAGGGCTAAGGTTTAGCCTTAACCTAGCTGGGAATACCAGACACCCAAGCACTGATTTCTGCTTATCCTAAGAATCAAATTCAAGTATAAAAATACTGTGAGACCCAAGGGAGTGCATACCCCCAAATCCAACCAATAGCTCTTCATTAACTCTTATTTTTTTTAAGGTTATTTATTTTTATTTTATGTGTATGACTGTTGTCTGCATGAACGCCTGTATGCAACGAGTGTGTCTTATACCCAAGGAGGCTAGAAGAAAGGTATCAGATTCCCCTGGCACTGGTGATATGGAAGTGTTGAGCTACCATCGTGGGTGCTGGGAACCAAGTCCCGGACTGCCTCTAGGCATGGAGTACCCTTTATTTCTGAGGTGTCTCTCCAGGGTTCCTTATTTCTTCATCCCATTCTGAAGTGGCCTGGACAGCACTTCAAATGCACATGCTCCTGAGAACAAACGGGGAGGCAGCCGAGCCACCTTTCCAGCTCAACTTGCACAACCCGCAGCACAGTGACCCAGCCAGCTATGCACACTGACACACGCAGATGCGCAGCTCCCCTCCCCCACCCCTCCTGCCGCCCTTCAGTAATCACCTCCCTGACCCCTGGTTGCTCGTAAGTCTGAGATCATCAGATTTCTAATGTTGTTGCTTAGAACATTGAGTGAATACAGTCACCCAAGTCATTTGGGAGATTAGCTGCTTCACTCGGCGCTAGTACTCTCATCCGCCCGAAGTGTTCCTATAGAAATAGGTTCTTTTTATGGCTGTATAGTGCTCCCTGTCATTGGAGGAGCACAGTTAGTTGTGCTCCTTGAGGGTGTATGGCTTGTTTCCAGGTTGGGACCATTCCCAGTCAAGTTGCTAGCACACAGGTGATTATGGGAGTGTAGACTTTGCTCCCTCTGCCTGGAAGGTCAGCTACACTTTTCCATAGGATCTCTGTGGCCACCAGCAGGGTATGAGTGACCCAGGCTTAGTCCTCCCCAGCCCTGGGTGTGGTCAGTCTTTTTTTTTATCTTAGTCTAAGCATTTTGATTTTTGTTTCGTAGTGACTCCAGGTGCCCCGTCCTCACACCCATCTGCACACAGTCAGTCATGTATCACCTCTTACCCATTCTCAGCAGTTGTCGCCTGCTGTGGAGTCATGACAGCTTTTCACATACACTTTATTTGAACCATTGTCAAATACACCATTTACAAATATTCCTCCTGAGCTGCAGATTATCTTTTCTCTTTTGTGGGGTGGCGTGACTTATTTTTACTTATTTTACTTAATTCTTATTTTTAAATACATCTTGGTCATCCTCTGCCAGCTCTTTCCAGATCCACAGCCACCTACCCAACACACACACATACACACACACACACAAACACACCACACATACACACACACACACACACACACACACTCACACACACCCCAAAACATGGAATCTGTTTTGTCTTGGCCAACTACTCCTGAGCATGTGACTGCCTGGAGTGTGGCTTCAGGCTGTCTTTTCATCACCTTAACACTCTTCTTCTTATAGCAATGATTAATTCTGATGAAACGGCTTAGATGTATTTGGGCATCACATCTAAGAATTCCCTGACTTTCCCAGCACTCTGCAAGGTTTACCCTTGTGTGTGTTATGGTTTATAGCTGTGAGCCATTCATTTTTTGCATTAGATTTTTGCCTATGGAATACTCTTGTCTATTTCAATAAGAGAGATTGCAATGGTTTTTGACAGGAAATTCCTTGAACCTTTAATACCAGTTCAGAGAGAATTGACATCTTTGCTGTGTCAAATTCACTAAGTCGTTAACACGAGTTACTTACTGTTCATTTACATTTTTTTTTTCCAGTAACATTAGGCGTTTTAAGCATGCAAATCCTGCATGTTTTGTTAGATTTATACCTGAGTTGTGGGGCTTTTCTGAGTGACTATCAATAGTATTGTGCTTTTAATATAATTGTTATATATTATTAATATTGTGTGTGTATCTTATGACCTTGTTAAATTTACTTGTTGGCTCTCAGAGAGGTGTTTGTTGTGTTTTTTGTTTTTCTAAAATATTTTTATTTAATTTTAATTTATGTGCATTGGTGTGAGGGTGTCAGATCTTGGAGTTGCCATGTGGGTGCTGGGAAACGAACCCGGGTCCTTTGGAAGAGCAGACAGTGCTCTTAACCACTGAGCCAACTCTCCAGCCCTGTTGTGTTTTTGAGATCCCTTGAGATGTTCTGTGTGGACAGTCTTGGCGTCACAGTCAAGGACTGCTGACTCAGCCCTTCTTCTCTGACCTGTGACCCTTGACGTCTTATTCTTGCTTCCGTGCGCTAGCCTGAGCTTTTAGCATTGCATCAAGTAACAACAGTGAGACGTCTGTCTCACCTTGTCATACTTTTAGCTGGAGAGTTTTGTTGATGCTTTTATAATTTAAGTTTTTCTTCATTTTCTGTATATGGTTGTTGTAGCCATATGCATACATTTGCACCAAGTGTATACAGTGCCCGCAGTGGCCAGAATAAGGCACCCGATCCTTTGGAACTAATGTTACAGATGGTTGTGAGCCACCGTGTGGGTGCTGGGAATCAAACCCACGATCTTTGGAAGAACAGCCAGTGCTTTTTAACTGCTGAGCCATCTCTCCAGCCCCTGTTAATGCTTTTTTTTTTTTTTTTCAAATCACTTTAAAGCAGTTCCTCCCTATTTCTGCTTTCTGAGAATTCATCTTGAACATGTGTTGATTTTACCAGATGCCTTTCCATGGCTTGATTGAGAGGATCGTGGGATTTTACTTCTATGTGCTGCCAATGTAAATTGCATTGATTGGTTTTTAAAGATTGGACCAAACTTGCATCCCTAAGAACAAATCCCATTTGACCCTGATGTGTGGTTTTCTTTTTTTATATTGCTGAATGCGCTTTAATTTTTTTTTTTTTTCCTTACTGGGCTTGGGTCCATGATCATGAAGGGTGTTGGTTACGGCTGTCTATCTGTTGGTGTTGCCTTTGTGGATTTGGTATCAGACTCTGCTGGTAACTCCATAAAATGAATAGAGAAGTGTTCCCACTTCTGTTTTCAGGAGGAGGTATTTAGAGCTGTATAAATTCTATAACTACTTGACTGAACTCTGCAGGGCATCCTCGGGGACTGGAGATTCCTTTGGTGGTGGTGGGCGGGCTTTTACATTTTAAATCCACATCCCTTTATGGTTATAAGCTAGCTGTTCAAACTGCTTCCTCCTAAATGAGTTGTGGTTTTGTTTCTGTAGGAATTGCTCTGCTTTACCAAGGTTGTCAAAGCTGTAGACAAGAGTCGCTGGCAGGCCCCTCGTAGCCCGTGTCTACAGGGACTGTAGTCATAGCTCCTCTTTTGTCCCTGATATTGGTAGCCTCTGTCTGTCTGTCTGTCTGTCTTCCTTCCTTCCTTTTTTTTTTTTTTTCCTTTCCTTACACAGAACACTTCTTTATTTTTCACTAAGACTTTTTTCGTGAGTAACCTTGTCACCACCGCACCCCCCAGGAAGGGTTAGTGCACTCACTGCTATAAAGCAGTAGGGAACCTGGACCAACCCTAAATGACAAAAACACTCTCTATTTGAATTATCATAAAAGTGTTTAAGTAAAAAGGAAGAAAGAAAGAAAGAAAGAAAGAAAGAAAGAAAGAAAGAAAGAAAGAGAAGGGGCAGTGGTGGTTTCAGAATAAAAAGATCATTCACGCTGGGCGTGGTGGCGCACGCCTTTAATCCCAGCACTCAGGAGGCAGAGGCAGGCGGATCGCTGTGAGTTCAAGGCCAGCCTGGTCTACAAAGCGAGTCCAGGACAGTCAGGGCTACACAGAGAAACCCTGTCTCGAAAAACAAAACAAAACAAAAAGATCATTCATGTTTCATGTCACACGTTCGATCTTGGCTCTACGTAACAAAATGGAAACGGGATCACTGTCATACAAAATGTCATTACAGTACACTGGATGCACCTGTCCCCAGGCCAACCCAGCTCCTAATGCTTCCCCCTAAGCTACTTCCCAGCCTGTTGGATAGAAGAGCACATAGATTTCTCATGGCACATCTGTGTATCAGCTCTGTAAACACGACCGATGTGATGGAGGGGCTGTTGGGATTCTTTCTCTTCAGATGTTCTTCATACAGTTTACAAACACCTTCCATGCACTCATCCAGACTCATGAGTCAGTGTAAGCCCTGCCTTCTGGCCTCTCGGTAGGCTGCACCAGCAAAATAGTGTGAGGCATCGCTCCAAACACTTTGCTGCAGCCATCCTTTATTTCTTTGTTGGTCTTGCTGGGAGTTTGCAGCGTTTTTGGCCCTTCTTAAAGAGCTAGATCTTTTATTACTGTTGTTTGGTTGGTTGGTTGGTTTTGGGTTTTCAAGTCAGGGTTTCTCTGTGTAGCTTTCGCTGTCCTGGACTTGCTTTATAGACCAGGTTGGCCTCGAATTCACAACAATCTGCCTGTCTCTACCTCCCTGAATGCTGGGATTGCAGGCGTGCACCACCACGCCTGGCTTCTTTCATTAATTTTTATGTGTGGTTTGCTGTTTATTTTACGGCTTTCCTCTCTTTGTTTCTGTTTCCTACTCTTTACTGTTCCTTCCTTTCTTCTGCTGTGGTTTTGTTCTGTCTGTGATTCTTACAGTGGGATCCTGGATTACTGTGCTGAGTTTTTTTTTCCTCTTACAGCATGCAGGGCTCTGTTTCCTTCCAGCCTTCCTTTAGCTGACCGTTGATGTGTGTGTGTTTGTTTTCATGAAATTAAATGTCTTTTTAATTTTTTTTCTCAAAACTTCCTCTTTTACCCATGAATTGTTTCAAAATGTGAATAGTGGGTCAGAGAGATGGCTCAGCAGGTAAGGACACTTGCTACATAACTAGATCATCTGCATTGGAATCCTAGGACCCATATAATAGAAGGCAAGAATATACCCCTGCAAGCTGTCCTCCAATCTACACAGATATAATGTAGCATTCATGTATGTATACACACACTCACATACACACACATTCATATATACACACATAATCATATGCACACTCACATATACACATATTCATATAGACACACACTCAGACACACACACTCATACACACACTCACATATACACACTCAAACACACTCACACACATACACACTCACAAACACACACCCACATGCACACTCAAACACAGCCTCACATATACACTCACACTCTCACATACATGTATTCACATATACACATTCGCTCACACACGTACGTATACTCACATACACTCATGTACATATACTCACATACACACATACACATACATATAATACTGATTGTGTGATGACTTCTGGATTTATACAAATACTCAGAGATCAGTAACTTGCATTAATCCAAACAAACTATCACTTTTCCTAAAGATTTTGTGATAGGTAACCTAAGACCACAGTGTACCAAGGCTATGAGAGCTCACTGGAGCCCGGCCAGTGGAGGCCTCTTGTCTTCCCTGGTAGGTGCAGACCTCTCAGAAGGCCAGTCTGTAGACTCACGAGCAACTCAACTATGGCTCTGTGGCTGACACTTTGAGTTGGGTGCCTAAGAGATACCATGAAGATTGACTTCTCTTCTTTTTGGACATGAAACCAGGTGACCATGGGTCCTCGCCACCTGCTCACTCAAAAGTGTTGCAATTCAGGGTCTTAAGTAGAAAGCACCCTTTGGGCAAATAGGAGACACAAATTTGAAGTAAAGATACTATTAACTTACAGGTTCGGGGTAGACAGGTGCTTGTAGGCCACACAGGGAAGCCAGGAGCACAAGAAAAAAGACAAATGGTGACCCGTAGGTTAATGCCTTTATTGTCTCTTGAGAATTACCCTATGAGGTTCCTCGTAGGGAATTTTAATTGGTGATTTAAAGCAAGCAGACACAAGTTCTGAAAGGTCTCGGTGATGGTGAAATGGTTACTGTGGCATAGGGCTGCACAGGGTGTACAGGTGTGGGGACAGTAGGGTGAGTCAAGTTGGCTGTCACTGCCTGTCCATAGGGAGGTGGTCACCAGGAGGAAATGGCTTACGCTAGACATCTGGGGGGGCACCTGAGTCGATGGGAGGCGGACAACCGGAAGCTGGTTTGGGGTGACTGAACTTGCTCTGGAGTGAACGTCTGTAGGCAGAGTGAACTCAAGAGTGCGAGGTCACATGACACCAAAAGGATTTCCTACAGGCAGTGAAGTGGCGGAGGCCTACGAGGTTGATCTTGGCCAGTGGTTCGGCCTTCCTAACGCTGCGACCCTTCAATACAGATCCTCATGTTGTGGTGACCCCCAACCATAAAATTATCTCTTTGCTACTTCCTACCTGTAATTTAGCTACTGATAGGAATTGTAGTGTAAATACTGATATTTCTGATGGTCTTAGGTGATCCCTGTGAAAAGGTTGCCCCTTTGGGGGTTATGATCCCACAGGTTGAGAACCACTGATCAAAATTGGTTCATTTGTTTTTGTTTTCTTTTTATTGTGTTCAGTGAATGAACACTAGCAAATATGTCTTAGGAAGGAGGGAGGAAAGGAAAAGAAAGCGAGAAAAGAATGGATGGAGTAAGGAAAAGGCTAGATGTGGTACCAGGCACTGTGTTCCTGTTGCGCTGGGTCTCCATAGCAGGGAGTTGTTGAAGATACACAGAGATGGAGTGCGGGCATCCACACATCTTTCTGGGCTCACATAGTGGGCTATGCCATCCAGCGCCAACTTTGGAACTTCCTTAAGTGACCTCAGTGCCACCTGCCTGTGCCAGCACACTGTCACCTAGCCACATGCTACTTGAAATGGTATTCTCACCACTGAGATTGTTAGTTTTGGAGTTTTATCCTGGTGACGGTGTACTGACATCGCAGGTCCATGCTACCGGGCACCGATGCACCCCAGTCTCATCAATGGACTATGACAGGAGTTAGGCACAGGAGGATATGCCCAGAACACCTACTTAGAGCTCAGGACACAGGTGGACTGTGGAGGGAAGGGGGGGCTATGGGAGGACAAGGACACTTCTGGTGCCATCAATGTTCTGAGTGTTAAGTGACCAAGATGTAGGGGGAAACCACTTTTTTTCTCATTATAAAATTAACATAAGATGCTCATGGTAGAAAATGGAGCGTCCCTGAGGAAGCAAAAATAGGAAAATGGAATCTTACAAACAAAAGGTAGCTACCGTTGGTGTTCTGGAAGGTATTGCTAACATGTTTAAGAAATGAAATCAGGCCGGGCGGTGGTGTTGCACACCTTTCCCCTGGGACTGGAATTATATACAGATGGTTGGCTGTGAGCCTCGATGTGGGTGCTGGGAATCAAACCTGAGTCTTCTGCAAGAGCAGCTGGTCTTCTTCATCTCTGAGAGATCTCTTCATCCCTCAAAACCCACTTTTTAAGTCTAACAACAGATGTTAACTTTTCTGTTGGTTTTTGTTTTGTTTTGTTTTGTTTTGTTTTTAGAGTCAAGGTCTTACTATGTAACCCTGGCTGGCTTAGCATGTACTTACCGGTCATCCTCCTGCCTCTGCCTCCCAGATATGAACATATTTAAGTGATTACTTTTTCTTCCTCTTCTTTCCATTTTTGACAAGATCTTGTTGCGCGGCTAAAGCTAATCTTCAACTAGTTCTTACCCACCTGGCACTCTAACCGCATCCTCCTGTATACTGGGATTTAAGGGTGGCTGAGCTGAAACTATTATCAACAGTAGAACGTGTGCGTACAATACAGACTCACCATATTTAATTTAACAAACCCTGAGGCCCACAGATGGCTCAGTGACTAAGCCTGGTCACCTGAGTCCCCCAAATCCACACGGTGTAAAGAGAGACCTGACTTCTGAAAATCGTTCTCTGTACTCCATACCTGTGCCATAACACGCGTGTGCTGCTGCCGCCACCAGCACACACAGACGATCTGTGCTGGTTCTCACTGTATCAAATGACGCTAGGGTGCATATCTTTTAAGTGTATTTGTGGCCATTCACTGAGAAGCAGGCAGTGGATAGAAACATAGAGTCATTTCTTAGCTTCTGAGTTCCATTGCTGGACTTAATTATTGAAATGCTTTCTTGGCCATGCTGGTTTGGTTTGCTATATTTTGGTTGCTGGCAAGAGTTAAGCACCAGGCCAATATGGAAGAACCTATGAACTCTTTTATAGGGTCTCTGAGTTTGGGGTCATAAATGAAGGAGTGGCTAATGGGGACAAGGAGGTCTCTCCCCTTTCTCAAGAGTACAGACAACATCATTTCAAAGGATGGCGTCCTGGCCATCTGTGCCTTCCCCCAGACAGCATTGGGCAGGTCAGGAAGCAGGAAAGAGGCAAGTTATGATCAGCCTAAGACCTGGACCTTGTAAACCAACCACCCAGCCCAGTTTTACAGGGCAGGCCAGAAGAGGCCAGGCCTGCTCCACCCAGCCTACTTCCTCTCTGCAGGCCCATCCTGGGAACACCATGTTTTCACTCCAGTGGTGCACTGACCCCACTCTGTCATAGTGATTGTCCCCATAAAATGAGAACTAAGAGAAAGCTACCCATATTTAGAACCCCCAGGCCTGCCTGCCTTATTTAGCTGTGGCAGAGCCTGCAGAACATCAGCCCCGGGGCCACTGATGAGGGACCAGTAAGAGCAGGCAGCAGAGAAGAGAAGCCTGCACCCAGGAAGGCCCTGCTACCTGTGACTGACAGGCCAAGCACCCTTCTCAGTGACACCTGCAGCTCACACGGGGATAGCACCCTTAGCGACCTGTCTGTCCTCACATCCACCCTGCCGGCTGGCGCTGCATCGTTCTCTCTTCCTTGGTTTGTAGAAAGAGAAGAACTCGTCCAGGGTGTGCTGGCCCAGGTAGCAGAGCAGTTCTCCAGGTAAGTCTCCTCTTTGTACAGACTTTTCCAGACTTGGGGGAGGCAGCCCTAGCCATAGTCAGCCCCCTGTAACTTCTGTAGCTAGCGGAGCCTGGCACATCCTAGCAAACTTTCGCCTTGTCCCCAAAACTATTGCAGTGGCCACTCGTGGAATATGAGTTCTTTGAGGTGGCGAACCTGCCCCCTCTTCATTCTTCTAAGACTTGGATCTGCCTGCAAAACACCCTTTAAAAAAGAGTGTTTCCCACTGAGATGCTGTATGGAGGGAGGGCTTCCGTTTCGTTCACCAACACACTACTAATCCTATGTCAGTATTTGCCAGTTTCTCAAAGTGATTTCTGTTGGTATCTTATAGGCACTCTAAACCAAATGACTGAGCTGCCCCAGGATCATGGCAGTACCCCTATAGTTGGGCAGGACAGGGTGCAGGCATGGGTCAACCCAGAGAGCGCAGGACAAAGTAGTAAGGACGCCTGACATTATGTACTCTCTGAAAGTGATTCCTGTCGACTTGTCCCCTCCCCAGCCTTCCTGGAGACCTCACCCCAGGCAGGGACCTATATACGTTTGCTGGTCTGGGTCACTTTTATTTATTTATTTATTATTATTATTATTATTTTAATCTTTTCTCCCCACTGTTACCCCAGGGCGTGTAAGATCAACGAGCTGAAAGCAGAAGTTACGAATCACCTGGCCATGCTGGAGAAGCGGGTAGAATGTGAGTGGAGATGCTTTCCTCTCTGCTTATGGCTTAGCCTCCGTCAGCATTAGAACAGGGAGCAGGTTGGTACGGAAGACAAATGCATCCTTTGTGCACCGCTTTGACAGTGACAGAAGCTAGACACGCACAGATCTAAGGGCACATTTCTATAAAAGTGACGCTTGCATGCTTGTCTGTGCCCAGACCACCCCCCCAAAGGTGGGGGGAAAAACCTATGTCTGGCCCAACAGAACCTATGCCAGGGCCCCTCGCTCTTGTGCCTCTCTGCATGGGGTGGGGAATCTTCCACACTGCTGCACAGCTTGCTCCTGCAGAGTTTGGAATATGTTATATATATATGTATATGACGGCTTGCTCTTGGTTTGTAACTGCTGCTAAAGGAAAGGAGAAAGTCTGCCTGTGAGCAAGAGAGAGGAGTCCTGTTTCCATTCAGTTTCCATAGCGAAGGAATCGATGAAAGGATCGATGCTTCTGCTCCACAGGCCTGCCGACCCTACGATCCTACGGTCCACCCCCCCACCCCCAGTTCCAGAGCCAGGCTCTCTGTCACTGTCAGGCTCAGCCTGGTGATACATGAACACCTAATTTATTAACTTGAGCTGAGTAAACAAAATTCAAACAGGAAGCCATTAAGAGACAACCGTCACCAAAGAATGTATGGCTGATTTCTGTTCACAAGATTGAGGGGATGTCTTTTTTTTTTTCCCCTTCCCTCGTATTCTTGCTTTTTTGCTGCTTCTCATTTTTCAAGAAAAAAAAAATTTCTCTCATACAAGACCCAGCTCACCAGAATAAGCCAAACCACATTCCTGTCACCTCATGTGTATACGTCCCAAAATGCATTGGCTTTTCCATGTCAACTGGTCTTTGAATCCTCAAGATTACCTTGTCATGCCTGTGGACGATGAGGAGACACAGAAAAATTAGTGACCGCTCCGGTTCACTTAGCAAGTGAGACAAGAAAAACCAGTGTCTGGAGTCCTTGCCAGCTCTCCTCAGGGAGAGGCGTCCTCCTGCATGCCTGCCTGGGGGTGGGGGTGGGGCAGTTCCCTGGAGCTTCTTCTCATCCCAGGTTCCAAAAATGGACCATGGTTGCTCTGAACAAGAGAGGGGTCTTTGTTTTTTCCCTAGAGGGCTTAGGGGAGCCCACCACTCTCCTAAGGGGTGTGGTGCCACATGACACCGCTCCCGCTATCCTTGTGACTGCTAGGCTTGGTGTCACCCCTCTGGCATCAGTCTCATTGGATCCCCCACTGTCAGTGCTGCCACTGACACCAGATTCAAAACCTGCATGGAGCTAGCTGGGCCAATGTCTGCTTGCAAGAGAAGCCAAAGTAAGAGAGTGTGTCCTCACGTGACCACCTCAGCGAAGTGCGGGCACGCTGGAGGTGGCACAGCGGTGACCTCTCCTTGGTGCTAGAAGCTAGAAGCTCTGGCTTGGAAAGTGTCATCAGGGCAGACTCCTCTGAGATCTGAGGGACAGTCAGTTCTAGCTTGCTGCCAGGGCACCATCCACACCAACAGATACAAATAGCCACGGTCACCCTTTGGCTTGTGACTGCCACACACAGCAGATGCCTCCTCATCCTCCAGTCCTCTAGCTCCATCCTCTTCTGATGCCTCTCCTGTCCCAGGTCCCTGACTGTAGATCTCACTTCCTGGCATCCCCACATCTTCTTGTGCCCCTAGGAGTGGGTATGCACTTTGTGTACACAGGTTCTCTGCCATCGAAACCCAGCTGGCTCTGGCCTCGTCCATTCCTGGCCCTCCTCACTGACACT
Source organism: Acomys percivali (assembly GCA_907169655.1). Taxonomy (NCBI): domain Eukaryota; kingdom Metazoa; phylum Chordata; class Mammalia; order Rodentia; family Muridae; genus Acomys; species Acomys percivali. Next base: position 5,478,200 of record OU015751.1, read on the forward strand.
CCCTCATCTCCAGAGACCTCTCCTTTAGCATTAATATGGCCAGTAATGTCACCCATGTTGATCCTCAGGGACTTCCAGCCACAGCCACCTGCCTCATTCTGAAGGGGCTGTCAGGTGTGTGGGAGGGGAGACAGGGTGGAATGGTGGAAGGTCGGCGGGGGGGGGGGGGGGGAGGCCACAGCCAGACCTTCCTCCTGGACAGGACACAGATGGTCCTGACCCTGAGTGGCTGGGAAGGCTGCTGGGAACACAATTTGGGCCGTTGCTCTATATAGACAACCGTGGCACAAGCACATACAGAAAGGCATGGGCAGACACACGTGGACATACGTGTACATGCAGCTCCATCTTGTCATTAACTGTTATCTGTGTCTCACGGTAAGGGGCATTCTAGTTCGGCCATCTATCTGTAAGCCCCCACATTGCACTGACCTTGTTGTGAATGGAATTTCCTGCTTGCTCTTTGACCTTAAACCAAATACACGTTTCCCCTCCATGGCTCCCAGCGCTTTTCTTTCTTTCTGTGTAAATGTTTAGCTTTGAAGGAGTCTGGAATTACTAGCGGGGTCAAAGGTGATTTCATCAATGTGGAACAGCCTGGCCTTTGCCTCCTGTCCTGCCCAAAGCTGTTCACTTCCTTCCTGGTGTGTTGTGGTAGCGGCACAGGGCAGCCCTGATCCATCCACCCTTTGTATCCATGCCTTGGACCCTAACCAAGACCTAAACACAAGTGTGGGCTACAGCCAGAGCTGATACTCAGGGACAGAGGTGGACATAGGACATGCAAAGAATCCAGTTTACATACTAAACTGAACCAAACCAGCTTTTCCATGTCACTCAGGAAGTGTGTTGAGGCATTCAGGCCTTCAGAGCAGCACCAGGAGAAAGCATTTTAAAAGTGTCTCTCTATTCCTTGTCTTTGAGTGGGGACCCTTAGCTTTGCAGCCAGGAGAGAGCATGCCCCTCTCCCACCCCCAGATCCTATAAGTCCTTAAGGTGGAAGAAGGTGAAAACTACCTTAGCTACTGCTGAGCCCCTTTTCCACGATGCCACTGTCTGCCTTAGGAAGTCACCGTTAAATCTTTTCACCGGGACGGGATGCAGCAAGGTACGGAAGCCCACAGATACCCCTCTGAAGCTGAAGCTGGAGAGATGGTTCAGTGATTAAGAACACTGGCTACACTTCCAGAGGACTGAGGTTCAGTTTCTAGCACCCACTCACATGACAGCTCACAGCTATCTGTACCACCAGTTCCAGGGGGATCCAGCCCCCTTTTCTGGCTTCCTCAGGCATTGCACTTAGGTGGTACACGTAACATCCATGTACGTAAAACATGCATAAACATTTTTTTAAAAGATCTCTTCTGGCCAGGCGTGGCGTGTGGTGGTGCACGCCTTTAGTCCCAGCACTCAGGAGGCAGAGGCAGGCGGATCGCTGTGAGTCCCAGGCCAGCCTGGTCTACAAAGGGAGTCCTGGACAGCCAAGGCTTCACACAGAAACCCTGTCTCAAAAAAAAAAAAGAAGAAAAGAAAAAGAAAAAGATCTCTCCTGAAGTCCACGTGCAGTTTCCAAGGTTTAAAAGAAAGATAATCCGGGCTGGAGAGATGGCTTAGAGGTTAAGAGCACTGGCTGCTCTTCCAGAGGTCCTGAATTCAATTCCCAGCAACCACATGGTGGCTCACAACCATCTATAATGAGATCTGGTGCCCTCTTCTGGCCTGCAGGGGTATACGCAAGCAGAAACTGTGTACATAATAATAAATAAATAAATCTTAAAAAGAAAGAAAGAAAGAAAGATAACCCTACAGATTTATCTGTGAAGGCCTCTCAGTACAGAGCACCCTCTCTTCCCCCTGGAATTCTGCAGGATGTGATGCTGGAAGGACTGGACTGGGGCCTGTGATGAACTGCAGAATACCAGGTGTAGCAGGTCACACCTACAATCCCAACTATTTACAAACCAAGACAAGAACGTTGCACGTTAGAGCTAGTCTGTGTTACATGGGACAGCGTTGTCTCTAACACATATGGCAAGTGGAGCTATGGTGATGCACTCCCTCCTTGGATCTACTTACATCCCACAATGCTCTGCCTTTCATGTGTCCATTGGTTGAGCTCCAGCTTGCTGTGGTTGATTTACCACGTGTTTCATCTGTGTTCTAGAGGCACGCCTTCAGCCTGTGAAATGCAACCAGGGCTAAGCAAGGCTGCAGCGGCCACATTGAACGCATCGCTAGGGAATCCCAGGGGTGCCTGAGTAATGTCCCCAGAAGAGTGCTCCATGGCCTTCAACAACTTCTTTGGGTGCCAGTGATACAAGAAAGCATTAAGAACCCCACTCAAGGGGCTGGAGAGCTGACTCAGAGGTTAAGAGCACTGACTGCTCCTCCAGAGGTCCTGAGTTCAATTCCCAGCAACCACATGGTGGCTCACAACCATCCATAATGTGATCTGATGCCCTCTTCTGGCCTGCAGGGGTACATAATAATAATTTTTTAAAATTTAAAAAAAAAAAAAGGAACCCCACTCAAAAGGAGAAGTGACCAAATGGCTGAACATGCCTAGCCTCTATGTACCCCACAGCTGCTACCTAGACTTGTCCCCAGGCTGCCACCACCCTGTCCCCAGCCACTGACACCTGATACCCTCATTTTGGTCTGCAAGGCCTCCTACCTGCCTTGTATGGGAGAGGCAGAAGTTTCTCTGGCCCAGAAGCAAGTCACAAGGACCAGAACTGACTGTGTCGCTTTTTGCAGAAGAGGCCGTGTCCCTACAGAACTCTATCCCAGCTTGGCCACTACCTTGGAAAATTCTAGAAAGCCCAGAAGAATGCTGATTCCCACCAGGCTGTCTTTGTACATACATCCAAGCCACAGCTCCTCTTCTGGGTGGAGGCATTGTCAGGAACCCGCCACGCCCCGGGATGACTGTTTGCCTTTAGTAGGCCATGCTGCGCTTTTATCAGTTATGGGAGCCAAGCTCAGTGAGAAAAGGGATAGGCTGACACCATAGCCAGCGTCCTTTGGCAGGGAACCTAGGTGTGGTCATAAAGTAACAGACATAATTTCTGTTCTTCCTCAAGATCCCAGCTTTCGGCAGCATTTCTGGGCATCTTGGCTACTGGCTTGTTGGTGGGCACACTCTGCCGTTAGCTGGGACCCCAGAAATGTGACCATGTCTGGCCTTGGTTTGACTTTGCCTTTTTACTTTCTGGCTGGTGGGAAGGTGAGGGAACCCCAAATATCAGTAGTGTGAGAAAATGTGGAAGCCTTTAACGAGAGCCAGCATCCCTCTGGGACCCCAGCTACCAGCCTGCCTACATCCCCCCTGAGATTACTTCTGGTGACTCTACCTGTGTCTTCTTGTCCCCAGTGGAAGGACTTAAGGTGGTGGAGATAGAAAAATGCAAGAGTGACATTAAGAAGATGCGGGAGGAGTTGGCAGCTAGAAACAGCAGGTAAGTCTGTGTCGGGAGCCCGCAGCAGCTGGGCCTGCTCTGGCTGGAAACCAGGGGGTGGGCTATGGCTTTGCTTCCTCAAAAGGAAAGGCTAATATGACTTGGTTTGGTTCCAACATGGATGACACAAGCAGAGATTCTGCTCAATCCCGTTTCCTTAGAGGTTCATCTTTATTTTATGTCTACGTGTGTTTGCCTGCATGCATGTCTGCACACCACTTGCGTGCCTAGTGCCCATGGTAGCCAAAAGAGTCTGTCCACTTCTCTGGAGCTAGAGTTATATGCAGTCATGAGCTCCCATGTGGGTGCTGGGAACAGAACCCTAGTCCTTTGCAAGAACAGTAAGTGCTCATAACTGCTGAGTTATCTCTCCAGACCCCCACATTGTCTTGTTTGTTTGTTTGTTTGTTTGGTTGGTTGGTTGGTTGGTTGGGTTTTTGTTTGTTTGTTTGTTTCCAAGACAAGGTTTCTCTGTATATCCTTGGCTGTCCTGGACTCACTTTGTAGACCAGGCTGGCCTCGAACTGAGAGCAATCTGCCTGCCTCTGTCTCCTTAGTGCTGGGACCAAAGGCGTGCGCCACCACTGCCCCCCACCCCCCTACCCCCGCTATATTGTTTTATAAAGGGGTTTTGTGGTGTTGGAAAGTGTCTGCACAGGAGGGAAATAACGCTCTCCAGGCCTATATCAAAGTAAATTCCACACGTGAAGGAAGTAGAAGTTCACTTTTTGCTTTTTTTTTTTTTGGGCGCGGGGGCTGTTTGTTTCCTTCTGGCTGTCCTGGAACTCACTAGGTAGGCCAGGCTGGCCTCCAACTAACAGAGATCCACCTGCCTCCTCTCCCGAGTGCTGGGGTTAAAGGTGTACGCCAGCACATCCAACCAACGCCTGTTTTTAAAGATACCAGTAAGAAGACAAAGGGGTTTGGTTTGCAGCGAACAAGCACCCAGTTTTCATCCTCAGGTCTCCTCGTTCCCAAGGGCAGCCCCTTCTGTCAGGGAGCACACTGAGTGTTCTTGTTATCTTAGATTTAGATCACACGGTCCTCAGAGATGCTTGGTCAGCATCCAGGAATGGCCACTAAAGCCAGAGTCTACCGCTATAGGGCAACATCCTGAGTAAGGACCAGTCCTGAATAAATGATATCTGTTGTCTCAGGACCCCTCTTAAAGCCCTCCCTGAGTGCAACAAAGCCAGGCTGCCCACTGAGGGTGGGGACATGGCTCTTGCCTGCAGGGAGGGCATACAGGGAAAGCAGCTATGACACTTAATGTGGCACGGTCCCCATAGGACACCATGATGATTCACCTCTCTTTCCTGTGCTGTGCCCTTGTTGAGAAAACCACGCTGGCCATCACGGTGGGACTCCATGGGGATCGTATAGAGTGGCCAGCTGGTGTAGCTGAGGAGCTCTTTTTCTATTTGATTTAGATGAAGGCAGGGCAAAGCATTTTGTAGCCATAGGAGACTGAGAGAATAGTTCACCGCCACTGTCCCTATGAAAGTAGCTCTTCAGGGGTCAAGAGAGTCCCATCTGTATGGCCTCTAAGAAGGACCCAGAGTCACACATAGGGACAGACGCTTATCCTGAAAACAGCACAACAGCCTCTGACCCAAGGCCTCACTCAACCTGTTATCACCCCAGGAGGTTTGGTCCCCAGGACCAGGTGGGAGCAAGTGTCCTCTGTTCCAGTCGCCATCAGCAGTGCTGGCAGTCTGCCTGTAGTGGGTTTTTGGCTTGTCTCAGTGACAAGCGTGTCTCTCTACCCCACAAGTACACTTTTGAGCTCATGGAGACATAAACCAGGGCCCTCCAGTGGCCAGGCAGGCTTACAGGGGTAGTATTGTCTGCAGACGGTGCTGGAGGCATCCTTTGTAAGAGAGAGATGCATCTGTGGGATGCTAAACCTCCCCAAGTGGGTAAAAACACTCAGGTCTCACCTCCAAATGATCAAACAGATCTGGAGCTCCGGGGTGTGGCCTAGTCCATGCCTAGTCCTGGCTCGGGCACCTGTAGCTATTTTTCTATTCACACCAGTGCTTTAATGTTCGGGACGCAGGGTGGAGAGTGTGGTATTTGCGTCCTTGTTGATGGAAGGAGCCCATTTATGCATGCAAACACACTCAGCATGTGAGCCCCGCCCTGGCCCCAACACCACCAACAGGATGAGGCTGTGTAGCCTCGCTCAGGTTGTGGAGAAAGGTTATACCCTTGAAGGGTCCAGGTGCCACCTTCTTGCCTTCCTCGGGGAAGAGAGAGAACAGGAGAGCAAGTGAGCTGGAGCCCGGCCCTGCCCTTATAGGCTCAGGAGCCGGAAGAGCAGACTGACATTTGCCCCATTTGGGACACACCCTGACAGGGGTCTGGATTCACCAGAACCTACCTGGGAACAGCAGAGGGAACATACACCACCTGCCAGCACCCTGGGCAGGCTGTCTTCTCCTTACACTCACCCAGGTCCCTCTGTGTCCCTGAAGGGAATGAATTCCAATGGGCCAAGGTCACACTGAGAGCTGAAGCCAGCCCTGCTGGCGAATATGGCTACTATGGTTCCCAGCACCATGCAAGAAAGGAATGGGTAGAAAACAAGGCCAGAGTAGGCTAAAGCAGAAACATAGAGTGGTGACTGAGGGTGGAGATGTGCCATCTCTGCCTTTCTCCCAGACAAATGGCCTTGGCCATGAGCTGAGCCCCAGGGGAGGGAGGATGGCAAGCCCAGGAAATGAGGCAAAAAAATAAGCTCCAAACAGAACAAAGAGAAGAGGCGCTATGCCAGCTGCTCTACCAGCTGTAGGAGGATGCTGCTGCTGGTTCCTGTGGCAACAGGGCCCCCAGGGTGGGCAGTGGCTGGTCCAGGCAGGGTCAGCAGGCCCCCTGCATCCCAGTCTGCCCCAAGGCTTCCATTACTAGGAAGGAGCTGGATTCCGGCATCAGCACTCTGTCTGGTGACAGCTTCCATATTCCTAGCTGCATTCCCCGGGGGATACAGAAGGCACGCAGAGCAGAGTGCATGTGCAGGTGTGTACATGAGTGAGGCTGAAGGAGGTACCATGTACCCTACACAGCCAAGAGTGCGTGGCTGACCTGAAATGAGAGGGGGTAGGTGGGCTTGTGGACAGGGGTGGAGGGGAGGAAGGGGGTAGAAATGGCTTCACAGGGACGTTTGATTGATTCTTTCTATTATTTGTGGTTTGTTTGTTTTTTTAACTGTTGTATTTTATTTTTTCGAGACAAGGTCTCTCTGTATAGCCTTGGCTGTCCTAGACTCTCTTTGTAGACCAGGCTGGCCTTGAACTCACAGAGATCTACCTGCCTCTTCCTCCCGAGTGCTGGGATTAAAGGCGTGCACCCTCACGCCCAGCAGGAGGCTCTTTCTGTTATAAACTTGCTAGATCTTATGTTAGAATCCCCTTGGTGCAGCGACTGTCACTGCAACCCGGTAGCTTTTGCATGGGTGCGGTTTGGAGGGACGCAACCAAAGGCTGTGTTTCTGAGTGAAAAGGTGTGTGATTCTAGGCTTGGAACCACAGCGCAGGCTCACAGGAGACTCCAGACAACCCAGAGAGAGGCAAGGGGATCACTGCTAGTGACAACAGCCAGGCACGCCTTCGGTTTAAATCCGTCACAAAGTTCCCATGTCAAGTGTTTTCCTGGGTTTGTTCAACTAGAGGGGAAAAAAAAGGAAAAACCTTAAAAAATTCTGTTTTATGATCTTTTTCACTTTCTTTCTTTTCTTTTCTTTTTTTTTTTTTTGATTTTTGGTTTTTGGTTTTTTTGAGACAGGGTTTCTCTGTGTAGCCTTAGCTGTCCTAGAAATCTCTTTGTAGACCAGGCTGGCCTCAAACTCACAGAGATCTGCCTCCTTCTACCTCCAAAGTGCTGGGATTAAAGGCGTGCACCACCATGCCCGGCTTCCCACCCATTTTCTTTTCTTTTTTTTTTATATAAATTTTTTTTTAATTTAAATTTATGTGCATTGGTGTGAAGGTGTCAGATCTTAGAGTTACCGACAGTTGTGAGCTGCCATGTGGGTGCTGGGAATTGAACCTGGGTCCTTTGGAAGAGCAGGCGGTGATCTTAACCACTGAGCCATCTCTCCAGCCCCCCACCCCTTTTCTTATCCCAATACCAGATGTTTGGAAGGCTCAGGTGTCTAGCCCTGTGTATCACCTGTGCCTCAGAGTATTCGGAAAGAACACTTCTCATAGTGACTTCCAGGGTGTGGAGCTTAGGGAGAAAATGGATAAGTGAGGACTTTGGGGTTTCTTGTTGGTTCCTTTTCTCCTGTGTTTGTTGCTTTTTGTTCATTTTGAGTCAGGGTCCCCCATCTCTACCCCAGGCTTGCTGCAAACTCTAGGTCCTTCCGCCTCATTTCCTGAGTGCTGACATCACAGGCACATGCCATCACACCCAGCTGGATCTTTAAGAATAAGAATGTTTCGCTGTGAGAAGGATGGTGGTGGCTCACACCTTTAATCCCAGCACTCCAGAGGCAGAGGCAGGAGGATCTCTGAGTTTGAGACCAGCCTGCTCTATAGAGCAAGTTCCAGGACAGCCAGGGCTACCAAGAGAAACCCTGTCTCAAACAAAACAAAACAAACAAATAAAACAAAAACAAAACAAACAAATAGATGTTTTACTGCTTGCCTGATATGCATGAAACCCCCGGGCTTTGTTTCCAGCACCTCATAAACTGGGGGTGGGAAGCCACCTCTATTATTCTACCATGCAGGAGGACTAGAAATTCAAGGTCTTGGCTACATAACAAGTTTGAGGCTAGCCTGGGCTATATTTGATCCTGTCTCTGAAAGAAACAAAAAAAAGAAAAGGGAATATTTTACTTGTGCCATTTTAAAAGATTTTGTAGACACTAAAGTAAAGGTAAATGCCGGCCGCAGCATCACCTGGCTTTCTGGGTGTTTCCTGTTTGCAAGCTGAGAGCCAACCATCTCACAGTCGCCATGACTGATACTCCCATGACAAATCCAATGGGGCGGGTCTCTGTGTTCCAGGGCTGGGGCTACAGAACAGGGGCTGAGGCTATGGGTCCTGGGGCTGGAGCTGTGCTGTGCGTTCCATTTGCTCTGAGCAAATGGTGCCCCAAGCAGCACACAGAACACCTCCGAGCAGGAGCACACTGCTGTAACTAAGTTCTCCCTCTGCCCTCTAGGACCAACTGTCCCTGTAAATACAGTTTTTTGGATAATAAAAAGTTGACACCGAGACGTGATGTCCCCACTTACCCCAAGGTAAGGTGGATTTATGGCCCGGGGACAATTCTAGCTCTGTGTCCCTCCAGCACCAGGACACGTGAACCCATGTCTGGCCCCCTCACCCTGCACAGTGATAACAGCTCCCACCCCCACCCCTCACCCCACCCTATTCCACCCCACCCCCTCTATCCCTGTCTCGGGCTAAGGAAGGGTGGGAGGTTGTCAGGCAGGATATTTTTCTCTTGGACGTTTGTTTAGAGAAGCGATTCCAGAGCGGGGAGGTAATAGCCCTTCTGGCTCCCTCCCAGGTCCACAGCTGACTGTAAAAGACATCTGCACACAAACATTCCACCAAGGAACTTTAACAAGGCTCTTAAAAATCTGCATCGCTGGCTCCCTGAACGGTGTTTTTATGAAAAGCTTTTGCACACAAAAGTTCTGAGTTTTGAAAGCAGCCAAGCCTTTAGTCAACTAGCTGTTGTTAAGTTGTTTTGGTTGCATATGTCACCTCCTCAGTGGTGGCCTCTGCTTAAACACCCTGGCTCACACTGTTACTCTGAGGTTAGGCAGGCCACCCACAGGTCCTTCTGGAAGCCCTCATAGGCCCAAGTGCCCACTAGTCAGTGATTTGCTCCTCGTGGGTCCAAGCCATACACTTAGCTATTATCACCCAGGAGATCAATATGGCCCACATCCTTTGCAATCCTGGCCAGAGATTACATAGCCCAGACCTGGAACAAACCAAGCTGGCCTCCATACCAGTCCCTTTTTAAGAAAATGAACAAAGCCAACCCAAATGGCAGCCCTAACTGCTGGCTGCCTCATGCCTTGATTCTGACAGATCACCTTAAACCTTAGAGCTCAGTGGAGCCAACCCTGAGCCAAGGCCTTCACCAGCCAGTGTGTGGCTTAGCTTATGGCTGGTTCCAGGGGTCGGTCCCAGCAAGGGAGTGTCTCAGCAGGGATTTGAACATATACCCAGTGGCTTATCTTCCCTTCTCTTCACTCCATATAGCTTTTTACTGTTGAAATCAGATTGACAACTATTGAGCTCCTCTTCTTACAATCTGAGCACAGTGAGTCTTGACAAATGTAGTCATGAAATTACTGTCATGATAAATATAGGGAGTATTTCTTATTGCTCGAACGTCCCTAAGAAGCCCCATGTGCCCTAGCTCAGGCCACCACAGATGGGAGTCCATTGACAGTTTCCAGAGAAAGGCAGGCTTGGGTCTGTTTACAGTGTCTGTAATGGGGACCAGAAGATGGAGAAATATGTTCACAAGGACCTCTGAGCCATGGTCTCTGTCACTCACAGAAGCCTCGCTGTCTGGCTAACACAGCACTCCCGTTCTTTCTAGTACCTGCTCTCCCCGGAGACCATTGAAGCCCTACGGAAACCCACCTTTGATGTCTGGCTTTGGGAGCCCAATGAGGTAGGTCAGGGGATATCCAGGTTCCCCGGTCTCTGGGGACACCTGCTCAGGACTGCAAATCCTGAATGGGAGCTTGTGCCCAAGCTATTCCTCCTGTGAGTTTTCTCCTGTCATTTGTTTGTTTGTTTTAAACTTAAAACTCCTCTGAATGAAAATCTCTAGATTTTAATTCAAAGGGATACAGGAGACAAAGCCCAAGGGCAAAGGGGCTGTCCCAAAGAAAAGAAACATCAGCTCTTGGCCTGCTGATGATACCCAGCGCCCGTGGGCAACCAGCTGACCCCGGGCTGACCCACATCTGCAGGAGATGCAGGAAGATGGAGCCATGTGGAGACATATAGCCACTGCTTGAAGCAGCCATTTTCCGCAGAACCAGGCCTCCCCGTGAGACATGGGAAGAGTCACCAGCAGAAGCCCCCAGGCAGCTGGACACAAAATAGTAGATATGTGAGATTTGTAGAGATACGAGTTGCTTTTGACAGGAAAATATTCCTTCAGAATTTCTCATTCTCTAAGAAATACCAACATGAAAACTGAAAGAGTAAGTCCCAAAACCTAAGGACTCCTCTGGCTTTTCCAAAGCACAGACGCATGGATATAGGCAAAAATGCCCCGTGCTTCCTGCACCATGCTCCCTGCTGCCTTTGACAAGGTCAGTCATAGCAAATGGGATATTGTGCCTTTAGACTAGAGGGTCCCCAAATTTCCCAAATAAACTTCTTCTGGCATGTGCTTGACCAGCATAAGAAGAAGGTCTTTAACGCTGTCTTGAAAAACAAAAGAAGAAGAAGAAGAAGAAGAAGAAGAAGAAGAAGAAGAAGAAGAA
>OU015751.1:5489142-5517543 GCA_907169655.1 Acomys percivali
AAGAAGAAGAAGAAGAAGAAGAAGAAGAAGAAGAAGAAGAAGAAGAAGAAGAAGAAGAAGAAGAAGAAGAAGAAGAAGAAGGTCTTTGCCGGGCGTAGTGGCATACGCCTTTAATCCCAGCACTTGGGAGGCAGAGGCTGGTGGATCACTGTGAGTATGAGGCCAGCCTGGTCTACAAAGTGAGTCCAGGACAGCCAAAGCTACACATAGAAACCCTTTCTCATAAAACCAAAAGAGGAGGAGGAGGAGAAGAAGAAGAATGTTAGCCAGAAAAACAGAGACCAGGCTGGGGAGATGCTCAGGGACTAAAGGAGCATGCTGTACATGGTGAGGACAAGACTTGAATCTGCAGCCCTTCTGCCCTCACTTTGCAAACTGTATTCATAGCTATCCTCTAACTGGCAAGTAGGTATGGTGAGTCACTCTTACAGCTGGACCCAGCGATGTGACATCCTCCACTACCCATAGCTTTGGCCAAGGAGACAAACAGGATGCTTCTGGAAGTTTCTTGCTGCCCTTAGGTGGTAAGCCAGAAATGCCCTATGTCAAGAGCCTTGGCCTTTGCCTGATTCAAATATGGACAAAAAATATACATAACTGAAGATTCACTGAGGACCAGCCCTGAATTGGCAAGGCATCTGGACCCTGTTGGGGCTCATCTCTTTCCCAATGGATGCAATGACATCAACCCACAGCTCTACCCAGTGTCCTGCCCTTCTCAGACCTGACCCTGGATGTGATTTCATGGTGTTCTGGTCCCTCTGACCCATTGGCTCCCTCCCGAGGGTGCAGACGGTAAAGTGGCTGCTCTGCCACACCGAAGGACCACCCACTGTCACTCTGAAAGTCCTGACCCCTCTTGATCAGTGCTCATTGTCATATCCAGGAACCTCCCGGTCACTCACTCACTCAGCTGGAGTTGAGGACAGTCACAGGAACAGACCATCACTACTGTTTCAAAGCCACCAGGTCTATCAGTCACAGAAGTGGCAGCAGATGGTTCCGTCTGGCAGCTCTCTGTGTCTTTCAGCTCTTATTTCACAGCAAATATTTCATCTCTCCAGGGTTGCTTAGAACACTGTTTGGGCCTCTGGGGCAGAAAACAATGATTTGGGGCTGTAGCTCCAGGGTGCTGAGGGCTGGCATCCAGGATGATGTTGGGGGGTTGCTGATAGCTCTGGACAAAACATCACCTTAACTATAACATTCCCAGCCCATACATATTACATAGCAACAGCAACAAAAAAAGAATAGAACTCAGTGGCAGGCCCGCACTCCTTTTGTCAGTCAGCCATGTCAAACCACCAGATACTGGGTGGCTTCAACAACAGCAGTGTGTTACTGTCTCAGTGTCCTAGAGCCAGAGGTCAAAGGTCAAGGTGTCTTGGGCTGGTCATTCCTGACCTCGCCCCTTAGCATCTTCTCTTAGTCATCTCTATGTGTTCTGTGTTCTGATCTGCCCCTACAGAGTCGGGTCAGATTGAATTGGACCTCTCCCAATGACCACATGTATCTTAGTTAACCTCTGTAAAAACCTATCCCCAATATGGTCACATTAGGGGGAGGGCCACAGTGGAGCCTCAACGTACTGTGTTCATGGGACACAATCCGGTCCCTTACATGATTTTGCCAACCAGTACACAGATGCAGGGGAAACAGGTCAGGCTATAGCACTAACAGCTGCTGCCCTGTGCAGGTGCTGGGACACTGGTGCCCAGGACCGGATGTGTGGCTAGAGGGAAATGCTCTGCTGGGGTCATGCCATGTGCCCACTGGGCTGGCTCACTCAGCTCTGTATTACAGATCTCCCGTCTCCCTAAGACCTGCTTCCTCCACCCCACCCCCCACCCCACCCCACCCAGAAGCAAAGCCACTCTAGCCAGGCTCTTAGTTACAGATACCATTCCTGTTCCTCGCTGGCTTAGTGTCAAAACTCTCGGAGATGTCTGAAGAGACCTGCAAAGTGACAGCAGAATTAAACATCACATCTGTCTCGCCCTCCACCAAGTGTCCACAGACGACAGAATTCCTGGGAATAAGATTTGCTCAGATAGGCGCTCCACCCTCCAGACCAAGACTGAGACATTAGGAGGCAAATCAGGTCCCAGTAAGAGGATCAGACTTCAGCTCCTCAAAGCCCTTCCCAACTCCAGCCTTGAGCAAGCAAAGGGTGGCCCTCAGCGACACCCCTTCCTGGGTGTATGGTAGATGAATTCCCTCCTAACTGTTAGCCCTCTGCTGGGTTGTGGTCATCTTGGTGTCACCCTCTGAAGTCGTGTCACCCAGCCCAAGGTTGCTGTCTTACCTAGGATGTGTTCATGGGCTTCTAAGCTTGACACTTCACTCCCAGGAGACCTACAGGCTGTCACAGACCCACAGCCCATCTGGGTGATCCCACATTTGGCCCCTCCCACCCAGAGGCAAAACTCACCTTCCCAAGTCAACCCCAGTGGCACTGACCTGGATGGTACATGAGAAAGAGGGGCAGCTGGTCTACCTGCTGCCTCTGACCCCTGACCCCTGACTCCTTTACCCCTGGCCCTATTCCCACAGATGCTGAGCTGCTTAGAACATATGTACCATGACCTCGGTCTGGTCAGGGACTTCAACATCAACCCCATCACACTCCGCAGGTGGCTGGTAAGTGGTGAGCTCATGCTCGGGTCTGTCACTTCCTCCCCGTCACACTGGAATGAACTGTCGTGCATGTCCTGGTGACAGTGGGCTCTTATAGAGTGGGTGTCAGTACCAAGGAGGTTCTGTGAGGTCATTTGTCCCATCTGTCCTCCCATGCCCACAGAGGAGCAAGGGAATAGTACAGCAATCAGGGAGAGACTCACAAGGCAGTCCACTAAAGCAGGGGCGTGTAGAGTTGGGGTGTCATGTGGTGTCTTGGAGTGTGTGGGAGAGGAGATCGTATGAGTTTGTGGGATTATGTCTATGAGTATATAAATGTATGCGTGTACATGTGTGTCTCTGGGAGGGTGAATGTGAGAGTGTGTGATTGTCTGTGGGAGTGTATGTCTCTGAGACAGTGTGGGTGGGAGAGTGTCTCTGGGATTTTACGAAGAGTCCACGCATCTGGGGTATGCATGGTGTGGGTGGCTATATGGTGATGGGTGTAGGCATAGTGGGGTGCTTAGGAGCAGATCATTTTCTAAGGGATAGAATGGTGCTGCAAATTAAAAACTGAAATCCTGTGAATTGTCCCATAAGCCCTAGAGCCTAGATCCCCGAGCTCAGGGAGTGCTCCCTGCCCCACTCCCAACTCCAGTGTGGCTCAGCAGATACCTTAGACCTTGCTCCCAGACGATAGAGTAATGCCGCATTGCCGGACCACATTGTCCTGTTTTGGTCAACTTGGGAGCACCTGAGGCCTTGAGCCTGAGGCTGCAAAGCCCTGGGAGCCTTCTAGGAGCAGGGGCCACTGAGCGCAAGCGACTCACCTTTTCCTCCCCACAGCTCTGTGTGCATGACAATTACCGGAACAACCCTTTCCACAACTTCCGGCATTGCTTCTGTGTGACGCAGATGATGTACAGCATGGTCTGGCTCTGTGGCCTCCAGGTGGGTCCTGCCAGCCCCCCTGCCCTCTGTCCCTAACCCTGCCAAGTGGCTGTGCCCTCCTCTACCCCAGCCCAGGGGGACTGTGTCCCTCCCCTGTCACTGCAGCCCAGTCTGTCCCCACCCCCTCCTGTCCTCTCATGAGGACAGACCACCTGACTCTCACCTAATCCAGGAGAAGTTTTCCCAGATGGACATCTTGGTCCTGATGACCGCAGCCATCTGCCATGACCTGGACCACCCAGGGTACAACAACACGTACGTTTGGGATTTCTTTCTCGTTTCTCCTTTGAAAAGCACTCCTCTCTGGGGAAACCCTTCAGGAGCTCCCAGGTGGAGCTGCCAACCTAGATACCCTCCCCATCCTACCCTAGCCCTGAAGGATGCAGTTTCCAGCTTTTGGACTTTGTTCAGGGCCCTGGGCCTCCCCTGGGATGGAAACTCAAGGCCACCAAACACTATGGGCAGCCATAATCCCTTTGTGTCAGCCCCAGGCTCTGGAAGTGCGTGGCAGTAACAGCCTGTCCCCTCCCCATGGTGAGGCCAACAGGCCTCCACAGTATTCTCTGCCAGGAAGCGTCCTCCTCAGACTTATTTCCAAAGACACAGGCAGAGGATGACAAGGGGGCCAGAGTGAGTGAGGGCAAGGCTGAAGGAGTGCATGTCATGGGGCCAAGAGGGTGGGTCCAGATCTCGGGACATTGAGCCCCTCCTGTCTCCACTGGGCAGAAATGCTACACCATGGAACTGACAGTCCACGCTCATGGTGTCAGCTTGTATTCAATGACCCATGGGGCTTTCTAATGCACCTCTGTGGCTGTGCGGTGACATCAGATGCGCTTGGGGTCATGCCACCATTTGTCAGGACAGAGTGGGTCCCAGGTCTAGCAGTGTGTATTCCTCAGAGGCTGGTCAAGACAGAAGAGATGCCAGATGTGGCATGAGCACTCCTCAGGGGCTGACCCAAGAACTCATCCATTACCTTTCTGTACATCCAGTGGTCACCAGAGCTGCCAACGAGAGACTGGCAAAGTGTTCTTCATTTTATCATCAACCACAAAAGTCGGCCCTTAGAATAGCCCAGAGGAGCTCTCCTGTAACCCCAGCTCTTGGAGGCTGAGGGCGGCAAGAAGGCCACAAATTCCAGACCAACCTGGGCTATAGAATGAGATCCTGTTATATATATAACATATATATAATATATATAATATAATATAATATATGACATATATATTATATATAATATACATTTATATATATAATGTATATAACACATATTTTATATATATATATGAGAGAGAGAGAATGAGAAAACAAACCTGTTTCCTCTTTCCCAAACCCTGTCTTTGCATATACTGAAAACCTGAAAGTTTTTAGAACCCTGATGCCTTCAAGGCCTCACCCAGGGAAAGAGCTGAGGTCACAGGTTGGACCTAAAGGCACAGGATATCAACTTCTAGGAGCACAAGAGTCAGGGACTCAGCTGAAGCACGTTTCTCCTGTGAGCACACGGCATCCGGTCACTAGCCCTCAGCACTTCCCTCCAACCTCTGCAGGCACCATGTCCACCGTGGCACACAAATGCCGGTGGCAGGTCGCCTGAGCCCCCCTGCTCTCTCCACCTAACCCTAGATACCAGATCAACGCCCTCACAGAACTGGCTGTGCGCTACAATGACATCTCACCGCTGGAGAACCACCACTGCGCCATTGCCTTCCAGATCCTGGCGAGACCCGAGTGCAACATCTTCGCCAGCGTGCCGCCCGAGAGCTTCAGGCAGATCAGGCAGGTGTGTGGGGTCAGACCTTTGTAGGGTCAAAGCAGAGCCCCACTCTCCAGAGGCTCTTCGCGACAGCAGTACGGATCAAGGACCCTGAAGCCAGCCCTCCTTAGCCACCTCCTCCAGGGCCCAGAAATCCACCAGAAGATGGGCTTTTACCATAAGTACCTGATGTCACCTGTATGCCACAGCCACTAATACAACCCTAACTGCTCCCTTTGAGATGATTCCAATGTCTGAGCAGTCAGAAAAGAAAGGGAAGTAACTGGCCCGAGGCTATAATACAGCCTGTGTCCCCTCCTTGCCCCCTGCCCCCTGCTGCTGCCGCCATAGGCACCTAGATTGCATACAACCTCGTAGAGCTGATGTCTGCTTTGTACCTTTAGCTACCACCTAGGGCTTGGCCATTCATCTCCACCATGACCTGCCCTAGCTGATTATCCTGCTAGACACCGCTGCCCGAGATGAACACAGTTCCCTAAAACACCGTCCTCCCCACGCAAATGGCCTTGTTTGAACTGTAACTGAATGGGCCACTGGTGCTATTTACAGGGAATGGAAGGACCCAGAGTGACTCCTGTCCAAAATGCCAGGGCTCGGTAGTAGCTGACCCTCAAGAACCTGTGAATGAGTCCTTATTTGGGGGAATAAAAAGGGGTGGGGGTCTTAGCATATCTGTTTAACTAGGATCTCCAGGTGCCACTATGGATTGGGCTCTAAACCAATGACAGGTGTCCTTATGAAGGACAGAGGACAAAGAGACATGAACACAGCAAAAGGCCATGGGACAATAGAGGCCGATATTGGTATGGACAAAGCCAGGTCATGGGCTACCAGAAGGTACAATGGGCAGGAAAGCGCCTTCTCTCGAACCTTGCGGGGGGTGGGGGGGGATATGAACATGCTGGCACCTTCTTCTTGGCCTTCTAGCCCCCAGAACTCTAAGGGACGATATCCCCAAAGGTGGCAGCCCTGGGTGAGGCCACCCCGGCCATGTACATAAGAAGCATCTCCCAGTTCTCTTAGAGTCACCCATTGCCATCCCTTGAGGGATCGTGCCCTTTGAGTCTCAGCTGGCCTCCTTCCCCACACAGCTAAGGTGAGGCAGGGGAAGGTTCATCTGCCTTCTAGGGAACCTATAAGCTTGGCTTTGTCAAAGAGCGGCGACCTCATAAGCCACTATCTCCTAATTTTCTGTTCCCCAAGAAGTTCAATGCCAAGTGTACTTCGCAACAGTCAATATCCGATCGTTGACTGCCGGTACAGCCTTCTCCTGCCCTTTCTTTCCTGTTTGCAGCTCTGCCCTATCCGTGTGTGCCATAGGTTGTTATGGCAACCACACCCAGCCTTCTGTTAAGTGGCTAAAGGCCGTGGGAGGTGGCCACACAGGCCAGTGCCACCCAGTAACTGCCCAGACAGCCTGATGGAGCCTCCCTTAGTGTGTGGCTTCCCCCAGCAAGGAACATCAGGCAGCACCCCAGAAGAGAAAGGCAGTCATCTAAATGGATGAGGGGACAATGCATCCCTCCAAACAAAATCTTCTTCATGCTGGCCACCATGGGGACAGCAGGGGACAGCCAGCCCTGCCCTACCCCTAGAACTTAATGAGTTTTTTTTTTTTTTAAAGATTGATTTATTTACTTATTTTGTATACAGTGCTCTACCTGCATGTACACCTGCAGGCCAGAAGAGGGCATCAGGTCACTTATAGATAGCTGTGAGCCACCATGTGGTTGCTGGGACTTGAACTCAGGACCTCTGGAAGAGCAGTCAGTGCTCTTAACCTCTGAGCCATCTCTCCAGCCCAACTTTATGAGTTTTAAAATAAGTCCTTTTCTTTTTATTTATCATGGATTCAGGTTTTTTTTTTTTTAATATCTTATCAGGGGATAGGGAGATGGTTCAGTAAGTAAAGCACTTGCCACACAAGCCAGGATCCCCAGAACCCACGTCACAGCTAGGCGCATCAGTGCTAGCATCTAGAACCGCAGTGCACAGCTACAGGGAGATGAGAGGTGAAGACAGGAGAACCACCTGGCACTCCCAGGCCAGCTAGCCTGGTGAGCACTGCAGTGAACAACAGTGGAAGACAAGGGACACCAACCAAGGTTGTCCCCTGACCTCCACATGACTAATTATGGCACATGTGCACTCACACTCGCACATGCAAAGCAATTTTGTCACTGAAGATTTTGAGGGATAACTGAATGTTCTATTAATAACAGTCTTTACAGGAAAAAAAAAAGTTCATAATTCAAAATGCAAGGTGATGTCCCTCACACATGAGAAATATACACTTGAGATTCTTCAGATTGGCTGTTTGACACTGGCAACTGAGGCTGGTGGTCTTATTTCCTTAGAAAAGTGAAGTTCTACACCTGGCATAGAGATGTTATGTAAAAATGTTTGTAGAATGGATGGAGGGTGGAGGGATGGATGATGGATGGATGGATGGAGGATGGATGGATGATGGATGGATAGATGGAGGATGGATGGATGATGGATGGATGGATAGATGGATGGATAGATGGATGGAGGATGGATGGATGGATGATGAATGGAACAGATACATGATGGATGGGTAGGTGGCAGATGGATGGTTAGATGGGAGGATGGCTGGAGTGATTGATTGATGGTGGATGGGTGGGTGCATGGACAGATAGAAGGATGGATGGGCTGAGTGCAGATGGATGAGTGGAGGAGTGTGTAGCAACTAGGAGGACATATAGAGATGTCAGGAAAGCTAGATGGACAGAGGAGAAATGAAGGAATGGGTCCATGGCTACAGTTTCCAATTGTGCTTCTTTTCCTGCACCACTTTTTAGTTAACAAAGTAACTGCCTTAGTCTAGTTTCAGCTGCTATAGTAAAATACTGCAGACTGGGTCGTTTAGGAAGAGGTTTGTGTATGCTCATAATCCCGGAGCCTGGGAGGTCTAAGAGAATGGCCTCTGCATCTGCTCTGCATCTAGTGAGGGATGTGGGCCAAAGGTTAAAGGGCAAGAGTGAAAATTCACTCCCTGTGGACTTAACCCAGGGCCAGGTGGGTTGGGGGAGGATATGAATTATGTCATGAGAGCGGAACCCATATACTCTTTAAGGACCCCATTTCTTTCTCTATCTCTTTTTTTTTTAAGGTTTATTTATTTATTTATTTATTTATTTATTTATTTATTTATTATGTATACAGTGTTCTGCCTGGATGTATACCTGTAGGCCAGAAGAGGGCATCAGATCACATTATAGATGATTGTGAACCACCATGTGGTTGCTGGGACTTGAACTCAGAACCATTGGAAGAGCAGGCAGCTCTCTTAACCACTGAGCCATCTCTCCAGCCCAAGGACCCCCGCTTCTTAACATAGTCACTGGAAGGACCAGATTTCAGCCCGAGTTTAGGAGGGCATGAACCATGGTCAGAGCACAGCATGGCTATAGATTAGAAGCCCATTGATTCTTCATTTACAGACTTAATAGTGGGAATGTTATCAAGTACATTCTGACTTAGATAATCTATATGCGTCACACAGATGAGACGTAGGAAACTTGCCTTAGAACCTCCATTATTGTTCCCAGTCAGCAAGCTCTGAGCAGGGCTGATGGCAGACTTGGTGATTAAATCTAGGTGGCTTGGCTAAGACCTGCTTGTTTCACAAGTTAGCACGACGACCCATGTGTCAGCCTGTGATCTGTAGCCCGAGGACATGGCACGGGGACAGACAGAGCACACCAGTGGGCGATGGTCACACAGGAGCTCAGAGCACAGTGTGAGGAGCTGTCACTGCGGTTCTGCTATGCACTGACACCAAGTCCTCTTTCCATTCAGGGGATGATCACGCTGATCTTGGCCACCGACATGGCGAGGCACGCCGAGATTATGGATTCCTTCAAAGAGAAAATGGAGAATTTTGATTACAGCAACGAGGAGCACCTGACCCTGGTAGGTTGTGTCTTTGGAAACTAAGCCATAGCCCGGTGGGAAACCCAGGAGCCCGGGGTGTCTCACCTGGCCATGGAGAGCTGGTGTGACTATATTGCGGTGTCACAGCTCCTCCCGGACCAGCAGTAGACAAGGCTACCTCCTGGAGAGAGCTCCCAGCTCAAGGATCACCTTCTCCGTAAGGAAATAGCCCGAGTATGCATAGCATCTGTCCCTTCCAAAAAGCAAAATGCAAAGCCAGCATGCTGGTTCATCCCTGAAATCCCCAGCACTGGAGAGGTTGAGGCAAGGGGATTACAAAAGCTTTAGACTCATCACCTGGGCTACTTATAATGAGTTCCTAGCCATCCTGGATTATAGTGTAAGACCCTGTCTCAAAAATAATTAATTCCACAGTGTGCAAAATGTACTAACAAAATAATTAACAATTAATAACCCATCATCATTCAGAGATTAATTGTTCTGTGCCTTGCTTTGGAGACATGCACCATAGTCTTTCTTAAAGCTGTTTATCTCTTTTAAACTAATACCATGGGGCTGGAGAGATGGCTTGGCAGTTAAGAGCTCTTGAGCTCTTGCACAGGACCTGGGTTCAGTTCCCAGCATCCCCACGGCAACTCACAACCACATATAATTCCAGATCCGGGGGATCTGATGCCCTCTTCTGGCCTCTGCGGGCACTGCACACACATAGTACACATACATACATACATGCAGACAAAACACTCATGCACATAAAATAAATATAAATGCCTTTCAAGCCAGTAACACCACTTTGCCCCTCCCGAAGCATTGATTGACAGCAAATGAGCATGCCTTTCTTAGGTCAGGATGAACTTGTGGCTTCCATCCCATGATCCTGAGCTTTTGGGGGCCATTACTCCAAAAGGCTGAATCCCAGGGAGCAGACAGGATGCAAAGAAGGAAGGGCCCTTGTGACTAATACCTGAACTGTGAGAGGACGTGTCTTCCCCCAAGTCAGGGCCTCCAAGAGCAGCCCCCTTTCCAAGGAAAAAAGAGAAGCACAGTTGTTTTCTTGTCCTTAGGGGATACTTTTTTTTTTTCCCAGACAGGGTTTCTCTGTGTTGCCTTGACTGTCCTGGACTCGATTTGTAGGCCAGGCTGGCCTCGAACTCATAGAGATCCGCCTGCCTCTGCCTTCCAAGTGCTGGGATTACAGGTGTGCGCCACCTCCCCCAGCTAGGGGATACTTTTTTTTAAAAAGATTTTTCTATTTATTAAGTTGTGAGCCACCATGTGGTTGCTGGGACTTGAACTCAGGACCTCTGGAAGATCAGTCAGTGCTCTTCACCTCTGAGCCATCTCTCCAGCCCTAGGGGATACTTCTTAAAACCCCAATGAGTGCCTGAAGCCATGGGGAGGCCAAACTCTATGTATAATGTGCTTCTTCCTATTATCACACCACTGCACTAAAGTCTAACTTACAAATTAGGCGCAGAAGAGCCTAACACCAAAATAAGACAGAATAACAAGAGGACCACACAGTAAATAATGGGCAGGCAATATGACCAAGAACAGAGGGAAGACTCCCATCCTGGGTAGGGTAAAGATGATGTGAGATCTTTCTATGTTGCTCAGGACAGGCTTGGAGGTTAAAACTGGTGGGCTATTTATTTCTGGAACTTTTTATTCAATATTTTCTTGGGTAACTAAAAGCATAGAAAGCAAAAGCAGGGACAGAAAGATTGGATCCACGGCAAGATCTGCTAAGGTCGGGGTGGGGGGTGGGGGGAAAGACAAGAGAATAAAGCAAAGGACAATGGGAAATGGCTGAAGGAAGCAAACAGGCTGTACCCTGCATGCCTTATTTTCATCTGTGATATGAAGACAGCTAGCTTCAGGGCTGGGTGACAAGCAGAAGGCCAAGGGTTGTGCAGGTGGGTTAATAGGAAGAGAAGCCAGACCAAAAGCATTCCTGCTCGCTCACCTCCACCCACCCACCCGCTGATGAGGCGGTGCAGGAGAAGCTGCCGGCAAGCACTCTCTCTACTTCTTCCCTGGGACAGGATCAGACTGACTGCCCTTTAGTCACTGCGGGGGGGCCCCCAAAGGCTGGGGGAGGGACTGAGAAAGGATGGGAGAAAAAAAAAAGGTCAAAGTCCAAGCCTCTGCCCCAATGCTCCTGGGCCAAGGAAGTGGAAGTGGCCAGGACGCAGCCTGAAGACAGAGCAACAGCCCTGACCCAGCCACTGCTGAGACCACAGTGTCTAGTCTGGGACAATTCCCAGCCTGAAGCCAAACAGACCAAACTTGTCACTGCCTCTGGGCTGGAGCCAGTTACCATACAGAGCAACAAAGAAGTTTAGCTGCCCAGGAATCAGAAATGGGGCTGCACAGCATATATCCATTAACCCTCCAAGGACCAGCAAGAGTGGAAGCATTGATTCACCCCGCTATCCAGACACAAGGCCTGTGCACAGCCAGGCCAGCTTCCCTCTCCTACGTGGAAAAGTCAGGAAGGCAGGTGGATCTGGGCCCGTGCCTCAGATAGGCATTCCTGCCTATTCACCCTCAGACCCTGGACCCCACATTCATGCAAGAAGGCCATATTATCAAGTGATGTCCATGCCCAGTACAAGGCCCAAGCACCAGGCCACCAGCCCCCACAGTCAGGCATAGGTGATGTTCTAGCTAGCTCAGGAAAAACACGTGTGCAGACTCCTTTAACTGTCCTGATCTGGATTCCAGGGAAGTGGCTAGCCTCCTGCCTGGGAGGAGGTACATCCTTATGGGAGACTGCAGCCAAGAGGGCACAGTGGGCACAAGACAGTGTGCTACAAGGGACATCTGCTCTGGGGTGGCATGAGGCTGGAGGGATGTCTGCAGGGCATGAAGCCCCAGGCACAGGAACAGACTGATAGAGGAAAGCTGTGTTTGTGAACAGAGAGCAGAGCTGAGGGCCTTTTTGTATATGTTTGTGCAATTTTCTAATTCCATCATCCGGGTTCCTCCTGAGGGACACACGCCTTGGTAAGCAATTCACCACGGACCTCCCCCACCCCCACTGCCTCAAATGGGGGATTGCAAAGCCTTTGCCTCTGTGCTCATCACCTCTTGGGAGTCCCCCTCGAGGCTCTTTTCAATACCCCCTTTTAAACCATTACTTCTTAACAATGTCATATATATATATGGGAGGCAGGAAGATGAGGAGTTCAAGGCCAGCCTTGAGATCTAAAGGCCAGCCTGAAGTTCTGATTTTAACATGAGAGAGTGCTCGCTCACTTTTTAACTTGACACTTTACAGTTGGTATGCTTTTTTCTGATTGATTGATTGATTGATTTTCGAGACATGGTTTCTCTGAGTAGCCCTGGCTGTCCTGCAACTTACTCTGTAGATCAGACTGGCCTCAAACTCACAGAGATCTGCCTGTCTCTGCCTCCCAAGTGCTGAGATTAAAGACGTGCACCACCACTGCCTGACCAATTTATTTATTTTTATTTTATGTGTGTTGGTGTTTTGCCTGCATGCATGCATGTCTGTGTGAGGGTGTCAAATCTTGGAGTTAGAGACAGTTGTGAGCTGCCATGTAGGTGCTGGGAATTGAACCCAGGACCTCTGAAAGAGCAGTCAGTGCTCTTAACCACTGAGCCATCTCTTCAACCCCTACAATTGGTATCATAAGCGCTTGTGTATCTGATTGGTCCCCATCCTTCCCTGGAGGAGTGAGGAGATTCACACTGTACAGATCTCAGTGTAGAGTGCAGCCGCACTGTGCGAGAGGGAGCAAGGAAGGAAGAGCATCCTTCAAGGAAGAAAACTTCTGTCCTTGATGGCCAGCATCCCCCCACCCCTCTCCCCACTGCCCATCTTGTCCCTTTTCCCACTTATGCGAGCGAGCCCAGTCAACCTACACAGCAGCGGTACACGTGCCGGGCCTGCTATAGCCCTGAATGCCATGTGTCTTTCAGCTGAAGATGATTCTCATAAAATGCTGTGATATCTCCAATGAGGTCCGTCCCATGGAGGTGGCAGAACCGTGGGTGGACTGTTTACTGGAAGAATATTTTATGCAGGTAAGAAATACTGAGCCACCAAATCACGAGCGCTGTTTCCAGTTCCCTGGATGGCGCCACATTGGAAAGAGCAGACCAGGGTGATGGACACATCCATCTCATACCCCAGCAACCTCCATAAGACTGTGTCTGCCTCGACATACAGAGCAAGTGGCATTCTGCATTTGGCATTGTTTTGAGAACCAGGAGTGCCTGTAATCCTAGCAGCTAGGAGGTAGGAAGATCAGGAGTCCAGGGCCGGCCTTGATTAGGCTGTGTTATAGATGAGAGACAGCGGCCACCAGAAAAACAAACAAACAAAAAGCAGTGTGATGAAACTACCACCCATTGGCACTCATAGAGTCACTTTTAGAAGCAGGCTCAAGAAAAGTGGCTAAGAGTCAAAAAGCCAGACCCACAGGGAAGGGCCGCCCCTATGGAGAGGTGAGGCCAAGCAACATGGTTTGTAGGATAGATGCAGGCAAGTAGCTGTGAAGTTTAGCCTTGTAAGCTGCCCTGTCATGCTCTTGAGATGGACGCTCAGCCCTAGACTTGGTCCCTACGGCTGCTGCTTTATCTCGCCTCGGCTCATATGTAGCCCTTACACTGCAGGCTGTGTCCTTACCAGTGTACAGCTTTTGTATGGCCGGGAGGATCACAGCTGGGCAGCATGTCCTATTCTTCCTCTAAGGATAGGGCTGCTCTGTGCGCGGGTGTCCATGGGCCTTTGTGCCTTTAATGTCACTGTCACTGTGTTCCCTGCAGAGTGACCGTGAAAAGTCAGAAGGCCTTCCTGTGGCCCCATTCATGGACCGAGACAAAGTGACCAAAGCGACAGCCCAAATTGGGTTCATCAAGTTTGTCCTGATCCCAATGTTTGAAACAGTGACTAAGGTGAGTGATTTTACTGATGGTATAGCAATAAACACACATGTGCACACGTGCATTCACGCATGCTTCAGGGATATGCAGGTACACACGAATGCACGTGCACGAATCCTCTATAGCTTCATCATCGGCTGTCATGGTGATGGTTGCCTGGCAGCCATTCCTTTCTGCTATGTCCAGTGCACCCACGCCCACACACACATACCCCAGAGCTCTTCAGAGACCTTCCATCTGTGCATCTCAGGCCCTTGGTACCCACTTTGCCACTGCCTCTCTCTGCCAGCTTTAAGACTCAGCCAGTTATAGCAGCTGTTGGCTCTCCTGTCCTTCCAGGCCTCACCTTAAAGGAGCAGCTGGAATTGGTGACCTCGGGCTGGGGCACTCTCGCCACCACATCCTAGCCTTCTACCACCCAGCCTCTGCAGCCTCCACCTTCCGGGTCCCAGAGCTGCCTACGCATCCTGCCCAAGGCCACCACTTCCGGCCCCCTGCCTCCCAAACACACACTCATCCCTTGCCACCCTGTTTGTCCCACCCTCACTTCCTGCCCGTCATTCTTTGGGTGTCTCAGAGCCACCTACATCCTTTCCATCCCCAGGCTCATCACCAGGAATTTTGTCAGATCTGTCCCCTGTACCATCAGACCCTCTGAGGCCATAACTCTCCTTGTCTTACTGGAAGGAGTGGGGACAGGAGAAGGTAGTAGGCTTTCTGAGCTCCTGTGAGGCGGAACTCTGAGCAAGGGACAGAGATGGCAGGATGGGGATGTACTAAGGTCTCTAGGACTCACAACTGGCCAGGAGAGTCACACCCCCATCGCCTTGGATTTCCCTAAAGGTCTGGTTTGGAGGCCACTGGAAAGTGAACCCCCTGAGGCTCACAGGTACCCCCCCAAGAGCCCGTCAGCCCTCCTCCAGTGTTCTCTGCAACTTAACAAGGGAGGGCTGACCATGGACCCTCTTGCTCCCCAGCTCTTCCCCGTTGTTGAGGAGACCATGCTGCGGCCACTCTGGGAGTCCCGAGAGCACTACGAGGAGCTGAAACAGCTGGATGACGCCATGAAGGAGGTAAAGGCAGCGCAGAGGGTGCAGGCGGACGAGCCAGGGACCTGTGGGTAGGCAGTACAAAGGACAGGAGAGACGAGGTCACTGAGACAAGGGGCCTAGACAGGATGCTCACTAAAAGCAGTCTCTTCCTAGGGACTGTGGCTGGCGGGCAGCGCTTTCCTCAGAGCCTGCTGGCTGGTGCGATGCAGCTCTGTGACCCTAGAGGACCACAGTGCATCACAGCCTCTGCAGTGTCTCTTAGCACCTCCCTGGCCCATGTCCTCTTCCTGGCCAGGATGCCTGTTCAGTGAGGGCCGCATTGAAAAGGACACGAGAGCAAAGCAAGAGCCCACGTCCTTACTTTCAGCCACAGCACACACAGGGCAACTCGGCTACTCTTTTTTTTTTTTTTAATATATTTTATTAATTTATTCATATAACTCAGCTACTCTTGTGGTCCAGGAAATGAGCAGGTTTTAGGGTACTGAGGATGCTGAATCTCAGGAGAGGGTGGGAGCCACTATAGTCTCAACACAGATTCCTGTAAGGGGTTCACCTCTCTTGGAGCCCCTGTGTGAACATCTTTTCTTCCAGAGACACTGGCATGAGAGTCACAATCCATGCGGCAGCTAGGTGCAGTCTTGGCTTACCCACCTCACCTCCCTGACCCTCCTACCAGAACATCCATGCACCCAGAAAACTTTCTCCTTGGCAACCATGATCCCACCACCAAACCTGAGCTACATTTCCTACTCTGCACCCATCATCCATCCACGCTCCCTGCTAACAGGACTCTGTAGCCATCTTTTCTGTCTTCTTTCCCAGGTGTGTCCTAGTATTGGTCACATCTCCCTCAGCCACATCTGCCACGCACCCCAGCCTCACCCACATCTGCAATGCCAGGTGTGTCACAGACATATGGTAGATGCATAGGGGTTGACTGAAGGTACAGACCAGCAATCCCGATCTCCCTGGTTGGTCTCTCCTGCCAGGAAGTCACAAGACAGCTCTGAAGATTGAAAAAGCTAAGAGCAAAACTGTACACACCAAAGGGCCACAGCAAGAGGGCATTCCCAGTCTAGATTCCCACAGGAAGGCTGCAGGGGCCTCTGCCACCACGGCCATCCCATCAGCCATTGCTCTGGGGGACCTGAGCTTGCAATCCTATATTCTGCTACCCAGTGGGAATGAATGTCAGGCCTCTCCAGGCTTCCATCCTGGCCTTAGAGAGGGAGGCATGAAAATGAAGTGATAGTTCGGCAATGGTGGTGCACGCCTTTAATCCCAGCACTCGAGAGGCAGAGGCAGGCAGATCGCTGTAAGTTCGAGGCCAGCCTGGTCTACAAAGCGAGTCCAGGACAGCCAAGGCTACACAGAGAAACCCTGTCTGGGAAGAGAGAGAGAGAGAGAGAGAGAGAGAGAGAGAGAGAGAGAGAGAATATGAACAAAAGAAAGAAAGAAAGAAAGAAAGAAAGAAAGAAAGAGAAAAAGAAAAGAAAAGAAAAAGAAAATGAAGTAATAGAGCTGAGCGTGTGACACAGGAACTCAATCCCCAGGCCTGGGGCTATGGGCTGTGCTAGCTTGCTTGATCCAGACGTTGCTGCCCAGGATTATGTGTGGGCTGCCATCTTTTGCATCTGAGGGTTTTCAGACAAGAGGCTGCTTGAGCTGGCCCACTGCCTCCAGGGGCTCACTTTGACCTCTGTTCTCTTAGTTACAGAAGAAGACGGAGAACTTGACATCTGGGAGCACCGAAAACACCACAGAGAACAAAGATGTGAAAAACAGTGAAGACCAGTCTCCAAACTGATGTCTCAATGTGTACACTAAGTGGGTGAGCACTGGGGTTCTATATGTGGGGAGGACAAAGTGCATGCATGTGTGCATGTCTGTGTGTGTGTGTATGTGTGTGTGTGCCTTTGTGTGCATATGTGCCCCCCCATCCTCTTCTTTTTTTTTTTTTCTTAGATTTATTTATTTACGTGCACCTGCAGGCCGGAAATGGGCACCAGATCTCATTATAGATGGCTGTGAGTCACCATGTGGTTGCTGAGAACCGAACTCAGGACCTCTGGAAAAGCAACCAGTGCTCTTAACCTCTGAGCCGTCTCTCCAGCCCTGCCTCCCCCTTTTTTACAAAGCACCAGAAAATCAGTCGTGGGATGCCCACCCTGCTGCCTTTGTCTATCCTAATTGCCTCCCACAGCTTTCTCCTCAACATCACAGTCAAGTGTTTTCACCTTTAACCTCGCAGCCAGGGTGGAACACTCCAGGGACACTTACAAACCATCATTTGCCTGATACACTTATAGGGCGAGAGCAGGGTCAAACCACAGCGTGCAGCCTGCTTTCTGATGAGGCAGGCCTTTAATCCTGCACATCCTAGTTAGAGTCCGGGCTCTGATTTGGAAGGGCGGGTCGCACCCTGGGTATAGGATGCTAGCCACTCTTGTAATGGAGTAGTCTGTGGAGTGCATCTGGAGGATTAGAAGCTTTTAAAAAGCATTTGCCCCTGTCACCACAAGCGTGTCCCCTGACACCTGCTGACTTAGCCTTTCACTCAGCGCAGCCACACAGCCAGCGCATGCAAAGCTCCCACTGAGCACATGGCCATCAGGTGTGTGTCAGGTAAGCTGTGGGAGCCAGAGAAGTTGCGTTTGAAAAGGAAACAGCAAAGCCTTCAGCCTAAGACATGCTTTTAATAAAACCTTTGCAAGTGACAGCCATATGTCCCCACCTCTGTGAAGCCCAGAGCTGTTGTCTGTAAGCCCGAGGTCACTGTGTCGTTATTGGGACGTGAGTGGTTGTTCCATACTGAGACACCCAATAAACTTTGAAGGCAGGTCATGTTCTGGGAACAAAAAAAAAAAATGGCAGTGGCATTGTCTAATTTTGCCTACGTCTGTCATGTGACTGACAACCTAATCTTTTTCTTTAGGTTTATCTTATCTGTGAGTACGTGTGTTTGCCTGAGTGAGTATGTGCACCATGTGTGTGTTGGAGCCCACAGAAGAAGCCATCAGATCTCCTGGAACTGGAGTTCCAGTTGGTCGTGAGCCACTGTGTGGTTACTGGGAACAGAAATCATGCCCTCTGCAAGAGCAGCCAGTGTTCTTAACCGCTGAGCCATCTCTCCAGCCCCAACCTCATTCTTGTGTATTTTATTAATTTTTAAGATTAGTACGCAAAGTGATCGTTTTCACCCTCGTGTCTTCATGCACATGTGTCACTACCTCTTCTCGTCCATTCCTGCCCTTCCCCCACCCACTTGTTCCCTTTGACATGTGTGTGTGTGTGTGTGTGTGTGTGTGTGTGTGTGTGTGCACGCGCACTTGCATGCTTGCCTGCATGTGTGTCTATGTACCACTTGCATGTCTGGTGCCTGTGGAGGCCAAAAGAACACACTGGATTACTTGGAAGTGGAGTTACAGACAGTTGTGGGCTGCCATGTGGATACTAGGAATTGAACCTGGGACCTCTGGAAGAACAGCCAGTGCTCTTAACCACTGAGTTACCCCTCCAGTCTACTTCTGCTTTAAGAAAGAAAGAAAGAAACAAACAAACAAAAGATTTTATTTTCTTTTTAATTAGGTATATATGTGTGGGTATGTGCACATGAGTGCAGGTGCCCAGAGAGAACAGAAGAGGGCATTGAATACCCTGGAGCTGAAATAACAGGCAGTATGGCTGCTGGGACTCGAACTTGGGTCCTCAACAAGAACAGTGCTGTCTCCTAGCACTCCCGAGCCCAGGTCTTTCTGCTTTCTTTTTTCTTTTCTTTTTTTTTTTTTTTTTTTTTTTTTGAGACAGGGTTTCTCTGTGTAGCCTTGGCCATCCTAGACTTGCTTTGTAGACCAGGCTGGCCTCGAACTCACGGGGATCCACCTGCTTCTGCCTCCCGAGTGCTGGGATTAAAGGCGTGTGCCACCACGTCCGGCTTTTCTTTCTGCTTTCTTATCACATATATTCCATTCCATCTCGACTTCCCACTCAGTCCTGTGGCTGTGCCATCTCCAGTCCCCACAGAGAAAAACATGTCATCTTCCTCTTTTTTCCAGCAGACTGTACCAGTTAAAGCAGCTGAGCTGTGGCCTCCAAGTGGACAGAGCCAGTGGGGCTTCCCAGAACCCTCCACACAAGGATGGCCATGCCTAGACGACCCCCCTGATGACCTGCCACAGACCATGTTTTCTAAGAATCATTTTGTTCACTGCTATAAAAACAGGAATTGATGATGCTGTACAGAATTTTTATTTTTAAACTGTCTTTTAAATAATATATTCTTATACAGAAATGGGTCTGTACTTTTTTTCTTTGGGTTTTGCACTAGGGTTTCCATGGACTCTGGTTTTCCCTCAGATGTACCTTCCTATGGCTGAACAGTGTGATGCGATGCGAGGGTCCTTGTAAATTGCACATTAAACATCAGAACGGTGCCAGAGTGCAGGGGTGTGCACGTGTCGTGTGTTTATGAACAAAGGGAAGGCACCAGGTGTACGGAAGCTAGAGAAAGGGGCAGGCTGGGGACCATGAATTAGAGTGACAATGTGGAAGACAGATGCCCTCCTGACCACCACGACAGTGACAGCTGCTGCGTGCTCACAGGGACCTCAAATCCTGAGGGACTCTGTCCTCCCCCCCCCCCAGAAAAAAAATGCCCTGTCTTCATTTCTGGAGGATAGGCAGTGAGGACATTCCAGGTGGCATGGTGGCTGCCCAGGAAACCCAGCCCCCACATGTCATGATTGATATGGTTACACACACCCTGCTTCCATGGCCCTCCCTTATCCTCTCATGCACCTGGACTCTGGATTCTCAAGTTATAAGAAGGGGGTGGAAGCTGGGCCCTCTCCCAGGCCCCAGGGTCAGCGCTGCTCCCCTGGAGGGCCAGAGGATCCCCTGGACGGGTCACCCTGTGAAGAGTTGATCCACTCTTGAGCCCTTTGCATCCTGGATTGGATTTCCTTGGGGCACCTACTCCTCTGGATGAATTCTAGAATATTACTTCTCATCTTTGAATAATTCATTGGAGACAGTGACTCTATCTGTCTGCCTGTGTGCCTGTCTGTCTGTCTCTCTCTCTCTCTCTTTCTCTCTGCCTCTTAACCGCATACCACACCAGCTGCTCCCATCTCATTTGACCCACCCTCATGTCTACACCACCACTTCTTGGTTTTGCTTTAGTTGTCACCTTAATCATATTGTCAGAATATGGGCAAACTTCAGAGGCACCCTGATGGTGTTTTGTGCCTCTGCCCTCTGTCACCCTACAGGACAGGACCATCACCTGCTATGGGGGCTGGGAAAAGTTCCTCCAACTATGCTTTTTAATCTGTCCTTTCCGCCTCACCATCAAGGACTCCCCCTGTACCACCCCCACCCCCTGCCCCCATGCAGCCCTAGCCCCTCCCCCAGCCCCCAGAATCCTAAATTCTGAGTCTTGGGATGACTGCAGTAGGAAACACTTGAGCCCTCACTTCTGGTCATCTGTGTCAACAGCTGGAAATAAATAAAGTAGGGGGAGGGGGCTCCCATGTCTGAGTAAGTGGCCAGCTGGGTAGCAGACTGGCTAGGACTCTGCCCTGGTGAGGAGAGTGCAGAAGGCTGGTAGACTTGGGGATTAGCCTGGAGACAGGACCACCTGGCTTCTGTACTGGGAGGGACATTAAGACTTAGGAGTCCCACAGGACCTCAGAGCCACTCACCCAGCCTGAGGAGCCAACCTGTGAACATGAATACTGGCCCATCCACACCAGAAGGACCAGAGACTTCGTTGGGGTCACCCAGGAGGGTGACACCTGCCGGTGTTGTTTCAGCAATTTACATCTTGGCATTAGCAACTCTTAAACCATCCTTGTGAAAGAGAATGCCCTACCCACTTAATTTCCATTCTGTGCCTGGCCCCATGAGGTGAGTGCCTTTTCTAATTTTTTTTTTTTTTTTAAAGCTGGAAAGCTTTTTATTTGCTCACTAGCCGTATAGCGTTCCTCTTCTGTGGAACCAGACCTTTGCTTATTTTCCCCTTAGGACCATCTTAATCGACCATAGGGTGCTTTTTTGCTTTCTGAACTCTGAGCCCTGTGGTTATTATGTATTTTCATAATTGGTGGGCTGGGCTGGGGTGGTGCCCTGAACATGAGGGCTAAGAAGCTATGGGTGTGGAACCCAATGACTGAAGTTAGCACCCTAGCAAGAGAGACCCAGAGACCTGCACGTTCCTCACCCTAGGAGAGGAGAGAGGTGCCCCTGCCCCTCAGGAGCCTGCTGGCCCAGACCACCCAGACTTCTGGCTTCCTTCCTAGGAATCTGGGAGGAACCCTGCCTGCTCTGTGCTACTCCCACATGCTGTGCAAGGGCAATGAGCACCTAGCCAGAGGTGACAGGATTGCTCCCTTCGCCTTTCCACCTCTGCTTGTCTCACCCTTGCAGCAGCAGCCTCCTCCCTTCTCCCAGAAAATTCACCCCCACAGGTCTAGACTCTGGGTCCAAGATCAGTTCCATCCATGAGGCTCCAGATTAAAAAAACAAACAAACAAACAAAAAAAAAACAAAAAAAAAACCTTCATGTAAGCCTTCTCATGGTGGCTCCAAACAGCTGCTCCCCTGCCTGCGCTGCTTCTGCCTCCATCTCCCCTTCCTTCCCCACTTCTCTTCCTCATCTCTCTGTCCCCTCTCCCAGGCCTCATCCTCTGCCTTCTGGAACTGGGACTCAATGCCATATGGATAACCCAGGATGCGCCACCCCTACCCCCCTGCCCCCACCCCACACTCCCCCACCCTTGCAGCATAAGGGCCTAGCCTCAATCTCCTCACACCATCTCCTTGTCTGGATAAAACAAGTGCATCCTAGGGAAGAACAGGACGTGGTCATCACCACCAGGGGATGCTGTGTCCCAACTGTCCTCCAATACCTGTTGCCAAGCCTTTCCTGGCCACTCTGCTGGACACTTTGGCCCAGCTTCATGCCACCGCACTGAAACCCTTTCTCCTTCCTGGTTTTATCGTCCTTCATTACCCTCTAAGGTGAACAGCTCACCCCTTGTCCCAAGGCAGAGGCCAGCGATTTTTAATGGCTAGACTGTAAATCCCAGCCCTTCTGAAGGCCTCATCACCAACATCACTGATTGGTCCACTCACTCACTGTCTTTGCTGCTCCCCTAAGAACTGGCTCCTCCCATGAGTGCTGTGTGTGGGAAGCTCCGACTGTGTTCTGGGGATTGAACTCAGGCCTCCTGACAGCTGAGCCACCTCCTCTACCTTTGATGTTAGCTGGTTAAAAGGTCTTAGTTCCACTAATCCTCGCCTGAGTGGAGCTTCCAGTAGTAAGTGTGATACGGTGTGGGATCCTGTGTGGCACGGGGATTGCACTGGTTAGGTTTTCTTGTTTCTTTGTTTGTTTTGACAATTTGACAGAAACTAGAATCATTTGGAGAAAGGACCTCTCAATTGGGAGGGGGCGGGGCACCTCCATTAGATGAGCCTGTGGGCAAGTCTGTGGAACATTTTCTTTAACAAATGACTGATGGGGGAGGACCCAGCTCACTGTGGGCCGTGCCACACCTGGGCAAGTGGGCCTGGGTTGTGTAAGAAAGCAGGCTGAGGAAGCCATGAGGAGCAAGCCAGTAAGCAGCACCCTCCATGGCCTCTACTTTAGCTCCTGCCTTGAGTTCCTGCCCTGACTTCCCTCAGCGTGTGACTTGGAAGTATAAGCCAGGTAAGCCCTTCCCTCCCCAGGTTGCTTTTGGTCAGTGTTTATCGCACAGTAGGATGCTAACCCAGGGCCTCACATATGCAGCTGGGCAAGGCACAGCCTCCCCATGTAGTGGCTCAGACCCGGCTGTCCTGAACTCTCTTTGTAGACCAGGCTGTAGACTCACAGTGATCTGCCTGCCTCTGCCTCCCGAGTGCTGGGATTAAAGGCAAGGAACCTCTGAGAAAGGATCAAAGGGGCCCAAAGGGGCCCAAAGGGGCCAGCTTCTGTTTTGAAATGTCTGTCACTCCAGCACGTTTCTTTGAAAAGCTATATTTCGGGAGCGGGAGAGATGGCTCAGTAGTTGAGAGCACTGACTGCTCTTCCAAAGGACTGAGTTTCAGTCTCAGCACCCACACAGCAGCTCATAACTATCTGTCACTCCAAGATCTGACACCCTCACACAGACATACATGCAGGCAAAACACCAATACTGATTTTTAAAAAATAATAATAAAAATAAATTAAAAAAAAAAGAAAAGAAAAGCTATCTTTCAGCTGGCCGTGGTGCTGCATGTCTTTAAACCCAGCACTTGTGAGGCAAAGGTTTAGAGAAGAATTTTCAGTCATCAGAGAGAGGAAGGAGCCTCAATTGGGAAAATGCCTCTGTAAGATCAGGCTGTCGGCATTTTCTTAATTAGTGATTGATGGTGAAAGACCCAGCCCATTGTGGGTGGTGCTATTCCTGGGCTGGTGGTCTTATGTTCTATAAGAAAGCAAGCTAAGAGCCGGGTGCACACACCTTTAATCCCAGCACTCGGGAGGCAGAGGCAAGTAGATCTCTGTGAGTTCGAGGCCAGCCTGGACTACAAAGTGAGTCCAGGACAGCCAAGGCTACACAGAGAAACCCTGTCTCGAAAAACAAAAAGAAAGAAAGAAAGCTAAGCAAGCCATGGAGAAAAAGGCAGTGAGCAGCACTCCTCCATGGCCTCTGCATCAGCTCCTGCCTCCAGGTTCCTGCCCTGCTCGAGTGCCTGTCCTGACTTCCTTCAGTGATGGGCAATGATGTGGAAGTGTAAGCCAGGACAAACCCTTCCCTTCCCAAGCTGCTTTTGGTCATGACGTTTCATCACAGCAATAGTAACCCTGACTGGGATGGGGTGTTTTGCCTGTATGTACGTCTGTGCACCACATGATGCGGTGTCCAAGAAGGACAGAAGAGGGTGATAGGTCCCCTGGGACTGGCGTTACATACCTTGAAGGCACATGCTCATTGATGGAAACATAACTGATTTGTGTACTTTATCTGGTGTCCTGTGGCTTTCCTGAGCTGATCTGTTTGGGGAAAGGATGAAGTTTTGTTTTTGTTCGTTTTCTTGTTTCATAGATGTTAGGGTCTGGGTGAGCTGCTGAAAAGAGACCCCAAGGCAGTATGTAAAAGCAAAGAGCATTTACTCCAGCAT
This sequence comes from Acomys percivali, assembly GCA_907169655.1. NCBI lineage: Eukaryota > Metazoa > Chordata > Mammalia > Rodentia > Muridae > Acomys > Acomys percivali. The sequence goes on from OU015751.1 coordinate 5,513,527, forward strand.
GCTGGGATCGCCTCTCTCCTCTAAGGGCGACCGCAAAATGAACACACAGGCTCAATTTATAGACAGTCAAGGGGGTTTTGTGACAAACTTTAAGTGATTGGTCAGAAGTGAGTCAGGGTTAGGGTTAGGGTTAGCATTCAGGATTGGCTGCTTGTTTGGTTGCTGGGGGCCTTTTGAGTCATTGAGGTCTTGGCTTTTACTCAGGAGTTGGCCTTTAATTTGCTTGGATGGGGCCAGCTGTGTTCTCTACCAAGGCCATGACGTAATAAAACACGGTATCTAGTCATTCTGTCCTATGAGCTGATTAGCTGTTCATGAGCTGTTCATGAGCTGTCCATCCCTTGCGGTTTTTCCAGAAATTGTTAGAAACTTGGCTTTAACTAGGTCAGAGTGAAAACCTGAAGCCTGTCATGGAGTTGGACTAGTCAAGCAAACTGGGGTATTTGGGGGGCCTGGGGTCCCTGGGGGAGGGTCTTCTCAATAGGGTTTGAGGATTCTTGGGGACTTTGAGTACAGGTGGTCATATCGTTATATTGGTTACTTGTCTCACTGCTGTGACAAGGCAACGTGTCCCAGCCCCTCACTCCCCACTCCCACCCCCAAAACATAACAACTTAGACAGGAAGCCACCCAAGAGAACTCTTATAAAATATGATGAGCTGGGCAGCAGTGTTGCACTCAGCACTCAGGGAGGCAGAGGCAAGCAGATCTCTTGTGAGTTCGAGACCAGCCTGGTTTACAAGTTCAAGACAGCCAGGGCTCTACAGAGAAACCCTGTCTCGGAAAACAAAACAAAGAACGTGACTAAGATGCTGAAGCGTGGCTCCCTACCATTGATGGCTTCCGGGAGGGGTGCAGGAGCTGGAGGGCTCAGTTCTTTTTAAGGGGCAGGCCACTGGGAGTTTGACCATGCTCCGATGAGTATACAGATAACACAAATGGACGTGTTTGTTTGTTTCTTATTTTTATTTTTGACTTCATTAGTGCAGAGGTAGATCATCCCAACCTCTCTGGGGTCGCCCTCAAATACTCACTCAGGGGTCTGTTTCCTACATGATTCTAAACCCTGTGAGGTTGACAGTCAAGATTCACCTCCTCCCTGACCTGCGTGCCTTCTGTGTCCTGCTTACACGATGCTGCAGAGGCTATGAGCCCAGCACTGTGGGTAAAGGCTAAGAGAGCCTTGTTCCTCCTCTTCAGTGGTGACGGTGGGGATCCCGTCTTTATGCATAAGCGACATCTTTGTAAATGTTCTTTATCGCATCAAGGAAGTTCCTGTCTTCTGCCACTTGTCTGGGCATCTGTATCGCGACCGGAGATATATTTATATATAGATATATACCTATATCTATATTTATATATCTATATCTATATATATATATATTTTTTTTTTTTTTTTTTTGGTTTTTCAAGTCAGGGTCTCTCTGTGTAGCCTTGACTGTCCTGGACTCACTTTGTAGACCAGGCTGGCCTCGAACTCACAGCAATCTACCTGCCTCTGCCTCCCGAGTGCTGGGATTAAAGGCGTGCACCACTACCACCCGGCTCTCGACTCGATTTATTTAGTCTATCATTTTTACTGTGTTGGTTGCTATGACTGTGTAATTTTCCTTCTTTAACCAGAACCGTGCCTTGGTGGCACACCTTTGTAATTCCAGAGGTGTGCTGACAGAGACAGGCAGGGCCCTGGAGCCCACTGGCCAGTAAGTGGCAAAAATCTAGGCCAGTGGGAGACCCTCTCTAAAAAAGAAAGATAGAAACTGGGTGTGGTGGCACACTCCTGTAATCCCAGCACTTGGGAGGCAGAGACAGGTAATCTCTATGAGTTCCAGGCCAGCCTGATCTACAGGACAGCCAGGGCTACACAGAGAAACCCTGTCTCAAAAAAAAACAAAAAACAAAAAACAAAAAAACAAAAACGAAACAAAAACCCAAGGTAGAGGAAACCTAAAAAATAACATCCAAGGTTGACCTCTGTCCTCCACCTACACACACACACACACACACACACACACACATACACACACACACACACACACACACACACACACACACACAAAATGAATGAATCTTTGGCTAGGAAAGTTTCTAGCGGTGTCTCTGGGTTCTAACTTGTCAGTTTTTGAATCCTGAACTGTTCTTGCATCCCAGAATAAACTCCAGCTGATAATAATTGTCCTTTTTTTGTAATACAAGTAATGAATTCAACCCGCTAATGTTCTGTTAAAGGATTTCTACATGGACATTAAACAGTGATATTAGGGCGGGAGAGATGGCGCAGCGGTTAAGAGCACTCACTGGCTGTTCTTCCAGAGCTCCTGAGTTCAATCCCCGGCAACCACATGGTGGCTCACAATCATCTGGGACCTAGTGTCCTCTTCTGGTGTGGAGGCACACATGCAGGCAGAACAGTATATATGTAATAGATAAATCTTTTTTTAAAAGTGATATTAATATGCAGTTGCCTCTTTATTGTCTCTCTGACTTGGTCTCACAGTAATGCTCGTTCATATAATAATTGAGAAGTGCTTCTGTCCCTTTTGTTTTAAGCAAAAGTGGGGTAATAGGTTGGTGCCAGTTCCTCTTCAGATGCCTGGAATAATTTTCGGTGGAACCGCTGAAGCATGGGCATCTGGGAAGGATAGAGGGGTGTGTGAACTGAGGGTCCCAGAAAAAGCCACACCAGTGTAAAGAATCTACAGGACTGATTCACTCATTAGAACTTCTGTGATTTGGGGCGGGGAGGGGTGTTGGGGGGGAGGGGGCAGGCGGGGGAGCTGGAATGTTGCAGGTCCAGAACCAAATTATCCTGGGCCATGTTAACCCCTTCAGAGTCATTTATTGGCCACTTCTGTGTGTGACATCATATCCTGTGACTATTGGGGAAATCTTTTTGGAACATTCAAACAGACCCCTACCTCCCACCCATCCAAAGGCTGAGAGTGCCCTCAGACAGCATCTGAGGCTGTGGCCAAGGTTCCCGGCTTCGCTGGACACGGCCTGCCTACCTGGCCTTCCCAGTAATGTGTTCTAAAGGGCCTTCATTTATGCTTTGCTTTGTTCTGCTGCTATAAAAATGTCATGAAACTAATACAGTGCTGGAACATAGTATTTGGGGTAAACGGAGTCTGTGTTACTGGGCCACGGCCATTTACACGTAGCTACAGAGTACACCGCCTTCTCTTCCCTTTGAGGTGAGAGCTGTGTTTCTGTTGCCAATACATTTTAGCCACCAACCCCATTTTCTCCGTAGTACGTGGAGCTGTTCAAATGAGTATCTTGTGGTAGCTGTGTTTGCTAATTTGTGCCGTTCAAACAGCTGGTCCCTCTCGCACCCGGCGCCGGCGTTACTGTGTCCCTTGGTCACTACCTTGCTGCCGTGGAGTCCGGGGTGCCTCTTGCGCTAACATTCCCGCTATTAGTCGGTCCTCCCTTCTCAGCCCTGCAAGAAGTTTGCTGATCTTTTTCAAAGAGCCAGCTCTGACCCCTGACTTTCTGCATTGTCTTTCATTTCATCGCCTTTATTTCTTCCTTCTGATTTGTTTAGGTTTATTTGGTCCTTTTTAAAGAGGCTGAAGTCTAGTTAGGAGAACTAGCGCCTTTTTGCGTTGTAAATCTCCTTCCCAGCCAGGCTTTAGCTGTGTGCCCCAGGGCTGAATTTGATACATTGTATTTTCATTTTCCCTCAGTTCCCTGTCTTTTTAATTTGCCTTGAGACTCTTTCATATCCATGGATCATTTAAAACTAGGTTACTTGAGCCCCAATTGTTTGAAGACTTCCCCCGCAGTCCTTCAACATGTTATCCATACCTTGTTTGATTTCACTGTGGACAAAGATCACACTGTAACATTTCAGTTGCTTCAAGTGTCTTGAGCTTGGTTTGATGGACAGTGACACTCTATCTTGGCAAATATTTCATGGTGCCAAGTGTCTGCTAGTGTGAGTGGGTGGAGTGCCTGTGTGTGTTGAGTGGGTGGGTGGAGTGTCTGTGTGTGTTCTGTGGATGGGCGGAGTGT